>OZ035961.1:43534183-44189183 GCA_964034945.1 Chrysopilus asiliformis
CATTTCAATCCTATTCTGGTAATCGATAACTAGTCACAGCTCGGTTACAAGAGCCGCAAATTTGTGAGAAATCCTTGTATTCAACATTTCAAGTCCCTGCGCCCGAAGTCGTGTCCATTGGAATGTTTTTTTTGTGGAAGTTTTGGCATGAGACCCTCTTCAATCGGTAGTACTGTTTCTTGAAATCCTCGACAACTCGTAGTTTCGTTTGTCCCCGTCAACTTCTACTTAGGTTAGGTTAATATTTCTTTCAAATCTGCCCCAAAATTCCTCCAAATGGGCTTAATTACGTCTACTTTAATTTGATCAGAATAAGGGCAAATGAGACAACCGATTAGCTTAAAATTTGACCAAGATGTTACTTCAAATGCTGCTTCAAAAACTTAATGTGTTGATCTCGTTGAAGAAGCAGAAATATGAAGATACATTAATTTTCCATTAAAATGAAACATTTTAGACGAAAGCGCAAAAATAATTAAATTAAAGAAGTGCTTAAATTAAAAATTTTATATAAAATTCATACTTTCTATTCATTTAAACGATCATTGCCATTTTATAGTAATTTATGTCTCCTTATCTCCAGCAAACAGGCATCAATTTTTTAGTATAATTTCCTCTTTTGTATATTACTTTTCAATCTCTATTAATTTACTAATAAGAAATACCAATAATTTTATTAGAGATCTATATAAAAATCAACTTGAATTAAGTTAATTTTAAACAATTGGAAATCGGTCAAAAGTCGCCGTTGAAAAACAACCGTCGATGTGTAACAAATTACATAACAATCTCATATACGAAACGAATGCGTATATTATAACAATGAGTATAATATTTTATTCAGTCCGAAAACAGAAGATTGGCAATCGTGAACTTATAACAGAGACGCAAAAAGAAAGAAATGGAGAAATGGTTGAGTAAAAAATGTATCGAGTATACATTTTTAAGGCATTTTTCAGAGTGTGACTGGAAAGCGATATTATGACAGAAAAATATTCATGGCATTCGATGGTGGCATGGACCATCTGTAAAACTCGCCACCTTTCAACGAAAAAAAAACGATAAAATTAAATATAGTCGAATTTAAGGCACGTTCATTCCAATCCAATCCAATATCGGTATGACATTTTAACCATAGTTGTTTATAACAGTTTGGCACCTCAGATTAAAAATGCTCAAAAGATTTCGCTTTTACTTTTCACGAATAATCAAAAAAAAAAAAAAATAAACAACGTCTGCATACTAACAAAATATACTGGTTCAAAGCTATTGCTAACTATAAGATAGATTAGCTAAGTCGTCGTTTTCTACAAACTTTTGTATTCGTGATGTTTTGAGCTGCGAGACTTTATCTACAAATGAATTGAATGTGAATCCAGCTCAACTGTAAGCTGAGATGTTGAGGCCAACATCGTTAGGTCGCATTTGACCATTGTGACTTTATAGTAAAATTCATTTAAAACAAACCCATAAAATCTTTCCATAGTTATGTATTTGTGGAAATCTGGTTTTTTTTAATCATTTTTTCTCTCTAAAGATTATTTTAGTGATTAAACATCGTCCGGCCAGCTAAAATTTCTGTTGTTGTCTCGCTCGACCATCCGATATTTATGACGTTTCTTGATATTTCTACTTAATCTTAGCGAACTTTCTTATGGCCAAGTCAGGCATTTACGTGTAGCTCAATTGCAGTTGTTATTCGAAACGGAGGGGGTGAAGACTTGTGCCAAGACGTTTTTTTTACACCCAAGTCGGTTTTAATCAGTTGCCAAAAGAGGCAACATCGAAAACTTACACTTTCAGTTGAACTACGTGATACTCGTTAACATAATGGTTGTATAAGGTCTTTTCGTTTTTGGTAATTTTTCAATTTCATTTTTCAATTTTTTTTTTCGCTCGCTGTATGAATATGAATTTATTCAAGTTGAACAGATAGTTCAATGAACATTATCAGTTGGTAAAATTAGAAATTACCGAAAGGTTGTTTTTGCAGTGTGTTATTTTCGATAAGGAATAAATGTTATCTCCTCAAGTATTATCAATTTGAAACTTTGGATGCGGTTTTTTGTTCGAATATTGCTTGAGTTTCTACAATATTGCAATGTGTTGAATGTGTTGTGCTAAGAAATTTGAACGAATTTTTTCAAATATACTAAAATATAGATAAAGAGATTGAAATCAGTTTCAACCTTACGCGCTTAACCTTGAATTGCGGACTTTAACGCAAAGTAATTATCAAATTTTAATAACAAATCGAAAGATAGTGTCGTGGTCCTTGGGGAATGGATGAATAGAAATCAACACACTTTAGTTCACAATTATTTTTATTCACTCTGATTCTACTTAGCTTAATCACAAATCAACTTTATTCTACAGCTTAATCACAAATCAACTTTATTCTACAGCTTAATCAAAAATCAACTTTATTCTACAGCTTAATCACAAATCAACTTTATTCTACAGCTTAATCAAAAATCAACTTTATTCATAAGCTTAATCAAAAATCAACTTTATTCATAAGCAAGAAGATCACTGACTATTCACTTTGAAGTTACAAATAAGAATGCCCTCACTTCTTGTCAACAGCGCTTGAGCTGTTGGCGTCGTTCGAGGGAATTCGCAGTGTCAGCGCGTTTTCTTAGCATCAGCCAAACCCATGCACAGCCACTTGTTTGCATCGTAAGCATTTTGTTGCTTACGATGCTAGCGGCGTCGGGTTTCGCCTCTGGCCGACGGAAATGTTTATGCTTAATAAGCATATTTCATTCCCGCCCGCCAGGGCCGGCAATGCGATAATAAGGGGGTGACGGTCAGGGCCGTCACATCACTCCCCCCTCGAAGAAATTGGTATCCGGCATAAAAGGATACCAACCGCTACTACGAATTTCCTGAAACGACACCGTATTTACTTTTGAGTGAGTTTGAGAATTAATAATTTTGTAGTTATACATGGGGGCGCCGCTGAGCAGGGGTGCTCCGTGTTTTTCTAAAATTACGTTACGGTCACCGGTGGTGTTCCGTCAGCCTTGCATTGTTAAAAAAAAATTTTTTTTTTTTTTTTTTTTTTTATTTTTATTTTTTTTTTTATTTATAATCCTTGGTGTCTGCGATTCTGGACCGTGACTGATGCTCAATGCTCTCTTTTATTTTAATATATATTCATATAATATAATCCTCGTTATGGGCGGGAAACCCTTTAATTGAGTAGCACGGCTCATTATGTCACTCGGCCAGTTGCGACCCAGGCTGTAACACTCTCAGTAGGGTACATTATCCCCTTTTTTTTTTTTACATATACCTAAGCTTACGGAGACGTTCCCGGAGACGTTCTCGCGGTGCTTAGATAACTCTGGTGCGACACCATGCTCAGTGGTACCCGCAGGTTATTATGAATTTAGGTCAAGTTTTCAAGTTGTTAAATATTACTTTTGCTCTAGTATAAAGTTATATAAAGTTAACTACGTTCTATTTAGACTAATATTTTGTTTTGATATCTAAGGTACTAATTGATATCTAAGTTAACTACGTTCTACCAAGTATTAATATTTTGTTTTGGTTGTTATGGACCACCCTATATCCTTTACTAAATATTTTCATTTGTAAACAATTTCAATCTCCAAGAAATTTTCAAGTGGATCAATTACTAAACATTTTCATTTATAAACAATTTCAATCTCCAAGAAATATTTCAAGTGTATCAATTACTAAACATTTTCATTTATAAACAATTTCAATCTCCAAGAAATATTTCAAGTGGACCACAGCTTAATCATCGACATCGATATCCAAGTAATAAAATCAAAGTAAACATCTTCATCGATAAGAAAACGAATATTTTGACACGCAATCTTTTCCAAACCTCAATTCGATCGGAACTCGAAACTAACTAGAAAGCATAGTAACTTTAAAAATAAATATTAATAAAGTTAAGTGCTTATTTACTTGACAAAATTTTAATGTTCTAAATAAAACTTTAACATAAAAACTGTATTAATAAATGATTAAACTAGAACCATAACATGATATCTAAAGTACTAATTGATTTCTACTGTACTTAAGAAAAAAAAGTATTTTTTTTTTTTTTTTTTTTTTATATATAGTTCATTTATGGTTAATATATTGTATTTATGATATTATTATATATTATTATTTTTTTTTTTTTTTTTTTTTTTTTTTTTTTTTTTTTTTGGACCTTCTGTTAGGTTGTGTTATTGTTTTACTTCCTGGTGGTAGACTTTGACGAGTCCTCGTTATTTTGACGGTCTTGGAGTCCTCTGGTTTTTCTGTTAGGTTGTCTTATTGTTTTACTTCCTGGTGGTAGACTTTGACGAGTCCTCGTTATTTTGACGGTCTTGGAGTCCTCTGGTGTTAGAGGTTAGGGTTCCTAATCCGTGGAATACATGATGGTTATGATGTGTTTGGCTTGAGTGTTTGGCTTGAGTGTTTTTCGCTTCCATCGATTTCTATCGTCAGGGTCAATTTGTACCCGATGGTTATGATGGGTAAGCAAGATTGGTACTAGTGTGTCTGGAAAGTAATATGTTGTTAGATCATGATTATGGAATTTATATTAATTTTGATATGTATGGATTTTTTTTTTTTTTTTTTTAAATTATACTTCATCAGTTGTATTCCTGGTTACGTTGTACTTCCTGTTACATTGCCAGTTGTCTCTGTTATCGAGTCCCTCCTTGACCAGTTCCTCACCTCGGAGAATATGTAGAATGGTCCATCTGCCGCTATACTAAATACTATGGTTTATAAAAATTTTGAAGGGAGTGGATAGGAGTGGGTGGTGTTGACGCTGTGTGGAGAGTTCGCTCAGTCAATCCCCATGCGAGGTTGGATTGATTTCGCTTACGTCTCCTTAGTAACTGACCAAGCCTTTCTAGGGTTGTCTGTTACCATTGTTGCGCTTTGCTTTTTTTTTTTTTTTTTTTACGTTCGTTATGGGTTGACGCCTCGAATCCGTGCGAAGGTTTCTCGTCGTTCCCGTTATTAGATCCCATGCCGTCTCTAGAGTTGGGTTGTATTTTGGACCTCATCCACATTTTCGAATTAATTGCTGACTCGAACGACTCGAATCCGTGCGAAGGTTTCTGGTCGTTCTGGCGACTATTTTCGGATAATGTGAATGCCGCTGTGCGGAGAGTTCGCTCAGTCAATCCCCATGCGAGGTTGGATTGGTTGCGCTTACGTCTCCTCAGTAACTGACGGTACCCTTCGAGGGTTGTCTGTTACCCTTGTTGCGACTTCGTTATGGGTGACACTCGAATCCGTGCGAAGGTTTCTTGTATCCCCGTTGTTAGGTTACGTGCCGTCTCTAGAGTTGGGTTGTAATTTAAACCTCATCCACGTTTTCGAATTAATTGTTGAGGTAGTGGAATATCATAACTTAGGGGGGGTGTATTGATGAGGTGAATTTTAGGTAAATCAGGGGAATTAAATATGAAGAGAGGTAGGCAGCAAGGAGTGCTATTCTGGATTATTTGCGAACTTCTTTAGTCGGTTGACGTGCACTCTTTTTAATTTTCTTCCTTGTTGTATGGTAACATTCTCTGGGGAGTTTACTATTACAATTTTGTAAGGGCCCTTGTAAATAGGTACTAATTTGTTAAGGCGCGCTTCATTTTGTATTAGTACATCTTCTCCGACATGGAACAGTTGGGGCTTGGCCTTCCGGTCATAGTATCCTTTAGATTTCATTTTTGCCTTGATCAGGTTTTTCCGAGCTAATTCGAACATTTTCTGTAGTTTGAAACGCAGTTGTGCGTGATAGCTTTCTGCGTTGTACACGGGTTCGGGGGTTTTCTGGAGGTTACTGGGTATTTCCGCAACGAAACCAAACAAGGTTTCCATTGGGGTCAATTTTGTACCCTCATGTTTTGAATTATTATAGGCAAAAGCCGCTGTTCTTAAAAATTCATCCCATAATTGTGCGTTTCCGTCCACCAGGCATCTTAGGTAATTCCCTAATGTGGAATGTTGCCTTTCTACCGCATTTGCTTGTGGGTGATATGCTGTTGTTTGCAATTTTTTAATACCGAGTAATTTGCATATGGATTTAAAAACCGCGCTCGTGAAATTCGTCCCTTGGTCCGTTATTAAAGCTTTGGGCAAGGAGTATCGACTTATTATTTGCTCTACCAATGCCTTTGCTACGGTTGTTGCTTCTTGATCAGGAATGGCTATGAAGTCTACGTACCGTGTTAAGTCATCTAGGAACGATAATATATATCGGTTTCCTGTGGGGGTCACTGGTAATGGCCCGACTATGTCTATGTATACCTTGTCGAAGGGTCGTTGGGCCACTTCAGGTATGACTAAAGGCATTTTGACTTTCCTTGAGGTTTTATTTAATTGACATTTTTGGCAAGTCCTGACATATCTTGCGATTTGTTCTTTCATCTTTTTCCATCGGAAGTGTCTGCGGATCCGAGCATATGTTTTTGTAGCGCCGAAATGGCCACCGAATCTCGAGTCGTGGTAATCTTTTAGTACTAGCCTTACGTGGGAAGGATCTGTGATTTCTCTTACCCTACTAGGACCAGGTATTGTGGGTTTAGGTATTTTACTTTCGTTGTTATTGGAACTTACGGGCACTTTGGTCGTATGTTGTGGTGCCATTCGAATGTTATTGTGGTTCGTTGTGGGGGGTGATTTCCTAGGGGGCGTTTTTTGATGTTCACTTATTCGTTGTAGGGGTTGGGCTGCTGCTTGCGCCCGGGTTATCGCTAAACAATATCCTTTAATTACGTTAATTATGGGTGTTTGTTGTGGGATTCTGGACAGACAGTCGGCATTTTGGTTATTTTTCCCTGCCTTATATAGGATTTCGAAATTGAACTCGGACAGTTTTTGGTGGAATCTAGTCATACGACAGGTTGTGTCTCTTACTTTAAAGATTCCTTTTAGTGGTTGGTGGTCTGTGATCACCTTGAAATGTCTCCCTAATAAGTAACACTTGAAATTCCGCGTCGCCCAGACTATTGCTAGCAGTTCTCTCTCGGTAGTGGAATAATTTCTTTCGGCTGGGTTTAAGGCCCGGCTAGCGTAGCTAATGGGACGTCCTTCTTGCTCTAATATGGCTCCCAACGATTCTCCACTGGCATCAGTGATTAATGTGAATTCCTTTTGGAAATCAGGGTACGAGAGAACTGGGGGGGATGTTAGGGCGTTTTTTAACTTTTGAAAAGATTCTTCGCAGTAGGTACTCCAATGAAACTTGACGTCCTTTCTCAACAGTCGGTTGATAGGGTTTGCTAGTTTGGAGAAGTTCGGAATGAACTTGCGGTAATAATTTGCAAGTCCCAAGAACGATTGTACGTGTTTAAGGGTTTTAGGTTGGGGGTACAATTGCACTACCTCTACTAGTCTCGGGTCGGGACGTACTCCTTGTTCGGAGCAAATATGTCCTAAATAGGTTATTTCTCGTTTTAGGAATTGACATTTTGTTGGCTGAATTTTTAGGTTTGCTTTCCTAAATCGTTGAAATACTTCCCGTAGTTTATCGTTGTGTGTCGCTAGATTATTTGCAAAAATCACTACATCGTCTAAATAGACAAAACAATGGATTCCTTGTAGGCCCGTTAGGATTCCGTTCAGGAGGGACTGGAAAAACCCAGGTGCGTTTTTTAATCCGAAAGGGATTCGTTTGTATTGGTAGTGTCCATAATTAACACTGAATGCTGTCTTTTCTCTATCGGCAGGGTCAATCAGTACCTGATGGTACCCACTAGCTAGATCAAGGGTGGTGAAGTACCGAGAGTGCCCTAAATGATCTAGTATTTCTTCAATGCGTGGAAGTGGATACACGTAAGGGATGCAGACCTTATTCAGTTCTCGAAAGTCTACGCACAGTCTTAACTTTTTAGTGCCATCATCATTGGTTCCCTTTTTGGGCACCAGAATTACCGGCGAGTTGAATGGGCTGGTACTAGGTTCGATAATGTCTTCTTGAATTAATGTAGCAATTTGTCTCGCGCACTCCCCGGTATGGGCGGCCGGAATTCGATATTGTTTCTTATAAATAGGCCCTTTGTCTTCGAGTAAAGGTATTTTAAATGTGCTTACATTGGTATAGGGGAGGTTATCTCCCGGTAGGTGAAAAATGTCGTTATATTCGACACAAAGTTGTGAGATTGAGGCTTGCTCCTCTTCACTCAAGTCCTCGTCTAAAGACATTGATTCCATTACTAGTTTGATTCGAGACGTATTTACTTGTGGAGCGTGCCCCTGACAATTTTGAGTTCTGTCATGGCCGTAATTTGATTTGTATATTAGGTAGTTGGATAGGGGTTCAGTTTCTAGTTCCAAAGGGGGTAGGGTAATTTGTTCCATCGTGACATTTATCACCGCAACGTGCGCGTACCCGTCTTGTGGCCTAACTATAGTATTGCTAGAAAATACCCCGGGTAAAATTTCCTTTTTAATAAAGACCGAATCTTCCTCAGTATTTATGGGTATCGTGATAATTTTCTCTGTTCGAGGTTCTAATTTTTGAGGGCCGTAGAATTTGCTTGTTCAATCCCCGTGCGAGGTTGGACTGATTTAGCTTCCTTCTCCTCAATGATAGACAGTACCTTTCGAGGGTTGTCAATCAGGGGTAGGGATTTAGGGTTGGTTGGAGAATTTGCTTGTTCAATCCCCGTGCGAGGTTGGACTGATTTAGCTTTCTTCTCCTCAATGATAGACAGTACCCTTCGAGGGTTGTCAATCAGGGGTAGGGACTTAGGTATAATTGGGGGCAGAGACGGGGGTATCATGGGCAGAGACGGGGGTATCAGGGGCAGAGACGGGGGCATCAGGGGCAGAGACGGGGGCATCAGGGGCAGAGACGGGGACAGAGACGGGGGTATCAGGGGCAGAGACGGGGGCAGAGACGGGGATATCAGGGGCAGAGACGGGGGCAGAGACTTACAATCTAACAGGGGCAGGGGCTCAGGGGCTATTTTTATTATATATTCATTTTTTATATATTTTTCCTCTAATTTTAGAGTTTTTATTTCTTCTGTATATTTATTGATATATTCTTTCTCTAAATTTAGAGTTCTTCTTTCTTCTGTATATTTATTGATATATTCTTTCTCTAATTTTAGAGTTTCATGGGGAGGTTGTGCTAGGGGCAGAGACTCAGGTGTAATTAGGGGCAGAGATTTCAGGGGGGTGTCAGGGGCGGAGACGGGGGTAGCTTCCGCCTCCAATACGCTTCCCCCAATCGCTCGCTTATTTATCTTAACTAGTTTCAGGGCGTGTGTCGCCGCTGATACAGCGGTTTGCATTGCCTGTATCTTGTCCCTCATGTCCTCAACTATGTTTTCCGCGCGCTTTCTAAAAAGTAAAATGTTAGGTTCCTTAACTTGTTCCTGTTTTGGATGGCTAACGTGGGTGATTTTATAATTTTTTAATACACTGTCTGGGGTTTTCAAATTTAGGTTTACATGTCCAAAAAGGGACTTTGGTAAGGATTGTTTAAATGGGCTATTTGCGGATGGGGTTGGTGTTGCGGAATCCATTGTGACTGTAAGCTTATTTTGTACACAATCTATTACTGCTTTTTCCTTCAAAAAGGGTACACCTAGTATACCGTCCGAAGGTATTGAATCTGTATCGTGGATAACATGGAAATTGCAATCGTATTTACGATTACCTATTTCAATCTTTGCACGGCAAGTGCCAATGGAATTGTCTGTTGAACCAAAAATACCACCTATTCTTATTGTTTCTCTGACGTTAATAGGGATTATTTCTTTTAGTTTGCTAAGCTTTAAGATATTACAGTCGGACCCGGTGTCCACCATCATCACGAGGTTAGGGAATTTGGCTATGTCAATATTTAGCCTGATAGTGTATTTTTCTAAAAAATCGACTTCTTGTTTAGTAGGATTAATATTTCTGTATGTGGGGGAAGGGGGAGGATTGCACTTTACATCGTTGTGAAGGTTGGGTTGGCAGTTGCCGTCGTGCTTCCGGTCTGCCTGCCTTCGTTTCCCTGTTCTTCTAGTTCGGCCTTGTACTTCCTGACACAGATATCCGTGAAGTGGTCAGCTGTTTTACAGAACTGGCAATAAAGGACACGAGCGTTCGTCGTCGTATTTAAATCGTTTACAACTCTTACTTGCGGCTGTGGGCTTGGACAGTTGTTTCTGTCATGGCCGTAATTGTTGCACTTCGTGCAAAAAGTTTGGTTTCCCTTTGCATAGCAGTTTTGTTCAAGGTGTCCCCTTTTCCCACAGAAACTACATACAATTACTTGTTTGTTGTTTCTGATGTTGGGTGGAGGAACGGTTCTATTTGCATTCGGGTCCCCTCCTTGGTAATTTCTGTTATAAGGATTTTGTAGTGGTTGTTGGGGGTTAGGCTCTGAAAGATTAAGACGTTTGATGTCTTTTTCGAGGAATTTAGCTTCCTCCTTGATTTCTTCAAGATTCCTGGCTCTATTGCCCACCAGAAGCTGACGTACTTGTTTGTTTATTATTCCCTTTTTAAACACTGTTATTACCTCTTTTTCGGCCTCTTTCATTAGTCCTTCATGGCCTGTTGGGTACTCTGCTTCTACTGCGTACCTCGTTTCGTCCATCAGATGTTTTAGCCGATCTGCATAGTCTTCGACACTTTCTCCTGGTCTCTGTCTGCTTGAGGTCATCTCAGCTCTGACTTCCTCAAATCCTTTTTTTGTTACATAGTTCTTTTTTAATAATTCCAGTATGTCTTTTACAGTGGTTGGATTTTCTGTTCTTACCAAATAATAGGCGTCGTCTATCAGCCTGTATTTTATGCATGATGCAAACACCTGTTTTTCTTCCTCTGATAATCTATCATCTAAATCCTTCGCCATCGAGATGAATCTTAAAACTTCGTTCGTTAACTTTGGCGAACGCTGGCCCGAAAATGTAGGAATGTACTTACTGCACATATCCATGACTCTTTCGTATTTTTCTGTAGCGTTTGCCATGTTGGGAATGGATTTATTACTGGAAATTCCGTTATTGACGTCTTCTCTTGCGTTGATATATTGGTCCAGGAGTTTTTGTGTTTCTGTAGCTTTTAGTAATGCGTTGTTTTTCTCTTTTTCCTTGTCGTTTAACTCGGCTGTAAGTATAACTAATCGGTTTCTTAAAGATGATATTTTTTCTTCCTGCCTATTTCTTTCAAGGTTTTTTGCTATGGAAATATTTGTTGTAACCTTGTTGTCTGTGTTACCTTCTTCTTCGTAAATATTTACCCGTTCTGTGGCTTCCTTCAATTGTTGTTTCAAACTGTCAATTTCTTCCACGAGAAATTTTATTTTTGCTTTATAATCTCCACTTTCTTCTTCAAATTGTATTGTCTCGTTTTTTGTGTTTTCTATTATTTTGTTCAGTAGTTTTTCAATTTGTTCATCCTCTTCAGGGATGTTGTGTAGTATACCTTCAAATTCTCGAAATTCTTCGGTGGAGATTCTTGATCTGATTTCCGCTGATAGAATTTCCTTTATGTTTTTTAATTTTAATGCCGAGTTTTCGATGATTTTTCTTAATTTGTGGGATTCTTCTAATAATTTCTGTGCTTCTATTTCGGCATTATTAACTCTTTTAAGTTCTTCCTTCGTTAAGATGTTACTCTCGAAGGGCATTTGCTTGAGGTCGAATGGAAAAAAGATTCGCTTGGGTCGCGATAGAAATTATTCGTAAGGGCGAATTTTTATAAGTATTTTGTAAGGGTATTATATTTATATTGCTCTTTCGAAAGGAAGACAAATAAGGTTGAAATCACGGAATAGGGAAGTTTGTGTTGGATATAACAATTATTAGGGGTTCTTTTTTTTTGATTATTTTACTATTCGAATGTTTTCTTGGTAGTAGAAAAATAGTTTGGCAATAAAATGATTTTGCTTAGGATTTCCACGTGTTATGTGCCGTGGGAATTAACTAATCCCCGGGAAAACCAAGATTTGTTGCTTATGATTAATAAAACGAAGGTTATATTCGGTAGGTAACTAACGTTGTAGTAAAAAGGGAAAATACTGATTTCAGGTAACAACGGTGTACGATTAGTTTATGGCTTTTGATAACGAGGCCAGGTATTGGGAGTTTTTAGGGAATGTTTATTTTGTTTATGGTTAAAAAAAAATGGTGGTAAGCTCAACTGTGTTTTAATTCCACAAAACATCAAAACTAAAGGTTGTTAAAATTGCGACATTGTTTGATTGAATATTCATAATTTGTTGAATTGTACATTTTTCAGTTGGAAATCAAACACAAGCTATGTCTTTAGTACTTATCGTATTAGGGCTGAGTCCTCGTTTGAAAAAACGCGTCGATCGATCGATTCAACATCAAATTAAATGAATTTTTGTTTGAAATATTTCTTGTTTGAAATATAAAAATATGTAACTTTTTTTTTTTTTTAATTGTAATTTTTATGTATTACCCAATCAAAAGTTTGCCGAAGTTCACTATTATTTCTTAGATTGATTATTTGTTAATTTTGAAAAAGTTTTTAATTTTTAAATAAATGTTCAAATTAGTAAATATTACTTACAGTAATCAATTATCTAATTAAAAAGGATTATTTATTGTTATTTATACGTTTTTCTAATATATTTCACTTCAGAATTCCTCACGAGTGCAAAAGAATTGTTTGATGAGAGAACAAACAAAAAAAATTTAAAATGACATTATTATAATTTTGATTTCTCCCTACTATATTCACTGTTTTGAATTTCCTTTTTATGGGAAATTGACTCCGAAATTTATTGTTATCTCCATAGTGACATGATTTTCTCTTCCTTTATGGCAGAAGAGTGTAGTCACTATTTCGATGATTTAGGTCGACGGATGTCAATTTTCCAGGAAATTCCAGGCGCTGGTTAATCCGAACAAGTCATAGAACCTCTTGAAATTTATTGGTGTTTATCAATTCGTACGATACTCCTTTATGGCGGAGCAGTAACTTTTGATAAACGATTTAGGTCGACAATTGGTTCTATTTTGTTCGGGGCCCCAGCGCCTGTCTCACATGTGAGATATTCTAGGCGAAACGAAAATCTCAACCTTTACTTTTATTTTAACACCAAATTCTTTTTCTTTTTCACTCCTTTTTAAAATTCACTTTATTAAAAAATATTTTTTAAATTCACTTTATTTAAAAGTTTTAAAAGAAAAGAGAAAAATACTTACTTTTTTTTTTCTTTTCCTTGGGTTTACCGGCTGCGCCAAATGTCGTGGTCCTTGGGGAATGGATGAATAGAAATCAACACACTTTAGTTCACAATTATTTTTATTCACTCTGATTCTACTTAGCTTAATCACAAATCAACTTTATTCTACAGCTTAATCACAAATCAACTTTATTCTACAGCTTAATCAAAAATCAACTTTATTCTACAGCTTAATCACAAATCAACTTTATTCTACAGCTTAATCAAAAATCAACTTTATTCATAAGCTTAATCAAAAATCAACTTTATTCATAAGCAAGAAGATCACTGACTATTCACTTTGAAGTTACAAATAAGAATGCCCTCACTTCTTGTCAACAGCGCTTGAGCTGTTGGCGTCGTTCGAGGGAATTCGCAGTGTCAGCGCGTTTTCTTAGCATCAGCCAAACCCATGCACAGCCACTTGTTTGCATCGTAAGCATTTTGTTGCTTACGATGCTAGCGGCGTCGGGTTTCGCCTCTGGCCGACGGAAATGTTTATGCTTAATAAGCATATTTCATTCCCGCCCGCCAGGGCCGGCAATGCGATAATAAGGGGGTGACGGTCAGGGCCGTCACAATAGAAACCACATGAAAAAAAAAATCTGTTCGAGGCCATTCCAAAATGCAGCACGTTTAAAGTATATTACTATGAATTTGAATAGTTAAGTGTTGATGTGAAATTGTGAACTTTGCGTGAATTCGGCAAAAATTTCGTATCTTTTATGTCCTTTCTGAACCTTGACAACTCTATTTATTTAAATTCCAAAGTTTAACGCCTATCTTTTCTACATTTTTATACCCGTATGGTGAAACCAAAGGGTATATTAACTTTGCCTTACCGTTTGTAACGCCAAGATCCCGTCATCGCACAAAAAAATGAATTACACCAGTGTGTTTAGAATGATAAAAAAAATTGAATTTTGCATGTCCGTCCGTCCGTCCGTCTGTCTGTCTGTCCGTCTGTGGCGCGGATTGCGGGCGCACGGATTGAGCTAGAGACTTGAAATTTTGCACAGATCCGTTTTTCGTAAAATGCGAGGCTAAGTTCGTTAATGGGCAAAAATGGACCATTAGGGGGGGTACCCCCCATACGAACGAAAACTTTTTTTACGAATATCTCAAAAACGTAGCATTTTATCAAAAAAGTCCAAGAACAAAAGTTATTTAGGATATGATTCTACATAAAACTCCCATACATCAAAATCCGATTGGAATAAATTTTAAAAAATCTTATTGGAAAGTTTGACTTCAAAGTGGAATTTTGGTATAACTGTTCGAATTTTGATACGAATATCACCATACGGGTCTCCAATGATTGCCAGATTGGCAATTATAGCTTTTGTTATGTTTTTCTATACTCGTTGATTTTTAAAGTTAATCGACGAAATACACGTTTTTCGATTAGCTTTACTCAAAATGTTTGTTGATATTCTGAAAAAAAAAAACACTCGTTGATAACATATTTGCGATCGCTGGTTTTAATTAGTGTTTGTTTACTTCTAAAATGCACACGTCCACTTAAATTTTTAAACTGGAGTTGTTCTGCTGCTATTCGAATGTGATTATATTGCCAATTGAGAATCACCAGTTGTGACCTTTTCTATCAAATGTGGTAAAAATTGGTTGCTTATCTGGTAACAAAAACGTGTCGTTGAGAAAAAAAATCAAATTCTTTCGTGCGTCAATAATAAAAATACAGGAATTTAGTTCGGTTTTCTTAATGCTTGAAATACGTAAATTAAGTCGAATGCATAAATCACACTTCCTGATCTTTCCACTTTTAGAGAATAGTCTTAAAAAAACAGTTGCAATCATTTAATCGAACCACCACTGGCGCTGCTTGGATATCAAGATATCAGTGGAAATTCAATCTCCAGAAAGTTAACCACAAACTGTTGGTCGCCCGTATTTAGCGAGGAATTCATCTTTGAATGAAATGCTTTCTGGCTGAAATCTGTGCCACGAAACAATGCAAATCTTTAATTCTTAGTCAAATGATTAAAATATCAGCTTGATAACATAATCAATTTTATTGTTTTTTTTTTTGAAATTTTAATCAGGGATGGCAAACGAAAAAAAATCGTAACGTACATTTCATTATACATTTCGTTATGTAACGAAAATCAAATTTTATTTCGTTACGTTATTTCGTTTTGTGACGATAAGAAATTTCATTTCGTTACGTTATAACGTTATTATTTCGTTACACATTGTATTGAAACTAAAAATGCACTTTAAACCCTTGAGACCACGGAGTCATATATGACCCCACCAGTTATTTGTACAGAAACTGTAATTTACCGGAGAATGGTTCAATATTTAAGAATGAATCCATAGAAAGTTTTCTTGTAATTCACGATTTGTAGACCTCGGTCTCAAGGCGTTAATAATAGTTTATTTATCACAAGCTAATTCCGTTTAGTTTCCATAAAAAAAATTCTATAAAAAAATTAATAAAATTTAACAAAAAGAAAATACAAAAAAAAACTGAAATGATTCTTAAGTTAAAAAATAAAAGTTTTGTTCATTAAAAAATTTTGCCCAACCAAAACGATATTTTTTGTGTCAATATCAAAGATACTGAACTTTAGGCTATTTTAACGTCGCTGATTCTGAGTCGGACTTTGCTTTCGCCAGATTCACTCTATTTCTGGAGATACCGAAAAGCAAATCTGTACCCCAAAGGTAAACTGTCGTAACTGACATTTTGCAAATTTTACAGGAGAGCCATTTTTAGTTCGGAATTGCAATTTTTATTGTGTATGATTTTCGGTAATTATTTGAAACTTTTGTAGTTTATTTTATTTTAGGACATTGTTTAAACAAAATATTAGTTGATATATAAATTTGTAATGAGTGGGGGAGCAGTTACAACCTTTTATCTCTAACCATTTTGCTTCATCCGGAGCAGTTACAACCTTTAACTGTATCGAGTTTGCTTCACCATATAGTCAAATTAGATATTATAATCATTACTGTATAGATACGATACTTTGCCAATTAAAAACATAACAAAAGCTATAATTGCCAATCTGGCAATTATTGAAAACCGGTATGGTGATTTAATTAAACGGCGTATCAAAATTCCACTTTGAAGTCAAACTTTCCAATAAGAATTTTTTTAAAACTTGTTCCAATTGGATTTTGATGTATGGAACTTTAATGTAGAATCATGTCCTAAACAACTTTTGTTCTTGCACTTTTTTGATAAGATGCACCGTTTTTGAGATATTCGCAAAAAACATTTTCGTTCGTATGGGGGGTACCCCCCCCCCCCTAATGGTCCATTTTTGCCCATTAACGAACTTAGCCTCGCATTTTACGAAAAACGGACCTGTGCCAAATTTCAAGTCTGTAGCTCAATCCGTGCGCCCGCAATCCGCGCCACAGACAGACGGACGGACAGACGGACGGACATGCTAAATTCAACTTTTTTCATCATTCTAAACACACTGGTGTAATTAATTTTTTTGTGCGATGACGGGATCTTGGCGTTACAAACGGTAAGGCAAAGTTAATATACCCTTTGGTTTCACCATACGGGTATAAATATACGTCCCCACAATGTAGTTTCAACAATAACCCCAAAATCGCGGTTTTGTCAGTTACGACAGTTTACCTCTGGGGTACAGAAATATTTTCGATACCAAAAAATGACTTAAAAGATTTTCTTTTTCGTATCTCTAAAAATGTAGTGAATCTGCCCAAAACAAAGTCCGACTTAGAATCAAAATATGAATAGAAATACCACTCCAATATTTTTAATTATATTTTATGCTGGTGGTAGGTCTGTGGGGTTATACTTGAACTTTTCACAAAAATAAAATATCGAAAAAACCAAATCAATTTATTCAGTTTTCGTTACGTTTTTCGTTATTGTAACGGAATTAAATTTATATAACGTTATAACGCAATTTTGAGTACAAAACCGGAAATTCGTTCTTTCGTTTCATTATTTCGTTACGATAACATTTCCATCTCTGATTTTAATTCTTTTATACTTGTTAGCGCTAACTCTTTATCATTTTCGCTAATTTGTATTCTCGTTTGTATCTTGATACCAAAATAAATACCTAAAAAATTGTAATTCCGCCTCATTTAGAGCCAATTGCGTTGTTGTCTTGCGTGATTTTTTACAAACAGCCAAACACAAATTTAGACGTTTTTTCTTCTACAAGGGTGGAATTTTGAAAAGTCCTTCTCCACATCTACGTCATAGAAAGAAAAAAATTCAAATTTCCAGACGTTCGGGCTTGTCGTTGATGTGGCTGAGGACAAACGTTTTTATATGTGGGAGTTCTTCGTCAAACCGGCAATCCCTTCTGCCCAAAATTTGTGTGAATCGATTTTGGTCAACCTGGGCTCAAATTGTAGGTAATTTTGAAAATTCAACATGGTGGCCCTAATATGACGAAAGGAAAATCCATCGGCCACAAATTGTATAACTTATTACCCAACAAGTATGTTTGAAAGAGGTTTTTTTTTGAAAGGCAATGTTTTGAGCTTATTCCGTTTAAATTTCGTGTAGTTACAGAGGCAATCAAAATCGTAACTTTCAATTTCATTTTGAATAAATGAACTTGTCGTGTCTGTTGATATTGCGAAAATCGGACTACCCTTTTCCGCTACACATATATTTGGAATTTAAAGGCCAATATCCCGAGAATGGTAGCTTGTTCATGAATAAAATAAAATAAGTTTGCGGCAGTAGGCTCGACGTTCTGAGTACGATAAAATTCAAAGCGTCGATTCAAATTTTAAATCAATTAAATTAATATTAAATTAAATCTTAATGCCGTTTACACCAACGAAACTTAGCAATTTATGTACAACTAGCTTGCATACCCGTCGTTGCCGGGTAAAGTTTTTTCAAATTTTTTTTTTGATGGTTATGTTGGAGCTAAACTTCAGGCCAATCGGCTCGGTAGTTTCCCCGCGAAAGGGTAACATAGAGGAAGAGCTAAGTTTCGAGATCACTTTACCCCCTCCCCTTACTCCCCCCACCCATCGCGCTGCTTTTCCGTATGCCTATGTTGGAACCAGAACTACCACAGACACTCATGCCAAATTTCAAGTCAATCGGTTCAGCCGTTTTTGCGTGAAAGAGGAACAGACAGACAGACAGACACCAACTCATTTTTATTAGTATGATTAAGTCCCAGAATTTCTACGGTTTAAGTGCCGTTTGCACCAACAAAACTTAGCAACTTATGTACAACTTAAAAAATTTAAGTCGAAGAATTTCTACGGTTTAAGTAGGCTAACCGCAACTTAATTCTTTAAGAATGGTACGCGCAAACGGGCCTTAGTGACGTAAAATTATGCGTTATTTGCGCGTGTCGCAATCTACGTTTTCTTTGATTAATTTCCCATGTGATGAAATCGACAAAAATTTCATATTTGTAAATAAATTTTTCGATTTTTTGTTTCGGCAACGCAGCGCACTTCGTATGCCATAGTCGTAAGTTTAAAAAACAGATTCAGGGAAATGCAAATCAAGAAAACCTGTATGCAATTATAGATTCGGGTTTACTGCGTGGGTATTGCAGGAAGTTATACAAAATTCTGAATAAGTAACTTTCGAAATATTTTTCCACGTCTTGTATTTTTTTTTTGTTAACGTTATACAACTATTACCTTATACGAATTGCGGTGTATAGAACATATTGTATTCGTGAAAAATTTCGACCTCTTTATTTTGCCTAAAACACATTTCCCAAGTCCAAGTCTGTTTGTTAGACGGTATACTATTTTTTTCAAAAACTACTAGAGCTGGAATTGGTCGATCTTATAAAATTTTGGTGTAATTCCGTTGGCCGGGCGTGACTTTTGTAAAACTCAAATTTCGTTTCTGGCGATTTACTCCGAAACTACGCATTTTCAGTATTCTTATGAATGACAAAAGTTGAAGATAATAAAATTTCCTACACTTCTGTCTTTTACTAGGAGTCAATATATTAAATCTATCAAAAACCGCTAAAATACAAAAATTATTTTTAAAAAACTTTAAACAAACAATAAAAAAATTCATTCTCTGTGACGAAAATCTTCTTTAAATAAATTTATCATTGAAAGTAAAACTATAAATTCAAGTTGATAATTTGTTTAACACTAAGTTAATAAAGATCTAAATTAAATTTAGCAAACTTGATACATTAAATTAACACATGCAATTTTTTATCTACCACACGCAAGGCTTTTTTAGTAGACAAATGTTTATTGATATTTTGATAGAAAGAATTTTTCGAAAATGATTTTAAATAGTCGTATAAAACATGGCAAAGATCATATCTTTTCTGATGGTAGGTCATTGTGCTATAAACATTAAATAAAAAGTGTAAATACTTTTCATTTTTATTATTATTGTAATATTTTTGGAAGCTTTTTTGCATCCACAGTTTATCAAATATTTTGTTATTTCATCTTTAGATATGAATGTTTTCCACATTGTATTTTTCAAGCAAACCTCCTTAATCTTATCTTGACTCGAGTTTCGTCTGCACTTGATTAGATAGTTTAATGACAAAAAATTATACTCGTATCACTTTTTTCCGCTACTTTAACCATTTAAAGAGATTTATGTAGATAAATAAGATGAATATCTACAGATAAAACAACTCTTCAAAGATTGTTTCTTCAATAGATTAGAAAATGAGAATCATATAGAAGTATGTTAGATTTGGTGTACCGTTTGTAACGCATCGAATCGTCGCACACAAAAATGAACTACACCAAGGTGATTGGGATGGCGAAAAATTTTGATTTCCGCATGTCCGTCCGTCTGTCTGTCTGCCCGTGAACATCATAACTTTTGCAAGAATTGAAAGCTAGAGAATTGAAATTTTTTACAGTTGCGTTTCTTGTAAATAGCAAGGTTAAGTTCTTGAACAGGCAAATTCTGACCATTCCTCATCCCCCCTCTCCCACATACAAACGAAAACGTTTTATGCAAGAGATATTAAAAAATTTATCATGGTAATATGTGTTTAGAAATTCTACATAACTTATCCATACATCAAAATCCATCTGAACCACTCCGTCCCCCTCCCTCGTGCAAATTGAATACTTTTATCCTATTTTCTTGAAAACGGTGCATCGTATCGAAAAATTTATTAAAACAAAATGTGTTTAGAATAGGATTTTACATAACCATTCCATACATCAAAATCCAATCGGACCACTCCTTCCTCGCTCTGCCATACAAATGGATTTTTTTTTTCATGAAAATTTGATCTGCCCTCTTATGGAGTATTTGACGTTTGTCTCCCGACAATTGTAGTTTTTCTAATGTTTGTATAAAAAATCCCAATTATATTAATCATATCAAGTTTATGTAAAAAAAGTATCATCTCACCGTTAGGAGGATTAAGCTATGTTTATATAAACGACAGGTCGAGTTGGAAAAGCAAGTAAGAATTGCAGTCGTGTTTGTTCAGGACTGTCAGCGACGAATTCAAAAGCTAGTTGTTAATTATGCGCCTAACGATTCGATGTCCAGTTTAAAGTTATCAAAGATAATTTGAATTGTATAATTTTTTTTACCTGACTAAAAAAAGGAGGATAATTTGTTAAGGGTGTATGTATGTCTGAGACTTTATTGCCTCGTGTAGCCTAAACGACTTGACCGATTTTAATCAACGAGGTGTCGTTGGATTGGTATTAGCTCCCCTGTATAAAGCTTAAGCATTTTCAAAGTGACGGACGCTAGGGGTAATTTTGTCTAAATTGAACAAAGCAAATATATATCATGTGATACCCTTAAAGTTTTGTCTCCTCGTCCCGAGTCTCACTATGTATATATATTGTGACAAAATTACACTATTTATTTCCCCTTTCTCTCAAATCGATTTCGTATAATGCGGAAGGAAGCAGTTTCACCGAGAGTTTTCCCTGACAGACGATCTGCCCAACATTAAAAACCGTGTCAAAATACATTTTGTGGTATAGCAGCAGAAGGGGTTCTTATTATGTGGGGGGAGATAGAAAAGCGTGTTTGGACTGACAAAACTAAAAAGTTTGAAATAAAAAATATAAATTAAAAAACCCGACTAAAAAAACTGAAAAATTAAAACTAAAAAAAACAAGCAAGCTCTAAAACAGGCGGAAACATTCAAGAAACATAACAAAAGCTATAATAACCTGCAATTATTGAAAACCCGTATGGTAATATGGCATTGCTCGAAGTTTAAGTGAACGGCGAACAATGGTATCAAAATTCCACTTTGAAGTCAAACTTTCTAATTATATTTTTTTTTTAAATTTATTCCAATCGGATTTTGATGTATGGGAGTTTTATGTAGAATCGTATCCTAAATAACTTTTGTTCTTGCACTTCTTTGATAAGATGCACCGTTTTTGAGATATTCGCAAAAAACATTTTCGTTCGTATGGGGGGTCCCCCCCCTAACGGTCCATACTTTCCCATTAACGAACTTAGTCTTGCATTTTACGAAAAACCCATCTGCGTAAAATTTCAAGTCTGTAGCTCAATCCATGCGCCCGCAATCCGCGCCACAGGCGGACGGACAGGCAAAATTCAATTTTTTTTTTTCATTCTAAACACACTGGTGTAATTCATTTTTTTGTGTGATGACGGAATCTTGGCGTTACAAACAGTTGGTTTCACCATACGGGTATAAAAAAGTATCTTTAGGCGTTCGCTCCTAAGTTTTTGAGCTTCCTTGTTTCTTTTTAGTTGTAATTTTTTTCAGGTTTTTTCAGTCGGGGTTTTTTTTATTATTGTTCACAAAATCCACAAATCATTTTTCAACGAATTCTTGTAATTATTTAGTTTGCACAACCTTGACAACAATTATAATCGTGATAAACTATTACAGCTGGCTAGATCTCTATCGGTAATAAATCATCTTCAAATGCAGTTATGGAAATAAAATCACACGATTTAAACAAAAATTACTATAAAAAAATAAAATCGACACAATATGGATTTCTTGATGTTTCATATCCATTAGAAATGATTACCCTCAGAATTGACAACGTTCAGAAGCGATGTAAACCAACCAAACCCTACGCCAATTAAACTCTAGGCTTATAAAAATGTCAAAATGGTTGTGAAGCTAACTAGAATATTTTTTTCTCATTTTAATTTTTTAAAAAAATTAACCCATAACTAATTGAATGTTTGTTTTTCATTGCAGGTTAAATTTAACTTCAAATGAAATAAGCACCAGCGCCATATAAATGTTTAGATGAAAACCAATTTTTTATCTTCGCCTAAAGAGAAAGCACACGAGATAAATTTGTCATTTTGAAAAATGTGCAATTAGAATCAAAGATATTCTTCGATAAAAATATTGTATAATGCTTTGTGTTATGTACAAAAACGAAAATAATATAATAAGATACGCATAAAAATTAAAAACAATAAATTTTATAATTAGAAAATGAGTCGTAGCAGCCGTCGAAATACATTCATTCCCCCAGGATTTTCATTACGAAGATTACTGTTACAAGGTGCCCGCGCTGCCAGAGGTAGTCCGCCATTAGGGCAGCGTTCTTGTGATGTCGAGAAAGGAAATGCTAAATATGATAAAAAATATGGTGAAGGATCTGTTGGAAGTAATGGAAACAAGGTGATTTGTTAAAGATTATTTCCGTTTATCGGTTTTTCTAAACCATTTTAAAATTCCTCAATTTTAGAGTAATTACGCCGATTCAACATCACAGCATTCATCAACTCCACCACCATACAAAAGTGCATCGAATCAGCATCTTCAGCAGCCGCATCAACAACAGCCACAAAGCCATACTAACCAACAACAGCAACTTCGTAGTGCTGTTAACTCCCCATTAAAAAGTGATAATGCTTCAATTGAATGCCCCATTTGCTACAACATAGGCTCGTCAGATTGCTTTTTTACATTATTCACGTGTAGTCACATCGCATGCCGTATTTGCTTAGTACGTTATCTTAAAAATGAAATCAACGAATCTAGAACTGATATTGGTAACTTAAGAATACATCAATATTAATAAACACAAATATTTATTACAATTTGATTGATTGCAGCTTGCCCTGAATGTTCAGAATCAATGCATCCGAGTGATATACAGACCCTTCTGCTGGAATACCCCGAGATTATGAGTAAATATGAAGACTTTATGGTCAGAAGAGTATTACTTTCTGATCCCGATTCACGATGGTGTCCGGCGCCAGACTGCAGGTAACGCATCTTATTAAATAATCTCCACTCACCAATGTAATGCAAAACAAATCTTATTCCTAGTTATGCTGTGATAGCGACTGGTTGCGCCTCTTGTCCTCGTATTCGATGCCAACGACCCGGTTGTGGTGTTAATTTTTGTTATCATTGTAAAGCCGAATGGCACCCAGATCAAACATGCGATGCTGCCAGGGCTTCCAGGCAAAGTCCAACCAGAGCACCATCTGGTAGCATAAGCCAAGACTCACAGCATCGTGATGATATTAAGCCATGTCCCCGATGCCAAGTTCTTATAGTTAAAATAGATGATGGATCGTGTAATCATATGGTTTGCTCTGTTTGCGGCTCCGAATTCTGTTGGTTGTGCATGAAAGAAGTAACTGATTTACATTATTTAAGGTAGCCTCGTTTTTCTGTAATCAAAGTAATTTTCAACTAAAATTTGTTTAATTTTTAGTCCGTCGGGCTGCACATTCTGGGGCAAGAAACCGTGGTCACGAAAAAAGAAGTTGCTGTGGCAACTTGGCACTTTGGTGGGTGCACCGGTTGGAATAGCTTTAGTAGCTGGTATTGCTGTA
Organism: Chrysopilus asiliformis; assembly: GCA_964034945.1. Classification (NCBI taxonomy): domain Eukaryota; kingdom Metazoa; phylum Arthropoda; class Insecta; order Diptera; family Rhagionidae; genus Chrysopilus; species Chrysopilus asiliformis. Next base: position 43,558,129 of record OZ035961.1, read on the forward strand.
CCCGCTATGATCATTGGTAAGATTACTTTCAAACTTTCTATTTTTTTTCTCAATCATAAATACCGTGACCTCTCTCAGTGAATTCCACAAAATTCCCAAAAATCTTTGTTTATGAAATTTCAACAAAAGTTGATAGAAACGTTCGATTTCAGTAACAAGGTTTTAGTTTTTCAGAAATTTTCTACATTGGCTATCAGACTTAAAACAGACATTTTTGTAAAGCTGCTGTAATCGTCCTGGGATTAATGAAGAAATGTTTTTATATGAACTCTCGAGGATATATTCTTCTATATATATAATATATAAAATCGTTTAACCTGACTGACTGACTCATCAACGCCCAGCCCAAACCCCTGAAGCTAGAAACTTGAAACTTTCACAGTATGTCCCAACCATCACGTAGGCGCTCACTAAAGGTGGGTTTAGAAACACGAGCATTTTCATTTTTACTGGCAAAGTGAGCGGGATAGCGAAATTCAAATTTACGTGCGCAAAAAGTCGATCACATCAGTGTCTCACACGTACTTTCCCTTCCACTTTATGGCGAACTGTCACTGCACATCACCTTCTCGCAGCAATACGTTTGTTAGCACTTCAATTTCACCTAACAAAATCATTTTGTGTGATGTTATAATTAATAACATAATTATTATTGCCTCCCGTTTCCATTTAAAATGCGTAGCTTTCAAATAAACATCGAACTTAACCTTACTTTTGCTGGCTGCCATAATTCCCCATAATTCAGGGGTAACATTTTGCTGGCAGGGCGGGGAAGTCCAATGTGTTTGTTGTTGTTTACTGCCATAACTTTCCTATCGTCGACGAAAATTATGGATAGTAAAACCACTACATGCAAGCAAAATTTCCAGTAAAATTTTTACTGAGTGGTTTCCCGTCCCTTTCCCACTTGGTGAAAAAGTCATAAGAAATCTGGCATTTCACTCACTTTGCCAGTAAAAATGAAAATGCTCGTGTTTCTAAACCCACCTTAAGGCGAGGTTTTCCGAAATTTTACCGCTAAGGGGGTAAAGGGGATTTTTTTTAAACAATATTAAATTCAATTGCTTTTTTAAAAGCTTTTATTTAGCTCGCTATCTTGTTTGTTTGTCTGTTTGTCAGATCAAATCTTGCAACCCAATTTTGACCCACTTCCACTTGTCCGATTGACTTGAAATTTTGCACACTTATATAAGTCCGATGACAATACAATATTTTCACTACTTCGTCCTTATAAGGATAACGGAAGGTCCTGTAAGGATAACGTGATTATCCTTTTCTCCAAATTTTCCGGAAAAAAATCTATCCTGGGGGTTTTTGGCGTCGCTGAATCCGAATCTGTCATTAAAAAGTCTGTAAGGATAACGGAAGGTCCTGTAAGGATAACGTGATTATCCTTTTCTCCAAATTTTCCGGAAAAAAAATCTATCCTGGGGGTTTTTGGGGTCGCTGAATCCGAATCTGTCATTAAAAAGTCTGTAAGTATAACGGAAGGTCCTGTAAGGATAACGTGATTATCCTTTTCTCCAAATTTTCCGGAAAAAAATCTATTCTGGGGGTTTTTGGGGTCGCTGAATCCGAATCTGTCATTAAAAAGTCTGTAAGGATAACGGAAGGTCCTGTAAGGATAACGTGATTATCCTTTTCTCCAAATTTTCCGGAAAAAAATCTATTCTGGGGTTTTTGGGGTCGCTGAATCCGAATCTGTCATCAAAAACTCTGTAAGGATAACGGAAGGTCCTGTAAGGATAACGTGATTATCCTTTTCTCCAAATTTTCCGGAAAAAAATCTATCCTGGGGGTTTTTGGGGTCGCTGAATCCGAATCTGTCATTAAAAAGTCTGTAAGGATAACGGAAGGTCCTGTAAGGATAACGTGATTATCCTTTTCTCCAAATTTTCCGGAAAAAAAATCTATTCTGGGGTTTTTGGGATCGCTGAATCCGAATCTGTCATTAAAAAGTCTGTAAGGATAACGGAATGTCCTGTAAGGATAACGTGATTATCCTTTTTCTCAATTGTTCCGGGAAAAAATATATTCTGCGGGTTTTGGGGTTCGCTGAATACGATTCTCAAGTTAAAAAGCCTGTAAGGACATCTCAAATGTAAAGCTATATATTCGAAGACTAAAAAGAACAAAATAAAAAAAAAATTTTTAAAAAAAGCTTTTATTAAAAAAAATGCACTAAAAAGAAAAAAATAATTTTCTGGACGCTGTGTATCACAAATATAAAAGCTTTTAAAAAGCGAGATAAAGCATAAAACAATAAAATAAACATTTATCTCGCTTTTTAAAAGCTTTTATATTTGTGATACACAGCGTCCAGAAAATTATTTTTTTCTTTTTAGTGCATTTTTTTTAAAAAAAGCTTTTTTTAAAAAAATTTTTTTTATTTTTTTTGTTAGGAAATTTCACCTGCGATGCTTTTATTTAACCCTTGCAGGCATTACATATTATAAACAACGCACTACAGTTTTTGTAATAAATTCTGTACGTTTTCCCTCTAGATATAAGGTTAGACCCTTTTTTAGACTAGTACAGATGCCGTTGATAAACTATGAAATTTAATGTGCTGGATATTCAGATCTCTAATCACCTTATGCGGCGGTCACACGACGCTGTTTTGCCAGCCGCTGGCTGCTATTGGTTAGTAGCGCTGGCAAGTAGCAACAGCAGCCAGCGTACTGAGAGGGTTTACACGATTCCTACTTTAGTAGCGCTGGCAAGTAGCAAAACAATGGTCTGACATTTTATTCTGGGAGATTTTTTAAATAATAAACGTTACACACAAATTTAAATAAATAAACGTAAAATAACAACTTACAATAAACAAACTTTTTCACTTATCAGACTTTTGGCAGCTCAGAAACCATGTGACAGGGTCAAGTGATCCCTAGTAGCGCTGGCAAAGTAGAACGGTTTCTACTTTACTAGCGCTACTAAAATCATCACGCTGCTGGTGGTAGTAGCAACGCACTAGGGTTCACACGGTGCTGCTGAAACGGCTGCTAACAGCCAAGCAGCCACTAGCGCTGGTAAAACAGCGTCGTGTGACCGCCGCATTAACAAAAAATTCAAAATCGTAGAGTACCTACCCAATGGGAACTTTTGTCATCCCTTACTTGATAATCGGTTATTTCTTCGAAGAAAACCGTAAGAACTTACAAATGTAACGGCTTGTAAAGCATAAAGTAATGTCTCAGTCAGAAATTTGCTATCACTTACGGGATAATCGATGCTTTCATCGATGAGAATTGTAAGTTCTTACAAATGTAATGAGTTGTAAGGGAAGAAGTAATTGCTCAGTGAAAAAAATTCTTAGCCCTTACAAACGTAATGGGGTGTATGGGAAAAAGTAATGCCTTGAAACACGAGATAGAAACCATTCACGTTTTAACTCGCATTGTTAATTGACTTCGGTGGCCGTATGCGTTTGCGAGTGGACTTCAAACCCAGGGACCTCGGGTTCGAATCGCGGGGTGAGCAAAAGTTTTTCAACATTTAATAATAATACGTAAGAAATATATTTATAATTTGTTGAAGAATCATTTTTTTTTAAATGATAAGTGCATACTTGCAATGCATGAATAAAGTGCTTACATGTAAAGTTGCTAGTAAGGCCATACTTTTCGCGGACATTCCTAAGTAAAAGTAATCGATGTGGTAACTGGACGAGTAATCAATGGTCATTACTTTTTCCGATTACGTAAGCGATTCAGTCCAGCCCACTGGGTAGGTTCTGATATCCGTCTAGGTTTCCCTGAGTATAAACATGAAATCGCAACATCACCCAGTGGGGATTTAGAGCTTACTGAATCGATTACGTAATCGGAAAAAGTAATGACCATTGATTACTCGTCCAGTTACCACATCGATTACTTTTACTTAGGAATGTCCGCGAAAAGTAAGGCCTTACTAGCAACTTTACATGTAAGCACTTTATTCATGCATTACAAGTATGCACTTATCATTTAAAAAAAATATAATTCTTCATTTTTCATGGTTTACGATAGTAACAGTAGGTTTTTAAATGTTGAGAAACTTTTGCTCACCCCGCGATTCGAACCCGAGATCCCTGGGTTTGAAATCCACTCGCAAACGCATACGGCCACCGAAGTCAATTAACAATGTGAGTTAAACCGTGAATGGTTTCTATCTCGTGTTTCAAGGCATTACTTTTTCCCATACACCCCATTACGTTTGTAAGGGCTAAGAATTTTTTTCACTGAGCAATTACTTCTTCCCTTACAACTCATTACATTTGTAAGAACTTACAATTCTCTTCGATGAAAGCATCGATTATCCCGTAAGTGATAGCAAATTTCTGACTGAGACATTACTTTATGCTTTACAAGCCGTTACATTTGTAAGTTCTTACGGTTTTCTTCGAAGAAATAACCGATTATCAAGTAAGGGATGACAAAAGTTCCCATTGGGCAGCCCCAGCCCACTACTTTGAAGTCCAAGGAACTTTTTTTTTCAAGGTTAGCTTTTTAGAATTAGGGGTTGTAGGTCTTGGTGTTGGGACGTATCTGTAAAAGTATGACAATGTGGTGGGCGAAGGGGTCGAAAAAAAAACCAAATTTTCGAATGACGTATTTTATGAGCAACCCAGTTACTTTTTAACATGTTACTTTTTAACATAATGTGAGTTTAATGTGATTTTTTTTAAATTTCAGGCATACCAGTTTGGGTAGGCAAAAGGATACATGCACGCTATCTTTCAGCAACGAAACACAAACGTAACTGTGCTGTTTTAGGAGGTGTTGCAGCATCGGTAAGTCGTAATGCATAAGCGATATGATAAGAAACGTCAAGTACGAAAATGATTTGCATTCACAATTTGACAACATAGTAGTTAGGAACGCGGATAGTATCAATAATTGAGTAGAGGTACTCTAGATGTATTTTATTCAAAAACAAAAAAAAATCTAACATGTTTATATGGTGAATACTTTTGCGTTTTAGAAAAGTCCTTTTAACGGTTATTTTTGAACACCAAAAACATCAATCGTTTCAGATCAGTTGATATATATTCGTCTTGAGGTACGTAACAGGAAACTTTTCATATACAGTGTAAATTAAAAGCGATATTCGATTCGTGTATTCACTCACGAATTTCTCCAATAGATTTCCCTTCACAACACCAGTTCAATTAACCTCGTGCCATTAAACGTCAACATTTTTTAATGATTTAAAATCATTTGATTATTTTTATACTTTTTATAAATGCAGTAATTGTAGTAAAATATTTTTTATATAATATCCTCATGACTTCAAGACCTTTTCTGCTAATTAGGATTAGCTCTATCACATCTAAATTTTTTTTTAGTTCATAAGAAACGATTCTGTCAGTTATTACGTTTATACGGCTAGAAGAAATCCGCACCAAAAATCGAATTCATATTCCTTGTGTGTTCATGCTCAAATGGATTAAAAATTCGAAATAGAGTTGAAGAGTACTAACCCGGCCTTTACACGCGACTGTAAAGTCTGTCAGTAGCACAGACTCCAAATGTCGAATTACTGACAACAAATTAGAAGACATTTAGCGAACTAGCAGTCAGTTCATTTTCAAAATGACTTCGTTTGTAACACAGCTACAGTCCCTCGTATTCCAGAGGCATGAATTTTGCTCGTATGCTTCATTCTTTCAATTATCTCGTTCTTAGTTAGTCTTCTTTCGCCAGTCTGAGAGTTCTAAAAGTTAAAAATCGAATTAAAACAAGTGGATTCATAATAATTTAATAGATTTACCTCAAATTCTTCATTTTCCGCCATCTTCAAAGTCTGAAATGTCAAATTACTGGCATATCTGTACTGACTACAAAAAAATCCCGTCAGTACAGACTTGTCAGTGCCAGTAAGCATTTACACGAGATTGTGTCCACGACTGTGTCAGCTCTACAGACGCGTGTAAAGGCCGCGTAAGGAATACAAAATGTATACAAAAGTATTTCAAAATCAATTTTCAGAAAATGTTTATACGCACAAGAAAATTGGAATTTATGTTCCAATCCCAAATTTTTTAGTGCTTTATTTGGATTTATGATATCTGTTTAATGGCATATTTTAATCGATTATGAGAATTTGGTAAAAAGCTGAATTTTGTGGTCGTATAATAGTAGTAGGTCTGAGTGAATGGTAAAAAGTTCAGCCTTCGAAGCCAAAAGGTCTGGATTCAAAGTTCGCCTCTGGATTCGACGCTGTCATTTCAAGTCCACCCAACTTCGTGATAGTTACTGCTTGGTGGTAACCACACCATACAATAAGAGTTGTGTTTCTTTTTTCCTTGCGAATGCGATTAATACATGGATCAATAAGTCCCGAGACTAACAATGAAAACAACATTTTTTTTGCAAAATTTTTTTTTATTCATCAATATAATCACCTTTTAGGGTGATACAATCGTCACGCCATGCGTATCCCAAAAAACTGACGCCATGACTTTGCCAGCTGACTGCTGCGTTTTCGGACGCTTCGGACGGCTTTCGCCAGCTGTGCGCCACTCAGATGACTGCCGCTTCGACTCTGGAGTGTAGTGATGTATCCATGTTTCGTCCATGGTCACGTAACGACGCAAGAAATCTTTTTTATTGCGAGTAAATAGCGATAAACAGCTTTCTGAATCATCGACTCGTTGCTGTTTTTGTTTCATCGAAAGCAATCGCGGCACCCACTTGGAAAAAACCTTTTTCATGCTCAATTTTTCATGAAGGATAGTAAATGCACTTCCATATGATATCTGTGTTATCTCAGCAATCTCACGGAGCTTCACTTTACGATCTTTCATTATAATTTTTGTCACTTCACTCACATTTTCCGGTGTAACGGCTTCCACAGGTCTACCCGAGCGTTCCGCGTCATTTGTGTCGGTACGACCACGTTTAAACTCGGCAAACCACCGACAAATCGTTGCTTTTGATGGACAAGAGTCCAGGTAACATTTTTCAATCCATTGTTTCGCTTGCACGGTGTTTTTATCCATTAAAAAACAATGTTTTATCAGAACACGAAACTCGGTTTTTTCCATTTTTTAAACAAACTACAAAACGACTTTACTCCAACCTCGATAACTCAGCTGTTTCTGGTCCGATCGACTTAAAATTTTGACACGTTTCAAGCAAAGGTTAGTACTCTAGAAAGACGTGGTTACTGGTTTACTACGAGCGTCATCTCTGGGTTAGTCTCGGGACTTATTGATCCATGTGTTATATATTTTTTAAACAGATTAATTTTTCTACTTAGGGCGTGTGCGAAGCTGTCTAATTACTTACTAATTATAGTACGTTTTGATACTAGATTGCATTGCGAACTGGAAAAAAAAGAACAAAAACTGGAATTAAAACGGAAATTAGGATGAAAATTTTTTCGAACATTTCCAAGTCAATTGAGGCGTTAAAAGCTAGAGTGGACCAACCCACATAATCGAGTTTTTGAAGCTTTTCCACTTTTGTACTATTATTGACTGAAAATTTTTAGAAAAAAAAAATCTGTGGACTTTATTACTCAAAGTTGAAACGTTTTTTGGTGCATCCAAACATTTTTGTCTAAAAACTCACTCGCAATAGTGATTCAAACACAAAAAAATCACGATTTCGACATGTGGGTTGGTCCACTCTAGCTTTTAACGCCTCAATTCTAGTGGGGATTCAGAAAATTCTATTAAGTACAATCTACTATATGGATATTTGCCTGTCTGTCTGTCTGTTTCAGATTACAAAACTCAAAAACTACTGGACCGATTTTTACGCGTTTTTTTGCAAAATGATCTGCGTTGCCAGGAGCAGGTTTTTAGCTCTGTTAGATTTTAAAAATTCGAAACGGAAGGCCCTGTAAGGATAACGCAAATCTCCTCTTTCCAAATTTTCCCCGGAAAAATTGGCATTATGGGGTTGCTGATCACGAATCCGGTGTTAGATTTTCAAAATTCGAAACGGAAGGTCCTGAAAGGTTAACGCAAATATCCTTTTTCCCGTTTTCCCCGGGAAGAATCGGCATTAGGGGGTTTGCCGGGGTCACCGATCACGAATCCGGTGTTGGAATTTCAAAATGCGAAACAGAAGGTCCTGTAAGGATAACGTTTTTTCCCAAAAGTTTTTAAGTTATTTATGGTTTTTTGGCATTTTAAAATTCATACAAAAACTTTAAGTTGGCAACAAAGGGTCTGCTAGTATTTATTAAATTACTAGACTATTGTTACAAAAGGATACCTACTTTATTGTTGGATATTAACACGCAATGATGGTTACATACGTTACATATGTCTCCCGCCGCCTGAATACTCCTCCAACCACTGTAACTGGACACAATGGTCGATAAGGCCATGTACTGTCGCGCCAAGTCTTCATTGCAGTGGGATATGGGGAGTATTCAGAGAGTGAATGGATTGTATGAATGGTTGAATGAATGATGTCTTGAGCTGTGCTTCGGCATTAGAGGCAATTTGCCTAAGCTCCTGGCATTAATATATATATATGTATTGTATATATAAAAAAAAGAAAATGCGAGGTTTTATCAGGTCATTATAAAAAATATTTGATGTGAAGAGCATATGACATTCTGATACAAAATCTACGTTCATGCTGTGCGATATATGGTACACTACAACCCGACGAATGAAATATTAGTGTACATAAAAAATGATCTTTTTTACGAAATCTAAAAATTTTCGATAACAGTAAAAAGCAAAACTGTAGAGAACGGGTAAAAGACAAAATTGTGGGAAATATTATTCTCCCTCAATTTCTCTCACGCATTAAACTACCGAAACCCCATTAGTTTTCGAGAGAATCGCAAGCCACTGATTATTTTTAAATGACGGTATATCTCGATATAAAGTGGAGGCAATTTTACTGTCTTCAACTTTGGTCATGCATAAGACTACTGAAAAACGGAGCAAATCGCGAAAAACGAGGTTTGGATTTTTAAAAAGTCGACATTTTGATTATTTCTGGTTAACGGATTTCCACAAATAAAATCGTCCCATTTGAAGCCCAAGCATCCCTGTAAAATTTCATGGCTCTAGCTTCAGCATTTTTTGAGAAGTCGTGACAGACAGAAAAACATTTTGAAATAAAAATCCAATCGACAGAAATCAAAATTTTTCATGAATGCAATACTTTATTATAAAGGGTGATTTTTAAGCGTTTGGTTTTTAATTTAAAAAAAAACAGAAAAATTGGAAAAAGGTATAAAATTTTTATTGGAGATTAAAAACCAATCCTTGCCATTTAGTTTTTAAAGATTATTTCATGTAAATGTTGGCCACGACTACGTTTCAGGTGGTCCTACGAGAAGTCCAATTTTGAGTGACTTTTTCGAGCATACCCGCTTGTATCTCACCGATAACACGTGTGATGTTGACTTCTAGTGCTTTTATCGATGCTGGATTATCGGCATAAACAAGTGATTTCACATACCCCCACAAAAAGTAGTCCAACGGTGTCAAATCGCACGATCTAGACGGCCAATTCACTGGTCCAAAACGAGAGATTAATTGCTCACCAAATTCATTTCGCAATAGGTCCATCGTTTCGCGTGCTGTGTGGCATGTGGCACCGTCTTGTTGAAACCACATGTCAACCAGTTTCAGCTCGTGTATTTTGAGCAATAAAAAGTTGGAAATCATTGCACGATACCGAGCACCTATGACGACCATAAAATGGTCGAAGTGCGCGAAACACATTTTTCACAGAGAACGAATTTTGATAATAAAATTTAATAATTTGTAAGCGTTCTTCTGGTGCAAGTGTTTTCCATGATGAAATGGCAATGCACACAGAACCACTTTGACTTTGACACATGCCACGAATCACGCGTGAGCTGTCGAAAACACAGCGCTGAAAAACCAAACAGCAAAAAAATCACCCTTTACTTCGTATAAGAAAGTAAAAATTCTAACCGATTTTTTTTGTGAAATGCTTAAAAAAAATTCTCCATATTTAAACAATACAACAATTGTAGTTAAAAAAAAGTTTGCTTATGATAAAAATGTCAAAGCAAAGAAGAGAAAAAATATCGATTAAAACACATAACGGGTAATTTAAACGACATTTTATTAAATTGAAGCGAAAATATATCATTCTTTGTTGTTATTTTATTATTTTTCTCATTTTATGATTTTTACGAATAATTTGAGTATTTTTAAATTACGTATTTTTTTTTAATTGTGTTTTGATTGAATCTTTGTATTTTTCGGTACTGAATTAATTTGCGGTCTAAATATTAATATTATTACTTGTGACAATGGCACCTACGTCTTTTATCATGTCTTGCTTTATCCTTAAAAAGGAACAAAAAAAATCTAATATATCATAACTTGATAAATAATTGCTTAATATTACTTTTATAAGTGGATACATATATATAAAAAGATTTAAAACGATTATTTATCGTCTAAGAAGTTCGGCTTCAAGATGCCTTCTTTGTAAAAATCTTGTAAAACATCTAAAAATCTCTGTTCGGCTTCGTCATTTCCCATTGCAATATCAACGGATCCGATACACAACAATAAAGCCAGTAATTGCGATTTTCTGAAAAAAAAAGTATTTTCAAAAAAAATTTATTTTTTAAATAGCATTCAAGATTTACCTGTAATCTTGTTTTAATTTCTGCGGCGTGTAGCTCAAATCAACTTGTATATCGATACCAATTTTCGATAAGTTCTTTTTCAAGCATTCATAGTAATAATCTAAGAGTTTAGTCATATTATCTCTACGTATACGTGAAGGGAGGGATGATATAAGCAACAAAGCGATATCATTCGTTGGCCTAAAATTGAATTTCGTGTAAAAATATTTATTGTTTAAAAAATATAAAAAATGTTTTTACCTGCTATATGTGACCATTTGCCAATCTAATATAACACAATTATCCTGTTTATTACTCTGTAAAGGATGTTTAAGGAGCAGATTATTACACCAGAAATCGGTGTGCGTTATTAGGCCCATGGGCTCAATGGGCTGCAACAGGTTCTCTATTATCGTTCTCGTTTTATCCCGTATTTGATCCAGAGCTCGCAATTCATTGTCTCGCCCGCGCTTGCCTTCCAGAAACCTTGATAGTTGTGGCATACCCTGCTCAACCAATTGTTGATAGCTATCCGATGCTTTTGATATTTGAAACAGAAACTAAATAATGAAACAGTGATTTGTAAAATCAAATGAAATGTGATTTGTAATTCAATTTCGGACAAACCGGATATTTCTCCAATAGATCGATTTTATCCTTGAATTTCATGCCAAGTGAGAGAGCATGGACCGATGATATGGAGCTGATTGCGCATTTCGCTTCATTTAATGTTAAGCCTTTAGTGAAATGTGCTGATTTGTAGCCCAATGGTCGCATATCTTCTAAAACTAGAATACTTTCCGGCGGCTCCGGACTCATTTGTGGCTGATGGTGTTCCGCATTTATGCAACTCGATGAATAATTTGTATAATAACATTTTGGCACTGGTACAACTATTGGTGCGGCATCAGGCATAAGATTACGTTTTTGAAATTCTAGCAAATCAGGAAGAATCTAAAGAAAAAGCAAATATTTACTATATTTATGTGTTTTTTTTACATTTTACCTATAAGAAAAGTATTTTATTTCACAAAAATGGTTTAAAAATTTGAATACTTTTCCACTTCTGATAGCTGCAGAAATTATTTTTTGCTTTTTAAAAGCTTATTTCGGGTTTCAATTTTAACCCTCTTTTAGACTTTTTGTAATATGTACTTATAGGGCCCAGAGCATTTGATGTTTTGATCTGTTTTCATGTTTTTGAAATCCTTCTATTATAATAATAGGCTTCTGTGTCTGTCTCTTCCCCCAAACCACAAAACAACTAAACTTACTGGCATTTAAGAGCACGTTTCTATTTGAGTTTTCGCTCCTTGTTCAAAGCGGTTTCTGGATTTCGCATAAAAATTATTTAAAACCTCGAGTGATGGCTTTTGGATATGATCCACACACACACATAAAGTATTTCATTAGTAACAGACCGATAGTTAACTCTCAGCGTTGAAGTTCTGTTCTTAAAGAACGTAAAAACAGAGCGCAAATGTAAAAGTCTCGAGAGCAAGAGAGTAAAAACCATAATTTTATTTTAAGGAGCGTTTTACTGAAATGCCGAATTTTGTTCCCTAGAGAGTGATTTTTATTTTCCGTTAATTTTAACTGCTTCTTGGGAGAGGAACGGAATAGTAGAAATGGGAGCGTTTTGAATACAATGGGAGCGTTTTTGGAAATCAAAATTAAGAGAAATGCACCGCAGGTGACATTTTTTTGTTCCGAACCAATACAAAAAATCATTGAAAAGTATCTAAAAAAGATTAATTTAATTAAAAAGGTTCTAAGCACATCCGTCCTTCCACGAAAAAATGTTTCTTTAAAGCGCATTGCAATCAAGCGGATTGTTTATAAAGATGTGAGGACTTCTTTTTTCGCAAAAACTTTCTGTCACAATAGATCCGTCTTCTCGTGCGCCTGTCTCTCTGTCCGTTACAGAGATAACTGGAGAATAAATTAAAATCTGAAATTTAGCGGATTGTTTTTGGTGAAATGTCGGTCGAGTTTCCTCACAAAATAAAAAAATTGATTTAACTTTTTCCTTCTCCACGGTGTGTCATCATACTAATATACTAATATATAAAAATTAGTTGGTGTCTGTCTGTCTGTCTGTTCCTCTTTCACGCAAAAGCAGCTGAACCGATTGACTTGAAATTTGGCATGAGTGTCTGTTGTAGTTCTGGTTCCAACATAGGCATACGGAAAAGTAGCGCGAGGGGTGGGAGGAGTAAGGGGAGGGGGTAAAGTGATTTCGAAACTTAGTTTTCCCTCTATGTTACTCTTTCGCGGGGAAACTACTGAACCGATTGGCCTGAAGTTTAGCTCCAACATAGACCATCAAAAAAAAATTGAAAAAACTTAACCCGGCAAGGACGGGTATGCCAGCTAGTATTGTATAAAAAAAAGTATACAAATGTTTAACATCGTCCAAAATCGGCCTACTGACATGCTCTTTTTGTCGTGTCGCCGTGCGAGAGTGCGAAACGTTCAAATAAAGGCGTGGTGGTCAAAAAACATAGTTTGGTAAATATACAAACTCAATTAATATGATTTGCTGAAAATAAATGTATTCTACAAGCGCTTTGGAATTCAATGCTTCTCCAAATTCAAATTTGTTGTGAGTCAAAAGAGGTCCGCTGTGGCGCTTAGCTAAATGTCATGTATTCCACTCGGCGTTGGGCGACGATTACTGTGACAACGACGCGGACGGTGGCGCCGTCATGTGTTTAGGACTTTACGCGTTGTGTTGCGTACAAAAAATGACAAAAAACCGAAAAAAATTCGTATCAGCTGAACATTTCAGACCGGTTGCCATGGGCATATGTATATGTCGCGTCGTTAAACATTAAGCAGAGGCCTTATTACCGAACACGATACGATTAGTTCGTATCGTAAATTCAATGTTGTTGTTAGTGTTTTACACTAACAACAACATGGAGTTTACGACTCGATCCAATCGTATCGTGTTCGGTAATAAGGCCTCAGTTAAAATACAATTTGAAAATCATATAAGATTGCATAACTCCAGTTCGAATTTCTATTAGGTGTTATTTCAAAATTTCCTGGACAGTGGCTTTCGAAATTTAGATGGTGACTTAATTTTCTGTCTTATCCCACTATGATCGATAGATTATAAGGTTATTGCGAATTTTTTTAAGAAAAATATTCATCGTTTAAAGTCAAACATTTTTTTAATTTTTTTTTTTTGAAGAAAACGAAGCACGGTAAAATTTAATTAAGAAGCGCCGCATTCGAAAATATTCATCGCTTAAAGTGAAGAAACATAACTTTAATTTTATTGCAATCCTGCGGTTGAGAAACTGCAGTATGGGCTATTTTTTTTATTGTTTATTTCGGAACGTTTTTTTTATTTGAAAACCTCACTCTTGTTAGGCTTTATGCTTGATTTTTAAACAAAATAAAACTATTTGTTTAATCCACTCATTCTACATATAATCAAAATATACTAAAAATGTATTAATTCTACTTACTTCAGTGTAAAATTTAATTTCTCTCAAATCGAACTGTGCTTCCGTTACAAAGAAACGACTAAATGGATCGTGTGGCAGTAATTTTATAAAAAGATCTAAATGCTTCTTTTCATCTTTCTTCTCATAGTCGATTTTAACGGCTAAAACTTCACTTAAATTACTAACACCATTCGAACTTCCACTGCTCACATTATAATCCTTAAAGAAAAAAAAGGCAGTTATAAGGATGTGTTGTTTTTTTTTCACGATTTCACAATAAAAATGAATTTATTTAAATAACTCAATTCAGTTTTGATAATTCATTTGATAGAACCCACCTTAATTTTAAATTCTTCATCTATTTTATGATAATCTCGAAGGAATTCCTGAATCCATTCAGCGTTAACCAACCAATTTTCACTGCTCGATGAATCTTCTTCTGTGTCTGACATTTTTTCTATGACTTTTTCCAACCCTCGAAAAATAAATTTCTATTCGAGTTAAATTTCAAATATTGAAAAGAATGAAAGGTACGAAACGGTAAAAGGATCCCACAAGAAGAATATAAAATTGATGTTATTTCTCTGAAATTTGAGGTGAAACTAATATAAATTTGTGTTTGGCGTGATATATTTAAATAAAATACGAGAATCATTTAGGAATAGAGACGTATAGGACTGAAAATAAAAAGATATAAACGAAATCTATCTATCTGTATCTATGCCTGGTCTAACCATTTTTGATGCTAATAAAGTCACAAAAAGGTGAACCCAAAAGAATGGAACCGAACAAAACATTCTTTCCCCTCGTGTATTGGGTATGTATATATAAGGCATCGAGCAGGGTGTGTGCAGCGCATCAAAGTAAAAACCACCAGAAAAAAAAATGTCGAAATAGAGAATTTTACTCTCTTCCTATATTATTTGTGTGTAATATGAAAATTGTTTATTTTATAGATACAACATATAGTAGATACGATGCGTATCATGTTATAGATATCATAATTCTATTTTGAAAACCCATTCGACCATAAAGGCATAGAAGCAAAAATTGGTTTAAGGATATGCTCGAGTGATTTAACCATTTTCTCACTTCACTAACCCCTCTTACACTCGTCGAGTGTTTACTCAGAAGTTTACAAAAAAAATAAAGATTCCCATCGGTCATCATCGATGCATCAGAATTTCCAATGCGAAAGTGAAAACAGCAAGAGGTATTTGAAAAAAATATGCTAAGAATTCTTCGCTATATTTAAA
The DNA here is from genome assembly GCA_964034945.1 of Chrysopilus asiliformis. Taxonomy (NCBI): domain Eukaryota; kingdom Metazoa; phylum Arthropoda; class Insecta; order Diptera; family Rhagionidae; genus Chrysopilus; species Chrysopilus asiliformis. Next base: position 43,573,412 of record OZ035961.1, read on the forward strand.
AATATTCGCCCAATTGAGAAAATCAAATTGACCAAGTGATCATTAATATTAACGATCAATTAGTGGTTAATGGGAAATTGTTACAAAGTTTATTGACTTCGTATCGAGTATAAAAGTTAATAGAATTTCTAAAAACGATATATATGGGAGGATACGAAATTCAAAAGAAGGGTTGGGCGCCAACATCAAGGCCACTTATGGTCCTCATTATAAAAAATCAACTTCATATTATCGCGAACATCATCGACTTGGTTATTTCAAATACGGAAGTAGAAGGAACGTGAACTCTTTATTACGGAAATAGGTCAATCATCGTTAATATGACGATGTGCAGACATATAGTGTATGATTTTCAAAAAATCCCTACTTTGTTGTACGATAAAAACTCGAAGATGCAAGTTATTTGCATAAAATTTTCACACTTTTTTTTTAGAAAATTTCACTTGATTTTTTACATTATGTAGAAAATTTATTTCGAAATACAGATTTAGCAATTAGATCAAAAGTAGTATAACAACAAAATAATGTAATCTCTTATTCACCACTCCCAAAATGTCTTTGTCTATTTTGTTCTTATTATACACTGTCTAGACATTGGCCATGTTTTTTTACTATTTCCTCCGGCAGCTATCTGAATATGATAGTCGGATAACGATTATGATGACCATCATCACAAGTCTAGGATTTATATTTGCTATTGTTTCAAGGGAAAGTGATGAAAGAATCACACACAAACTTTTACTTTTCTCAGTTCAAAGCTCTAATTAAATTGTTTCGTCCCCGCCCAAAAGCCATCAAGTAAAATTTCACTAAATCAACTATTTCCTGTCCAATTTTCCTCAATTTCCTTGTATCGAAAATTGGTTTTATTGATCAACTTTTAGCAGTTACCTCAATCCTCTTGTTTACGTTTTTCTTTTCAAAAGTTTTCTTTTTTTTTACTATTTATTTATAAAACAAAAACTTAAATAATAAATCAATGGAACTGAGTGAAAACTAAGAATTCACAAGGCCACCGAAATATATCACCAAACTGTCTCGTCGTCTATCGTTCGATTGTTGGTGTATCTGCCTGCTGCACAAGAGTACACTGATTATGCTTTGTGCATCTCTGAACGGTATCCATCCCCCTATTATGGTTTTTTTTTCATCTCCAGCAGCTTCAGTTGAACTTACATATATAAACAACATCCAACATAATGGAAACGGAAGCTTTTCCAGTGATACTGGAAAAATCAGCTTTTCGTACTTTATTGTTCTGTCCCATTAAAGTGGTCCGATTCGAGTATGTACATATCGTATAAGAGGAAAAATAATCATCAGCATTGCTGCAGAAGTAAACTCTGTCTATGCTCTCTTATTCTGGATGATGGCACATTTGGGCCAAGCAAATCATTTCCCCTTTTTCGTCGAAAATTGGGAAAACATACAGGAAGGTCAGACACAGCAGTGCCAGATACAAACCAAAAATCTAAAAACTATAGAATTTTTAATTATTAGCCTTGAGTGCAATTTCAATACAGGTATTCATTTAATCAGATAAAATTACGCATTTCGTATTTTCGTATTTTTACACGAAGTGTTTCGTGAACATACTTTTCAAAACTTTTGTGTGAATCGATCAGCTGTTTGGCAAGCTTCTCTCAGCAGCCACAAAATTAGACTTTAATAAAAAAATTAAAATTACCTAAAATATTGGAACAAATCGCACGAAAGAAGTTCTTATTGTTGCAGCTGAATTACACAATTTCCCTAAATATCCGCATTTGAAGTTTGTGTAATTTTACGACGTTGTTTACACACCAAAAATGACGAGTCAACTTACGCGGCTTTTATTCGATTGTATGAATACCCCTATTATTTTTGACATATTTTTTTTGCATGACCTCAATTTGTCTTTCAGTCTATGTAACAAATATCAAAGCTACATTTGCCAGAAGCCAATCTTCAAATATTCTATATGAGGACGGACCAAAATTTTATTTTAAAAAATCCATCTGTCGCTACTTCGGAGGAAGACTGTCACAACTCAAAAAATGTCGAATTTGTACTAAAGGTGCGGAAGAGTGGTAATTATGGTATACTTTATTGTAGAAGAATGTCACAATTGTAATTTATAATTCTGGCCACCAGAGAGCAGATGTGTCGGTCTTGCATTGTGCGAAAAAGTTGCGAAAGTTTTTTCAACAGTGTCACATGTTTAGTTGTGAATTGTTATTTGAGGTGAAAGCATGATGCATGCTTAAAAGTGAAAGCATGCTTAAAAGTTAGTACTATTAACCATGCAAAAGCTTGTTACTGTAGATATTTTCTAAATATCAAAAATACTAACACAAAATATCAGAATAACTTTAAAACGTCATTTCTCAAAATTTACAATTTTTGAGTTGTGACAGTCTTCCTCCGAAGTAGCGATGTGTAAGGAGGGCGGGAAGAAGTGGTCCCATTGGATTTTGATGTATGGAACGGTTATGTAAAATCATATTCTAAACACATTTTGCCTCTATAAATTTTTTGACACAATACAAAAAAATATTTCATTTATATGGGAGTAGGGGAGAAGGAATGTTTCAATTTTGCCCGTTCAAGAACTTAAGGCTCAACTATGATAGACATAAGAACGCATATGTAAATGTCAAATTCCCAACGAATGTTGACATACATAGCTCTCAACATAAAAGCTAATCTTCATTTTACCTCAAGTGGAAATTAATATGGCCACAATATTATTAAATTCACACTAAAATTTTAGGTTATGTTCACTATTTACATATGCCAGTTCCATTTGTGTCGAATTATTCATGCTTAACGAAAGTTTAACGAAGGTTTGAAAGTGGCACATGTCTATTGTGGGTAATAACGTTGACTTTCTTATTCTGGAAATGACATGCAGCTACATATGCGTTGTTATGTCTATCATAGTTGAGCCTTAAGCCTCACTTTTTACGAGAAACTGATTTATGTAAAATTTCAAGTCTCTATGTTAATACCTGAATGCACAGGCGGAAATCAAAATGTTTTGTAGTCCCAAACCCCTTCTGGTGTACGAAAAGTGTGGAAAGGGGAATATTGAGAGGAGGTCCAAAAACCCTAAAATTCGCCCTACGTATTTTATAGACAACCCCTTAGCTGAGAAATTCTATATATTATGTCGAGTAAAAACCTTAAACCATAAATGCTATAAGGAAGAACATCATAGTATAAGTCATTTTCAAAATTTTATAAAACTATACTCTTTAAAAGATTCCTTTAAAATTTCAAGACAAAATTTTGAAAATTTCCTGAGTTACAGGGTTTGAACTTCAAACTTGGAAGTTAGGTATTCATGAAGGTTTATATGGGTACTTGAAATTTTAACACAATTTTTATATCTTTTGCTATAGAGAGAAAATAATGTTTTTATGACGGACACCGACTCGATAACGGGGCAGATAGAAACTTTCTGATCAGCATCAAATCCGTTTCAAGCAAAATTATGAGGATGTCCGTGCAAATCTGTCTGTCCGTTTCACATATCTTAAATAACTCGAGAACGCGTTGACCTAACGATTTGAAAATTTTGTAAATAAGTTTTACAAAAATCGTGATTTTCTATCAACTTTTGGAAAAGTAACGTTAGCTATAACGGGTACCTCCCATACATTTTTTTAGGGACAAGAAAGTTTAAAAAAAAAACATAAAAGCTATAATTGCCAATCTGGCAATTATTGAAAACCCGTATGGTGATATTCGTATCAAAATTCGAGCACTTGTACCAAAATTCCACTTTGAAGTCAAACTTTCCAATAAGATTTTTTAAAATTTATTCCAATCGGATTTTGATGTATGGGAGTTTTATGTAGAATCATATCCTAAATAACTTTTGTTCTTGGACTTTTTAGATAAGATGCACCTATTTTGAGATATTCACAAAAACTGTTTTCGTTCGTATGGGGGGTACCCCCCCTAATGGTCCATTTTTGCCCATTAATGAACTTAGCCTCGCATTTTACGAAAAAAGGATCTGCGCAAAATTTCAAGTCTCTAGCTCAATCCGTGCGCCCGCAATCCGCGCCACAGACGGACGGACATGCAAAATTCAATTTTTTTTATCATTCTAAACACACTGGTGTAATTCATTTTTGTGTGTGATGCGGGATCTTGGCGTTACAAACGGTAAAGCAAAGTTAATATACCCTTTGGTTTCACCATACGGGTATAAAAATCTCGAAAACTATGCGCTTTTGAGAAAAAGTGTATATAACCAAATTCAAAGAAAATAAAATTTCCTGCATTTTTTCCTTAACGATTTTCTTTAACTATTCTCGAGATATTTAAAAAAAAATATTTTTTGCAAATTTTATCCGAAACTAAATATTACAGAGGACAAAAATTTAGTTGATTTTTTTCATCATATGTGTGCGTCAAAAAATGGCAAAAAACACGTAGTTTTTTCGTCCATTACTATGATGTTCTCCTTTAATGGTTAAACACAAACAGTGTAATCCTTCTGGCGAACGAACGGAGCTATTTTTGAACTCTTCTGGCGAACGGTAATTTCTCTTGCGCTTCAGACTTATTCGCTAAAAATTGATAAAAATCCCTTTTTCGCAATTTATTTTTGAAATTGACGTCACTTGCTTACGGGAAAAATACGTTTCATCAATTCTAGGCAAGACTTCAATAATTTGGAATGCCATTGAGCCATAGATAATACGACAACACGCAACATGACCTCTGAATAAAGTCGATAATCTCTTGTACCCAAAGTATTGTCATTTCACACAATTATCAAAATAAGTCATTTGGTCTAAGTGATTAATATACTGGACTAGAATATAAGTTAAACAGGGATATTTTGATTTAATAATGAACTTAAAGTTTCCACCTGGCATTGCTTTTAACCAAATCTTTCAAAAATGTTTCCTTATCCCGTAAAACCACATAAAAGGGTCACGCCGATTGAATATCAAACAGATTCTCCTGAAAAATTGCACAACTTTTTTTTTCCTTTTCTAAAAAGGGGAAATTACCTCATCTTCAATAATTACTCTTCGCAGACAAAAAAGCTTTGCTGGATTTATGAGTTCCATGAATAATTTAAGTTCTACAGCAATTCACTAGAAAATAATCCTTCCGTTATTAAGCAACATTAATTAATTATCTACGAATGACACATGCTTTGATATCATATGGGGGAGCTCACATTTTGCTATGATTAATTTGCCTATTAAATAATTACTCCCAGTAATTATTAACATACATAAAAGGTGTGACCATCCCAGGTAAATAAATCAAAATGAAATCTTTTTGAATCCATACGGTTCATTGTTGTGTCTCGCAATTTATATCTGTTTAATTTTCACGCAAAGAAGTAAATTGCCTTCAATTGTTGTGAGGGAAATATAAACTTCTGTAACAGAATTACAGGGAAAATTGAATTAGCAATAACGACAAACCAAAAAGCATTTCAACTTCTTATTTTTGAGGGATGCTGACTTTTGGGGGGAATCGCTATGCATCACCATGAGATAATCATGCGCAGATTTTTACTCCTCTGATCGATTTTTCAACAATAATAAAATTCTGATAAGGGGTTTCTCAAAGAGAAACAGCGAATTTCTCTTTTCATTCTCGGCGTTTTATATTCTATTTGAGTTTTGCTGCTCCTACGAGTATATGAAAAATTTGTACATGAAGACAAAACATTATACACTGTGCGGCAAATTGATGTCACACATTTTGCGAAAAAAAATGTGAATTCAAAATAAAAAGTTATGCCTTTCTGGCTGGAGATACAAAATATTTTTGAGCCGAATCAAAAACTACTCAACCATTGAAATTTTAGTGAACCAAAACCAAACCATAAATCAAACCAGTCTAAAAAAACCAAAGCATTTAAAAAAATTGCCGAACCGAACCATAACGAAACCATACTTTTTTAAAAAAAACATAACAAAAGCTATAATTGCCAATCTGGCAATCATTGGAGACCCATATGGTGATATTCGTATCAAAATTCGAACAGTTATACCAAAATTCCACTTTGAAGTCAAACTTTCCAATAAGATTTTTTAAAATTTATTCCAATCGGATTTTGATGTATGGGAGTTTTATGTAGAATAATATCCTGAATAACTTTTGTTCTTGGACTTTTTTGATAAGATGCACCGTTTTTGAGATGTTCACAAAAACCGTTTTCGTTCGTATGGGGGGTACCCCCCCTAATGGTCCATTTTTGCCCATTAACGAACTTACCCTCGCATTTTACGAAAAACGGATCTGCGCAAAATTTCAAGTCTCTAGCTCAATCCGTGCGCCCGCAATCCGCGCCACAGACGGACAGACGGACAGACAGACAGACGGACGGGCATGCAGAAATTAAATATTTTTATGATTCTAAACACACTGGTGTAATTCATTTTTTTGTGCGATGACGGGATCTTGGCGTTACAAACGGTAAGGCAAAGTTAATATACCCTTTGGTTTCACCATACTGGTATAAAAAGATTACCGACTCGAACCAAATCAGTTTTTAAAACAAATGTAACCAAACCCATTTTTTTACTGTGATTCGATTTGGTCCATATTTGCATTTTTACTTGCTATAGAGCAAACTATTGTATTCATGATGGTGATCGACTCGAGACCGGGGACAGATAGAAACTTTCTTATCAGTTCCGTTTCAAGGAACATGACGTTCTAAAAATAACTCGAGATCGTGTTGAGCTAGCAACTTAAAATATTTTGTGGATCTGTTTTACCAAAATCGTAGTTTTTTTCTATCAACTTTTGGAAAAGTAAGTCAGCTATAACCGATACTTCCTAAACAAAATTTTTTTTATTTTTGGAAAAAATTTTGAAATTTTCTCGAAAAATATGCGCTTTTGAAAAAAAAAATGCAAAAACCCAAATTTAAAAATTTTTTTTGATTTTTGTGAAAAATCACAAAAAAGTTCGTTAGCCCCTCACCATCCTCCTGCAATTCGGTGGCTCTTGAAGCCATATATGGATGAAACTAGAGACTGTGCCCTTTCCAAAAAATACTCAACCAAAGTGAAAACTACACGGGTTCAAAAGTTAACCCAGGGGCACGAAAAACGCTATTTCCTGCATGGTTCTTTCCCCGAAAAGCTTGTGATGATAAAGACATAATCATAAATATATTAGAAAGAGAGAAATAGAGTTGAATTTATTATGCGTAAACTTTTCTTGGCGGAAAACTTTTTTTTATAGTTTCAACCAGAGCTTAAGGGAAGACCCTTTAATGCCGAAGCATAGCTCAGGGTGGTCAGAAGAACGAAATTAGATATCGGTTTATGTTCTCCTTGAACTTCTACGGGTTATAGTCAGGGGGAAACACATCGGATGGTAAATCGTTCCAAAGTCTTGTTGTTCGCGGAATGAAGGAACTCCTAATCTTTACTGTTCGAAAACGGGGAGGCCCAAAGAAGAAGTAGCGTGCGGCTGCACGAGAGGGTCTAGGGAAAATATGCCGTTGAGGAATAAGTTGGGAAATTTCAGTGGAACATTTCCCATGAAAATATCTATAGAATATGCTGAGTACCCCAACAGAGCGACGATGCTCGAGAGACGGTAATAAATCTGTCAAAGATTTGTCTCCAATCTAATTTATACGTGAAAACGAGACTACAATCCTTTTGACGTTTCCGTAGAGGATACATTAACAAGAAACCGGAAGTTTAAGTTAGCGTGTACCCTAAAACATATTTCTTAACGTTCAGGAACCTCACTTTTAGACTGTGTTTAGATTGAGACTTTCCAGGCGCCTGTCTGACCAATTTGTGAGCGAGAGAAGTAGGGGAGAGTGTGAAAGGAAAACACGAACGAAAATTAGTAGTTCCATTCCATTATCGGGAGCAGTTTCTTTTTGGCTAGTACAACCTCGTTTGATTGTTTTGTTTTCATAAATTCCTTTTCACCTGCTGACATTTCGGTTAAAAAGAAAGGTTGTTTTGAAACATTTTTTACAATATAAAGAAACAAGTGAAGCTACTGCTGCTGCAATGGTAATTTTGCTCGTCTTCCATATTTAAAACTCAAATTAAAATTTCCGATTTCGATTCAACTCTTTCAGCAGTTTGACCTTTGCTGATTCTTGTTGTAAAGTCCCATTCAACTTAGGCGCGAAAAGGAGCCGAAGGAGGTGCCTGGAAAATCTCAATCAGTCTTAAATTTAGTTTCGCAAGTTTAAGATGAACTTACACAAATAATTTTATTATTATATAAATTTCAGTGATTTTTGTTGATAAACTTAGTGTATGACAATTCCATTTATTTATTTTTCAGATATTGGTATCTCCTGTTCTAGCTGGTCTAGCAGTTGCTATCGGGGTGCCGATACTTTTATTTTATGTCTATGGTGTTGTTCCGGTATCACTTTGCCGTGCTGGATGCGGAGTGTCAACCTCACGTGATGGATTTAAATTCGATTTCGACGAGGAAGAGGAGGACAACCAGTCAAGAAATCAGGGTGACGGAGCCAGTGTCGATGCTGTGTCACGAATTGGGGCGACCAGCATTGGTGAAGTTAGTTTGAGTGTGGCCAGCGGAAGTCATCTTGGCGTTTCCGGTCAGAATACAACTTTTGGTGTGGCGCACGCATCGAATCGGGAATCAACAACGGCTTTAGCTGGGAGTATAACTGGACACCGGCTTGAAGTTCAAGCGGATGTCAGTTCATCCGAAACCGCATCGGCTGTGACTTGTGTGAGTGAAAAATCGGGCAACACATTGAACGACACTGCCTCAACTCGCGCACTAGCTGGATCGATTCTAAGCTATAAACAGGTATGTACGATAATAATTCGCAAATGCTTGCCCGTCGGTCTCAAACAATCTTAGCTACCCAAGTAGCATTTATGTCAACTGTGACATTAGCAGTTGACAAAATGTCCAAGATTTCTCAAAAACTAACAGAGCTAGAGCCATGAAATTTTACGATTTTACATCCTGCAATGGGAGGATCCTGTTAGTGGAAATCCGTTAATCGGAAGTAACCAAAATGGCAGCTTTTCAAAAGCCGCAATTTCGTTTTTCGCGATATACTCCGAAACTATGCGTTTTTCAGTTGAAGACAGTAAAATTTCCCACACTTTTGTCTTTTACTGGAACTCGATATCTATATCTCAAACGGATATCGAAATATACCATTATTTCTAAAAAAAAATCATTTTTTTGTGATTCTCTCCAAATCTACCGCGTTTTTGGTGGTTCAATGTATGCGATGAATTAAAGAGAATAATATTGGCAACAATTTTGTCTTTTACTATAATCCGCTATCTTTTACCGTCATTCAAATATTTTTATAAAAAAGTAAAAAAATATATTTTTGCGGATTGCTTGCAAATTCCTTGTTCTCGAAAAATGAGGGAATAATTAAAGGTATTAAATTGATCTACACTTTTGCATTGTACTGTAAATCGATATATTTTACCGTTATCGAGATATTTCAGATTTTGTTAAACAAAAATTCACATTTTTATTTAAACTAAAATTTTATTCGTCGGGTTATAAAGGGTCTTTCAATAAGAACATAACAATTTTATATTTTAATAAATACACACCCTAAAACTTTTTTTATGAACTGGCAATGCTAAAGCTTATACCGCAATTACGCGCAAAGCGGCGCGGTGACAGATGGTAGTAGAAACTATAGGTTTATATGAATTGGTTTATAATTGCGCGGTGACCAAATGCGGCAGAGAGTAGGTCTAGTTTCTACTTTCAGACGCGGTTGGAAGCGGTGACAGTTGTTTATGTTTTCTGAGTGTTGTTGCAAATATTTTTATCAGTAAAAAGATGGAAAATAACTTTAAAACGTATACGAAACCGAAAATGAAACGGAAAAATTAATAATCTTCAAATTTTCTACGATTTTTAGGTTATGAGAACACAAATTGAGCTGTCACCACGCCGCAACCGCGCCGCGTAATTTCGGTTTAAAAATGACTGCGGCTGTCGCCCTGCCGCTCTGAGCTAACCGCGCCGCGCCGCGCCGCGCCGCTGCCGCACCGCTCCAATTGTGGGACCAGCTTAATACGTCAGTCAAGGTTTACATTTTTATCATGGTGAAGTTCACGAACGAGCAATGCCACACAGCTGGTCAAACAATTGATCTATTGAAGGAGAAGTTCGGTAATCGTGTAATCTCGAGAAATGGTCCGGTCGAATGGCCACCTAGCTCATGCGATTTAACGCCGTTGGATTTCTTTTTATGGGGTTATGTTAAGTCGTTGGTTTATGCCAACAAGCCAACAACGTTAGAGGAGCTCAGGAACAATATCGAACGCGAAATTGCCAACGTTCCGGCTGATATGTGTGGAAGAGCGGTGGAAAATTGGCTCCAAAGAATCAATCAGCAAACGTTCTCGCGGTGGCCATATGAACGACATCGAATTTCATACTTAAATGTAACATGTCCACTACACCTGGAATAAAATTTCAGCCCGATATCTCAATTATTCTGTGTTTTATTTAAATACAAAATTGTTATGTCCTTATTGAAAGACCCGATAGTAGACTCGTAAATTGCTCAAGAACGTAGATTTTGGCATGTGCTGTTCAACATGAGATATTTTTTATTAAGTGTCACATGGATGCTTCAAATTTATTTTTGAGTCACTCTCCGACTAGGTCTGCATATATATATATTTTTTTTTTGCTCTTTTGTCATATTTAAGAATGAATCCATTAAAAGTTTTTCTGCACCTCACAATTTCTAGACTTCCATCGCAAGGGTTTAAAATGGTTTTAAAAAGCTTTTTTTTTCTTTTATAGCAATTGGATTCGTCGAATGCTAGTGAAGATGGAGTTTCCGAGCGAGTCCGTTTTGATAATACGGTGTGTTATGTCATTGATGGTAAACGGGACAACTCCGATGTGTGGTACACTGCTCCATTGGATCAAGTACAAAATTGCATTATTCGTAATCGTGAGAAATCAAAATTAAATGAGATTATTCTATTTACAGGATTCTACGGCCGATAAAGCAAGTGTAGGAAGCAGTCGTTCGTTTCGTAGCTCGGAACGATCATTTCGCGATGAAATTGATCCAATCGGCAATTCGACAGGAGCTAAACGTTTAGCATTCGGTGGCCGAATTCCAAAATTGAATGCATCAACACACAGAACTCTGTCATTGGACAGCAATAGCGGGTCTAACAACATACCAGAAAATGTCAGCCTAGAACAGCAGGCGGAGGAAGAAGATAAGGAAATTATTGATATAAAACCGATGCAATCGCATCTAGCAATAACCACTTCGACATCAACAACACCAGCGTCAATGTCAACTGTCTTGAATCTGGCAGAAAGTAGCACAAATCTAGATAGTCAAACTGCTTTTAAGCCCGAATCTCCGAAACGCAACCCCGAAAAGAATCCATCGAAGGCAGCCATTTTACGAAATCTATTCTTTTCGCAGAATGTTAACAGTTCCGCAAGTAATTGCGAGAACGCATCCACCACGAAATAGTAATACTTTTTACTCGAAAATAGCAAACCAAAAAATATCTAAAATGGTTTCCAAAGTTATGCTAATCTGAGTTGAAACTACTAAAAAAAAATACATACCATATAATTTATTGTGTATGACAAAAGAAAGACTAAAAGTGTAAAACTTTTTTGCATTGAATTGATCAGTTTAAACATTGTTAATTGCATTTATTCCGTTATTCTATATTAGTGATAAAAAATTCAAAGGTTTTTCATTCAAGAAGAAAAAAAAATATAGCGATTAAAAATTACGTGCCAAATTTTATTTCCCTTTGCGAAAAAATGTTCTGCCGTAAGATAACTTAAGAAGTACTTTTTGCTATGAAATTGATGATGAAAATTAAAATTTGTGAATAAAGTAAATTATAAATTTCGGTAAACTGTTTCAACTTGGAGAATAATTTAATCGAACTTCCCTACATTTTTCTACTACTTGTGCGATAGAAGTTATACGCAAACTTCAAAATACATGTTTATTGTTCAATTAATAAACATTGAGTAATCAATTTTAATCAGCTTATCTTGGATCGATTTTTCCGTTATATTAATGTATGGCAACCGTAATAAAACAATTGTGAACGTATTTTTGTTATTTTATTTAAAAGTTGTAGTTAAAAATGGCCCATTCAAAAATTATTGAATTCTATACAAGCTATTAAAAGCGCTTTTTTGAAGCTAGAATATAATATTAAACATGAAAAACTCTGTCAGAGGAGTAAAATTTAAAATGTTTTTATATAAAAAAAGAAACCTGCTAATATTAACTGTTAATTGCCATAACTTCTACATCTACTTCTTATTTTGTAATTTACAGTTTTTATCATAGTCTAAAAATCAACTTTTTAATTAGAAAAATTAAAAAAAAGTAAATGCTACAGACTTGTAGTTGTTTTTTACCTAAAACGTTTGGCCTAAGAGATTAACTTTGAATTAATACAGAATAAAAAATAATTACTATTATACGGAAAGATTATTTGCCCGGCAAGTAAATTTCATACATGAAAAATTGTTTATCAATTGATAACAGTAAACAGAGATGACTATTGAAATGTATTTATTTAGATTGATACTAAACATATATACATACTTATAATTATAAATATATATAAAAAAAAATAACGAAAATATGTAGTAATATGTATATTTAAGTTTGTAAAAAGAAATTTTAAAAAAATATCCGGAAATTCAAATTGAATGCTCTATCAGCTAGCAGAGCTTCGGAAGAAATCTAAAAGCTCTCAAGGTATATAAATGATTGAAATTTTCTGAATTGAAATCGATGTAAAGCCCCTGATACGCATTTAAATGCGGCTTCGAATGCCTATCATTTGCTCTCCTTTATTTTTTTGTATTAGATTAATTTTATAACATGTATTAAATAATTACTCAACTAACATGTGAAATGAATAAAATATTTTCATTTTGTTCGAATTTTTATTTTGATTTTCTGTCAATAATATATTTTTGTTAAATTTACTTTTGTATAAATAAACATTGTACCAATTGAAATGTTGCTAAAGTTTGTGTTTATTTAGTAAATCTACAACAGTTTCAGTTACGCTATAAACAATAGAAAATTTCAATATTGCAGATGATGTTGAAGCTCAAGTTGATTATGTTTTAAAACTTGTATGATCAATTGCCAAAAGAAGCTGGCTCATTAATCATAGAATTTTTCCTCCTATGACCAATAGGGCGGTTTCTTTTGATTGATTTGTATTTGCATTTTGATTTGTATTTGCATTTCCACACAGATCAATTCGTCGAGCGAGACGACAATCGGGGAATTTGTCGACAATTGGCGAGTACCTACTCAAGCCGCCCAGTTAAGTAGAATGGATGAAGAGAAAACGTCAGTTAACCCTTTTAAGTAGGCTACACACACCAGAACTATATAACATAGAACAACTGTCACCATACAAAGCCCTGCTGAAAAATGATCCCAAAAGTATTTCCCTCTTTATCGTACTTGAACGCATCCACTGAACTGTATAAGGTCGCGAAATTCAAATTTAGTTTGCAGCGAAATTCAAATTTCACAAGTTTGAGACTAACTTTAGGCGCCAACACCATTCCGAAAGTCTGGCCCCTATTGTGAGCTTCGTCAATCGATCGTTGAAATGTCAAATCGAAAAATCGGTATTGTGATCATCGATTTTATCGTTCGTGAACGATAAAATCGTTCAGTTGGGAACGATGACATTTGTTTGATCGTTCGGTGAAGTTTATGTCAAGTTAGCGATCGGTAAAGTATTGCAATTACTTTTTTTTATCGAAATTAGAGGCTAATAATAAAATGGAAGTATTTGTACACATTAGGAAATTATTAATGAGGAATATCTTGTCAAAACCTCGATCAAAAATCCAATATAAAAATTGGTTGAAAAAATGAAGATAAATAAAACCAAAGTGGTATAAAAATAATTTAAATAAAAAATGGACTTAAAAACTGTTTTATTCATATAGATTTGAAATATTGGTCAATTCAAAGAACTCAACATTCGGTGTTTAATATTTTCGCCTTGACGTTGGTTTGTAAAACCGTCTTCTGGTGTAATTTCGCTCATATCGCTATTGTCATCCACCTCCTCTATGTTTTAAGGGAGCTCAATAATGTATTTTCTGCGTTGAAGTCATTTTTAAACATTAAAATAACTTCAACAATGTGAATTCCCAAACGTCAAACACTAAAAAATTCACAATAGCGATTGCTTGAACGATGAATCTTACGCAATACCAAATTGTTTTTCGATCGTTCCGGCCAACGATGGTCGATCGAATAGATATCGATAACCGCAATAGGCCCCTCTATTTTCCTTTGACAGCTCACGGTTTAAACAAGAGGACTATATTTATTTTCATACGGTTATCTTGCTCTTACTTGACTCGTTTTGATTCACTGAACTGTATTGAAATGGGACCATTTGAGACAGCAAATCGAGCGATCTAGTATATCTATGGCTACACATCTATCAGTTTTCCATCAGTTTTTGGGAAACTGATTGGTGTGAACGTAAAATCAGACAACTGATGGGCAACTACGAAAAAATTCGTGGGCAAATCAGTTTTTTTTTTAAACGGATGGCCAACTGATTGGTGTGAACGTTCGTGTCAGTCGCGTCAGTCGTATCGCATCAGAACAGAACCAAATTTTATTTTTTGAACTTAATGCAATAATAATGCATAAACACGCTCTCTCTTCATTATTCATACTCACTGTTTGAATTCTGCCATCAAAATAAATGGATACTTTTCACAAAAAACTGTCACTTGCAACTGATAGATGTGAACGCATAACTAGATGTAAAAAACTTATGGAAAACTGACAAGTGCCGTAACAGTCGCGACTGATCGAAAACTGATAGATGTGTGCCTTACTTTAGGGGCGCTATATAAATTAATAAAAATAAAGCCCTTTCCTTCAGTATACATTTAATTCATATCATTTATCTAAAAAATATTGGACAAAATTCATTAAATCATTTAAGGATATTCTATGAGAACATGGTATGTACTACACTATCCAACTATCTGTCCAATTTACTTACCAACACAAACAATATATTTGAAAAAAGTATGATTTGTTTAGCACTAAAAAGTATTTTAAAAACTTTTGTGTCATTAAGTTGAAAAAAATTAAATGAAAAACTAGTATATATTTTACTAGCAGACCCTACGTTGTCAGCTTAAAGTTTTTTGTATAAATTTTAGAATGCCAAAAAACCATAAATAACTTAAAAACTTTTGGGAAAAAATGTTGTCTTTACAGGACCTTCCGTTAGAGTTATTGAAACTGAAACGCCGGATTCGTAATCAGCGACCCCAAACCTTCCAAAGCCAGTTTTTGAGAGGGAAATTGGAAAACGGACATTTGCGTTATCCTTCTGTTTCCAAAAACCATATAATGCCAATTTTCCCGGGTAAAACGGGGGAAAAGGATCCCCGTTTTTTCCGGACCTTACAGGACCTTCCGTTTCGAATTTTGAAATTCCAACACCAGAGCCGTGATCAGCGACCCCGAAAACACCCTAATGCCGATTTTCCCGGGAAAAAGGACATTTGCGTTATCCTTCAGGACCTTCCGTTCCGGATTTGTTATCAGCAATATTCAAAACATTAGCAGGTTTTCGGGGCCGCTCACCAATTCTCTGATGTGAGAATTTCAAAATTGGAAACAGAAGGTCCTGCAAGGATAGCGTAAATGTCCTTATTCTGATTTTCCTCTCGAAAATTGGCATTTAGGCCGTTTTACTGATCACGAATCTGATGGAAATTTTGAAAATTCGACACACAAAGTCTTAAATAAAGTTTTTTTTTTTCGTTTTAAAAAAAAAACTTAAAGTTTTAAAGTTATTTCTAAGTTTTTTTTTGTACACAAAAACTTATACAAAAAACTTTAAGCAGGCAACGACGGTATGCTAGTATTAATATTGTTTTAACAAAGACTTCCATTGAGATGAGCAACTCAGATCACAAATACTAATTTTTTTTTTTGAGAAAGAAAATAATTTTGAATTCATTTTAATCTCACAGAAATCCACTTCGTGTAATTAAGAAGATCTCTAGTTAAATGGGAATTGATCTCTGCGTTTCTTATTAGATTACCAGTCTTTTTAGCAGCAATTCTTTCTCTTGCATTTTCAATTGCGTTCAGTTCAATTTGATTTGCTTCTATGAAAACACATCCGTCGGCCATAGTTTAAACCGGTGCCAAATAAAAGTATAAAAATAGTTTTACATAAAATTCAACATAAATTTTCATATGATTCTGCAAAAATTGATTATTTTTACGATTTTATTCACTCAAACACAAGCGAATCAATTAAATATCGGTAATGAATAAAAACTTTGTGTGAAAAAATGAATATGAGTCGTAATTGAACATTTCAGGTGCACTATTCGATGGAGACGATGAAATCAATCAAAAGTTCTTCTTGAAAGCTATCGCCGATTTTAATAGCCAATTAGAAACAAATGAGTTCTCATTAAATGGAGTTTCAGCTAAATTAGCCGATGGCAATTTGTATAAAACTTCGAAGAAAATATGCAAAATAATTCGAGTAAGTTGATTTTATTTGCTCATCAATTGAAAACTTCAAGAATTACTAAATTCGCAATTCGTATTAATTAGACGGGATTAATTGCTATTTTTGGTCCAACATCGGACAGTGCAAGTATACATGCGGCGGCAATTTGTGACACGAAAGAGATTCCCTTTATTGATCAGCGTTATGATACCAACGTGAAAACATCAACAATTAATCTCCATCCGAATCCATCTAATTTTATTTTCGTTTTACGGGATCTGGTGGTGGCTTACGAATGGAAAGGATTTACAATATTATATGAGTCTGGTAAAAAAAAAATGCCTTTAAATGTGTCATTCACAATTTTCGCCTTTTACTGTTTGTACTCGTAGGCCCATTTTTATCGTATGTAAAAGATTTACTGGAGCTTTATGGACCGAAAGGATACACCGTAGTAGTAAGAAAATATAATCTGGATCTGAATGGAAACTACAGAAGTGTTCTTCGACGTATTAAGCATTCTGGCGATAAGAAAATTGTTATTGTTGGATCAATATACACTCTGCCCGATTTAATACAACAGGTGATATGAAAAAAAAGAGTTTACGGTAGTGATCCCGCCAAATTAAGCAATACAGTGTACTTTTACGGAAAAAAAACTTGGGTCAATTTCGAATATCCCCCGTAATTTAGCTCCCCGTTATGCTAGAATCTTGTAAATGTTTGACCACTCGCCGCTATCGAGGCCCTCATAAAACCTCAAAATTTTAAGTTTAAGTTATTAGGGCCCAACCAGACCCAAGGATATAAAATCGAAGAATCGAATTTTTTAGCAAATTTTGTTTCTAAAAAAAATCACTGGCAAATCTATCTCAAAAGTGCTGTGGTGCTTCTAGTTAACCCTTTGACGACCATACATTTTCGGCCGAAGGGATTTTGATTTTTTTTTTTCATTTTCATGAAACCTCATTTTTTTATCTCGAAAATTAAAATTGAAAGACAACATTCTTATATATAATTCATGTAGGTACGTATTTATTTTTGAATTTGAACAAACTGAATTTAATTAGTTGTGCATGTGGTAGACGTCGAAGCAATCGCAAGTACAGATATCGTCGGCTAAGAGTGAAATCGTTCTAAGTCCATTATACCAAAATTTCTGGAAGAGCAATAAAAAACCTTGTTAAATCATTTTAATTTTCATTTAGGATTATAGGGGCACAGGGGAACCGGCATAGAATTCCCGTCACATACATTTATATTGCCCCATCTATCCTCTAAAAAAACCTTTTAATACCTTTGCTCTATCTCTTAGCTGGACGATTTTAAGTACTGAAAGCTCTTGGGCAAGCATACTTGCCTGTGGTCGTCAAAGGGTTAAGCTAGGAGCTTCAAAATCAGCAGGGAGGTAGAAGGGGACATATAAAATAGAGGAAAAATCCGGAACGTTCTCACGGGAAGTGAAAATAAGGATAGAGGGTGAGGGGTAAGAAATATGAAAACAGTTATAAAATACATTCCAATTATCCACTAGAGAGGTTCAAAATAACTTAACCCTGGACCCGTGTACTGGGCACTGAGTGCCCAGAACGATTTTCGAACCGAAATTAACCATATTTTTAATAAAGAATATGATGAAATGCAATATATTTCTGAAAGATACTGCAATTTAGAGTACAAAAACAAAAAAAAAATCCAAATTGCATATCTTCGGGGGGGTTGTGGAAGCTGTCAAAAAAAAGCGTAATATCGTGTACTTGGGCACTCAGTGCCCAAGTCAGTACATTTTGTATGAATTTTGTTTTTATTTTGATTACAGCGTTGGGTTTTTCCCCTTTTATGATTTTTCTTGTATGCAGATATTATATTGTATTGTTATATTATAATATTCATATTGTATTGTTGTCATGTATTGCATTTTCTTTCGTGGAGTACATAATTTGTTGGAGAAATCGAGTACCAGATTCGCGAGCTTACGAGGTGGTCTATATTCTCAGTCGATTTTTGCAAATTATATTTTCCCATTGTATTTCTACTTGTTTAACGAATAAACCAATTTTTATGGTTTTTAAACAAACCAGCCATACATTTTCTATTGGAATTGCATCTGGGCACTGAGTGCCCAAGTACACGATAAATGGAAGTTTTATAGTACACGGGTCCAGGGTTAAAAGAAAAAAAAACCGAAAAAGCAAAAGAAAAGTTCAAAGTAAATACATCAAAGTATTCGAATTTTTAACATTTTTTAACACATTTTTGATTCAAAAATCATGGATTAATGCTATTCAACCCAGGAACATAAAATTTGTCAGAAAGGTTGTTGATGGTATTATCAATAGGAATAAAATTCGAAATTTTGCAATAAAGTGGTATGAAAAAAATTAAACTATTCAAAAAAATCGAAAAACGATTTTAAACATTGCGTTCTAATTGTCTATTTTTTTTTAAATTTTTCATAAGGTTTTAAAATACCGTAAAAAAGAAAATTTTTGAGAAAAAAAACATAGCAGAAAGATGAAATTAACTTCATCAAAGATTCAAATTTCCGATTAAAATAAAAAATAACTAAAAGAGTTATAATTCAAAAATCCTGAAGCTTCAAATTTGGGAGGGCGATACAAGGTAACATCTAAAATAAGACAAAAATCTGAAACTCTTTGACGGGAAGTTAAAAAAGCAGGGTAGACAAAATTCCTTTGGGGAAAAAATTTGAACTTTTTTAGAAAGCTCAAATTTCAAAACAAAATGGTCGGATAGTTTAAAAACAAAAAACTCGGATGAAAAAGTCTAATTTTTCAACAAAAAAAGTTTATAAAATTGGCTCTGAATGTCTAGATTTTTTGAAAATTAGTTAAATACATAAATCGTACACCAAAGCCAAACACAGTTAGAAAATAGGAAAATAAACGTACATGCGCAATAAGGAACAACCATAATCAGTTGTAACCCTTGAATTTTTCTCGGTTCGAAAAAAAATAAAGAAATTTTTTTAGAAAACTTTTAGTTTTAGAAAAAAGAATTGAAATTACAGCCAATACCTTCCAGTCAAAAAGTGCGCCAAGTTTTCGATCTTTAGCCAAAAAATGTTGAAATATAACAGGGAACCAAGTCCAAAATGTCTTTGAAATTCATTACTAAAATGTCTTTGAAATTCATGAGTGAGCAATGGAGCTACTCCGAAGTTTTAGTTCATAAATAAGTTTTGAATTGTTCTCAAATACCGTTAGTATATTTTAAACTTGGCAAGTTCCTAAAAGAAACGATCCTGGGTTTAATTTTAACTTAGAGAATGTTATTCTAATCGGTGGTTATTATTGGGTTGGGGAATAAGTTCGTAGCGTTTTACCTTCAAGACTTTTATTTAAACAAAAATCAATAATTATAACAATAAATTAATCAATTATGTATTCGCCGTTGCTGTTTACGACCTCCTCCCACCTCTCGACCAATTTGTCGATGCCGTTGCGCCAAAAATTGCCGGGTCTGGTATCGAAGAAGTGGTTGAGCCAGTTTTTAAGGTCCTCTTCATTGTCGATGGTAACGCCCCTCATATAGTTCGACAGGGAGCGGAAAATATGGTAATCCGTCGGTGCAAGGTCTGGAGAATACGGTGGATGCTGAAGGACCTCCCATTCGAGCTCTTGGAGTGCGGCTTTGACGACTTGTGCAACATGGGGCCTGGCGTTGTCATGAAGGAGTATGGTTTGGCCTTGTCGATGGGGTCTTTTCAGTCGAATAGCCTCTTCCACGCGGTGTAGCTGGGCTATGTAGAGCTCTTTGTTGACCGTGGCATTCCTTTCGAGCATTTGCCTACCGTCCTCCTTCAAAAGTGCTTTGAGACGCTCTTCGTCGAATTCAGAAGGTCTTCCGCTTCGGGGCGTGTCGTCGACGTCAAAATCGCCATATTTGAACTTTGCAAACCATTTCCGTGCTGTAGACTCGCCTATGACACCTTCTCCGTATACGTTGCAAATGTCCTGGGTTGCTTCAGCAGCTTTTTGGCCTCGTTGAAAAGCGAAGAAGAGCAGGTGTCGAAAATGCTGATTTTTACCTCCTGGATATTCCATTTCCAAGCCAGAAAAATAATAAAAAATTAAATTACTCAAAAAAATGATTAGCACAGTTTTGTAGACCAGAAAAATCTCTATCGAATGAATATTATACACTTTGTCTAACAGCAAAAAATCGTTGTAAAACAAAAGAAAATATAAAAACGCTACGAACATATTCCCCAAACCAATATAATGTCTTTAATTTAATTTTTCAAATTCTGTTTCAAGAAACTATACTATCGTATTTTGAGAACGATTAAAAACTTATTTATGAACTAAAACTTCGGAGTGTTTGGTAGCTCTATGAATTTCAAAGCCATTACGAGCTTGGCCTCCTTTTATACCTCAACACTTTTTTTTGTCAAACTTTGCGCACTTTTTTACTGTATACGGTTTTGCCTGTGATATTTTATACGCCGGGCTATAAATGGCACAGGCAAGTAGATTTTGTATAAGAAAGTCGTGTGCTGTTCACATCAGATATTTTTATTTGATTTTTTCGCCCTTTTTAGCTTCAGCAAATTGGATTAATGACAGATCAATACCAATATATTATCGGTAATTTAGATTTTCATACACTTGATTTATCACCATATCAGTACAGTGAAGCCAACATAACGAGCATTCGCTTAAT
This sequence comes from Chrysopilus asiliformis, assembly GCA_964034945.1. Classification (NCBI taxonomy): domain Eukaryota; kingdom Metazoa; phylum Arthropoda; class Insecta; order Diptera; family Rhagionidae; genus Chrysopilus; species Chrysopilus asiliformis. The sequence continues at coordinate 43,594,621 of OZ035961.1, forward strand.
TGATGAAAGATACAAGCAATTGTTGACCGATGGTCTGCAAACAATCGGCGAAGAAGAAAACGCAAAATCGAAAGAAATCTCAACTGAAAATACAGAAGAAAACATATTTGACAATATTCGGCTCTCATCGGCCTTGATCTACGACGGTGTTATGCTATTAGGAGAAACGCTTCGAAATATGGAAAATTTGGATATGCTGAAACCAGTCTCTTTGAATTGCAATGACACAAACACATGGAGTTCCGGCTTTAGTCTTCTCAACTTTATGAAAACCGTAATAAGACATTTTTCCCGCAATAAATGATTTTACTAATCAAATGCCTGCAGACAACAGTTTCTGGCTTAACGGGCGAATTACAATTCGATCATCGTGGGCTACGATCTCAATTCAAGTTGGATATCATTGAATTGGTAACTTCAGGAATTGTAACAGTTGGTACTTGGACACCATCAAACCGTTTAGAATTTGCTAGAACTCCACATATCACAACAAATAGTGAAGACGATCGATCGCTCCGCAATAGAACTTTTCTTGTTTTGACGGCATTGGTTGTTTTATTTTAATTTTTTCTTAATTTTTTAAATATATTTTTTGCGATTGATATTTTCAGACTCCTCCCTATGGAATGTTAAAAAACTCTTCTAGCAAATTGACTGGAAACGAGCGCTTTGAAGGATATAGTATTGACTTAATTCATGAATTATCTTTAATGCTGGGATTTAACTACACATTTAAAATTCAAGAAGACTCTGTTTATGGTTCATACAATCCAGATACTAAAACATGGAATGGCATGATAAGAGAAATTATGGAAAAAGTATGTACACATATTTCCATACTAACTGACTAATAATTAATCTATTTTATAAATTACTAGCTTGCATACCCGTCGTTGCCGGGTTAAGTATTTTGTATAAGTTTTGGAATACGAAGAAAACCGGAAAGAACTTAAAAACTTTTGAGAAAAATCTTATCCTTGCAGGACTCTCCGTTGCGAATTAGTCTAACACCAGATTCGTGATTAGCGACCCCGAAAACCCGCTAATGCCTTTTTTTCCGGGGAAAAGCAGGAAAAGGATATTTGCGTTATCCTTACAGGACCTTCCGTTCCGAATTTTTGAAAATCTAACACCGGATTTGTGATCAGCGATCCCGAAAACCCCCGAGTGAAACTTTTCAGCCTCCTATTGAGCAGGATTCATGGCGAAAATCACGGTTTAAAAACACCCAAACCCCCTTTACCCCCCGTTTACCCCCTTGGCGATAAATTTCGGAAAACTCTGCCTTAGTGAGCGCCTACGTGATGGTTGGGACATACTGTGAAAGTTTCGAGTTTCTAGCTTCAGGGGTTTGGGCTGGAGTCAGTCAGTTAGTCAGGTTAAACAATTTTATATAATACTAGTTTTTTCAATTTTTTTTTTGGGGATCGATACGATATCCTGTTTCCAAAAATCCCATTTTATCAAAATCCCGTTTTTTTTAAAAAATCCGGTTTTTTTAAATCTCGTTTTTCAAAATCCCGTTTTTAGTGTATCCCGTGGAAAATGAGAGAAACGGGATTTTTTAGGTCATTCAAAAAAATAAAACAAATTTTAAGATTATAAACAAACTAATTTAAAGCTATATTGTAAGCTATATTTTTAAGAAAATCTATTTTTGGCGATAAATTTATGGAGACTTTTTGTGGGGTATTATTTTAGAATGGACTTTTCTTCCGATTGCATGTCGTGATTTTAGTTGTAATTAAAAATTTTCGACAATATTGAATCTGAAATTTAAACAGATTTTAATGGGCCATCAAATTATTTAGTTTTTAACGAAAAATTTCTTTAGTTTTATTCTACCGGTCAAATTTATTTTTTCTTTTGCAATGAAATTTTGATGCCAATAAAATTGCGCTCTTTCAAAAATGTCTCCTATCCATCTTTTATACAATTTCCTTCAGTTATTAGTCTGAAATAAGAAATTTAATTCTCGAAGCGAAACCCTTTGCATCAAATGTCAATGTTGAATATGGCGGCTGAAGGCATCAACTTTTTTTTCTTTTGTTTGCAACCCGGGGGCTTTGAGGTAACTCTAAGGGTAACCGGGTCGACTCTGTTCCCATCATACGCTTCTTCAAAGCGAAACTGGCATTCAGGCTCCACAACTAATCACTGTTTCGACCCGAAAACCATCAAATGCTGCTCTATCGCCCCAGGATTTTCATGAAGCGAATGTTGCCCCAAAGACGAACCATCGATCACCAATTTCCCCACTAAAGCAATTGTGGCTTTGCAGACGCATTATTAATCAGTGCGTCGTGCTCGTCACTTCCTACGCATCTTGTACGCAGATGTGAATTATAGGTGTAAATTTTTAGTCCCAATTGCGTAAATTGCTGCATTTTAAAGTCGCAAAGAACAAATCTCATGTGCCCGTGCCTTTCGATGCTATTTGGTTTGTTTTTTCTCCGAAAAATGTCAATATAATGAACAATTGTTTTGGGAAGTTCATTGCGGTATTTTGGAATTGTAGTTAGTAACCTCATTCAAATCTTTTATCAATGTCGTTTTAAAAGGCAAAAATTACTTTCATTAATCAGGCGCCTGATTAATGAAAGTAATTTTTGCCTTTTAAAACGGCATTTTAAAAAACGGGATTCTGAAAAATGGTATTTTAGAAAACGGGATTTTTTTACACGGTATTTTTAAAAACGGGATTTTGGAAAACAGGATTTTAAATACGAGATTATAAAAAACGGGATTTCGTACCCAATCCTTTTTTTTGATGGTCTATGTTGGAGCTAAACTTCAGGCCAATCGGCTCGGTAGTTTCCCCGGAAAAGGGTAATATCACTGAACAATTACTATTATAGAATGGAAAGCTCTAACAAAATTTTTTGTGTTGGGAGCGTACATCCGAAGATTTCTATAGCTGTTACATGACAGTGTACATGAACACTGAGCGATTTGGTGGTGTGTGGCAATATGGATTCCCATGTGTCACTTGAAATGAAAACAAATCAAAACAAAATCGGATAACGGAATAATGGAAACAACATATTTATACCCGTATGGTGAAACCAAAGGGTATATTAACTTTGCCTTACCGTTTGTAACGCCAAGATCCCGTCATCGCACATAAAAATGAATTACACCAGTGTGTTTAGAATGATAAAAATAATTAATTTCTGCATGTCCGTCCGTCTGTCTGTCTGTCCGTCTGTCTGTCTGTCCGTCTGTATGTCTGTCTGTCTGTCTGTCCGTCTGTCTGTCTGTGGCTCGGATTGCGGGCGCACGGATTGAGCTAGAGACTTGAAAGTTTGCACAGATCCGTTTTTCGTAAAATGCGAGGCTAAGTTCGTTAATGGGCAAAAATTGACCATTAGGGGTGGTACCCCATACGAACGAAATCGTTTTTTGCGAATATCTCAAAAACGGAGCATCTTATCAAAAAAGTCCAAGAACAAAAGTTATTTAGGATATGATTCTACATAAAACTCCCATACATCAAAATCCGATTGGAATAAATTTTAAAAAATCTTTTTGGAAAGTTTGACTTCAAATTGGAATTTTGGTATAACTGTTCGAATTTTGATACGAATATCACGATACGGGTCTCCAATAATTGCCAGATTGGCAATTATAGCTTTTATGTTTTATTTTTACCATTATCCGATATATTTGACCGTTATCGAGATATTATCATTAAAATTATATTTTTACGAATTGCTTGCAAACTAAAAGGTTTACGAAAAAATAGTTAATAACAAAATTAAAGGTATTGAAATTCTCCACATTTTTGATTTTCACAGTAAATCGATATCTTTTGCCGTTATCGAGATATCTCAGATTTTGTAAAATGAAAATTCATATTTTACTAATATAACTAATATTTTATTTGACAGGTAAATTGTACAGAAACGTAGATTTTGTATAAGAAAGCCATGTACTGTTCACAGCAGATATTTTTTGTTAATTAATTTTTTAAACAAACTCTTCTAAAAAATGTTTTTCATGAGTTTATAATTTTTATTACGTGTTGCAAGTCAAGACATTACGTAAATTAAAATAAATTGACCTAACAATAAAACAATCGCAACTTTTATTAATAAATTACATTTGATTTACTGTATTTAATATGCGCTTGCAACAGAGATGTGATCAAAAGCTCATTGTATTTTGTTGTGTAAACAACTAAAAAGCATACAACTAAACGTACTATTCTGCCAAAACTATTTCGAATAATTACAAATTCCAAAAATTTACTGATTGTTAAAAATGAAAACTATAATCTTTTTCGTCCTAATACAAATTTTAAGCATATATAATTCAAATACTGTGTGTGAAAATATTAATGCTACAGACTATTGTAGCGATAGCAGTTTTTGGGAGTTTGGATGCAGAAATTTAAATTTTTCATCATTATCAAATAAAGTTGTTTTCGATAAAAATATTGTGATACAAAGTAAACATCTACTAATAAGTGATTCGGACTTGGAGACATTGCCAAAAAACCTATTTGCAGTGTTTCCTAGATTACGGCTCCTTTTTATATGGTATAGCATCCGCTCGATTAATAGTGAGGCGCTTGAGGGTGGAAATAACTTGGAATCTTTATCAATTCACCACGCTTCGATTCCGTCGTTGCCGAGCAGAGTATTTCAACATAATCCAAAACTAAATTCATTGCATATTGAGAATTCGAAACTACGTGAATTAGCCCCTGATTGTTTTTACGGATTGAGTGCACTGGAGTTTTTATCGATGAGCTATAATGATTTAACAACTCTAACGAAAGGAGTCTTTGATCCATTGGTTAATTTAGTTGTTATTCGTCTTAATTACAATCAAATAGAAACTCTTGACGATGAAATCTTCAAAGCAAATAAAGAATTGATTAGCGTTTATTTGAAGTATAATCATATAAAGGTTCTGAACTCAAATAATTTTAAATTTTATCGATTAGAATTAAATGGAAATCCATTAGAAGAACTAAATGTGGGACCCACGAATATTCTTTATCTCAATAATTGTAATTTAAAAAATCTAAGCATCAACGGGCGAATTCGATTTCTCGATGCTTCAAACAATCAACTCGAGGAGCTTATATTTGAAGACCCAAGTGATTTATTAACGTTAGAAATAGCGGACAACGCATTTACTGATTTTAATTTCTTGGAAAACTTCACGGATTTATGTCAATTAAATATTGCTGGAAATCCAGTACAAAATTTCAATTTGAAATTGCTTGAAGGAATGAAATGTCTCAACAACTTAAATGTTTCTTCAGTTTCAATAAATAAAAAGCACCTTAACATTTTAAACGAGTTAAATCTGTATTCGTTATCCATTAAAAACAGTGGTCTAACACCGGAAGAATGTGGTTCTATAAATTTTTTAAAGTATCCATCTATATTAGAGTGTTAAATTTTTATGTTATTTATATGTCATTCATTAGTAAAAATTAAATTACTTTTATAACATGTGTTTTATTTAATTTTAATATTGCTTTTCTTGAACTCACTAAAGACCAGCCCTTTGTAGTTTCCAAGAGACCATGGGCAATTCTGCGTCATCGCATACTTTATTTGTAATGGAGCTCAGAATTTCTTGTAATTTTTCAATCTTTCACCCCTTATCTGGCGTTGTGACCAGTCACAAGTCACAATCCGTATAACGATTTCGGCACAAAATTTGACAATTTTCCAATGATTTTTCCGTGAAAAATGAAATTGGAAGTTTTTCAAATCTGAACTCAGAGAGATACAGAGAGTCGCCAAAATCGGGCCCTTTGATTGGATTATGCAAAGCGTCTAAAAAAAAGTTAACGGTATTTTTTTGTATAGTGGAATAACGCCTGATGGTCTCAGAGAAGTGGTCCAAAGTCGGAGAAACGCCGGAATTATGAAAATTTTATCACTTACAGCCCTACTTTGGCGTTGAGCCACTTAAGTCATATCCCAGAAGTCTCCTCTGATTTGAGGCTCCTCTGGCCGAGTTGTGACCAGTGTTGGGCAAAACGGCGTAAAAAACAGTTTTTTACATTTTTCACGTAAAAAACGTAAAAAACGTAAAAAACTGGTAAAAAACGTAAAAAACCGTAAAAAACGTAAAAAATAGTAAAAAACCTAAAAAATGGGACATCGCAGTTCCTACAAAGTATGACAGTCTGTTTTAAAGTTTTTCTCAGCATTTTATTAGAGATCTTATAATATACAAAGTGGACATCAACACTTAATAGACTGTACTACTAAGTAGGGCAGTCTATTAACTCAAATTAGAACAGTTGTTTGAATGGAATTTTTCCAGTTTTTAGAATTTCTTTTCCCTTTTTCCAGTTTTGTTTCAATTTCCGCCTCGGAATGAGTCTCCTTGTGTTTAAAAACGATTTTTTGATGCAAACTTTAAAATTACGCTTGTTGCTGCAAGAACTAGTCCAAATATGTTTCTTTAACCCTTTCATGCATACATTTTTCTATGGAATTAATTTTCACCGTTTTTTGGTATCCGAGGGTTTTTGGGGTCGCTGATTACGAATCTGAATTCAAAACTTCAAAAATCAAAATGGCGGATCCAATATGGCGGTCAAAAAAGATAAAATTCATTAGATTACGCTGAAAACTAGTACGTAATTTTATCTTTTTTGACCGCCATATTGGATCCGCCATTTTGAATTTTGAAGTTTTGACTTCAGATTCGTAATTAGCGACCCCAAAAACCTTTAGAAAGCTAATTACCGATTTTTTAACTGTAATAGATTTGCCTCAGTTACATTTAATCTGCAAAATAGCTACTTTTTTGCTCTTTATTTATTTATAAAATGCAGTAATTATAAAAAAAAGTGCTTATTACTTTTTTTCATAGCAATTGATGTCCTAGGATACTTACGAAATGAATTTAGTCAATATAAGTGCATGAAATATATGTTATAATATTAAAAAACTGAATTAGAAAAGGTGTTGTTGTACAACAAAGGGTTAAAATAGCCCATATGTCGCAAATCTCTCCACATTATTCACATTAATTAACGTTAAAATGAGTAGGCGGACGTAATGTAATGACAGGATATAAACAGTTTTTGAACTCCGAGTTTAAAATCTTTTTCACTTTCAAGAGGAAATGCTTTTGAATACTTTTCTGTGTTTGCTGAAGACTATTAACCTTTTTATTGTTCTAAGATGATTTATTTACGAATAATTACTATATTTAGTGAATGGCTACTTATTAAATTTTTTATCATCAATGTTTTAGGTTTTTTACGTTTTTTACGTTTTTTACGTTTTTAACGTTAAAATTGAGGTTTTTTACGCGTAATTTTTTACGCGTAAAAAACTAGGTAAATTACTTTACGTAAAAAACCGGCACAACACTGGTTGTGACTAGTATCGATCACTTAAGCGGTTCCTAAGACGTTCAATGTTGCAGTCAATCATCGCATGCTGTGACAGCATGTTGAACGTCTATGGTGATGCTGTCATGCAAAATTCCATGATTGACAGCATGCTGGCCAATATCAAAATCATTTTGATATTTTTCAAGGGAGCTCTGTGAATGACAGCATGCTTGAACGTGTATGGCGATGCTGTCAATCATTTCCTCATTTCAGGGGAATTTTTAGTAGTGAAAAGATGTCGCATATAAAAGACAAAGTTTTTTGGGAATCCTTTTTCGAGTTATATCGACAAAGAAGTGAGTTGTGGATGACGAAAAGCGAAAAATATAAGGACAAACATTTTTTAAATTGATATTTGTGCTGTGTGCTGTCGGTTTGGCTATTTCGAATAGAATGATGCTTGTGTGCATGATTGAGCGTCTAGTGCAAAAAAGATTTTTGCTGTGACAGCATGATTGACAGCAAGATTGAACGTGTAGGGCCGCTTGACAGTTGCTAAAGTAGAGCTCTTTATCCTAATATCCTTCAACCCAATTCAGACTAACGATTGCGATTACGATTGAGCTTGCTCGACCAATGAGATCAAAGCTTTCATGTCCTTATCGTTAAAAGCTTTGATCTCATTGGTCGAGAAGTCTCAATCGCAATCGAAATCATTAGTTTGAACTGAGCTTTACAGTCGTCTTCTGCAATTCTCAAAAGTTCTTAATTCCCCAACCGATTTTCGATCTGCAGATGATATTTTGTATCATCCGGCATTTTTTGTTCCATCCGGTATATGATATTTTGTGTCATCCACCATATATTTTTTTTTGTTGTTTTGATTTCTGGCATCTTCACCTGCTCCATACTGTCTCAATAACCTCACATGAGATCCTCACACATAAGCCTTTTCCTTATAGCAATAGCAAAGTTAATACCTTTTATGAATGTCCCCATTATTTTTAATTATTTATTTATTTCATTCCTTTTTATACAGTTTTTATTATACGGTTTAAAAAAATCAAATACAGTAAACCCTCGTATACCGCGGCAGTAAGGTTCCTGAAAATATCGCGTTATACAAAATCGATTTATACAAAATCGCTTTATACAAAATCGCATTATACGAGACTCACATCACATAAGAAAGGTAGAGTTACCCTGCAGGAACAATGTTTTTCTGGTCCCTCTCGGAAATTTCAAAGTACTTTAAGGATACATAAAGTGACATTAATATCAGAAGTTTCAGTGGGCACTGAATCTTCTGGTTAAAGATTTGAATATAACTAACAATTGAAAGTAAAAAAAAAAACTTGTAAGAAATAAACTATTTTTAGCGTGCAGATCTAGCGATAACAGATTTTACTATCACCGCTGAAAGAGAGTCGGCTGTAGATTTTACGATGCCTTTTATGAATTTGGGTAAGTTTCACAATTAAAAATCAAAATGTGTGATTTCATCTAACCTTTTCTTATACCGTCCTGCTTTTTTTACATAGGTGTTTCTGAGATAGCACGTTTTTGGTATTTCGAAGAATGCTGTTTAAGAATTTTTCACATAAATTGGAAAGTTTCGTTGCCTTTAAATATCCAATTGAATTTTAAGTTGCTTCCACATATTAATTTATATTTTTAAAACATCCAACCCTGTATTTATCAAGTTCGTTATAAATATTACAATATACATATATATAAATTATATAGTGATAGATGCATTTTTAATCCCCGATATTTTTTTAAATTTAAGGTATATCAATTTTATATCGCAAACCAAAAAAGGAACCGCCAAAACTCTTCTCATTTATGTCTCCCTTTTCCAACGAAGTGTGGCTCTATTTGGGTGCATCTTATATTGGAGTTTCTCTTAGTTTCTTTATATTGGGCAGATTATCACCAGTTGAATGGGATAACCCGTATCCATGTATTGAGGAACCCACGGTTCTGGAAAATCAATTCACTTTGAGAAACTCATTTTGGTTCACAATCGGTGCATTACTTCAACAAGGCTCGGAAATTGCACCCAAGTAAGAGGTTAAAATTGTTTAAACTGAAAAATTATTTAAAATATTTGTTTAATTTGTAAAGGGCACCTTCGACAAGAGCAGTGGCTTCAATGTGGTGGTTTTTCACTTTAATCATGGTCTCATCTTATACCGCAAATTTGGCTGCTTTTCTTACAGTTGAGAGTTTATATTCGCCTATATCCAGCGCTGAAGACTTAGCGAATGGTAATGCAGGTGTGAAATATGGTGCAAAATTCCAAGGAGCTACTTACAATTTCTTCAAGGTAAAAACGTTATAATTTTTTTCAAACAACTTTTAGGACCCTTTTTTTTGCGATTTCAACTTTGCGATTTTTCCTGGAATTTCTCCGCGAAAAAATTCACAAGTAATTCTGCGAGTTTTATTCATCCATCACAAAATAATTTCACTCAGAAAAAATTCTCGGAATTTGAATTTTTATACTCTATGGGCCTTACCAACTAACTTAGTAACAGCTTTTGGTGTGTGCGAAACGGGCTATTTGCTTGCTAATTCTAGTAAGTTTTCACACATTTATCACAGCGAATTTAAAACTTTTCAATAAAAACTAGGATTTGAACCGAAATTAGCAAGCAAATAGCCCGTTTCGCACACACCAAAAGCTGTTACTAAGTTAGTCACGGGTCATTGGTAAGGCCCTATGAATATCATATAGAAGTGTATTAGATTTAGTATATCGTTTGTAACGCATCGAACCAATCGTCGAACACAAAAATGAACTACACCAGGGTGTTAGGGATGTCAAAAGAATTTGATTTCCACAATGTCCGTCTGTCTGTCTGTGAACATAATGACTTTCAAAAGAATTGAACTAGAGAATTGAAATTTTGTGTAGCTGCGTTTCTCGTAAATGGCAAGACTAAGTTCTTGAACGGGGAAAATTGGTCCATTCCTTCCCATCCCCCATACAACCAAACTAGTCTTTCACAGTTTTCTCGAAAATGGTAAGTCGTTTTGAAAAATTTACAAAGGCAAAATGTGTTTAGAATTTGATTTTACATAACTTATCTATACATCAAAATCCTGTTGGAATACTCCTTCCCCCGTCCCCAAATATAATACCTTTTTTATTTTTTCTCGAAAACGGTGCATACACTCAAAGCAATTTGTGCAGGTATTCTACTAACTGGGGATACTCTCTATCCAATTCTGTAGATGAGAAATTAACCGATCCCAGAGGTATGTTAAATCAATTCCCAAAATGTGATTGACCAACTCTCTTGGAATGGCATAGAATCAACCTACAATGATATAGAATTCGTAGAATTTTTCTCTCCGAAAAACATGACGTTCCATTTATGTTCTTAATTTATATATAGAGTAAGTTCGGGTAATGTGGTATAGGCGGGTAATGTGGTACACCATAATTTCTCAAATATGAGATGTCGCATCGCAAGATCAAACATACAAAACTGTTTTTTGTGAAATTCGGCAACCATTGTTGGTATTGACAAGTTCATGTTTTATCAGGTTATACACCAGAATTTTCTGAAAGACGTTTTTGAGCACAATCAAAATTTTATTGTCTCCACATTCAAGTGAATCTCGAAAGCCAATTTTAAGTTGTTTTTTAACTGTGAATCAGTGAACGATTATTTAGACAACACATTTGATTTTTGAAAGGAACATTTTTGTATTGAGGCGAATTTGACTAAGAAATCATTTTTTTGGTTTGTCATGGTGAAAACGGCTAATGTGGCATACTACTTTTTCCATACAAATATTGAATATTTGAATGGAAGAAACAGTATTCCACATTACCCACCTTAAATATTTGTATGGAAGAAACAGTATACCACATTACCCGCCAATTTTTTGAAGCACTACTTTTTCAGTTAGTGTACTTTTTTGATCATATTTTTGTTTTTGTGATTATGATTGGTAACATTGCTTTGGAATTTTATAGGCAAGCCTCTGGAGGTATCTTAAACGAAATTCTAACATAATTGCTTTTAAAACTAGTGATTTATTATGAAAATAAAAGAAGGTGTACCACAATACCCGAACTTACTCTACTATGGGATGATTTTTAGATGCAAGTGCATTGTTTTAATCCAATTTTACTCTATCCCATGTCGCGAATAGAAATATACTTAACAACTTTCTTTGAGTAGAGTAACGAAAAATGTACTCGTATACAAACGAAATATGTTTGAAACATTAATTTACATAACAGTTCCATACATCAAAAACCAATCGAACCAATCCTTTCACCCTCTACCATACAAATGGATTTTTTTTCATAAAATTATCATATAGATTTTTTATATAAAAAAAGTGCTGGCGCCTTTCAGGAAAATGTCGTAATAGAAATAGTTGTGCAACATAAATTTTGGGCCGCAGAACAAAATTCGTGAACAAAATGTCAGATATTAACGGTCCTTTTAGATTGAAATGTCGCTACTTATCTATATTCCTGGACTATACTATAAAAGTCTATATAATTTTTTTTTTTCAAGAAAAAATAACTGACTTTGATTTGGAAATTAAATTGATTTTTAGGACTCAACATATCCCCCGTATCAACGCATGTATGATTATATGAAAAACCATCCTGAATTGCAACCAGGATCAAATGGTGACGGATTAATGTGGACCAAAACTGATAACTATGCTTTTTTAATGGAATCCACTTCGATAGAGTATATTATAGAAAGAAATTGTGAATTGACCCAAGTTGGTCAAAATCTAGATGAAAAAGGATATGGAATCGCTATGATAAAAAGTAAGTTCTATATGAAAAAATAATTTTTATTGTTCACTGCTAGGACGATTTTGAATACGCGGACAAACACCGAAGAGAATTTTATTACTGCATGCCGATCATATTCGTTATTTTAAACAAAGTACAGGGTGGGCCAGAATAGACGCAGGGGTTTGAAGTCTTTATAACTTTTTTTTTATTTTTATTTTTTTAATTTAGTTTCAGCATTTTGTTAAGAAGACTTGGGCAATTTAAAATGGACCTGTACACAATAGAACAACGAACCGGTGGGCGGTGGGCTCAATGGCTCTTTTACGGGACATGTTTGGCGGACGCATTATTTCGAAAAGTTGCGATTTCAATTGGCCTCCGCGTTCACCTGATCTAACGACTCCAGATTGTTTTCTTTGGGGATATTTGAAAGAAAAGGTGTACGTCAACAAGCCAACAACCATCAGCCAATTGAAAACCAACATTCGCAGTGAAATCGAGGCCATAACACGAAAGGTTATGGAAAATGTCTTGGAAAGAGCACGGATTTGCGAAGCAGAAAATGGCCACCACTTGCGGGATATAATTTTCCATGTTTAGACCAAAAATATTCCCCATCAATCAACTACATGTATTTGAAAAAAAAATTATAGGTTTCGCTAAAATGAAAAATTTATAAAGAATTCAAACCCCCGCGTCTATTCTAGCCCACCCTGTACAAGTAAATAAACTTATATTATATTCCTGATAAAATTGAAACGTCACGTATCTTACGTAGTGTAATTGAAGATGACTTAGAAAAAATCAATTTTCACTTGAAGGATACTGTTTTTCTATAATACATTTTGTGTTCCAACATCATGCGAAAACGATTTAACCGATTTCAATAAAATTTTCTAAACAAAGAATATAATACTTATATCGTTAGAATGATCTCCTCCCTCCTTCACGGCTCCTTACCAAGTCAACCGATTGAGATGCGGCTGTCCGAGTTGAATGAAGAATCTCTGGAACAATCTTTTGTTATTAACAAATTTACTCCACAAACTACCACAGCTTTCAAATTTTTTTAAAGCTTATTAGCTTCTTGTCTCGAGCTTTTGTCGCGAGATTTTTTCTCGGCCAATATACACGCGAAAAATCCGCACAGGAAACGTTCCGATAAAATATGGAGAAGCGATTATAGGGCTCTTTACTCCATTTTTTACATAGGCTCCATAAATATTGGAACCAGTCCTAGTTTTCGCGGAATCATTACTATATAGATAGAGCTGACAAAAGAATTGACACACCCGGTTTACTTTTATGGGGAGAAACAATGCTATATTATGGTCCGTCTGTCTGTCTATTCGTCCGTCCGTCCGTCCGTGAACACCATAACTTTCGAAAGAATTCAGCTAGAGACTTGAAATTTTGTATAGTTACTTTCTCGTAAATGGCTAGGCTAAGCTCTTGAATGGGTAAAATTGGACCATTCCTTTCCTCCTCCTCCATATAAACGAAACAGTTTTTTTTTACAATTTTCTCGAAAACGGTGAGTCATATTGAGAAATTGGTGAGTATAAACGTCAAAAAAAAATTTCAACCACCAAATTATGACAGTTAATAATTCAGTTCTGTCAAAATTTTGCAGATTCGCACACTACCAAAAGTTTATTCCAGTCACTCTGGCTATTTCAATATATTCCAAAAAGTTGTATTAATTTGAGATATTTTACTACACCAGATTCACCATATCGTGACGCACTAAGCCAAGCTGTTCTTAAATTGCAAGAAGGTGGTGTCCTTTCAACATTAAAAATTAAATGGTGGAAAGAAAAAGGAGGTGGCGGAGCTTGTGCTGTAAAATTAACATAATTTTGTATTTTTTTTCTATTTACTACTTAATTTTGTTTTTGAAATAGGACACTGGTGACGATGGCGGTGCTCTCGCTTTAGAGCTTGCAAATTTAGGTGGTGTCTTCGTTTGTTTAATTATTGGATCCTTTGCAGCTGTAGTTATTAACATGATTGAAGCCCTAATCAACATTAAAAGTAGAAGTGCAGAAAACAACGTATGATTTCCAGAGTTCGCAAATAAAAAGATAATCTTAAATCTTTTGTATTTTTTAAGGTTCCATTTAAAGAAGAATTGATAGATGAGATAAAGTTCGTCTTCAGTTGCACTGGCAACACGAAAACGGTTTCACGTAAAAAAGATTCTTCACTTAGTTCCCGACATTCATCTTCAACTTTACATTCGGCATATGAAAAAGACATATTTAGTAAGGAAAATACTCCCGATAAGTAATTAAAATTTACGCAAAACTCTTCTTAGCATTGAAGCAAAATGTTACCAATGTTTTATGTATATTCTAAATTATTATAAATTTGTAGTTAGTTTTTTCTTTATGAATGATAAAAAAATAAAATTAAAACAAAACAAAACAAAGTTGTTTTTAAATTAATAGTCTTGATCGATATATATGTACGTAACGCTTTTAATTTCGGGTGTAGATCCTTTCCTATCCCATCGATTTTAATGCGGTTTTCGAATCACGTACTAATAATAAGGGTCCTGTTCTACGCTATAAGTCGACTCAATGTTGCCCCTACTTCCTGCCCCCGCGCCTGACATCTTAACCATGAGAGGAATTTTAAAGGAATTTTGACCCGGTATTCGCCATATTCGCCAAATCTACTTTTCTTCTTCCCTGTAAACCCCTCTCCTGCTATCTCCTGATCTATCGGGGCTATTTTGACGCGTTTTGCGCCATTGGGTAAATTATCTTATAAGAAAAGTTTTCACTTACTAAAATTTACCCTTAGACTTGCTTGTAAACTTCTCTCCTGCTATCTGCTGAATTGTTGGAGCAATTTTGTCGCTGTTTGCGCCAGGGTAAATTATGCCTCGGGGAAAGTTTTCACACACTAAAGTTTACCCTTTCCCTTGCCCGTAACCCGAGCTGGGCAAAATACTCAGTACTTCAATCAGTACAGTATCAGTACCAGTATATGGAACTGAAAATAAAATGTTCAGTACCAGTACCTACATAATTCACTGGTACTTAACACCAGTACCACCACTTTTTTATCCCCGTATTGTGAAACCAAATGGTATATTAAATTTGCCTTACCGTTTGTAACGCCAAGATCCCGTCATCTCACACAAAAATAAATTACACCAGTGTGTTTAGAATGATAAAAAAAAGTTGAATTTTGCATGTCCGTGCGTCTGTCTGTCCGTCTGTCCGTCCGTCTGTGGCGCGGATTACGGGCGCACGGATTGAGCTAAAGACTTGAAATTTTAAGCAGATACAACTGTTCGTCGTTCACTTAAATCGCCATATGGGTTTTCAATAATTGCCAGATTGGTAATTATAGCTTTTGTTATATTTTCAAATCAACATGAAGGTTTAATGTATTTGAACGAAAAACTGAAAGTTATATCAATCATGTGCCGATAATGGATATTGATTAATACATGTGTTTAACCCTTGAATGCATGATTCCAATTTTTATCGATGACATTTTTTTTGTACAATTGCAATTTAATTTTGGGTCTTTCAACAAGGACATAACAATTTTGTATTTAAATAAAACACAGAATAATTGAGATATCGGGCTGAAATTTATTCCAGGTGTAGTGGACATGTTACATTTAAGTATGAAATTCGATGTCGTTCATATGGCCACCGCGAGCACGTTTGCTGATTGATTCTTTGGAGCCAATTTTCCACCACTCTTCCACACATATCGGCCGGAACGTTGGCAATTTCGCGTTCAATATTGTTCCTGAGCTCCTCTAACGTTGTTGGCTTGTTGGCATAAACCAACGACTTAACATAACCCCATAAAAAGAAATCCAACGGCGTTAAATCGCATGAGCGAGGTGGCCATTCGACCAGACCATTTCTCGAGATTACACGATTACCGAACTTCTCCTTCAATAGATCAATTGTTTGACCAGCTGTGTGGCATTGCTCGTTCGTGAACTTCACCATGATAAAAATGTAAACCTTGACTGACGTTTTAGCACTGCCAGATCATAAAAAAGTTTTAGGGTGCGTTTTTATTAAAATATAAAATTGTTATGTCCTTGTTGAAAGACCTTTTATTAGAATGTACAATACGGGTATTCATGCAAACGGATAAATTTAAAGTTTGCCTATCTGCATATTTATATGTGAACTGTTACACGAACGTTCTCTTCAAACCAATTGTGAAAGTGGCTTTAAAACCCAACGATTTTTCACGAAATTTAAAAATTATCACTTTATCATATAATATTATGTTTGTTGTAATTGAATTCACAATTAATTTTTCTGTGCTTAGGAAAATTAATTGTAGATTTTTGACGTAAACTGTCTAATGGTATATGGTGACTTTAATGACAACACACATAATTATATATGATGAGCATAAATTAGCACGATTATTAACACTTCAAAATCGCCACTGAAATTTATTAGGTTACTGCAAATTATTTTCCATAAAAATTTTGATATTTCATTTGTTAGATGGTAAACTTCAGATGGTTTACTCAGTTTACGAGCAATGTCCGCGAGTACAAGATTACCCTTAATGTGTATTGAAGTACTCCGATATTTTTAAAATACTGTAGTAATTTTAAAATACTGAATTACGTACTGACGCTTCTTCAGTACCAGTACATTCGCTGTCCAAGTTGATCACTTACCAAGATTGCGATTACCTGTCATACACAGAAAATAAAATGTGTGTAAATATTACGAAAACGTTTGTTAATATAACGAAACCATTTGTCCCCCATGGGCCGACAAAATATTTTGTTAATGGTACGATGTCAATTTTGTTAAGTTTTTGTATTTTTGTATTTCGTTTTCATAAAAATTTTGTTAATATTACAAATATTTAGTAAATATTACAAATATTTTGTAAATATTACAAAAACAAATCTCTCTTGTTGATATGGAATCTCATTCTGTTTCTTGCTTAGTGTGTGTTCATAGAATTTAATATATGCAACTAATGAGCGGAAATTGTTTTAGTGTGATAACTTTAAAAATTAAGAGATGCTTGTTTGTTTCTGATAGTTTCTATATTGAATATTCGTATGGAGGAAATGTTTTATGACGGCCAATATGATGCGAAATGAAAATAATTTATTTTGAATTATTTTTCTTACAAAAACTTCAAACGAATGAATTCTCTCGACGAATGTTGTTGTGTTACCTCGAAAAAATACTATTCGCGTTTAGTATTTTTCGAAAATGGGAAAAAATTATCGAAATCTGAAAAAAATGGACATAAAAAATATTTCAAAAAAGCATTCCAACTAATGTCTAAACTAAGAAATGCTTTCCAAAAACTGATTTTTGCATCAGTTTTAAGAAAAATTATTGGAATCGCTTTAAAATCGAGTTTTTAGAACTGGCGAATCGACTAACAAAATCGTCGCCATTTTTTCGTCATGCACAAGTGTGGCGCAGTTCTACTAGTAGTCTAATTACCTGCTGCAGGCATCCAAACATGGTAATGACGCCATGATGCAAATCAGATTTGACAAAATGTACTTCGTAATATTAACAAATTTTAGTAACTATACGAAAAAATATTCGTTAATTTTTTCGTAGTATATACAAAACTTCAGTAATATTCACGAATTTTTTTTTGTTAGGCTTAACAAAACCCATTTTGTAAATAATACAACATCATTTTTTTCTGTGTAGGACGGGCTTTCCTTCTAGTTTCTTAATATTGATTAAATGCCACTCATGATAATAGCAAAGGCCATAAGCTCTTAAATATTGCACACATCAATTTATTTCAAACAGTTGCTACATAAAATATAAATATAATTTTGTGATTGTAATATCTGCAGTTTATAAATCAAGTATTTGCGGTTTTTTGCCGCAAAACCTGTAAAAAATCATTTCTAACAGCATGAGTATAATCCCCGCAAAAAACCCTTGAAAATGATTTTTTTATTATTATTACAATAATTTGATTTTTGTATTGTAAAACGTACCGATTAACAGAACTACAAAACATCCTTGCATATCATCCAAATTTACCATGTGATTCGCTAAGGAGGCAGATTTTGATTTTGAGCTGCATTTGTTTGTATAAGGAATATAAGTTTTATGCCATCGTTCAATAAATCCCATCATATGAAGCCGTTGAATCTCTCTATTAATCAGGCCAATAAATGGACTTGATTTTGGAATCACCATACCAATTTGCTCATCTACGAACTCTTCATGACCTGTAAATGTTATACTCTTAATTAACTGATTTCCGCATCCGCATTTGATAAAAAAAAACTTCTTAGGCTCAGTTTCTTACGCATTCCGTTTACCTAACACTAAATTACATTCCCTAAGTCGGTCAAAATCTTTTCTCATCAAAGCTTGTAAATTCATCTTCCAATCAATGTTAATTCTGTTGCCATCTTTAACAGATTCCAGATCTTCATTCGATTCATTGAAAAAGTTTACGTGTTCCATAAACTTTTTAAAATCCCGTCTTGTCGATATCTACAATAATAAACAGTAAAATATTTATTTAATAAATATTATGTAGAATTTAAAAAGTCTTCTTACAGTAGAATATTTCTCGAAATATGCACCTTCCCGCAATCCAAATGACTTAATGTCTGTATGATAAAATGCTTCACTTAAAAATTGAACTCCGGGCTGATATCTGGGGAATGTTAAAAACGCTACCAAATTACCGCAGTAAGTTGTCACAAGAACTGTTACAACGAGCCACCAAACGCCAATAACAACACGGCCACTATCGGCTTGTGGTAAATACATTCCACCTACCAAATTTAATGCACGTAATTTTTTTTCTACTTGTGTACAAAATTTAATAACATTACCTTGTTGCAATAAAGCCCCATAAACATACCAGAAACAGTTTTTAAGTCTCATCAGGCCGGTCATTCTAAATGTATCTACGGGATTATATTTGGTTATCAAATTTAAGAGAGGCGGAATCAATAAAACGGATACAACAATGCAAGCCCAAGTCTGAAATTATATTCGTTTAAGGGCACGTTTTTTTTATTACCGAAACAATTAAACAAATTTATTTCTGATTCGCCTGATATTTCATATAAAGAGTTAGAGGTTGTATCAACAAAAAAAATCCAGAAAATTTTAGCTCGCATATTTTCCTAGAAAATTTTAAACTGCAGCGAGCAATTTTACTGTTCAACAAGATTTTTTTTTGTAATTGTATATTGGTGCCATAAGAAATTCAAAAACATACTTGTTTGAAATATTTTATATAATTATCGATAATTGTTATATTTAAAATTCAAAAGAAAACTAAACCATTTTACAAGCTTTTATTTAGTTTCACTAGTTAGTTTGTTAGGGTAAAATCATGTAAGCTAATTTTGACCCACTTCCACTAATGCGATTGGCCTGATAATGGCCTGCAGACGCTATTTTGTCTAAATCGAACCACAATGATGTGTACTTCATCGTTATGGGCGTCGGAAGGAGCAGACTTGGAAGTGGCAAAAAAATTTAAAAAATTGTTAGGTCAATTTAAATGTGTATTTGATCCTGAAGTTTAAAAATTTTCGCGTGCGCCGCAATTTCTTTTAATATTTACTGTTATATCGCTTATTTGTTATCGGTGTTATAACTCTTGATTTTTCAGGAGGCACTTTTTAAGATTTTGAATTTGTACTAAGTTCTCTGAGTACAAGCATGTTAAAAATGCTCTCCTATGGCGAGCTAAGACTCGTCAGATGAAAGAAGAAGTCAAAACGAGTCATTCTGCATCATTAACTCAAAAATGCTCATTTTTGAGCTAGGACACTATTGTCGCCATTGAGGGAAATGCATTTTTTTTAAATTTGCCTGCGGCGTGATTTTTATTGTATACCAAAGAACGGAGATACTCATTTTATCTAGATAATCACAAAGAAAAATTGAGACAAACCTTTTTCGAAGCAATATCAAAGCAATATCAGTATAATACATCTTATAGCAAAAAAGTCTCAAAATAACTTACTACCGTTTTCTTGCATACAAACTATTATTGCGCTGACTTTATATTTACAAATCCAGAAGACACGCGACTATATGAACTAATTAAAACACCTTGAGTTCATATAAATGGGGTTTTTCATAGTAATTGGATTTAAGTTTACAGGAGCAGAATCGTCTAAGGTTATCAACTGTCGATTTTTCAGACCCCGGCAGTTAGAAAGTTTTTTAAATTTCGAGCGTAAAGCAATCACAATGTAGTGATACTCTGGTAGCTCCCGCTTTTCATTTGAAATATTGGACACCCAATTGTATAGTTGTCACCTTATCAAAACCCAAAAAATCCACCGATCGTTATTTCCATCAACTATTACTGTAAGCTCAGCTTATCAGTATAACATGAAACGTTTTCTGTGGTTAACCCATTAACGCCCGCTGTACTCAAACGAGTACATCGGATATATCTGTGGTAATAAGTTAAAGTATAGCTTAAGTCGATTTTCAGACGAAATCAAACTGATCTGTAATTGCATTAACAAACAGATCACTTTGGCTTCCCCTGAAAATCGACTTAAGCTACTTTGACCACAGATTTTTCCACAAATTTTTTTCCAGAATTTTCTTTTATTTTATTTATTTTATAGGAATAAATTGTTTTTTGTGTTAAAAATATTCAGTGGTTTTTTCATTTGCTTTTTAAATATTTGTTGTTCATATATGTTCATATAAACGCGCTTTTACCTTATAAGAATATCCATTACGCTAGATTTTAGTAACAATTAAAATTTTGCTGGTACACTCATACCTCGCTATACGGCCGCTCTTTATACGGCTTTTCGCTATAACGGCCTTCTTTAATTATGGCACTTTTTCGATTTACGGCCCAAAATGTTTCGTTATACGGCCAAAAAAAATTGCGAAAAAAAATAAAAGCTATAATTGCCAATAAAATTTTTAAAATTAAAATTAAATTAAAATTTTTTAAAATTTATTCCAATCGGATCTTGATGTATGGGAGTGTTATGCAGAATCATATCCTAAATAACTTTTGTTTTTGAACTTTTTTGATAAGATGCACCGTTTTTGAGGTATTCACAAAAAACGATTTCGTTCGTATAATGGTCCGTTTTTGCCCATTAACGAACTTAGCCTTGCATTTTACGAAAAACGAATCTGCGTAAAATTTGAAGTCTGTAGCTCAATTCGTGCGCCCGCAATCCGCGCCACAGACGGACGGACGGACAGACGGACGGACATGCAAAATTAATTATTTTTATACCCGTATGGTTATCATTCTAAAAACACTGGTGTAACTCATTTTTGTGTGACATGACGGGATCTTGCAGCTTACCGATTCTTCATGTTCATTTTCGTCATCAGATTAGAACCGATTTAAACATTTCAAATTATGTTTTTTATTATGTATGTATATGGACATGTGCATATGAATTTTTTAAATTTTTTTAAGTTATCTTTTTATGTACATATGCATTTTTTTGTTATTGAAGTTATCCTTATATTACTTGTTATATATTTTTATTTTGTATGTAAGCATTTTTAAATGAAATAAAAAGAAAAAAATGCATTTTATACTAAAAACTACGTTATTCAAAAAAAATTTTGAACGGATCCTATTGAATTTGTATGGGTTTGTATGAAAATAATTGATTCGTTATACGGCTTTTCGCTTTTCGGCCAACTTTCCCGGAACGTATCTAGGCCGTAAAGCGAGGTATGAGTGTACTCAATTTTGACAGTACTTGATATACCAAATTATAAATTTTCAAAATTATTTTTTACTATTTAGCGCTTTAGTTTTTTTATTATAATTATTTTCTTTATTTTTTCAGACTTTTTATTAAAATCGGTTCTATTTTTTAAATTTTTTTACGTCATTTTTTACAGGAGTTTGCAGAGAACGTATCTAGCGTGTAAAAACAGAATTAGTTTTTTATGAATTGAATTGGCGCCGGGGCAACAAATTAGATTACAAGATTTGACCCTCCAAACTAACAAAGGAAACTAAATAAAAGTTTGTAGAAAAATAAACTTAATAAAAATTCATGAAAACAAGTGATTAGAGAAGGATGGAATTTTTCTGTGCCGTGGAACAATTTCTGGGTTTTTTTCCTAATATGTTTTTTGACAAGTGTCGAGAATTTTATTGCATTTGTATATAAAGATCGTGTATCTACGATATATTCTTAGGCAAGATAACAATATTTTGAAAAGATGAGTTGGAAAATATTTATAGTTTTGAGAAATCGAAAATTCGTTTATCTGTGAACTAGAATTTTATTTATTTTCTTTTTGTTGATACATCCGTAAACCCCCCCTGTATGCGAAATTTCAGGCAAGTACAATATATATTCTTACCTTCATTGTAAATGGGTCTGTGAATAAATACAGTCGGCTGACTTTATCTGGTTTACGCGCTATGAAAGTGTATTTTTGAACGCTTATAGGAATTGTGAACGCAACTGGAACTTTATCTGAATCGTCGATTGTAACTGCAATTGCTGCCAAAAAATACTGCTAAAATTTAAGCAATTAGAAAAGCTAAGAGTCTTATCTTTTATTTATTCTTTTTTTGTTAAAAAATGACCAGATTGAAAAAAGAATAATCAAATAATGTTAAAATATTTTATAAACAATTTTCATTTTTGATTTATATTTCAAAATCTTACGGAATTTGTTGCGAATTCTTGTATAATTTTCGAAATAACATTCGATCGCTTCTCTTTTGATGTAGTTAATGATGTTAACTCCTGGGGCTAAATTTAAAAAATATTTTATGTTCACCAAAAATTAAATAAAAAAAACCCTTATCTCACCATTACAAGTTCATCTTTAAATTGGTCTAAATCGTGCAAGATATACCTTAAATAAATAAATTGTTGTGATAAAATAAAGCTTTAAATGCATCAAGCTTTAAATCCAATAAACCTACATCTTAATAATTGTTATTTCGTAAAATGTTTTATAATAGAATTAATATAAAATAAAAATATTTACGTGAAATTTAATTTGTGGCTCAATTCTTTCAAAATTTCAATACTAACTCCAGCGGACATATTAATTTTTCCTTTTTCATCATGGGTAATGTATTGCCATGGCGGATTCTAAAAAATATATTCATAGTACAAAATTTGTAGTCTAAAACTATAATAGATTTACATGATGTGTTAAAACGTGGAGAACTCGTTTTCGAAATTTATGGTCGGCATGTGGAAATAATCTATCACTTTCTGTAACACCAAAAAGAGTGGTCCAGTTCGCAGTGTTAACAAAATATGCGCTACTTAACTCGGTACTCTCTGAATATAATAATTTATTTATTAATCAAAAAATTGTTACAAAAACAAAGATTTTTCATTTTTTACCTGAGTTTTGTGCTCTATCATATCCCCAAGCATGAACCGATCGTAATGCCCAATTAAAGCAACCACATTTCTGCTCATTTTTTCTTTGATAATGCTATAAATATTTTTCAATATGAAACAATGTTTGGAACAAAATATTCAAAGTGTATTTTGAGTCGATCAATAAAATCCTGTGGCAGATAATAAAATTGTCGCACTATAAGGTGACTCTTCCAATTGCTACAGAGAGCCTATCTAAATAATTGATATTCAGAGATGTAAGATAACAATGAAAATTCATTTTTTTATGTCCATGAGGGTTGAAGTAAAGGTGACCAGATTTGTGAAGTCAAAATGCAGAAAACAGGACAGACTTTCTTAAAATTTTCATATTCACCTCGAGTATTTTTAAAATTCGCATCGTTGCAGAAACACTGCAACAAGGGACTGACCACTTTTAGGAGTATAACAATGTGCCGCTGGCGAAAATTCTGGAAATAAATTATTTAGGGTCAAATATTACACTCAATTGACCCCCACAATTGCACTAAGAACAAGCCTCTAAAATTTCGAAAAAAATATTTTCCGGGTGGAAAAGGTCTCGGAAATATTTTTCCTACTAAGAACAAGCCTCTAAAAATTCGAGAAAATTATTTCCCAGGTCGAAAAAGTCTTGGAAATATTTTTCCTACTAAGAACAAGCCTCTAAAAATTTGAGAAAAATATTTCCCGGATAGAAAAGGTCTTGGAAATATTTCTCCTACTGAGAACAAGCCTCTAAAAATTCGCGAAAAATATTTCCCGGGTGGAAAAGATCTCGGAAATATTTTTCCTACTAAGAACAAGCCTCTAAAAATTTGAGAAAAATATTTGCCGGGTGGAAACGGTCTCTAAAAATTCGAGAAAAATATTTGCCGGGTGGAAAAGGTCTCGGAAATATTTTTCGTACTAAGAACAATCCTCTAAAAATTCGAGAAAAATATTTTCCGGGTGGAAAGGTCTCGGAAATATTTTTCCCACTAAGAACAAGCCTCTAAAAATTCGAGAAAAATATTTCCCCGCTCGAATAGATCTCAGAAATATTTTTCGTACTAAGAACAAGCTTGTGAAAATTCGAGAAAAATATTTCCCGGTTGGAAAAGGTCTCGGAAATATTTTTCCTACTCAGAACAAGCCTCTAGAAATTCGAGAAAAATATTTCCCGGATAGAAAAGGTCTTGGAAATATTTTTCTACTAAGAACAAGCCTCTAAAAATTCGAGAAAACTAATTCCCGGGTAGAAAAGGTCTCGGAAATATTTTTCCAACTAAGAACAAGCCTCTAAAAATTCGAGAAAAATATTTCTCGGGTGGAAAAGGTCTCGGAAATATTTTTCCTATTAAGAACAAACCTCTAAAAATTCGAGAAAAATATTTGCCGGGTGGAAAAGGTCTCGGAAATATTTTTCCTACTAAGAACAAGCTTCTAAAAATTCGAGAAAAATATTTGCCGGGTGAAAAATGTATCGGAAATATTTTTCCTACTAAGAACAAGCCTATAAAAATTCGAGAAAAACATTTCTCGGGTGGAAAAGGTCTCGGAAATATTTTTCCTACTAAGAACAAGCTTCTAAAAATTCGAGAAAAATATTTGCCGGGTGAAAAATGTATCGGAAATATTTTTCCTACTAAGAACAAGCCTCTAAAAATTCGAGAAAAATATTTGCCGGGTGGAAAAGGTCTCGGAAATATTTTTCCTACTAAAATTTCGAGAAAAATATTTCTCGGGTGGAAAAGGTCCCGGAAATATTTTTCCTACCAAGAACAAGCATCTAAAAATTTGAGAAAAATATTTCCCGGATAGAAAAGGTCTTGGAAATATTTCTCCTACTGAGAACAAGCCTCTAAAAATTCGAGAAAAATATTTCCCGGGTGGAAAAGATCTCGGAAATATTTTTCCTACTAAGAACAAGCCTCTAAAAATTTGAGAAAAATATTTGCCGGGTGGAAACGGTCTCTAAAAATTCGAGAAAAATATTTGCCGGGTGGAAAAGGTCTCGGAAATATTTTTCGTACTAAGAACAATCCTCTAAAAATTCGAGAAAAATATTTGCCGGGTGGAAAAGGTCTCGGAAATATTTTTCCTACTAAAATTTCGAGAAAAATATTTCTCGGGTGGAAAAGGTCCCGGAAATATTTTTCCTACCAAGAACAAGCATCTAAAAATTTGAGAAAAATATTTCCCGGATAGAAAAGGTCTTGGAAATATTTCTCCTACTGAGAACAAGCCTCTAAAAATTCGAGAAAAATATTTCCCGGGTGGAAAGGTCTCGGAAATATTTTTCCCACTAAGAACAAGCCTCTAAAAATTCGAGAAAAATATTTCCCCGCTCGAATAGATCTCAGAAATATTTTTCGTACTAAGAACAAGCTTGTGAAAATTCGAGAAAAATATTTCCCGGTTGGAAAAGGTCTCGGAAATATTTTTCCTACTCAGAACAAGCCTCTAGAAATTCGAGAAAAATATTTCCCGGATAGAAAAGGTCTTGGAAATATTTTTCTACTAAGAACAAGCCTCTAAAAATTCGAGAAAACTAATTCCCGGGTAGAAAAGGTCTCGGAAATATTTTTCCAACTAAGAACAAGCCTCTAAAAATTCGAGAAAAATATTTCTCGGGTGGAAAAGGTCTCGGAAATATTTTTCCTATTAAGAACAAACCTCTAAAAATTCGAGAAAAATATTTGCCGGGTGGAAAAGGTCTCGGAAATATTTTTCCTACTAAGAACAAGCTTCTAAAAATTCGAGAAAAATATTTGCCGGGTGAAAAATGTATCGGAAATATTTTTCCTACTAAGAACAAGCCTCTAAAAATTCGAGAAAAATATTTGCCAGGTGGAAAAGGTCTCTAAAAATTCGAGAAAAATATTTGCCGGGTGGAAAAGGTCTCGGAAATATTTTTCCTACTAAGAACAAACCTCTAAAAATTCGAGAAAAATATTTGCCGGGTGGAAAAGGTCTCGGAAATATTTTTCTCCCAAGAACAAGCTTCTAAAAATTCGAGAAAAATATTTGCCGGGTGGAAAAGGTCTCGGAAATAATTTTCGTACTAAGAACAAGCCTCTAAAAATTCGAGAAAAATATTTCCCGAATATAAAAGCTTTCGGAAATATTTTTCTTACTAAGAACAAGCCTCTAGAAATTCGAGAAAAATATTTCTCGGGTAAAAAAGGTCTCGAAAATATTTTCCCTACTAAAAACAAGCCTCTAAAAATTCGAGAAAAATATTTCCGGGGTGGAAAAGGTCTCGGAAATATTTTTTCTACTAAGAACAAGCCTCTAAAAATTCGAGAAAAATATTTGCCGGGTGGAAAAGGTCTCGGAAATATTTTTCCTACTAAGAAAAAGGCTCTAAAATTTCGAGAAAAATATTTCTCGGGTGGAAAAGGTCCCGGAAATATTTTTCCTACCAAGAACAAGCATCTAAAAATTCGAGAAAAATATTTGCCGGGTGAAAAATGTATCGGAAATATTTTTCCTACTAAGAACAAGCCTATAAAAATTCGAGAAAAACATTTCTCGGGTGGAAAAGGTCTCGGAAATATTTTTCCTACTAAGAACAAGCCTCTAAAAATTCGAGAAAAATATTTCTCGGGTGGAAAAGGTCTCTAAAAATTCGAGAAAAATATTTGCTGGGTGGAAAAGGTCTCGGAAATATTTTTCCTACTAAGAACAAACCTCTAAAAATTCGAGAAAAATATTTGCCGGGTGGAAAAGGTCTCGGAAATATTTTTCTCCTAAGAACAAGCTTCTAAAAATTCGAGAAAAATATTTGCCGGGTGGAAAAGGTCTCGGAAATAATTTTCGTACTAAGAACAAGCCTCTAAAAATTCGAGAAAAATATTTCCCGAATATAAAAGCTTTCGGAAATATTTTTCTTACTAAGAGCAAGCCTCTAGAAATTCGAGAAAAATATTTGTCGGGTAAAAAAGGTCTCGGAAATATTTTCCCTACTAAAAACAAGCCTCTAAAAATTCGAGAAAAATATTTCCGGGGTGGAAAAGGTCTCGGAAATATTTTTTCTACTAAGAACAAGCCTCTAAAAATTCGGGAAAAATATTTGCCGGGTGGAAAAGGTCTCGGAAATATTTTTTCTACTAAGAAAAAGGATCTAAAAATTTGAGAAAAATATTTGCCGGGTGGAAAAGGTCTCGGAAATATTTTTCCTACTAAGAACAAACCTCTAAAAATTCGAGAAAAATATTTGCCGGGTGGAAAAGGTCTCGGAAATATTTTTCCTACTAAGAACAAGCCTCTAAAAATTCGAGAAAAATATTTCCCGAATATAAAAGCTTTCGGAAATATTTTTCTTACTAAGAACAAGCCCCTAGAAATTCGAGAAAAATATTTCTCGGGTAAAAAAGGTCTCGGAAATATTTTCCCTACTAAAAACAAGCCTCTAAAAATTCGAGAAAAATATTTCCGAGGTGGAAAAGGTCTCGGAAATATTTTTTCTACTAAGAACAAGCCTCTAAAAATTCGAGAAAAATATTTGCCGGGTGGAAAAGGTCTCGGAAATATTTTTCCTACTAAGAAAAAGGCTCTAAAATTTCGAGAAAAATATTTCTCGGGTGGAAAAGGTCCCGGAAATATTTTTCCTACCAAGAACAAGCATCTAAAAATTCGAGAAAAATATTTGCCGTGTGGAAAAGGTCTCTAAAAATTCGAGAAAAATATTTGCCGGGTGGAAAAGGTCTCGGAAATATTTTTCCTACTAAGAACAAGCCTCTAAAAATTCGAGAAAAATATTTCTCGGGTGGAAAAGGTCTCTAAAAATTCGAGAAAAATATTTGCCGGGTGGAAAAGGTCTCGGAAATATTTTTCCTACTAAGAACAAACCTCTAAAAATTCGAGAAAAATATTTGCCGGGTGGAAAAGGTCTCGGAAATATTTTTCTCCTAAGAACAAGCTTCTAAAAATTCGAGAAAAATATTTGCCGGGTGGAAAAGGTCTCGGAAATAATTTTCGTACTAAGAACAAGCCTCTAAAAATTCGAGAAAAATATTTCCCGAATATAAAAGCTTTCGGAAATATTTTTCTTACTAAGAACAAGCCTCTAGAAATTCGAGAAAAATATTTCTCGGGTAAAAAAGGTCTCGGAAATATTTTCCCTACTAAAAACAAGCCTCTAAAAATTCGAGAAAAATATTTCCGGGGTGGAAAAGGTCTCGGAAATATTTTTTCTACTAAGAACAAGCCTCTAAAAATTCGAGAAAAATATTTGCCGGATGGAAAAGGTCTCGGAAATATTTTTTCTACTAAGAAAAAGGCTCTAAAAATTTGAGAAAAATATATCCCAGATAAAAAAGGTCTCCGAAATATTTTTCCTACTAAGAACAAGCCTCTAAAAATTTGAGAAAAATATTTGCCGGGTGGAAACGGTCTCTAAAAATTCGAGAAAAATATTTGCCGGGTGGAAAAGGTCTCGGAAATATTTTTCCTACTAAGAACAAACCTCTAAAAATTCGAGAAAAATATTTGCCGGGTGGAAAAGGTCTCGGAAATATTTTTCTCCTAAGAACAAGCTTCTAAAAATTCGAGAAAAATATTTGCCAGGTGGAAAAGGTCTCGGAAATATTTTCCCTACTAAGAAGAAGCATCAAAAAAGTCGAGAAAAATATTTTCCGGGTGGAAAAAGTCTCGGAAATATTTTTCCCACTAAGAACAAGCGTCTAAAAATTCGAGAAAAATATTTGCCAGGTGGAAAAGTTTTCGGAAATATTTTCCCTACTAAGAAAAAGCATCAAAAAAGTCGAGAAATATATTTTCCGGGTGGAAAAAGTCTCGGAAATATTTTTCCCACTAAGAACAAGCCTCTAAAAATTTGAGAAAAATATTTGCCGGGTGGAAACGGTCTCTAAAAATTCGAGAAAAATATTTGCCGGGTGGAAAAGGTCTCGGAAATATTTTTCCTACTAAGAACAAACCTCTAAAAATTCGAGAAAAATATTTGCCGGGTGGAAAAGGTCTCGGAAATATTTTTCTCCTAAGAACAAGCTTCTAAAAATTCGAGAAAAATATTTGCCAGGTGGAAAAGGTCTCGGAAATATTTTCCCTACTAAGAAGAAGCATCAAAAAAGTCGAGAAAAATATTTTCCGGGTGGAAAAAGTCTCGGAAATATTTTTCCCACTAAGAACAAGCGTCTAAAAATTCGAGAAAAATATTTGCCAGGTGGAAAAGTTTTCGGAAATATTTTCCCTACTAAGAAAAAGCATCAAAAAAGTCGAGAAATATATTTTCCGGGTGGAAAAAGTCTCGGAAATATTTTTCCCACTAAGAACAAGCCTCTAAAAATTCGAGAAAATTATTTCCCGGGTCGAAAAAGTCTCGGAAATATTTTTCCCCCTAAGAACAAGCCGCTAAAAATTCGAGAAAATTATTTCCCGGGTCGAAAAAGTCACGGAAATATTTTTCCTACTAAGAACAAGCCTCTAAAAATTCGAGAAAAATATATCCCAGATAAAAAAGGTCTCCGAAATATTTTTCCTACTAAGAACAAGCCCCTATAAATTCGAGAAAAATATGTCCTGGGTGGAAAAGAACTCGGAAATATTTATCTTACTAAGAACAAGCCTCTAAAAATTCGAGAAAAATATTTCCCGGGTGGAAAAGGTCTAGGAAATATTTTTCCTATTAAAAAGAAGCATCAAAAAGTCGAGAAAAATATTTTCCGAGTGGAACAAGTCTCAGAAATATTTTTCCTACTAAGAACAACCCTCTAAAAATTTGAGAAAAATATATCCCGAATAGAAAAGGTCTCGGAAATATTTTTCCGACTAAGAACAAGCCTCTAAAAATTCGAGAAAAATATTTCACGGGTGGAAAAGGTCTCAAAAATATTTTTCATACTAAGAAAAAGCGCCTAAAAATTCGAGAAAAATATTTCCTGGGTGCAAAAGGTCTCGGAAATATTTTTCCCACTAAGGACAAGCCTCTAAAAATTCGAGAAAAATATTTGCCGGGTGGAAAAGGTCTCGGAAATATTTTTCCGACTAAGAACAAGCCTCTAAAAATTCGAGAAAAATATTTCACGGGTGGAAAAGGTCTCGGAAATATTTTTCCTGCTAAAAACAAGACTCTAAAAATTCGATAAAAATATTTTCCGGGTGGAAAAGTTCTCGGAAATATTTTTCCTACTAAGAACAAGCCTCTAAAAATTCGAGAAAAATATTTCACGGGTGGAAAAGTTCTCGAAAATATTTTTCATACTAAGAAAAAGCGCCTAAAAATTCGAGAAAAATATTTCCTGGGTGCAAAAAGTCTCGGAAATATTTTTTCTACTAAGAACAAGCCTCTAAAAATTCGAGAACAATATTTCACGGGTGGAAAAGGTCTCGAAAATATTTTTCATACTAAGAAAAAGCGCCTAAAAATTCGAGAAAAATATTTCCTGGGTGCAAAAGGCCTCGGAAATATTTTTCCTACTAAGAACAAGCCTGAACATCAAGCACTAAAATGTATAAAAATTAAAAGGTTTTTTTGATTAAGCATTAGTACCACATTAGTGTTAGAAAAAGTTCTTACATAAATATATGCCAAAATTTCATTATTTCTCTCTCTTTTACTCAGTCGAATCGCTTCCCATTCTTCATCTGATATTGTTCCAATCAAAAGATTCTCATCATTCACCACTTTATTTATGGCTAATATGAATGAATGTATAACGCCTCTAACCAAACAAGAAATCGATTCCTGAAATTAGAAAAAAAATAGTTTCAGACATAATTTTTTTATACCCGTATGGTGAAACCAAAGGGTATATTAACTTTGCTTTACCGTTTGTAACGCCAAGATCCCGTCATCACACACAAAAATGAATTACATCAGTGTGTTTAGAATGATAAAAAAAATTGAATTTTCCATGTCCGTCCGTCTGTCCGTCCGTCCGTCCGTCTGTCCGTCCGTCCGTCTGTCCGTCTGTCCGTCTGTCTGTCTGTCTGTATCTGGCGCGGATTGCGGGCGCACGGATTGAGCTAGAGACTTGAAATTTTGTGTGGATCCGTTTTTCGTAAAATGCGAGGCTAAGTTCGTTAATGGGCAAAAATGGACCATTAGGGGGGGTACCCCCCATACGAACGAAATCGTTTTTTGCGAATATCTCAAAAACGGTAAATGTTATCAAAAAAGTTCAAGAACAAAAGTTATTTAGGATATGATTCTACATAAAACTCCCATACATCAAAATCCGATTGGAATAAGTTTTAAAAAATCTTATTGGAAAGTTTGCCTTCAAAGTGGAATTTTGATACAACTGTTCGAATTTTGATACGAATATCACCATACGGGTCTTGAATAATTGCCAGATTGGCAATTATAGCTTTTGTTATGTTTTCAATCTAAAAGTACGAAAATTACGCTAAAAAAGGCATATGATTTGATGAGTAAAAAAATATGAAAACTAGTTTTACAATTGCCAAAAAATAGATGATCTAAGAAAATATATAAAGATAAACTGTCAACTTGAATTTTTAATTTTAAGAAACTTTTAAAAATTTCGGAAAACTATAGACGCGCGTTTATATGAACTAATTAAAACACCTTGAGTTCATATAAGTAGGGTTTTCATATAAATGGGGATTAAGTTTACAGGAGCAGAATCGCCTAAAGCCGCCCACAAACGACCAACCTTGTTGTCAATTTGCCGTGTTGTAGTCGATGTTGAACAGATGTGGGCATGTTGGTGGTCGACCAAAAAATTTGAAAAACTTTGGATATTCGATGGGAGGGATCCTGATGTTGGCGATCATGTTGTAGCATCTGTAGGAAAGGTGGCATCAACGTTATGCACATCAATTGGCCGTTCACCGAAAGCCGATGATACATCCTCGGAAGTGATATTGACAACTTGCCAAGCAAAAGCTGACAACCAGAGGCCCTATTAGCGAACACGATACGATTGATTCGAATCGTAAATTCAATGTTGTTGTTAGTGTTTTACACCAACAACAACATGGAGTTTACGACTCGATCCAATCGTATCGTGTTCGCCGATAGGGCCTCAGGTGACAACATTGTTGAAAACATGGCTTCTCGTCTGTGGGCGACTTAAGGCAGTTGATCGTGATTATCAACTATCGATTTTCAGACCTCTGAAGTGAGAAAGTTTTTCAAATTTCGACCATAAAGCAATCACAATGTAGTGATGCTCTGGTAGCTCCCGCTTTTCATTTGAAATATTGGACAACAAATTGTATCGTTGTTATTTTATCAAAGGCCAAAAAATTCACCGATAGTTAGTTCAACAACTATCACTGTTAGCTCAGCACATCAATATAACATAAAACATTTTTTGTGGTTAATTTTAAATATTTGGTGTTCATATAATCCAGCCGTTCATATAACGCGATGTTCATATAAACGCGCGTCTACTGTAATTATGAAATCTTTAAAGCTATATCACCCATTTTTGTGTACTAGCCTCTTGGCACAAAAGATTAAGCTATTTTTTATACCCGTATGGTGAAACCGTATGGTGAAACCAAAGGGTATATTAACTTTGCCTTACCGTTTGTAACGCCAAGATCCCGTCATCACACATAAAAATGAATTACACCAGTGTGTTTAGAATGATAAAAATAATTAATTTCTGCATGTCCGTCCGTCTGTCCGTCTGTCCGTCTGTCCGTCTGTCCGTCTGTCTGTCTGTCTGTGGCGCGGATTGCGGGCGCACGGATTGAGCTAGAGACTTGAAATTTTGCGCAGATCCGTTTTTCGTAAAATGCGAGGCTAAGTTCGTTAATGGGCAAAAATGGACCATTAGGGGGGGGTACCCCCCATATGAACGAAAACGGTTTTTGTGAATATCTCGAAAACGGTGCATCTTATCAAAAAAGTCCAAGAACAAAAGTTATTTAGGATATGATTCTACATAAAACTCCCATACATCAAAATCCGATTGGAATAAATTTTAAAAAATCTTATTGGAAAGTTTGACTTCAAAGTGGAATTTTGGTACAACTGTTCGAATTTTGATACGAATATCACCATACGGGTCTCCAATGATTGCCAGATTGGCAATTATAGCTTTTGTTATGTTATTTTTACGGTTCAAGTCTACGTTGAATATATTTTGTAATTGTGTACTTTTTTTTCTGAACACAAAAAAATTATCATATTAACAAAACTTAATGAAATTAAAAAAATATTTTATCAGATTTACAAACGAATTCATCTTATTGACAAAAATTTTGTTCATATGATTAAATTTGGTTATTGTATGAACAAAAATTTCATCATAAAATTTCAACGTATTAAATTTTAAAAACTCGCCGAAAATTATGTTTTTAACAAAAACTTTTAATGGTTTCGACATTTTAAAGTGCGGCGAGTGCTAAAACCTTTAAATTAAAGAAGAATTAAGGAATTTTCTAAAATCACAATTTCAACAAAGTTACAAAAAAATCATACGTCTAAATTTTGTTATTGTATGAACAAAATATTTCATCATGTTGATAAAATGCTTCCAAGTAAAAAATTTCCAATTGGATAATTATGCTATTTTGTCCTTATTGTAGATATCCAATTGTAGATATTGTAGACAAAAGATGCGATTTTTTCATAGCTTGCCATTAAAATGACATTTTCAGACATAGTTTTTTCGAGCATTTCTGGCCAGCATAAAAAATTCTGACAAACTGCTGTATCCGTGGGACATTTCAATGGCAGGCCATGAAAAAATTCCGCAATTCATGTCTAATCGAGACGAGGTTTTATGACACAATTTTGTCAATATGACAAAATCATTTTGTAAAGTCGAGTTTTAACAAAATTTTTGTTCATACAATCTAGAATTTTTTACTATGATGAAATATTTCTCTCGGTGTAGGTGTATTATGCTAGCAAACCATAAAATCACTTAATAACATAAAAGAATATCAGTGGATATGAAAACTTACTTCGCAATTGACTTTTGTCTGATTGTATACAATACTAATGTGTGATCCTTCATTAGTGTTAGCGACTTTCAAAAAAGTATCAAATGCGACATCGTTTTGTGTTAAAAAGAACAACCATCTGTTAAATACATTAAACATATTCATCTTAATAGCAACTTCGACCACAGAATCAACGTAAGCGGAATAGACAATTATATTATTTTCTGTATTTTTAGCTAATTTCCTCAATGCAATTTCAATTGAAGCCTTATTATCATCACTGCTCGAATATTCATCATATTGATGCAAATAAACTGAAATTGGATCCAAACTGTATTTTACACTCTCTTGGAATAAAGCTGTCATCATTTGAGTTATTTCACGAGCTGAAAATCCAGGTGAATTTAAAAAATCAATTGTTAATTAGATAAAATGCATACTTAAAGAAGTGTCAAAAAGGAGTGCACATGATTTCCATTTCAACAGTCCTTGAGCCTTGATATCAAGTAAAATTTGCGGCAACTCCTCTCCGTTGTCAATTATAGGAATCTATGGGTGAACTCTTTTAATATTATGGATATAAACGAGTCATTTTACATATTTATAAAATCATTTGTTCTTAAATACTAACATCTTTTCCCACGTTCAGACAACTTTAATAGTCGAGAATAATAATTTTTGTGTTAAATTTTCGAGTAAAAACTTTGTTCTGTGGCATTTCATGGAAAATTGAGTTAATAGTCCCTATTCCAGAATCCGATACGAATGGTTCGGATCGTAAACTCAATGTTGTTGTTGGTATAAAACACTAACAACAACATTGAGTTTACGATTCGAACCATTCGTATCGGATTCTGGAATAGGGCCTAATATGTTCATGATTAAATGGCGAAGAATTGCATTGCCACAATAAAGTTGTGAGTGATACCTCAGGGTTTCAGAATTTGCCAGAACGTAGCACAAGCACCTATTCAGTGCTGAGAACATCGAATGTCAAATTCAATCTGAATGTTTTGTGCATACATGTGGCTTTTTGAACATGTTTTTTAAATTATGTTTCAATTTCCCAATTTGATCGCCGAAAATATTCGAATGATCAGCTAAATAAAGTAAATGAATTCCTAAAAAAAAAATGGAAAAATATACTCATATGTGGAAAGATTTAGACTTTTATTGTAAATAACTTCGTAAAACGTGAAATTCGTATTAAAATGGCATTTCCCCTTCGACCAACAGTTTTGTGCTTCCAGACATATTTAGAAAACATGAACCTTCACGGTGATAACACAGTGCCACAGTTGTACTGGACCTAATTCAGGTTTAACAGAAAAAAACTTTCACGACTGATAAAGGCAAAGCTAAAACAAAACAAATGTTCATTTCATATTTAGATTGTTGCCAATTCTCCGTCTCGGCCAATTTATGCTGCGTGGATTTATACTGTCCTCTACATAAAATTAATTGACACAAGGATATCTATATGAGTTTTGATTTCTTGCCATGTTTGTGAACAATGTAAGGCATGCAAACTGCTGTCAACCGGATGAGCGAGAAAGAATGATTTCTTTGCGAGACAGGAACATATTCATATTGTGTAAAAAACTTTGTAGTTCTACTAGGAGGTGTTTGCCGAGTAGCTAAATTAAAGGTTAGGTTTTATTGCTATACGGTAGCCAAAATATGCTTTTCGGAACGCTTTTGCCACCTTTAAAAAACGTCAGTTTGGTTACATTGTAGTATCGAAATGAAATGGGTTAAAGGTTGCGAAACCTTGTATTAAGGACTGCAAAGTCACCACGACTTTAAGATGTTTTTAATGAGACTCTGTTTCGACTTTGGAGCCACTGCGGGGGCAATAGAGTTGAGATGCTTGGAGTGATCATATCTACGATTTGAAAGTATTAGGCCCTATCACAGAATCCGATACGAATGATTCGGATCGTTATCTCAATGTTGTTGTTGGTATAAAACACTAACAACAACATTGAGTTTACGATCCGAATCATTCGTATCGGATTCTGGAATACGGCCTATTACCTTTTAGTAGTATTATAGGTTATAGTTACAATCGGAGTGACTGAAATGTCCTTTCAACCACACTTTCGAGACAATTTCAATACACCAAGATTTGCAACTAAAATTGCTAATTGGTATAACTGTCCTAATGGTTTTCGATGCCTAAAATATTTATACCTAAATTACTTGTAAAATACACATTTTTGTGATCAGTAAAATTTTTTTTCGCTCATTTTTTTCAACTCGAGAAGTCCGACACTTAGAAAAAATTCTGTCCGTAATAAAGTAATAAAGATATTTTAACTTTTTTTTGAGATTAGTACATGAGTATATAAGTTATGTGACTGCAAAATTTGATCAGTAGGTTGCTGAAATTTTTTAGATACAGTACAGTACATTTAAATGCAACACGGATAATTGCATTAAATGCAAGTTCACAAATGTAGTTATTACATCAAATCAAAAAAATCCATTACACGGACAAATGCAAAGAAATTGCGACAAAACTACTTTAATCAAAATAAATGCATTATTTTTCCCACCTTACCTTACTAGAATTTTTCTATGACTTGCTGAAACTGTAAGCGTCCATTAAAAATTTCTCCCAACTTAAAATGAATATGTGACTGATTGTGGTAAATGGCCACATCTTTTTCCATCCAACTTTAAGTACTTACCATAAGAGCTTTATTTTTTGGCAAACGAGGACAATTATTTTCCGTCATCGCCAGAAATAAAATTTCATTTTCATCAGCGAATTCAAAAAGTTTCCAGGTTTGTAGACATGTTGTAAGTGCAAGAATTGCCTGAAAATCTATTATGTATTAAATTTTAAAAATTTGTCACAAATTAAGTTTAAAAAAAAATCTTAATGGTCTCGACATGTTAAAGGGCGATGGGTGTTCATTAAAATGAAAGAAGAGTTAAGGAATTTTCTTAGATCACAATTTCAACGTAACAAATTTTCCAAATTATATTATGAAATATCTTTCCACCATATATTAGTAATATTTCATTGTTAAGGTTTTCTACGAAAAGACCTTTCGGGATGTAGTTTTAGAAATTCTTAGTGTAGACTTTTGGGAATCCAGATACACCTAACATTGCATGTAAGCAATTTAATGTTTGGAAAACTATCAACGGGATTCACATCTTTTCATAATGTTAATGGACCGCGAAGTAGAAAAACGTAGTTGAGATTTAAACTGATTAATGCAATGTTGGTGAAAGCAAAGTCTGCTGAACTGCCCAACAACTCAACACAGAATCCGATTTGTAATCTCACTTCTTTTTAAATTGAAAAAGTTTTTTTTTATTACCATATAATGGGTTTATAATTCCCTAAAATGCTGCATAACGGTACGATTTGGTAGTGAGACTTTCTTTCACCATTAAACACGTTGAGAATTTCTCCAATTCTGATAGTTGCAGAAGAACTGCAACAAGTAATTGACTACCTTTTAAGAGAACCACAATAAAAAAATACGCTTCAGCCAAAATTTTTTGAAACCAAATGTTCGGTAAGCAAAAGTTCTCAGGTATATATCAAATATGAACCTCAATTAGCCTATACCTAGCCAGAGTGAATCCCCAAAAATTTCAAATCTACCTTATTCTATACCAATAATTGACTAAAAGTCATTTAAAGTTAGTTTACTGAGTTTTTAGTGACAAGAGAACGAAACAGAATATTATCATCAATGCGGGACACTGTATGTCTAAGGCCTATGTTACACACGGCAACTTTAAACCGATACACAATACAAAAAGTTGCTCGTTTGTGCTACACGCGGAGACAACCCAGTAAACCAAAAGATTCATTTTTGATACAAAAAATGAATCATTCTTCTGAGCGTTTTGTTCGAATTTGAATTTAGAAAATGATCATAAATGTTTCAACTTGCGGACCAAAGTGTCCCTCTTTTCTAAATCATTTTTAAGATTCATTTTTGCGATCATCAAACGTTCAAAAATGAGTATATAAACTGGGAGGCGTGGCCTGCTTATATACTCATTTTTGAACGTTTGATGATCGCAAAAATGAATCTTAAAAATGATTTACAAAAGAGGGACACTTTGGTCCGCAGGTTGAAACATTTATGATCATTTTCTGAATTCTGATTCCAACGAATCGCTCAGGAGAATGATTCATTTTTTGTATGTTCTTGTTATATGATGTTTTATACTCCATTCAGCTAAATTGGAGCGAAACACCTCTTCTTGACTTGGATTCGTCAGAATCCGAGAAAACTTCACAATTTTCAGATTCACTTATCACATCATTGTCAGAAGTCAGGGGATCCCCGAAAATTTCTCGAGAATTTTCGGAAGTACAAATTGGAGATTGCTGGCTATCGGTTGAATAAACACTTTTAACTTGTGTTATTCTTTTCACAATCTCCCCAGCATTATGCTCCGACGTTTCATTTTTGATTTTTATTTATAATTAATATAAAATCACCTTTATTTTAAACCGCACTCACTCAACACAGTTTTTTGAACTGAAAACAGCATATAAAGAAAATGGCACACAAACTGTAGTTATTTCTTTCGCTTTTATTAAATGACAATTCAAACAGAATTCGAATTTTGATCTTTAAGTGAACTACATAAGTTCTATTATTCTTAACTGTGACTAAAAATGAAACAAAAGCTGCCGTATTCTTCTGTCAAACATTTTCCTGCTAACTTTTAAAAATGAATATAAAATGAAACATTTGTGAACAAAAAATATGAAAAACTTTGACGGTCGGCTTTATATACTAGATACCGTTCGTTCATAAGTTGAAAATACTTGAGAATACATTGTCGTCCCTTTCAGAGCTGATTTTCTCTGTCGCACAAAACGATCAGTAAACGCTCATATTTGATGAACGTTCATTTTTTGGTTTAGTGCCCACTAAACCAAAAAATGAACGTTCATCAAATATGAGCGTTTACTGATCGTTTTGTGCGACAGAGAAAATCAGCTCTGAAAGGGACGACAATGTATTCTCAAGTATTTTCAACTTATGAACGAACGGTATCTAGTATATAAAGCCGACCGTCAAAGTTTTTCATATTTTTTGTTCACAAATGTTTCATTTTATATTCATTTTTAAAAGTTGGCGGGAAAATGTTTGACAGAAGAATACGGCAGGTTTTGTTTCATTTTTAGTCAAAGTTAAGAATAATAGAACTTATGTAGTTCACTAAAAGATCAAAATTCGAATTCTGTTTGAATTGTCATTAATAAAAGAGAAAGAAATAACTACAGTTTGTGTGCCATTTTCTTTATATGCTGTTTTCAGTTCAAAAAACTGTGTTGAGTGAGTGCGGTTTAAAATAAAGGTGATTTTATATTAATTATAAATAAAAATCAAAAATGAAACGTCGGAGCATAATGCGAGAAGCTGAGGAGATTGTGAAAAGAATAACACAAGTTAAAAGTGTTTATTCAACCGATAGCCAGCAATCTCCAATTTGTACTTCCGAAAATTCTCGAGAAATTCTCGGGGATCCCCTGATTTCTAATGACAATGATGTGATAAGTGAATCTGAAAATTGTGAAGTTTTCTCGGATTCTGACGAATCCATTTCCAATGAACCATTTTATGGTCAAGAAAAGGTGTTTCGCTCCAATTTAGCTGAATGGAGTATAAAACATCATATAACAAGAACATACAAAAAATGAATCATTCTCCTGAGCGATTCGTTGGAATCAAAATTCAGAAAATGATCATAAATGTTTCAACTTGCGGACCAAAGTGTCCCTCTTTTGTAAATCATTTTTAAGATTCATTTTTGCGATCATCAAACGTTCAAAAATGAGTATATAAGCAGGCCACGCCTCCCAGTTTATATACTCATTTTTGAACGTTTGATGATCGCAAAAATGAATCTTAAAAATGATTTACAAAAGAAGGACACTTTGGTCCGCAAGTTGAAACATTTATGATCATTTTCTAAATTCAAATTCGAACAAAACGCTCAGAAGAATGATTCATTTTTTGTATCAAAAATGAATCTTTTGGTTTACTGGGTTGTTTCTACTTTCGGAACTGGCGACATTAGCCACCGCTTCCCTCACTTCTTGCGCCTATACTTAAGAAAAGTCGCCGCTTAAAGTTGCCGTGTGTAACATAGGCCTAACGCGGCA
The DNA here is from genome assembly GCA_964034945.1 of Chrysopilus asiliformis. Lineage (NCBI taxonomy): Eukaryota > Metazoa > Arthropoda > Insecta > Diptera > Rhagionidae > Chrysopilus > Chrysopilus asiliformis. Next base: position 43,635,113 of record OZ035961.1, read on the forward strand.
AAATTAGTGTCAATTGCGGGCCATATTATACCCAATATTGGGGTGGCTTCATGTAACTTATTTTCGATCGACTAACTAACTAGTCGAAGGAAATCTTTCGTCGAATTAGCAGCCTCGAAAATCTGCTAAGGGAATACGAACTAGATTCAGGTGCCGTTGACACCTGACACTTTATTCCGTGAATTTTATTCTTCTACACTAAATTTATTTTGAACAATTGTTTACACAACACCACGAAATTCAGAAATTTATTCCTGAGAGACTCTCGAACTGGAATTTTTTCATATAAAATCGTCCGAATAAATTCAAATGTTGATAACTTTTGCTAAGTGGTTATATTATTCTGTCTGATGAATAAAATTCGCGGAATAAATTCTTTATAAAATTCGCAGAGAAATTCAAGCAAAAATCGCAGGTATAAACGGGGCCGTATCATCCGTTTTTCTTTTTTAAATTTGAGTTTTTAACAATTCGTAGTCCGCGAAAGGTTAATAGTAGATATACGATGTTTATATCAAAGTACAGTAATAAAATTCGAAAAAATTGGTGAAGAAATCATGAAAAATTTTTGTTGTGGAACTATAATACAAAAAGTAATCAACAAAAAAAATAACGCAAAAAAGAGATCAGCCTTTATAGCAGGGATGTGACACAGAACCGGAACCGAGAACCGGAATCCCTAGAACTCCCACAAATATTTAAAATAGGTGACGGAACCGCAACCCATCATCCAACCTTCTCTAGGAACCGCAAAAAAACCCCAGAACCGGTACTCAGTATAGCTGTACCAGAAGGTTCCAAGGATTCCAATTTTTGAGCATCACAATTAATTTTATATTTAGAGCTTTCCAATTTGCTTAGAATAGTACAGATATTTTCATTGACGATATAAACCCAAACCGGAACTGGAACCGTGGAACCGAACCCTTTCAAAAATCAAGGGGTTTCACATCTCTACTTTCTAGGCAGCAAGTTTTTGTTCTATTTTTTTGGATTAGGGGAGAGCGAGGCCGAAAGTTCCCGTGGTAAGTTGTTCCGATCGAAATTGCGCCAATATGAAAAGAGATAGGCATACGTTTTAAAAACGTCATGTGATGTCAAGTAACTGTGCATCTTTGGCAGCTAGTTTAGTACCCACCACAACGTTGAGGAGGTGGCTGTGGTGAGTGAGGTGCTTATACGTCACGGAAGTAAATATTTTCGTCTTCGCATGTTTTGGTCTTTTGTGATAATTATTTAAGCTACCACCATTGTGAAGTATTTTATAATAAATAATGAAAGTCATAAAACGTTGTGTAATGTGGTAGGGGCTTGTGTTATCATGCAAAGACAAAACTTTACATTGACATAATTTGGAAAAAATGGGGCTAGTTGATCCGTTTCTTTGGGGCTAGTTGTGACTAGGAAAAACAGAGCCCATAGTATTTCTTCTTACTATTTACACATGACAGTGTTGACACCAAAAAAATAGTAGCCCAGAAGGCGCAAAACAAGTAGGAGCCATCGTTTCAGCAGAGCGTGGAATTTTAGTACCAACTGCCTTTCAGATACCTCTTCAAATGGGTCGCCTAACTAATGAAATCTGAATTTACCTGGCTTTTTTTTATATTATTCAGTCATAATATTCTGAATTTTAATAAAAGACTGTAAAATCAAATAATAGCATTAGATGCTATGAAAAGAATAATATTTTATTTAAAGTTATTTGAATTCTATTTAAGTTTTTAAAATTTGGTTCAAGTCTTTTAATATAAGCTTGTTTTTTTCTACATTTTTTGAAGACTGTTTGCTTTAGTTGATTTTTGTAAATAAATGTACGAAATCAATAAAATAAATGGAGGTTTTCCAATTAAAAAAAATTGCACATTTCCCTTTAATATAGCTACATGATTAGTATGAACAATTTGCCCCAGCAGTAGAACAATTGACCCCGAATTGGGGCAAATTGTGCCTTTCCGACTTGCTTCACAAAAATTGTTGTGTACTAAAAAATAATAAAAAAAAGCCAAAATGACTTTAAATCCATAAACTATAGACCTTATAGTCTTATTATTTCCACAAGTCAATTTGATTGCATTATGTTATATCGGTGTATTTTACAAGTTTTTCAAAATCGGAACTATCGGCCCCGCTCTCCCCTACTCTTTTCTGAAATCGCAAATTGGTTAAACCTCAAGTAACCGTCGCTCTTATAATGAAAGATTAAAAAAAGTATGATACTTTTATTGTGAGTAAGCTTTAAACGTTGTTGGCCGCACTAGACAAAATAGTCTTCGTAAATATCGGTCTTACACTTTTCCCACAGAAATTCTCGCAAAAGTCTTACATGATTAAAATAAAATAAAAAAATTTAAGAAAAGCTTTTATTTAGAAAGAATGCACTGAAAAGGGAAAAAATAATTTTTTGGTGCTGTGCATCAGAAATAAAAGCGAGATAAATATTTATTTAATTTTATTTTTACTGCTTTTTTTAAATAAAAGCTCTTTTTTATTTTTTTTTAAATTTTTTATTTTTTAATTTGATTTTTTCATTTGATCATTTGATCATTTGGTGTTTTATTAGTAATACTTTAAATCCAGAATGACGTCTGTCTTTCGCCACGCTTATAAATAGTTTTTTTTGCCTTTGAGATATCCTTACAGATTTCTTAATGCCAGACCCCAAAAACCCCCAGAAGAGATTTTTTTTTCCGGAAAAATTGAGCAAAAGGATAACGTTATTCCTTTATTACCTTCCATTATCCATACAGATTTTTTAATGCCAGAATCGGATTCAGCGATCTCAAAAACACCAATATTTTTTTTTTCGGAAAATTTGAAAAAAATGATAATCACGTTATCCTTACAGGACCTTCCGTTTACCTTACGGATTATTTAATGTCAGAATCGAATTCGGTTACCCCAAAAATCCCCAAATAAGATTTTTTCCGGAAAATTGGGGGAAAAGGATAATCACGTTATCCTTACAGGACCTTCCCTTATTCTAATAAGGATTATGTAAAGAAAATATTGTATTGTCATCGGATGTGTGCAAAATTTCAAGTCAATCGAATCGGATGAGGGGAAGTGGGTCAAAATTGGATTGCAAGATTTGAATCTGACAGACAAACAGACAGACACGAAGGCAAGCTTTCAAAAATTGGGATTATTGATATTAAAATCCTGATGAAAGTTTATATAGTTACCTCTTTTTAATCGGCTAGTATCTCCAATAAAATATTTTACATTGACGCCAGTTATAAAAATATTATCACGGATCACATCGCGTACAATGATTTGTAAATCCTTGACGATGTCAACTTTGAAACGTTGCATTAAATCAGGATCAATCACTATTGCTACGGAAAAACAATATCAGTATATCCAATTCTTAAAACTTTTGAAAGGAACCTATTTTGTAGGTATTTAAAATATATTTTAAAATCAGAAACACTGAATAACACATAAATAAATATTTTCCGGTATTGATACAAGACTATAATTTTTTTTTCGCGAAACACAGTAAAAAAATAAATGTTAAAATGAAATTTATTCCCGTTGGTAAAAACATACCAAGAGAAGCATTTGATGTAACCGCTGAAGGAATTTCAATGGCACAGGACGAGTGTAAGAGAATTAGAAAAATTAGGACCTTCATGGTCAAAGTAAGAAAATATACTAAATGCAATTGAAAGCCCTTAAAGCTTTTTAAAGAATAGAAACCCAAAGAAAATCAATCTAAAAATTAATCTTTAATTGGGCAGACAGTACTTTTACCTCAACTAAGTTGCGTGTTAACGTAAAATCAAATTATTGTTTTTATTAGAAATTCCGCTCAATCAGACTTTCACTTTAAGAAATCAATGAATGTCATGAATTGTATTCTTACTACCAACTACAAGTGGATTTCTATTCTACTAGACATCCAAGTCCCGGAAGGAGAAAGTAAATTATTTCTAGATTTCTTTATATTGGCAATTGATTTTTCTTATGTGTTACTTTAATAAGTGTTTATTTCGAGCATTCAGGAAATTTCATGAATAGCTTAGAGTCTACGTCAAGATTTCGTAAAGAATAACAAAAATCTTGAAATAAAATTTGATTTGTCTTCGAATTGTCCACTTCCACCATAATGACGTCAACAAGCCGGGTAACATTTATCTCATTCATATGATCAGCAAATAGTAAATTCACCACATTTTTTAGTTCTTCTCGAGATATTGTTCCGTCTCTATCATAGTCAATCATGTCAAATATCACTAAAGTAAACCAATGAATTTTTTTTTATGAATTAAAAAATTTTTTTTTTAGAAAATCTTACATTTTAGCTTCGCTTGATGTCGTAATTCAAAACTCTCCTTTGAACTCTGCTCTGTTGGAACCTTAAATATTTCCAAGAAATCCAAAAACTCAACGAAATTGATTTTCACATTTTCGCCAAACATGTACTTTAGAATGACTCTTTGGAGAGGATTACTTTCCAGTGTCGACATTAAATTTTTCTTCAATAAGAAATCATTTTCACCAGCAAAATATTTAAATCGTTTATACAAATGTCGGATTTCGCCATCAGTAACTAAAGATTTTTTTGGTTTTATTAATTTTCTTAGAACATTATTTTACATCTCACATTTAGTAGATTCCTTGATTTCAGCTAATTCGTTTTCATCCAAAATGGTTAATTTGTTTCCCATATTCACTTTTTTGTATAAATGAAGTGCCAAATATTAAGCAATTATTTTTTATGTCGTATAGTGGACTACTCCGATGTACTGGTATGTTAAAAAATCAAAAAAAAATTTAAAAAAATGTCTAGTAGAGCGACCAGGATTTGCCACAAAAATATGCGGCCCCTAGACGTACAATATTATTGTGCAATATATTGTACAATATTATTGACATGCCCCTAGACGATGCAATATTATTGCACAATAAATCATTTTTCGTTTGATTCTTGAGCAGTCAACATGATCCTAATTTAAATTAAAGCTAGTTGTGTAGCCATCACATTCCACAGAGCCGGCAACGCACGGTACACTTCGATAACTTCGATGATAAAAGCACGATCTTCTTTTGTTTTCTTCGCCATGATTAGGTGTACTCTCAGCGATATTTCATACGATACTGAGCCAATATTGTGCAATATCGCCCTCAGACTATACAATAAACCTTATTGTGCAATAAAAATCAAACCGATTTTGATTCCTTCAATATATTGCACAACTGTTCAATATTACCCCTAGACGGTCAATATATTGCACAATATTGTACAATAATATTGTACGTCTAGGGGCCACATTACGATGGCCGAGAAACTTAAAAATGAAAAATCGTCCTTGCGTCAAATTTTGCTCACTTTACCCTAGAAAATGTGTAAAAAATAAAAGCAAGATATAAAGCTCGACCCGTAAATATATAGTTTTATTTATTTTTATTTTTTTATCGTGCTATAAAAGCTTTTTTTTGAAAGATTTTTTTTTAATTTTATGCTTTTTAAGATTTCGAAGTTCAAAAAATTCAATTTGGCCAAAATCTACTTTTTTAGACATTTAATTACAATTTATATTGAAACGAACACAAGAACGATGCACAAAATGCCGCCCCTTGACTAACTTTTGAGTTTCATATTCGTTGTACCTGAATTGGAAAGGTAATTTGCTCTATTTTCATGGACACAAGCTCTTTTTTGGCGGGGAACTGCAGGGGGATGGTCAGTTGCCATCTTAGACGCAATGGGAAAATAATGATCAATATAAAGCAACATTTAGTTTCATGTATGTAAAAAAAAACCTTTTCAAATATCACAAGAACCGTTAAAGATACGTAAAAACCGTTCAAGGAAAAAACGTAGGAAATTATATGTTCTTTAAATATAGTTATATGCTTCTTTTCTCAAAAGCGCATAGTTTCCGAGACATTTTCAAAACCCTACGAAAATTTTTTCAAATATCTTAAAAACCGTTAGATTAGTAAAAATCTTAAGCAAAAAATGTAGGAAATTTTATTGCGTATTGTTTTCGCGAGCTTTGTATTTTATCAAAAAAAAATATATGGGAGGTACGCGTTATAATTAACGTTACTTTTCCAAAGGTTGATAGAAAACAACGATTTATGTAAAACTAATTTACAGAAAATTTCTTTTATCCCCTAAACCGCTAAACCCCAGGTTTTCACTATTAAAAAATGCATGCCTCGAGGAATGTTTTGTTCACTAAAATTTACTCCGCGCCTTTTCTGAACACGGAAAAAATTTTTGGGCTAAATTTTAATCTTTTTGGTATTGTATACCAAAATTAAAAGAAAAAATTAAAATTTAATCTCGTTAATCTTGAAAGATTATTATTTTTTAAATCTTTTTTTTATTAAAACGTATTCCAGATAAGTTATTAATTTTAATACTTTTTTTTATTAAAATTGAATTCCACCGCATTATTTTTTTAATGCATTTTTGTATTACAAAGTAATGCTAATGCGCTTTTTTAAAAAATAGTGTTATTCAAATTTATTATTATTAGTAAAATTTGATTTATTGAAAAAGTGAAGTATTAACAATGTTGCCGAAAGTTCAAGAGCAAAATTCCCTATGTGTAGGTACAACACGTATGATTTTTCCCTACTTGGAGAGTCATTTTTCCCTACATTTTTCCCTACAGCAAAAACGATGAAATTTAAATTTTGGAATAGGAATTATAGTACATTTTATAATATAAGATAAATTTAAAAAACATATTTTAAAAAAAATAGTTATATATTGTGAAAATAAATATAACAATAACAAAAATAATTCATTGTATAACAAAAAAAAATAAAGGGATAATAATTCTGATTCTTATTTATAAGCAAATGATTAAATAAACACAAAAAAAGCTATAATTGCCAATCTGGCAATTATTGAAAACCCGTATGGTGATTTAAGTGAACGGCGAACAGATGTATCAAAATTCCAATTAGAAGTCTACTTTTCAATAAGATTTTTTAAATTTTTTTCCAATCGGATTTTTTATGTAGAATCATATCCTAAGTTCTTGCACTTTTTTGATAAGATGCACCGTTTTTGAGATATTCGCAAAAAACGTTTTCGTTCGTATGGGGGACCCCCCCTAATGGTCCATTTTTGCCCATGAACGAGTCTGTAGCTAAATCCATGCGCCGCAATCGGCGCCACAGACGGACGGACGGACGAACATGCAAAATTCAAGTTTTTTTTTATCATTCTGAACACACTGGTGTAATTCATTTTTATGTGTGATGACGGGATCTTAAGGCAAATTTAATATACCCTTTGGTTTCACCATACGGGTATAAATATCTCTTATCAAAACAGTGCAAGAACAAAAATTATTTAGGATATGATTCTACATAAAACTCCCATACATCAAAATCCGATTGGAATAACTTTTAAAAAATGTTATTGAAAAGTTTGATTTCAAAGTGGAATTTTGATACAACTGTTCGCTGTTCACTTAAACTTTGAACAATGCCATATCACCATACGGGTTTTCAAATATTGCCAGATTAGCAATTATAGCTTTTGTTAAGTTTTTTTGTAAATATTGGAATTTCCCTACAAATAGATCAATTTTGAGAAAACTTCCCTACGCTTAATTTTAGGTTAAATTTCCCTACTGTAGGGAAAAATCCCTACGTTCGGCAACACTGAGTATTAAAAAAAAACAATGCTTTTTAAAAACCTCCGTTTTGTACTACTTCGCTTTTGCCTTATATAAATACTTGGTGTTGCAGACCATATGGGAATTAACACGGAAAGAAAAATTCAAAAAATATTGAAAAATAATACAAATCTTAATATATAAAATCGTTGGTGCGTATGTTCGTCTGATCATCACGGCTGAACCACTGAAGCTATCCACCTCATATTCACACCATATGTTCATGTGGTGCTCCGATCGGTTTTTGTTTGCAAAAGACCCCGGTAGGTGGCGCTGGGGTCGAGTTCGAATTTCGAAAATTCGTATTTATGGACCGATTTTGTGCAAATTCACAACATATAACACTTAAATAAAGATTAAAATGTTGATAAAATTTAAACCCGATAGGTGGCGCTGGGGTCGAGATATTAACGAAAATGTACTCCAATCGGATTTTGATGTATGGGAGTTTTATGTAGAATCATATCTCAAATAACTTTTGTTCATGAACTTTTTTGATAAGATGCACCGTTTTTGAGATATTCGCAAAAAATGTTTTCGTTCGTATGACGGGTACCCCCCCTAATGGTCCATTTCTGCCCATTAACGAACTTAGCCTTGCATTTTACGAAAAACCAATCTGCGCAAAATTTCAAGTCTCTAGCTCAATCCGTGCGCCCGCAATCCGCGCCACAGACGGACGGACGGACGGACGAAAACACACTGGTGTAATTCATTTTTCTGTGTGATGACGGGATCTTGGCGTTACAAACGGTAAGGCAAATCTAATATACCCTTTGGTTTCACCATACGGATATAAAAACAGTATTTTTCGCAGTATAAATTTTATTCAATGAAAATTTGTGTCTTTGCTCTTAATTTCGACATTTTTATACCCGTATGGTGAAACCAAAGGGTATATTAACTTTGCCTTACCGTTTGTAACGCCAAGATCCCGTCATCACACACAAAAATGAATTACACCAGTGTGTTTAGAATGATAAAAAAAATTGAATTTTCCATGTCCGTCCGTCTGTCTGTCTGTCTGTCTGTCTGTCTGTCTGTGGCGCGGATTGCAGGCGCACGGATTGAGCTAGAGACTTGAAATTTTGCGCAGATTCGTTTTTCGTAAAATGCGAGGCTAAGTTCGTTAATGAGCAAAAATGGACCATTAGGGAAGGGTACCCCCCATACGAACGAAAACGATTTTTGCGAATATCTCAAAAACGGTGCATCTTATCAAAAAAGTCCAAGAACAAAAGTTATTCAGGATATTATTCTACATAAAACTCCTATACATCAAAATCCGATTGGAACAAATTTTAAAAAATCTTTTTGGAAAGTTTGACTTCATAGTGGAATTTTGATAAAACTGTTCGCCATTCACTTCAATCACCATACGGGTTTTCAATAATTGCCAGATTGGCAATTATAGCTTTTGTTATGTTTATTCTTTTAAATTAACAATGGAAAGCAAAATCAAAGTAACGCGTTCTGAAGAAGGATAAATAGTGACAAGACAGTAATCGATGGGGAAAGGAAGAAGCGAATCTATATGACAAGTTGCCATCAATACTTCGCTGTTCGTCGTTTGAATGTATTTACACTTGCCATGTGTTGCCACTGTTTTGTGTTGCCACTGACGTTTTGCATTGCTGTTAATAAATTTGAATTTCGAAACGTTAAAGAATTAAAGTTTTCTGAGTATTTAAATACAGTATTTTGGGGAAAAAAGCAGTAATGCAGTATTGCAGTCTGAAAAACAATATAATACTGCGAAAAACAGTATAGATACCATCGTTATGTATAGCCCTCACCTGCTATCTTCTGCAATTCTAAAGGGATTTGGTGCTTCGATGTATGACATGAATTAAAAAGAATGACATTTCCCACAATATTGTCTTTCCCCGTGTAGATAACCACCTTTTACCGTTATTGAATATATTGTAAGTAAACAGTACGATTTTGTAATACACCGTTGGGTCACAAAGAAAAATGTCTCTAAAAAAATTTCCCTATTTTGGGTTAACTATATGCATTTGACGCGAGGCCGAAGGCCGAGTAACGAGGAAGGCGAGAGCTGAAATATATTTAAATAATTTTACGTAACCTCTCCATACATCAAATTCCAACAATTCAAGCGCGAGGGGCGAGGCCGAAGGCCGAGTAGTTGTGGAGGCCGTAGGCCGACGGGGGCAGGGAGGCCGAAGGCCGACCTGCGGAAGGGGGATGAACCGCGAAGCGGTTCGGGGCGCAGCCCCTAGTTATATTATAAAATATCGAATTCCAGAACTGGGATTAAAAGTTGGTACAAAAGCATTAAAAATATATCCATTTAATATTGCTGGCAATAATGTAATACTTTTTTTATTACAATCTATCAAACTCTACAAGTTTGATTAAAAATGTAGTTAATAATTTGAGAGGATAGAAAATAAATAGAAAAAGTATTAAAAAATGTGGAATTCCAGAAATTGTCCAATAATTTTAACTGTGTGGACATCCTCTCCCGCTATACCTAGCAAATAGATTTTGATACGGTTTTCACTGTTAGATAGGTCTTATTTTATGGAAATTTTTCGGCTACGAAAATCTACACCGTCTCTATGACAACCGCTCCCTCGTTATCCGTTAGTTATTAATGGAATTCCGACAGTATTTTTGGAAAATAGTATTCAGCGACAGTACTTATGGTCAAAATTAAACCATATATCCCCTCCCCCTCTCCCCGCCAATTTACAGTGATTTCTGGTCAGTGATTTCTGATCAGTATAATAGTTCGACATAAATAAATTAGAAAACAGAGTGCAGATTTTAACTGTGGAAGTTTAAAAATCAATTTTATCTTACGACTTTATTTTTAATTTATTCCAATTAATTTTATAATCTACAATTTTAAAATAATTTTCAATGAAATATGAAATTATAAAGTACATAATTTTAGCCTCCCTAATAATTTATCTTAGTATAAATATTTGTTATACATACACATAAATAAAATAACTAAATAAGTAGGTATTTGATTAGATGTAAATTAAAAACTATTATTGACTAATGAATATAACCATGAGATGAATAATTGTGTGACTCCACTATTACACTGGCATAATGAATATCATTATCTTTATAGTTTGTGTTGAAACTACCATTTCCCTGAGCCGGAGTCGGAGTCGGTTGAAAATAGTTTGCTGTTGTAAAGTTTTGATTGACCTCATGGAAATTATTTGGATTTTGTGCTGATGATGGATTATTTATTGTGTTTTGTGGTATTGCTGCCAATCGTTCACTTTCTGCACTACTACAGCTATTTGAATTTGCCGAATATGGCCTTAAACTGCCCGAATCTTGTGATTCATAATAATACTGGTTGTAATAATTTAATTCGTTTAATACTGAGTGGCATAAATTATTTCTAGATTCTTTCACAGGATATGATGCTTGCACAAAATCATTAAAATTTGAATTATTCTCGGTATAGACAGTATCCGGTTTCGCTGATGTGGTCGATTGATGAGTTATGACTGAACTGCAATCTGGCGATAGAGAATTATTTATTGATACAGAAGACGTTGAATTCTGTATTTCATTTAATATTAAATCCTTGACTTGAGGTTCACTAAAAAAAATAAAGAGTCAAGTTTTATCCTTCGAATAAACTCTTTAGTTTAGTTTTACCTTAAAACATAATTCACACTGACTATACAGCGGGGACGAGATGATCGTGTGTTATGGACGACAGTAGCATAAGATTGAATCCATACCCAACCTCCTCCTTTGATTAGAAATCTGTAGTACTTGGTGGTTACTTGTTCCTTACACATTACTAAAATATTTTAAAAAATCGTGTTGGGAAATATAAAAAAAAACACTAAACGATGCAATATTAATTTTCTATAAAAAGTTCACTTACATATTTGATGAGAGTATTTCATATGGGCGATATCAGCAACATGAATATACTGATATAGAGTTTTCTCAATTAAATCCTGTGCATCATATCCGGTCAGGCTTGATACTCTGAATAAGATTTTTTGGCACATTACTTTACAGGCAATAATATCAAAATTTCCAAATATGAAAACAAAAAAAAACACATGCAAAATATTCAAATCACACAAATGTAAATTCGGGGAAGGGGAAGAATGTAAATGAACGTTTATGTGTGGGTATGTTAGGTAAAATTCGAAAGTTTTGTGTTTTAATCAAATCGCAATAAGTTTCCACAAAAAAAAAAGATAAAAATTTAATAATTATTCAAAAGCTTTATCTATAGAATTTTTAGAAGAATATGATAAATATTTTATTAGAAGCCGTCCATAAAAAACTTCAGACTTTTAGACCACCTCCCTGTTTGCAAATGTGTTACGGGGATTAGTAAATTCCATACAAAAAAAATGCGAAAAACATAACAAAAGCTATAATTGCCAATCTGGCAATTTTTGAAAACCCGTATGGTGATTTAAGTGAATGGCGAACAGTTTTATCAAAATTCCACTATGAAGTCAAACTTTCCAATAAGATTTTTTAAAATTTGTTCCAATCGGATTTTGATGTATGGGAGTTTTATGTAGAATAATATTCTGAATAACTTTTGTTCTTGGACTTTTTTGATAAGATGCACCGTTTTTGAGATATTCGCAAAAAAAGTTTTCGTTCGTATGGGGGGTACCCCCCCTAATGGTCCGTTTTTGCCCATTAACAAACTTAGCCTCGCATTTTACGAAAAACGAATCTGCGAAAAATTTCAAGTCTCTAGCTCAATCCGTACGCCCGCAATCCGCGCCACAGACAGACAGACAGACGGACAGACGGACAGACGGACAGACGGACAGACGGACGGACGGACAGACGGACGGACGGACGGACAGACGGACGGACATGGAAAATTCATTTTTTTTTATCATTCTAAACACACTGGTGTAATTCATTTTTGTGTGTGATGACGGGATCTTGGCGTTACAAACGGTAAAGCAAAGTTAATATACCCTTTGGTTTCACCATACGGGTATAAAAACGTAACGACGTTTTCGGACCTTCCAAAGCTTAAAATTAGCGTGACGTAAGTATTTTATGGACAGCCCCTTTTACGAAAAAAGAGAAAAAATTGAAAATTATTTTCACAAACTTACCTCGCATCCAAGAAAATAAGTTTTAAATCCATATTAGCCCGAAACATAAACATGTTTTGATGCAATTTTATTTCCGTGATTGCTGATGGTGGAAATGAATGTCCAACAGCTACCAGCCCTAAATTCTGTATATAGCCAGGCGCTTCATTACTATCTGGGAATATCCTAGCTTTGATGTAACCAGAGCAATGTATAACCTGTAACATTTTTAATATATCATAAAATAGGCTTGTATGTATATCTATTTATTCGATTAAAACTCGAGAGCCTTGAACCCAATAGAATGAAAAATACTGGCTTCAAGGAGCGGGTTTTAGACCCAAGGTTCCCCTTCTTTTTAACCAGTTTCCTCGATTTATATCGGGTCTTTCAAGAAGGACATAACAAACACAGAATAATTGAGATATCGGGCTGAAATTTATTCCAGGTGTAGTGGATATGTTACATTTAAGTATGAAATTCGATGTCGTTCATATGGCCACCGCGAGCACGTTTGCACTGATTGATTCTTTGGAGCCAATTTTCCACCACTCTTCCACACATATCGGCCAGAACGCTGGTAATTTCGCGTTCGATATTGTTCCTGAGCTCCTCTAACATTGTTGGCTTATTGGCATAAATCAACGACTTAACATAACCCCATAACAATCCAACGGCGTTAAATCGCATGAGCGAGGTGGCCATTCGACCGAACCATTTCTCGAGATTACACGATTCCGACCACCGACTCAGAATTTCGGTAGTAAGTTTTAATAATTTCCAAACGTTGCTCGTTCGTGAACTTCACCGTGATGAAAATGTAAAACTTCACTGACGTTTTAGCATTGCCAGATCATAAAAAAAGTCTTAGGGTGCGTTTTTATTAAAATACAAAATTGTTAAGTTTTTGTTGAAAGACCCTTTATATATTGCTGTTTGTTTTTTTGTCTGTTCGCTTAAAACTCAAAAACAGCTTAACCGACTTGGATAAAATTTTTAGAAACGCTTACTCAGAGCTGGTTTTAGATCATGGGTTTGTGGCGTTAAATATACGTCGAATTTAAAAATTTACGCTAGCATTCGAAACACTTTCTAACTCTTTTTTTTTAAAAATTAAATCACAGATATTATATACAACTAGATTCCGCCATCTGCTATCTCAAATGGGATACTCAAATGTCAACAATTCCGAGAAAAGAAAGAAACAAATCTATCCAGAAAAATTGAACAATAATTTTGGAATTCACAACACTGGAATTTGTTCGTTTATTTCCACTTAACGCTACTGGGAATATAGTACAGAGTTGGAAAGCCATGTGAAATCTCCAGAAGGGAGGAGATAATGTCACCACAATAAAATAAAAAAAACTAACAATACATTTTTAGGTTACTTACTTTGTATCCTGATGACGTGAGACCTGCGTTACGTTTCGCCAACACGCATTTCATACGAATGAAAAATGTCTTTTCGATTTCAAAAGTCTGATACGGCCTTATTCCTTGAACATTAAATGGATTTGATACATGAAAATTATTCGTATTTGCATTCAATGGTATCAATGAATCCTGTAAATTTAAACAATTAGACGTTCAATTCAAATTTTAATCGATAAAAGTTTACTGGTGCCATTTGTGTAAAGTCTGGCCGTAATGAAAGTACTGATCCCATTTCATCCTGATCATAAATGTGAATATATTCGTAGATAGAATTTCCAGTTAATTCAACCTATTTCAAAATGTTTTATGTGTGAAAAAAAAATAAAAGTTTTTTCTAAATTGTGTATACCTGGCTTAACCCTAAATGAACCGACGCTGTTTCCGAAATGTACATAATTTTACCATCAGGTGCCACTACAAATATAAATCCATCCAATGTCTGTAGTAAATGCGATCCAAGTTCCTTAATTGGTGCTCCTCTTTGAAGATTCGGTGCGCCCCATGCCTCTCCCAGGCCTAAAAATTTGTATTGTTTTTTAATAACAACAATAAAAACGAGTTGTTTAGCTTTAAACGTGCATACATACGCCCATCAAGTACTTGAAATCTTTCAGGAAGAGAAGACAAGTACCTCAGGGCAGAACAAAAATAGGTAACAAAAGAAGTCCTTGTTAAAAGATAAAAATCTACAGCTAGTAAGCATAAATTTTGTCTCCCCATTCACATAACCGTGTTATGTTCCCTTTTATTGTACTTTAGTTATGATTGTTCCTTATTGTGCCTTCGAACTTAATTCATCAAGCTGTGCTCAACAAAGGACTTATGCGCTCATACCACCCTAAGGCAATTTTTGACGAAAGTACTTGCACGCATCATTCCTGTCAAGACACAATGCTCACAACACCATATTTTATAATTATACTAATTATGCTGTTTTTATGTATGACGGATCACGACAAATAATTTTGATTTCTCCAAAATGTAAAAAACCATGAACATAAAAATTAGAAAAATATTTTCAAGGGAATTAAGGGACTATGAAATGTTAGGACTTATTGGTCATCTGGAATACTTTTGTTTCTCTCGAAACAATTATAATTTAAATAGCGGGTTGCTCCCGGCGAATAATTATATACAATAAAATTTATTTTTAATTGAAACAATGAGGAATTGAAAAAAAAAATTGATAGGAAAATATCGGAATTCTATCCCGAGCCTCTAAGGAGTGCCGATTATATCTTTTTGAGAGCTGTTTGCACAAACGAAACTTAGCAACTTAAGTCAAAATTAAATTATTTAAGTACTATGTTTAAAGTAGTCTAAGCTCAACTTAAAATTTTAGGAATAGTATGCGCAAACAGACCTAACATAAAACACAATTTATAATTTAACACTTACCATCTGGAAATACTTGTCTCATTTTTAAATACGATGTCGTCAATCGTATTACTGACGCTTTGTCCAATTGTGATGTTATGGCACTAGGTAATGGAAGTAGTTTTGCTAATTCAACAAATTCTATATTCTCCTTCTCACGTCGACTCCTGGCTGCATTTTTACTTTTCTCTTTCATTGCACGAACTTTTCGCAAATCTAAAAGCAAACAAATTGCGCAATTCACTTTTTTAGCAACAATTAAGTAAGCAATTTTCTTAAAATCAATATAGCACCTAATAAACTGTGTGTAGAATTGATATCTGCGAGAATTCGCCGATTGAATTTCATATTTCCACTCTTTGAGTTCGACTGACGATTTCAACCGAGAACACCTGTTAATTAACACTGCCACGACAGGTTAGCACTCAGAGACCACAAGTCCAGATTGAAAAGATACCTGAACTACCTAAAACTATGTCGGCTTCGCTTTAACGTGGTGATCCCTTTTATTCATTGGATGGTATCTTCGGTAGGATATATAAAGTTTGACCAACCTTAAGGGGCGTTGCCAGAAATTCACACATTATTTTTAAGGGAAAAAATACTTTTTTCCACAATTACAAATTATCAAAGTTAAAAAATCCCACGCCTAGGTGGTTTCCACAATTTTACATCTTTTTTTCAATTTTATAAAACAAATGTTGCAATTAGAGTCAAAATTCGGCTCAGAGACCCACACATTAATTTGTCTACAAAAAAAAATCATTAGCAAAATTTTTTATTGTTCTACTATTTTCCCGAAATAATTTGGACTAATACTCTTTGGCAGAAAAACAAAAAATACAATAATTTACATACAGTGAAACCTGTATAAGGCGGACCCACACTGGACCAAGAAATTTATCCGATTTAGACAAGTTTGCAGCATACACAGGTTGAAATAAAAAAAACACACAGATTTTATTTTGTTTTACGATACTACATATAACAATGTGTGATGTGAATAAAAAAATAGCTTTTGCTAAAACTGATGTTTTTTAGCTAATGCTGACGTTTTAGTGAATAAAAATTTAAGCAGTAGCTAATGTTGTTTGGCAATTTAGTTTAAACTAAATTTCCCAGTTAAAGCTTAAAGAGAGTGAATAAAAAGTAGCTAATACTAGAAATATTAAGGTAAAGCTTGGATTTTTTTAAGTCAGCTCGTGGGTGAACTTAAAGAAATAAGCATAATTAGTTTTCACTCTGCAATCTTCTGAAATGGCCACGTTTATGAATATCCGTTCCCGCAAACATTATAGTGACAGGCTGAGTTGTGAAAAGGAACAGTTTTTCAATTTATATAAATTTAATGAATGTAGAGTGGTTAGCAAGCCATTTCCTAGGCGAGAGTTTCGAAAAGAGAGGAGGAGCTCTTCTGCCTAAAAAGCAAATGCAAATATTTCTTTGGTTTTTAAGTGATCCCGGTTTCCAGCTTGGCGTTGCTAAAGAAGTAGGTGTCCATCGAACAACAGTTTGTAAAATTATACAAACAGTTTATAAAAAAATACTAGCCAAAGCTAGTAATTGGATCAAATTTCCACAAAATACCGAACAAATAAGAAAAGCTCAAGACCAGTGGTCTGAACAATTCTCCTTGTGCAATTTGTGCAATAGATTGTACGCACATCGCAATTAAAAAACCTCCTCTACACGGTGACGAATACGTCAATCGTAAAGGATTTTGTAGCATAAATGTGCAAGTGAGATGTAATGCAAGTGAAGAATTCACCTCCATGGATGCTCAGTGGCCAGGGTCAGTTCACGACAGTCGTATCCTGAAAAGATCTCGTATTTGTGAATACATGAACCGACAACGAAGTAACGCAATCTTATTAGGCGATATTGGCTATGGAATAAGACCGTGGTTATTAACACCATATAAAAACGCTAAAACTCGAGAAAGAATTTATTATAAGAACATGCTATCAAAAGAATGGGTTATAATAGAAAGATGTTTCGGCCAATTAAAACAAAGATTTCCAATTTTGCAGTATAAGATGCGAATTAAATTAATCAAATGTCCTGCTGTAATAATTTGCTGCGCGGTATTGCATAACATTTCAAAATATTTGGGAGATGAGTTGCCCGAAGAGAAAAATTGTTACTTTGAAAGTTATGACAACGACGATCCAGAAGAAAACTTTGGGTAAGATCATTCACGAATTCTCGGCCAACAGAAAAGAAACGAAATTAAAAACATCCTTAGTACCGTCAAGGGATTCTTTAGCACTCTCGTGACAACGAGTACGAATGTACAAACTTGTCTAGTTTAAACTAGACAATTTTCCAGCTTTGGCTTAAAAGTTTTAGCTGAAGGTTATTCACATTTTTTGAAGCTTAAACTATAGCTTTAGCTAAAACTATGTTAAAGCTATAGTTTAAACTGAATGCTAAAAGCCTTAACTATTTTTTTATTAATACGATGCCATGCATTTTCAATGCTTTGGTATATTCGACGCTTCCGTGCAGGACTATCGTATCACAAAATTATTTTTGTAAGTACGATAAAACATTAATATTGGGAAGAATTTCAATTATTTTTTGTTGATTTTTGAAGAAAATTGTTCAATTTACAATTTTAGATTCTTAACATTTCAACGCGATTAACGCGTTTTATTTTATAGTGAACTGAAAATTCTACATTGAAGACTGTCGCTAGTCAAGTTACGATAGTCTAGCATGGAGGCGTCGATATGCTTTTTACCACAAAAATTTGAAACCCCAATTTCCGAACAATATCATTTGTTCAATTTCCAATTTTAATCCAATGTATGGGTCCTTTTTGGTTTTATAGAACCTTTTCGATACAACAAAGTGTTTTTCAGAAAATCCAAAAACCCATTTTTTTGTATGGGGGAGGCGATAAAAAGTAGTCCGATATTAACAACATAAGAACTTAGGATTGCTTTTTCGGAAAAAAAAAAATGTGCAAAGTTTATAGTTTCTAGCGGAATTTTTTCGAAAGTTTCTTGCGCAAATCAACTTATTTTCATCCTAAATAACTGCTGTAATTAATTTTTTGATACGGGAATAGGTTTTAGACTTACAATTAGTATACTAGTCGATCCAGGTTCATTTTGCATGAAAAACGTCTTTGGATAAGTGAAACCCCACGGAACCGTCCACTTATCAAAATTTCCCATTCACCTAGGACCCATTTGTCCAGATTCGACTATATTTAAAATTTTCATGATTACGCTTTTTTTCGACAATAACCTATTCTCCTAATACAGGCAATTTTATTTACATGCTTTGTGAGACTGTATGAGTTGAAGTGGACGCGGGAAAATTAGTGTCGATTGCGTGACACGTTATGCCCAATGCGTGACAATTTGCGGAACGATTGCCAATTCGGCGCGGACGAAAGAAGTGCTAGGCTATCCCGCGTAATACCGTCTAATCACCGTAGTGTAAAATAAAGTCAAAACAGCACGAGCGGACAAATGGAGCAGTAAAGTTAATACTATCGTGAAATATGGAAATTATAATTTGGAGTCTCAAGCCATGCAATACGTATATTTGATCTTTACTATTTCAAAGTTTTTATCTGCGGCGCATTTTTTAGATAAATTTGGTCTATAGTGTATTTACTTTGAAATATGTCCTCTGCGGCACAATTATTTCTGTATTTATCTATAAAACTTTTTCAAAAAATCGTAATTTGAAATGTTATTAGATTCAAAAATTTCAACATGTATCAAGAAATGTTAAAAAATTCTGTAAGATTTTTCTTGTCAAGTTTGTTAGAACTAAAAGTAAGTTTTTTTTGATGATCTCTGAAAAAAGTTTTTCTTTAGAAATGTTCAAAATTAAAAACTTGTATAGAGGGTAGATTCGCGTTCCATGAAAAATAATATGAAAAAATTTTCCCGTGAAAATTGCGCATTACCGAACCTGTTTCTATTTTAGCATTACGATACACTGTCAAAATAAACTCAATTGATTGAATTCAACATTCTACATTTATCCAAGGCCCCTTTGAAGCCTTTATTCACTCCTACAAAAAATTGCGTAAATATTTTTAAATCTGCAGACAATAATGTTATGCAATCAATTTGTATTGTGTTTAAAAGTAAACGTGAGATTTACTTAAAATATTACATTTCATTGAATTAAGATATTTATCAATTTCTGCTTATAAATAATGGAAGTGAATTTCTGGCATTCGAATATTTAACTAAATAGAAGTTACGCTAAACAAATTATACACAAAACATTGCAAAATACTTGATTTGTATTTTTAACTCACTTAGCGCTTCAATTATCGCCACAAATGTGGTAATTTTTACCATAATAAAAATATCAAAGATTTAAAGTCGACTACTCAAGGAGAAGGGTAATTTGTTTGCCTGAAATTTGACAGGCGGACATAAGTCGATAACGCGTGAGCCGAAGTCTCATTGGAATCATATTGGCCTTGCGAGTAACGTAGGATAAATGAGGTCCTAAACAATACAAAATGGCGGATGCCGTACGCCATTTTGATCTAAATTGTACCAATATAGGACTTATAAAATAAAAGGGCTCAAGAAAAGACTCATAAATATGTGCCGAAAAAATCAAAATGGCGGGCCTCGGACGAAATTTTGTCTAAATCATGCCAATGTAACACCTATTGTGATTATTGTCAAATAAAGGTCTCACAAAAAAACTTACAAACATCAACAATATACCTACTTCAAAAAAAACCGACTATCGAAGGAAAAGAAATTAAAGAAAAGAAATTAAAAAAAAAAAGAAATTTAAAACTTTAATAAAAAATAAAATCAAATTTTTTTTGGGAATTTCAAACTAAAAAATTTGAAATAAAAAAATTAAAACCCGACTATGATACAAAAAAGTTTTAAAACCCCCACTAGGGTAAGAAAAGTAGAAACCAAGTGCGTTATTGACACTGCAAGGGATGTATTTGAAACTTTTAATGGAGAAAGAGACAAGTATTGTTTAATCACCGTAAGCGGAGACCTGTGACTGACTTCTCAATGAACAATTTCACGAAAATTATCTTTACTTCCCCATAAAAAAATAGTATTTCGGTGCGAGAAATGTCATTTTCATAGACTTTTATACAAGACAACGGTGATTAAACTATATTTGTCTCATTCTCCATCAAAAGCCTTAAACCTATGCGCTTTTGGGGAAAAAATTCATGTAACAAAATCTAAAGGAAATAAAATTCTCTACTGGTTCTCAAAATATTAGAAAAAAAAATAAGTATTTTGAAAATTTCTCGGAAACTATGCACTTTTATGAAAAAATGTATACAACAAAACTCATCATACTAATACATAAAAATGAGTTGGTGTCTGTCTGTCTGTTCCTCTTTCACGCAAAAACGGCTGAACCGATTGACTTGAAATTTGGCATGAGTGTCTGTCGTAGTTCTGGCAGAGAACAAATAATCTAGAGAATAAACTCTTAGAACAAATTTTTAGAGAAAATTTTTCCACTGTGAGATGAAGCAAGAGGATCCGATGTAACACGGAAAAAATTATCCATTCGATTCCTCCATCTCATTGAATAGATACGACGAGAAATGTTCTCTCTGCTTTGTGCTCCCTAGTCTAAAAGTAATTAACTTTTAGGCCATAGCTAGTGAATGATAGGGACATTTTTCCCCCCTTCGAAGGGGAAATTTGTCAAAAATTTGTTCGGCAAAGTTTTTTCTATATATTCCTTATTCTATGGTTCTGGTTCCAACATAGGCATACGGAAAAGTAGCGCAAGGGGTGGGGGAGTAAGGGGAGGGGGTAAAGTGATTTCGAAACTTAGTTTTTGCGCTATGTTACTCTTTCGCGGGGAAACTACTGAACCGATTGGGCTGAACTTCTGCATAGATGTTCGTCGGGGGTCCAGCCCCAACATAGACCCATTAAAAAGTAGGCCGAGAAGTGGGGGAGTAAGGGGAGTGGATAAAGTGATCTCGAAACTTAGCTCTCCCAGTGTTAAGCGCGCGGCCGTAGACCGCGTATGATTCGAGGCCGAAGGCCGAGGAGCTGGGGGAAGCCCAAGGCCGACCTGTGGGTGGGGGTGAACCGCGAAGCGGTTCGGGGCGCAGCCCCTAGTAGGAAATAAAATTGCCCTCACTATTTTCCTTAACGGTTTCTACATGTTTTGAACGGTTCTCGAGATATTTGAAAAATATATTATCTTTTTTATATTTTTTCGGAAACTAAATATTGCTGAGGAAAGTGTTGTGTTGATGACAACTGATATTGTTTTTATCATTTTACATTTGAAACCTATAATTATGTAGTTTGATTTATAGAACTTAACTACATTCTCCTTGAACTACTGCGGGTTATAGTCCGAGGGTAACACATCGGATGGTAAATCGTTCCAAAGTCTTGTTGTTATTTGATATTTTAAGTACTTATTACAATTAAAATTAATTATTTTGTAGCAAACATCGAAATAAAATCATTTTAGAAGCGGTTACTATTCTTTACTATTTCTTTACTATTCTTTAACAACTTTAACTGTTTTTGGACGTTCGACGACATTTGTAGGATTATCAACATCAACTATCAAAAATAGTAGACCCCACACGCTATATTATCGTGGTTGGATTTTAGTTTTTCAAGTTTTTTTGTGCATAGTTTAACATTATCTGAAATATCCTAACTGCATTTTCAATTGGATTTCACTTGTACGCATCATTCCTTTAGTCAGCAGGTACATACCTGATGCTGTACTTGAAAATCTTCCCACGGGAAAGTAAGAAATTTTCTCACGTCCAAAATCAGCGAATTTTGGTTTTTCCGGAACACAAAACCTAAAACATGTTCATTTGTATCTAACAGAAAGGCATTTTTGGAAAACAACAAGAATCGAACAAATGTACGCCTTGAGAATTTTATGGCTCATTACAATTCCGGATGACAGGAAGGATATATTCGGTACACAAACAATAAATGAATGGTAAATCCAATGTAACAAAACTCATTTACTTCTATTATTCACACTGTAGCAACGAAACGATTGCCATTCTTAACGATATTAAAACAATAAAACTTGCAACGATTAATAAAGCAAAGATTGTCACACCATATAGCATACGGCAAAACACTTATCCTTAAGGACTTATTCAAACAATATGCTTCTTTGCAATTCCATATCCTTAAATCAATTCAATTAATTTGGATTAGTCGACTGGTTTTAGTTAACATTTAACATCATTGATGGGGGATTGTTGGTTTCGCTACTATACACGCATTTCGCCAAGTTACCCATAAAATTATATTCGATACTATTGGTTCGTTCGACTTAATTCGAAATACTCGTACTATGGCCACATATCATGTGATTTGAGTATCACTTTTGGTGTATGTTTAGGACATGGCATGGCACTTTGCTAGCGGATTATAGGCCACTGGAAATACATTGAGAAAATCTGTTGCATTCCATTCGTTATTTGTCCTTTTAACAGTTAAGCAAATAAAATTCAAAAAAAAAAGGAAGCGTCAACCACCACCCCAACCCTCCATTTCAAACCCTATAAATATACAACACACTCAGAAAGTTTAGTTAAGGTTACAGTTTATGTCATTGCTCTACGCAAAAGTGGAACGCATCTCCGTTTATTTAATCGCCCTCACGTTTTTCGGGTAAATATATCAAGAAAGATCCAAAAAATTGGTGCAATGTTTACCTTGGCTCAATGCTAAGCAATGTTAAACAGCTACTGGGGGTCTTTCTCGCTTTCAGTAAGTGTGATAAGTACCGTGAAGGAAAAATGTTCGAAAAAAAATCTGAGAAAATTCAATAAAAGAAGTGTAAAACAGAGATTGCTAGTACTTCCGTTTACATAAGTGAATTTTAGTAGGCCGGTAGGTTCGATGAATACCCAAACCGCCGGTACGTGATATATTTCAGTTCCTGAACAACACAAAATAAAAGGGGAATAATAAATGAATGGTAGCACTGAAAATCAAGAAAGTCACGTTTCGGAAAAATCACGTTTTTTTTAAAAAAAAAATTTAAATTCAAAATATCAACAAAAGGCCCCTACAACATATACACAGCTATAGACATATTCCAGCATCAGTTGAAAATACACTTCTAGGTGTCACAAGTTAAAATATTCGAAAGTGATCATAACCTTTTCCAGTTTTGTAACACGGCCGCTCGTCAGTCTTTTATTGATTATTCAAATTTAAATTCAAATCGACTTACGAGCACATTGTGCCCAGACACCTTTTCCAGCACGTCTTTTGTGTGGAGTGGGTCGGCCACGGTTTTTAATGCCTTCATAGACCAATAGCTATAGTCAACATAGCACAACGTGAAAATGCAACAAAATCAGACAACAAAAGTTGAATTCATTATTTTCATTGCCACTTAAAATACCAGCAACACCAATCGGAGAAACAAGCATAAAAAAATATCCCTAAATGGGAAAAAGGAGAGCTGCTGCGCATTTATGTTACACTAAAGTGAGCATGACTTCATGAACTGGTTTTCTGTGCCTTCTGATATACACCATTACGACATGACTGTGTTATTCCCACTTTTGTGGATTTTCAGCCAGTGAAAAGAGGTTTCCCATTTTATATACATAAGAAACGCCCATTGAACAAATTGAACAAATCATCAACGAGAATTGTGGAAACTTTTTAGAGGGGAGTCAGACTACGATTTCACCTTATGTTTATAACGGAAGTTATACGAATAGTTAAATAATGAATTAAAATGATTTTCATTTCTGTTGAATACTTGAAAATTTCAAGCATTTAAATTCATAAAAAATGGCTGAAAAACATTCAGTTTGAATTAAAAATATTACATGTAAATAAAATTTTAATTTGACGATAATAGCAACAAATATTTAAATCCAAAACAAACAAAAAATATTTAAATCAAAACAAACAAATTTCAGATTGGTTAAACTCTTATAAACAATAAAGTAAGTAAAATCTGTCCACAAAACACGTTACGCAGATTCCCTGAAAATCTTATTCAGAAGCGAACAGGCAGAAAAACAGATAGCAATATATATAAATCGAAAAAAACTGGCAAGAAAGGAGGGGAACCTTGAGTTGAACGATGTTCTAAGACCATGTTTGAACATGGTCCTTTTTGTACCATAAGGTCCATAATTCCAAATGTTCCCACAAATATTCTTAAACTTTATAAAGGAAAATTGCGTGGTACATTGGGACACGGTATAAAAATTTCAACATTGGTCAATTGGGACTGAACGAAAATGTCGAAATGAGGATAAAGGGAAGAATGGGAACAATATTGGAGTACTGAACCAGAAAACAAAGATTTTTTCATTTTCAGCGTTCCGTTCATGTGGTTCTCAGTACGTATTTTTCTCGTTCCATTGTCATTTGCGTTCCAGTTGTCAAAGAATTCGGATCTAGCAAGCACATAGAATAAACTTTAACATAAATCATACTTGCTGCTGCCAGAAACTATTTATAATACATTTAAAAAAAATTTAGTTTATTATGACGAATATTAATTAAAACCAATGTGTTTCGTTTCCAATTGTTTCCTGTGAAACTGACAGTAGCGTTCAGTTCCAATCTGAATGCAAACACGAGCGACATTTTTGATTCAGTCCCATGTTCATGCCTCAACCGTATGTAAACATAGTCTTAAATCCGGCCCTGGACTCTAATAAGTTCCCCTGAAAGTTTCATCCAAATCGCTTTAGTGGTTCTCGCGTTTTAAGACAGACACGCAAGCCTATTATATTTATAATAAAATAAAAATATATAAAGATATCTTAGTTCTTCCATACACAATAAAAATTGCACCGCAGGTAACATTTCAAAAATTTACTATATAATCGTAAAACAAAGCGCCACAGGCAGTGCCGTAGCGAGGGGGGGCGGTCCGCCCCGGGTGGCACTCTTTATGGGGCGGCAAATTCCCGACATTTCGGAACAAATTTTAAAAAATGTTTCAACACATTTCAGAACAAATGAAAAAATTGGGTGTTAAAAGATAGTGTCTTTGATATAGCAAAGTTTACGCTATATAGCGACAATCAGTGTTGTGCCGCGTAGTCTACGTGGTGTAGACTACACCATTGTCTACGCGTAGACTATTACTGTAGACAATGGTCTATTCTCTACGCGTAGACAATGTAGACAATCAATAAAATAAAGGATAGCTGATTTAGTTTTAAAATCTCATTTTCTTCAATCAATTTTAACATAATAAAGCACAATTTCCAGGAAGCAATCGCCAAATGCTGTAATGGAGAACTTCAGAGCAAACTTTAGTGGCAATTCTAATTCTTTTCATGCAATCTAAGCGGCTTTTTTTTAATTTTTGCAATTGAAATCACATTGAATTCTAAAATCTTTTTGCTTTACACATTTTTCTATATAACGAACCGTTTATTTAAAAAACTGATTCATTTGTATGGGATGGCTTTGCTCATTTAAGAATATCTGTTTAATTTTTTCGAAAAACACTAGTCTTTAGCTCAATTCCGTTGAGAGTCATCGTATTTACAGATAGACGGAAATCTATACGGAAGTCATTCAAATCAAATAAAGTAAATCAAATACCCCTAATATAAAAAATATTAAAAAAAAAACCTACCAAAACTAATTCAAGAATTAATTTTTTGGTCTTATATGTATTGTACATAAATCAATCATAATCAGAATCATTGTCTTCTTCGTAATATAAATTATCAATTCTTCGCCAAGAATAATAAATATGGAGTAGTTTTTTAGACCTTTCAAAGGTCAGTCGATTTCGGCTTTAAGAATATATGACTCACTGATGACTTTGTTTTGACAGATATGAGAAAGTCTACATTGTCTACGCAAAGTCGACATTGTCTACGCCAAAGTCGACATTGTCTACGCCAAATCTATTGTCTACGCCAAGCCTCGGCACTGCTTGGCTCGTCTGGCTCCTCAATACGATAACATTTTTATTCAAATTTTACGAGATTACAATCAATGTATGAACGTTTTTACTCGACTCTCCAACGCAATGATACGTGTTGGTTGACGACGGCCACTTCGGCAGCCGAAATCAAACGATTGACTAACAATCGATGGAGCGAGCCTACGACAGTCATTCAGTATGATTTCTGCTGTTGATGCGTACGGGTGTATACATTTGCTCTCCAAAATTATAATTACTTCCCAAAGAACACTGATGTACGAATTTTTTTCAGAAATTTGATTTTTTTAGTTTTCCTTTTCCATTATGAAGCGCTCATATTCAAATTCAAATACTATGTCGTGGGATTGGGAAAACAAATATTTAATAACCACAAATAATGATAACCGTCAATGTCTAGTTTGCAGTTACATGTCGAATAAAAAATTCAATCTAAAACGCCATTACAACAGCTGTCATAAGTTCGATTTTGCCCGATGCAATGAAGTAGAAAGAGTAAGACAGGTTGACAACTTAAAGAAAGTTTTTTTTTAGAGAAATTTCCTTTAGGCGGAACAAATGATTCTGAAATTGCATTATGATAAATTGTGTAGTTCACTGTTCCTAAACGTCTCATCAAAAGCGAAAGAGCGTAAAAAATGAAAATGATGCGTTTTCTCATTTTGTGTTATAGTATACTAGCAGACCCTACGAATGCCAGCTTAAAGTTTTTTGTATAAATTTTAGAATGCAAAAAAACCATAAATAATTTAAAAACTTTTGGGAAAAAATATTATTCTTACAGGACCTTGCGTTTCGAATTTTGAAATTTCAACAACAGATTCGTGATAAGCAACCATGAAAACCTCCTAAAGCCAGTTTTTGCGAGAAAAATTGAAAAAAGGATATTTGCGTTATCCTTACAGGACCTTCCGTTTAGACTTTTTAAAAACTATTACCGGATGCGTGATCAGCGACCCCGAAAATCCCATAATGCCAATTTTTCCGGGGAAATTTTGGAAAAAGAATATTTTCGTTATCCTGACAGGACCTTCCGTTTCGATTTTTAAAAATCCCACTGCAGAGCTGTGATCAGCGAGCTCAGAAACCCCCTAATGCAATATTTCCTGGAACAAATGGGAAAAAGATACTTCCGTTACCCTTACAGGACCTTCCGTTTCGAGTTTTGAAAATCTAACACCGGATCCGTCATCAGCGAACCCAAAAACCCCATAATGCAATTTTTTTCTCGGATAAAATGAGAAGGATACTTCGTTATCCTTACAGGTCTTTCCGTTTCGAACTTTGAAATTCCAACACCGGATTCGTGATCAGCGACCCCAAGAACCCCATAATGGCAATTTTTCCGGGGAAAAATATGGAAAAAGGATATTTGCGTTATCCTTATAGGACCTTCCGTTTCGAATTTTGAAATTCCAACACCGGATTCGTGATCAGCGACCCCAAAAACCCCATAATGGCAATTTTCCCGGGGAAAAATGGGAAAAAGGATATTTTCATTATCCTTACAGGACCTTCCCTTTAGCATTTGAAAAATCGAACACCGGATTCGCGATCATAGACCTCGAAAATCCCTTAGTGGCAATTGCATCAAGAAAAATTGGAAAAAAGACATTTGCGTTAATCTTGCAGGACTTTTCGGTTAGAATTTTGAAATTCCAACACCGGATTCGTGATCATTTTCCGGGGAAAAATGGGAAAAAGGATATTTTCATTATCCTTACAGGACCTTCCTTTTCGAATTTTGAAAATATAATACCGGATTCGTGATCAGCGCCCCCAAAAACCCCCTTATACAGATTTTTCCGAGGAAGAACGGGAAAAAGGATATTTATCCTTACAGGACTTTTCGTTTCGAATTTTGAAAATCTAATATCGGATTCGTGATCAGCGCGCCAAAAACCCCCTTATACCGATTTTCCGAGGAAAAACGGAAAGAGGATATTTATCCTTACAGGACTTTTCGTTTCGAAATTTGAAAATCTTATATCGGATTCGTGATCAGCGATCCCAAACATAAAGCCAATTTTCCCGGGGAATAACGGGAAAAAGGATATTTCCGTTATCCTTTCAGGACCTTCCATTTAGAATTTTAAAAATCTAACACCGGATTCGCGGTCAGCGACCCCGGAAACCTTATGCCGATTTTTCCCAGGAAAAACGCGAAAAAGGATATTTGCGTTATCCTTACAGGACTTTCCGTTTCGAATTTTAAAAATCTAACACCGGATTCGCGGTCAGCGACCCCGGAAACCTTATGCCGATTTTTCCCAGGAAAAACGGGAAAAAGGATATTTGCGTTATATTTACAGGACCTTCCGTTTCGAATTTTGAAAATATAATACCGGATTCGTGATCAGCGCCCACAAAAACCCCCTTATACAGATTTTTCCGAGGAAGAACGGGAAACAGGATATTTATCCTTACAGGACTTTTCGTTTCGAATTTTGAAAATCTAATATCGGATTCGTGATCAGCGCGCCAAAAACCCCCTTATACCGATTTTCCGAGGAAAAACGGGAAAAAGGATATTTATCCTTACAGGACCTTTCGTTTCGAATTTTGAAAATCTAATATCGGATTCGTGATCAGCGACCCCAAAAACCCCATAATGCAAATTTTTCCGGGGAGAAATGGGAAAAAGGATATTTTCATTATCCTTACAGGACCTTCCGTTTCGAATTTTGAAAATCTAATACCGGATTCGTTATCAGCGACCCCAAAAACATTATAGGTAAATTTTTCCCGGGAGAAATGGGAAAAGGGATATTTTCATTATCCTTACAGGACCTTCCGTTTCGAATTTTGAAAATCTAATACCGGATTCGTGATCAGCGACCCCAAAAACCCTATAATGTAAATTTTTCCGGGGAGAAATGGGAAAAAGGATATTTTCATTATCCTTACAGGACCTTCCGTTTAGAATTTTGAAAATCTAATACCGGATTCGTGATCAGCGACTCCAAAAACCCTATAATGCAAATTTTTCCGGGGAAAAATGGGAAAAAGGATATTTTCATTATCCTTACAGGACCTTCCGTTTCGAATTTTGAAAATCTACATAGTTAAAAACCTGCTCCTGGCAACGCAGATGATTTTGCAAAAAACCGCGTAAAAATCGGTCCAGTAGTTTTTGAGTTTTGTAATCTCAAACAAACAGACAGACAAACAGACAGACAGACAGACAAACAGACAAACATCCATTTTTATATATATAGATGAAGAAACATAAAATTTTTTCGAGTAGTAGTAAATCACTACATACATGGTGCCGAGGCCTGGTCTACGCTATTGTCTACACTGAAGTGTAGACAATTAAAGTCTACGCGTAGAGGAACAACACTGGCGACAATGCTTCGAATCTTTCTAACAATAGGAATAAGCATAGCAAGTTGCGAAAGGAGTTTTTCGAAGCTAAAGCTGATAAAAAATTATTTGAGATCGACTATGAGCACGTTAAGATTAAGCAACTTGGCTCTTTTGTCAATTGAGGAAGAATTAACCAAATAAATCGATTTCGACAGCATAATAACAGAATTTTCAGTCCAAAAAGCCAGAACAGTGTTTTTGTAGAAACATGTGACAAACATTTTTTTCTTTTAAAAAAAATTTGAAATTATTGCTTACAATTTTTAATATAACTTTTGTACTGGTCAATCAGTTTTTGAGTAACGTTTGGTTTAAACCAGTCTTCACCTTGAAACATAAAAAAGCTTTAATTGCCAATCTGGCAATTATTGGAGACCCGTATGGTGATATGACATTTTTTCAAGTTCAATTGAACGGCGAAGGGTGGTATCAAAATTCCAATTTGAAGTCAAAGTTTCCCATAAGATTTTTTTAAAAGTTCTTCCAATTGGATTTCGATATATGGGAGTTTTATGTAAAAACGTGTCCTAAACAACTTTTGTTCTTGGACTTTTTTGATAAGATGCACCGTTTTTGAGAAATTCGTAAAAAACGTTTAGTTCATATGGCGTGTCCGTTTTTGCACATTAACGAACTTAACCTCGCGTTTTAGGAAAAACGGCTTTGTGCAAAATTTCCGTGGGTCCGCAATACGCGCCACAGACGGACGGACAGACAGACGGACGAACAGATGGACGGACGGACGGACGCACGGACGGACGGACGGACGGACGGACGGACGGACAGACGGACGGACAGACGGACAGACAGACAGACAGACGGACGGACGGACGGACGGATATCCAGAAATCGACTTTTTTGATCATTATAAACACACTGGTGTGTATGATGACGGGATCTTGGTGTTACAAACGGTAAGGCAAAGTTAGTATAGAGTAAGTTCGGGTATTGTGGTACACCTTCTTTTATTTTCATAATAAATCACTAGTTTTTAAAGCAATTATGTTAGAATTTTGTTTACGATACCTCAAGAGGCTTGCCTATAAAATTCCACAGCAATGTTACCAATCATAAATATAAAAACAAAAATATGATCAAAAAAGTACACTACTGAAAAAGTCGTCCTTCGAAAAATTGGCGGGTAATGTGGTATACTGTTTCTTCCATACAAATATTTCAGGCGGGTAATGTGGAATACTGTTTCATCCATTCAAATATTAAATATTTGTATGGAAGAAATAGTATGCCACATTAGCCGTTTTCACCATGACAAACCAAAAAAATGATTTCTTAGTCAAATTCGCCGCAATCCAAAAATGTTTCTTTCAAGAACCAAATGTGTTGTCTAAAGAATCGTTCGCTGATTCACAGTTAAAAAAAACAACTTAAAGTTGGCTTTCGAGATTCACTTGAATGTGGAGACAATAAAATTTTGATTTTGCTCAAAAACGTTTTTCAGAAAATTCCGGTATAACCTGATAAAACAAGGACTTGTCAACACCAACAATGGTTACCGAATTTCACAAATAACAGTTTTGTATGTTTGATTTTGCGATGCGAAATCTCATATCCGAGAAATGATGGTGTACCACATTACCCGCCTATACCACATTACCCGAACTTACTCTACCCATTGGTTTTACCATACGGGTATAAAAAGAGTAACACAATTGATATTTTAAAAATGTGGCGCTAATTGGTATTCACATCCTCTTTATGATTATCGTGTCGTTTTCAACAAGAGACGAATTATTGGTCGACATTTGCCTATCAACAAAAACACGGGAATTTACTTGTAAACGACACGCCAATCGAAGTATGCGTCATTTTCAAAATATGGATTTTTCGGTGGAAACGTCAGTAATAGAAAAATCATTTTAGGGCGGCAAATTTAACTTCCGCCCCGGGCGCCATGAACCCTCGCTACGCCACTGGCCACAGGTGAAAATTTTTGAACGCAAAGGTAAAATTTAAGTTAGCAGAGAAGCGTATCTCTGAATTTAACGTAGCGAACTTCCCACCCAAAGGGCACCTCTATGCTCGAATTGAACCTCAATGTTTGGTCTATTAGCTTATTGAAATAGATATACAAGCCATGAGAAAAAATTTTATCATGGTATGAAGTCATAGATTTAGATCTGTTGTTCTCATCGAAAATTAACATCAGGCTAGTTGCAATTTTAGCTCCCCAAAATTTGACCAGGTACAATAAAAAAAAGTTATTATCCCTCCGCCCCCTAACTGGGTTTGACAATAAAAAACAAGGTTCAATCCGGCTCGGAACACAATCTGAATTACTAGCCTGAAAACTAAAATGAATTACTAGCGGTTAGCTAATATTTACCCATTAATGCTCATGAGAAACCACTGAATATTTTTAGCACAAAAACCAATGTTTTAGTGATCGAAAAAACGACAACCGTTACAACCGTCTTATGCGGCAGTCACACGACGCTGTTTTGCCAGCGCTGCTAGATATTGGGTTAGTAGCGCTGTCAAATAGCAACAGCAGGCAGCGTACTGAGAGGGTTCACACGATTTATAACTTAGTAGCGCTAGCAAACAGCAAAACCGTCGTTTGACATTTGAATTTGGGCGATTTTTTAAATAATAAACGTAACACACAAATTTAAATGAATAAACGTAAAATAACAACTTAAAATAAACAAACTTTTCCACTTATCAGACTTTTGACAGCTCAGTAACCATGCAACAGGGTCACGTGATCCCTAGTAGCGCTGGCAAAGTAGAACGGTCTCTACTTCAATAGCGCTGCTAAAATCATCGCGCTGCTGCTGTTAGTAGCAGCCTACTAGGGTTCACACGGTGCTGCTGAAACAGCTAGCAGCGCTGGCAAAACAGCGTCGTGTGACTGCCGCATAACATGGAGGAGTCGATATAAATAACTTTTATTTAAATACAATCTGACCGAAAGTAAAAATATTGAGAAATTTCTTTTTTATTCCGAATATTTGCAAATTTTTGACAAAATTGAAATTTTAAATTCCAATTTTTTTATAGTAAAACAGGCGTTATGGCAAAAAAATAACTAAAACGTGCCGCAGGGAAAAAAATTTCAGGTATAAAAATTTTTGTGGAAAAATACACCGTACGCGAAAAGTTTTAACGTATCAAGCTCTGCTACATCCTGAAATCGAAAACTAGATCACTTTCTTACACTGAATCCAATTTTAGAATTGGGTAAGGAAATCAAATTCAAGTATAGTTTAGAATTATGTCACATATCAAAAAATCATTCTCGGACCCCCAAAAACTAGTTCCTGCATCCCAGGCACTCCAATTTGGGAACCTCCGCACTAGGGTAAGATTTTTGGAAAATCCACCGACTAGGGAGTAAACGGGGAGTGAATAGGCGCCTTTATGGAATTCTCAAAATCTCAAAGGCACGATAATATATCGTATTGGTTTTGCTGTTCAAAGTTCCCCATTAAAATACCCAAAAAGTGATTGTTGTCGAATAAAAGGTTGTGATTATTTAAAACCTTAAAATCTCACTCGAAAGTTTTCGAAGTCGCTGAAAACTAGAAACGGAAAGTCCTAAATGGATATAAAAAATATCAGTTGTGGTCAACACAGTTCTTCTACAAAGTCTACGACCCTGCGCAATTTACGCTAGAGCCCTGTCGCGTTGTCAACCTAAGACGACCTCCCAATAAATTCTTGGTTTATTCAAAAAAATCAAAAACGTACAAAATTTGAGATAACTTGAGAACTGTAAAATATATCAATTTACGGTAAATGGCAAAAAGGTAGAAAATGTTAACATTTCCAATTCTTCCTTAAATTAATTTGTCGAAAAATCGTTAGTTTGCAAGTACTTTGCAAAAATATATTTTTTTATATTTTAATCTAAATATCTCAATAACGGTAAAAGATAACAGATAACGGTAACAAACAAAATTGTGCAGAATGCCATTCTCATTATTTCACTTCATACATTCAGTCAGCGAAAACCCGTTAATTTTCGAGATAATCGCAAAAAACTTTTTTTTTGAAATAACGGTTTATCTCGATAACAGGTTGAGATATCGAGTTATAGCTAAAGACAAAAGTGTGGGAAATTTTATTTTCTCCAAGTTTTGTCATACCTAAGGCCACTAAAAAACGCGTAGTTTGAAAAACCGCCATTTTGGATACTTCCAGTTAACGGATTTTTGATATGACTCCAAACGACTCAGGAGTGATCGGGAAATGTTTTTTAGGCAAAATTAAGAGGTCGAAATTTTTCATGAATACAATACTTTATTATACTCCGTAGAAGAAAGTAAAAAATTAAAAATTATTGAGAGATACATTGAATCCGTTTTCAATATCATATAGAATGTCTTGATATAAAAGCGATTGAAAATTGAACAGTTAGAACGGTTTACGGCAATAAAATTTAGCCATACTGTCGCTTGAAAATTAACGAAAATTGGATTTTCAAAAAAAGTAGAAACTAAGGGTTTTTCGATAGTGTTCCCATATGACGAACATTGAAGAAATTAGAATTTGCCATATTTTTGCTTATCACAAGAACTCGGTATCTTAAACCGAGATTTACCGTTATTTCTAAAAATTACGTTTTTAGCATGTTTCTTAACTGTTACCGAGATTTACCGTTATTTCTAAAAAACAAACGGGTTTTTACGATGTTATGTAAGAAATAAATTAAAGGATATAATGGTTCCTACATCTTGTTTTTGACCGTCTATCTCTATCTCACCGAAAAATTAGATTTCACCGAATTTCTTGGAAAAAAAACTTATTTCGAAAAACTTGAAGATAATATATTTTCCTGCATTTTTTCCTTTAACGGTAAATCAATATCTTTTGAAAAAAGTTTCAACTTCACTCATCGAAATCTTATATGATTTCAGTTAATGCATTTGGAATTTTTTCGTGCGAAATTTTTGAAAATTCCCTAAAGCCCAATTTAGATTAATGATTGCGATTACGATTGAATCTTCTCGACCAATAAGATCAAAGCTTTCAACGATAGGGACATAAAATCTTTGATCTCATTTGTCAAGGAAGCTCAATCGTAATCGCAATGGTCAGACTAACGATTGCGATTACGATTGAAGCTTCCCGACCAATAAGATCAAATCTTTGAATGATATGGACATGAAAGCTTTGATCTCATTGGCCGGGAAGCTTCAATCGTCATCGCAATCGTAATCCCAGTCGTTAGACTGAATTGGGTTTTACTCTCAAAATATTGCTGCGACGAAAATCTCTTGCCGTTGATCAAGTTTAACAGTTTTACATTATTTTCTTGTCACATTAGTTTAAAGTGTAATAGTTTTACATTATTTTCTTGGAAGTCACTCCTTTTTTAATGTTTTTTTCCGAAATTTCCAAAGTCGATTACATCAAAACCACGTTTTGGAGTTTGGTACACGATGATTCTCATGCGACGATATTCCTTTTATCTGAGAGTGCTACCGACCTTAAATTTTCTTGCGACTGGAACATAATAAATTAACTTTTTTGCGACTGGACCAGCAGTTTTCTGATACATCAGTCAAGTATCACGCTTAATTGAACTTCATAGGCAAGGAGTCAATAAAATTTCCTATTTTTTGACAAGAAAAGGAAAAGCATAAAAATCAATGTAAGCAAAAGTTTGGAATGCCGAATGAACTTGGCTACATAAATTGTATATAAAGGGTCTTTCAATAATGACATCACAATTTTGTATTTTAATAAAAATGCACCCTAAAACTTTTTTTTTGATCTGGCAATGCTAAAACATGCCACACAGCTGGTCAAACAATTGATCTATTGAAGGAGAAGTTCGGTAATCATGCAATCTCGAGAAATGGTCCGGTCGAATGGCCACCTCGCTCATGCGATTTAACGCCGTTGGATTTCTTTTTATGGGGTTATGTTAAGTCGTTGGTTTATGCCAACAAACCAACAACGTTAGAGGAGCTCAGGAACAATATCGAACGCGAAATTACCAACGTTCCGGCCGATATGTGTGGAAGAGTGGTGGAAAATTGGCTCCAAAGAATCAATCAGTGCAATGCTCGCGGTGGCCACATGAACGACATCGAATTTCATACTTAAATGTAACATGTCCACTACACCTGGAATAAATTTCAGCCCGATATCTCAATTATTTTGTGTTTTATTTAAATACAAAATTGTTATGTCCTTGTTGAAAGACCCGATACATTGCAATTATTGCTCCATGAAAAAAAAAACATCCTCAACGATGTCCAAGATTTACGCCTATTTTTATTTTTGAAGTTTTTCGTTCGCTTTAAAATCATTTAGCTCTGCCCGGCGAATTTCGACCAAGTGATTAAGGTCAAAAAAGGGGAATTGTCAGCACAAACGAAGTCTTTTCACTTTTTGGTTTTAATTTTCAACACAAATGTTTTAAATTTCTTTTCAGCTTAAAGTTAAAAGATTAAAAGATCTCTTTCAATCTTTAAGTAGAGAATAAGCACGCAAAAAAAGTTTCAGTAACTAACGTAAATCACTATAAAAAAAATCACATTTTAAAAAAACTTACTTTTACAGTCCATTGATGATCACGTCAAAAAAAAATTCAATAAATATGAAAAAATGTTTCCAATACGATAAACGACAATAAACTAAAATCACATTTTTGCACATTCTGCAGTGACCTGCCACTTTTTCAAGAAGCAAGGTTAAGAAAACATTTGATGGCTTTCAGAAGGTTTTCCATTACAAAATAAAAGTAACCGCGTCAGTTCAATGTTTATTATTTTATTTGGTCGAATTCCAAACAAACTAAACATAACATATTAACTACACAAAGTATCTATACTGCATACATTTTATTGTTTAAGTTTTCTATCTTTCAAGCAAAGAAAAAATAAACATCTTCTTTTAAAAAGTATGAAAATTGTATGACATTATTTTCAGATGATGGAATTATAACAAGTAAATTAAATGCAATAGTAGTGAGTTTTGACTTTTAAATTTAGAGTAAATTATATTTACCAAAATGGCACAATTTAATCCAATAAGCTGTATTCAAAGCGAGATGCAATCCAAAATGACTTATAGGTATTTCAGCGCTGATCTAAGAATGTTTTCTCTGCAAAATTTAATCATTATTTCTTATAAAGTTTTTAAAGTTTATTATAGATAATTCCCATATTCTCTTGAAGTGAGTAGCTGATTTGAAAAAGTCACACAATAAAGCAATTAGTTGTGAAGACTTTCAACTACAAATCAATAAAAGTCCTTTGCAGTCGCCTAAATTGAAAACAATCTGTGGGAGGGCGGCAAAATCGAAACATATTGCACGTGCTCTAATTTGCAGTTGACGACGTTTAGTTAAAGAAATACGAACAATTCGAAAAAAAAACACTTCTAATGATCCATATGATGCTTTAAGGATCTGTACTATGTCTTGCCAACACCTCTATTGCCTGCATGTGGATGTGATTTCATATCCGAATATCCTGATTCCTGTCATCCTGCCTGTTCGAGCGTCTGCAGTTATTGTTTTATTCCGTTATAATCGCTTTGAGTGTTCAAAATCTGTATACACACATAAGAACGTTCTTTGCAATGTTGTGGGGACTCGCTTCCTAACTGGATTCAGATTACGGAAGCCCGTCTTATTGGATCAATTACTAAGTTCATTGTGCGTGAAATTTTCAGTTGACAATCGTCCTGCTGGTTCGCCTTTATTTTTTTGATATTTTCCTTTGCGTGTTTGTTTTACGTAAAAATATGCAACGTACGCTCGTATATCATATTTTTGTTTTTATTTTTACTTTACGTACGTCTTTAAGTATGGTTAAGGTCTCCGTTTCATTCAACAATTGCATCATATTTAGTAACACGATAAAAATTCTCACACATTTTAATAATACTGAACCACGAAGGGATCTCTTAGTTAGTTACCAATTTAAACTAAAATTTACTACTTAGCAAAAGAATAGCGAGGACCCAAGTTCTGTCCTAAACGTATTGTGCGGTCTAGTCTTCATATTTGAAATCTCTCTGAAAACAAACCGACGGTCCAGTCAACGAATCTCAAACTACACAAGCTAAATCTTGGGCAAGTTGTAAGAAAGGGCGATTCCTTTTGACGCATTAATGGAAGAGATTAAAAGAAATGACGTGAAACATTATGACAAAAATGTTTTGTCGTCGTCTCACTGGTTGTGATGTATAATAATGATTCTCAGGTTTCGTTCCTTTTCAAATGCTTCTTCTAAGAAACTACGTCGTAAAATTATCGCGAATCGTTATCGCTTTTTGTGATTATTTGAATTTAAAAAGCAAGAATTACATGCTTATTTTTCACATAATAATTTCAACATAGGTATTCATATTTTAATATTTCGCTACATTTATGTAGATATTTGTTTATGAACATAGGGTAAGATACAGATATACGCCGCACTTTTCGGATAAAAAAACCCTTTGAAATTCTTATATGTATTTCAAAACACCAACTATAGGATAGTTCCATTATTCAACTAAATGATGAATCATGTTATGTGGATTCGCGGACAATTTATCGTGAACAATTTATCGTAAAACAATTTATCGTGAACAATTTATCGTAAAACAATTTATCGTAAGAACAATTTATCGTAAGAACAATTTATCGTAAGAACAATTTATCGTAAGACAATTTATCGTAAGAACAATTTATCGTAAGACAATTTATCGTAAGAACAATTTATCGTAAGACAATTTATCGTAAGGAATATTATTTTTACAAATTCGGGCGCCCGGGCGCCCGAATTTGTAAAAATAATATTTCTTTACGATAAATTGTTCCTACATATATATATATATATATATATATATATATATATATATATATATATATATATATATATATATATATATATATATATGTGTGTGTGTGTGTGTGTGTGTGTGTGTGTGTGTGTGTGTGTGTGTGTGTGTGTGTGAGACGAAACATCATTAATTTATCCCCCCTTCCCCCTCCCCTCCACAACTCCCCCTTCCCACTCCCCCTCCACAACTCCCCTCCCCCTCCACTCCCCCTCCCCCCCCTCCCCCCCCCTTCCCCCCATTTCCCCCGCCCCTTCCAACCCATCACCCACCCAACCCATCATCCACGCAACCCATCATCCACCCGACCCATCTCCCCAACACTTCCCACAATAATCTTGTTCTTACGATAAATTGTCTTACGATAAATTGTTCTTACGATAAATTGTCTTACGATAAATTGTTCTTACGATAAATTGTCTTACGATAAATTGTTCTTACGATAAATTGTTCTTACGATAAATTGTTCTTACGATAAATTGTTTTACGATAAATTGTTCACAATAAATTGTCTCACGATAAATTGTTTACGATGAATTGACCGGCACCCTGTTATGTGGCACATGGCGATTATGTGTGAAAGATAATATCGCTCAAATGTTCGCCAAAGATTCCGCGGCACATTCACTCGATGTTCAAAATGTTTGATGACATCTCTGCATAATTGCTCCTCGATCCCACGAATATGCCTTATTATCTCATCCTTCAACTGTTGACTTGTTGGAATAGACCTTACTCTTGAGATAACCCTAAAGGAAGAAGTCCAAAGGCGTCAAATCGTACGATCTTGGTGGCCAAGTGACTTCGCTGTTTCTAGAGATGATGCGACATGGCAACTTCTCATTTAATAAATCCATTGTTGCATTGGCTGTGTGGCATGTGGCGCCGTCCTGTTGAAACCACAAATCTCCGACATCCATAGCATCCAATTCAGGTCATAAAAAGTTGGTTAAAATTTTTTTTGAAAAATCACGAAGTGCATTTTTGTTTGAACGCCCATTTCCGTAATTGTTATTCTACGGAATAACATCTACGGAATGAATTTGCATGGTTGAAATTGTAAAAGACTGAACTTGTCAAATCTAAAAACAGATGTTAAAAATCCTTTGACATATAAGCATTAATCCCATTTAACATCCAAGCAATTCCAACACCCAACACCCGATAGATCCCAACACCCGATAGATCCCTTTGGAATTTCACAACCCTATTTGTTCGCAGTACCTTTTGCGATATTTTCTGTCCCAATTGCGAATGGCTTTATATTTTAGCATAAAATTTATTCTTTTAATCCAATGTCTAAATGAATCCCATCCATATTAAAATTATGACCAAATGAAACATATATCCTCTATGGGCATCTATCCGTACCAAATACTGAGGCAACTATCTTCTTTGCACCGATAGATGTCTTTCCGATTTGTTTACCCTCATTTCACAAATATTCAAATAAACTATTAAATTGACGTAATTACTATTTATTTAACGTAAACAATTTTCAAAAAAATTGAAATTACTCTTAAAATAAGTTGTCACATAAAAATTTTCTGGCAGCACAAAACTTATTCATCCATTTGTTGCTACTATTTAATTTTTTAAAAAAAGCTATCATAAATTTCATGGGCATTGTTCTCGTTTGTAATTTTGTAACCATACTAGGGACGGTGTGGGTTTTATATTCAGTAATTTGTATTCGCTCTAGATAGTTTAGTTTAGCAGATTCATACTTCGGGGCATTTATCCGTACCTTACCCTATCGATTTTTATAGCATTTGAAATACAATTTTCGTCGTATGGCCAAAAAGACAAAGTGTACAGGTTAAGAATGATAAAACAACTTGAACAAATTGTGCGAACAAATTAAGCTAACTTCGTCGTGTCGAGACATTGGAAAAAATATTTTACATACCCTATACATGCATCAAAATTAAATCATAAAAAACGTTTTTGGCAATTATCCCGCATAAAGATGAAAATAAATAAATTAAAAAAACATGTGTAAACATTCAACAGTCACAGACCAGGCCTCTAAGGCTAAAGTCAGATTTCCGCTTAGGCACAATGGGCGCGCGCCTAGGGTCTCCAATTTTCAAAATCGAGAAAAATGTATATTTCTACTATACATTCACTGATAGAAATCCGACATGTATTTAAATCAAGAACCGACATTTGATTCAACTGATTTTCATATTCAAGCCAAAATCAAATTATTTTTATTTGAATTAAAAAACAAAGTAATAAAAACAAATGCCAAACCATTGATTTTAAATGCAAGTTATTTAAAAAAAATATTGTGTTTTTGATTTAAATGCATCTAAAATGATATGCGCACTGAGTGCGACGAAAATGTGTACGGCATTCTCGGGTTCGCCGTGGCTTTTACCAAAGGTAGAACAAGCTAAGGTACACAAAAAGGATAAATATTTGATTTTTTAATCACACAAATTATAAATACCGACAAAAATCGACTTTGCTGAGCATTCCATGTTAGAGTGCACGGAGAGAAAAAAATGGAGTCATTAGCGAATTTTCTGGTGAAGGATTAGATAGGAAAACTTCCCAGAAAATTTAGGAATCAATTTGACTTTTTTTGTTTTCCTATACATTGTTGCATATGTTACAAGTATTTTGGCAGTGAGATTTGCAAATACAGGATAGATTGCCGAAATTTGGTCTATTAGAAAATATAACAGTGATTTTAAACACGGTTTTTCTCCGTGGGTTATTAGGTAATTTAATGTTGCTGATTCCAAATCGGGTAGTCGGGTAGTAATTGTTATTCAATATTATTTTTACTACAACCTATTAGTATAATCTGATCAATAATCTGATCACCTTACATTAGCTGCATTCCCGATCCACGTAAAAATTACAGTGCCGTACTGCGGAATACTGCACAATAAGTGCGTTCCCAATAAAAATTACTGGCCAATATTACGCAGTGGTTTTTACATGTGTCGGGAATGCTGTTATTAAGATATTAAGGTCAAATGGTCTGAAAATTGTAAAAATGAAGAAAAAAGATGTATATAATATATCAGTGAGACAGAGAAAGTCCAACTGACATGAAAACCACGTGAAAAGTCGCGCAGAAAAAAGTGTATTGTATTGTATTGCTTACAATTGAATCGAAAAGTTATACCAAAAATTTTTTAGAACGCTTCAGTAACGCTAAATTAAAAAAAAAAACATTAGCGGTAATTGATCGCAAAAACTCTTTTTGTTTTATTGTTACAGAAAACTAAACGAGTTGAGAAAGACATTTAATTTCTGTAAGCGTTTGTTGGCCAGGACATGATTCTACATAAAACTCCCATACATCAAAATCCGATTGGAATAAATTTAATTGAAAAGTTTGACTTCAAAGAGGAATTTTGATACAACTGTTCGCCGTTCACTTAAATCACCATACGGGTTTTCAATAATTGCCAAATTGGCAATTATAGCTTTTGTTATGTTTTTAAGCTCGATTTACAGACCATTTGAACTTATTTGGCATAATATCTTTGGAACTTTTAGTAATCTTACAAAATTAAAGGCACAGAATTTATTTGTCTCGTTTGTTTAATAGCACTATCATTTTGATGTATTATATTTGTTCAAAAATATTACGTTTACACAATTGATTAATTCTTGCTCTATTCTCTAGACTCAAAAATCCCAACATTTCTTTTAAATCCCTTCAAAATCAACCCGGACATTGCGTTGCGCCTTTTCATATCCTATAAGATAATAAAGATGCGTATTTGAGATAGCGTCACCTTTTATTGTCCTCGAATTTTGGAAACTGAATAACATGCAATGTTCAATAACACGAAAATCTGTGTTGAAATGCTTCTAATCGATGTCCGATCTGAAGATTTTCCTGTTCACACTCCACAATTACTATTAAGTTGTGATTTGATTTAAACAAGAAATTGAATATTAATCAATCGGATAAAGTACATTGTTTGTCTCTTCTTATGATTTTAACATGGTATCTACCAGCATTCTTTATATTTCTATTATCTTTATATTTCTCTATCTTATAATGATAAAGAATTTCTAATATTATATTTCTAATACCAAGTAACATAAAAGTATTGTTAAATATTTACAATCATAACAAGTCGCTAATGGAATTTAAGTAAATAAACTGGATAACCCTTGGAGCACAATGAACGCAACCAAGCCGCAACCAACACGCATCCAAATGTCACTTACGAGTTTATTTCACAGAAATGCTTTTGAGTGAGCACAGTGAACGCATTGAAGGCAACCATCGACGCAAAAGTTGCCAAACTTTGAACTTTAACGCAACAGCTCTGCGTTGACAGTTCATAAAGTGAGGCTGGGAAAATGTCGTTCAAGAAAACATTGATAGCTTTATTGCAATAACATACAAATAACAAAGATAAAGACCAACAATGCAAATTATCGCTTCAAAATCTCTCATTTTTTATATATTTTTATACTTTAGTTCACTTTTAATTTTTCTGTGTTTGTCTCACAACGCAACAAACGACGCTTCTATTGTGCTCAACCTGCGTTGTGTGACAGTTCGAAGTTTCCTTAGTTGCGGCTTGGTTGCGTTCATTGTGCTCCAAGGGTAAGGTTTTTAAAAGAAATAAATTCATCAGCTACATAAAATGCTCTTAGTTGTAGAAGGCTATAGTGATATTTTGCTAGATGTTGTCGCCCTAAAATTTACCAAGGAGTAGATATTGCTGAAGACAGTTATTTAAAAAACAGAATTTTTATTTTTACGTCTTTTTTTGAGAAACCAATTTCGTAGATCGATCGAAAAATTTTAAGGAGGGAAAACACATGTGTTGCAACCATTTTTCTTCCTTCAAGAAAAGCGAAAACTTGGAATTTTAGGCCAATCGGTTTAATGATTTCCAAGTTACAGCTTTTGTAAAAGTTAGGCTTGTATTTCCACTAAAACTTTCCACCTACTCCTGGTTTTCTCGCATTGCTGGAGTCGAAAAATATTCTGGCGGCTCGGATATCGAAAAACACTCTTATAACAAGTTGTTACAAATACTATTAACATTCAATTCATTTTAGTAAAATATTAATGAAAACCTATAAAGTTTCATGGCAATGCATTTCATTGTGGAAAACCTAGAAAGTTTCATTAATCTTTAATTTTAGTAAATTTATAGTAATTTAAAATCACTAAAAGAGTGATGTGTGGATGCCTGTTCAAACGCGGTCATTTTTTTTTTTTTTTGTTTGGGACATTTTAAGCCGATTTGCATCAAAATTTTAATTCTGGTTTGTTTGTTACCAGTAAACTCAGGAATGGCTGAGCGGAATATTCTGAAATTTTACAGTTAAGATAATTATAAACCCGGTTCAAACATAGGTTATAAGTCATTTTGTTTGCACGTCTCCATATCGGAGGCCCTATACAAACTGACAGGTTTTTTGCGTTTTTTAGATACGGAATACATTATCTTCAATGGTTCCAATTCAATGGTTCCAAATTTGTGAAGTTTATATCATGAATTATTTTTCTGAGTGTATACACGGCAAAAAAGCATAATGTATTTTTCAATCCAAAAATTATATTGAAGAAATTTTAATACAATTTTGGATTTTGGACCTGCGATTTTTTTTAAATATTTTAGTCTTTTTTGCTTTCATATTTTAACAATTTTGTATTATATATTGAACCTAAATACTTCTAATATTAATGTCTAAAATTTAATCAAAATTGTAGATTTAAATACTAAATTGAACCAAAAATAAATTTTAAAAAATTTTGCATTGGATTCCATATAGGTCCAGCGTAATCCAATTTTGATTGGAATTTACTCCAAGATTTATTACCGTGTACATTTAGCGATTAGCCTCACATTTACTACTTGGTTTAAAAACCTTCTTTTTAAATCATGGGAACTTAGAAAAACTGTCTCTGCTCTCATACTAAATATATCTATTAAATTGTTATCTCAATAACAACATTATATTGTTGA
Source organism: Chrysopilus asiliformis (assembly GCA_964034945.1). Taxonomy (NCBI): domain Eukaryota; kingdom Metazoa; phylum Arthropoda; class Insecta; order Diptera; family Rhagionidae; genus Chrysopilus; species Chrysopilus asiliformis. The sequence continues at coordinate 43,679,717 of OZ035961.1, forward strand.
GATAACTTTATTTTGACCAGAAATTAAAATTCGATACGTTTGTTCGTGAAGTGTTGCCGAAATGATTGCTTTGATGGTCAATATGTGTTCAATAATGAGATTTTCACACATGTTTATAACTATTTAGAGCGATAAGGCAGCAGTTAATATCATGTGAACTCCAATCTTTTTAATCCAATTGCAAGCACCTTTCATATATAGATATTTAAAACCTCGCTTCGATTAGACATAAATTCAGATTTCCTTCATGGCATACCATTGAAATGTTCCGTGGGGACATCATTTGTCAGAATTTTTTTGTTTGTTCGTGAAGTGTTGCCGAAATGATTGCTTTGATGGTCAATATGTGTTCAATAATGAGATTTTCACACATGTTTATAACTATTTAGAGCGATAAGGCAGCAGTTAATATCATGTGAACTCCAATCTTTTTAATCCAATTGCAAGCACCTTTCATATATAGATATTTAAAACCTCGCTTCGATTAGACATAAATTCAGATTTCCTTCATGGCATACCATTGAAATGTTCCGTGGGGACATCATTTGTCAGAATTTTTTTGATATCTTGGGCAAAAATTCTAAGAAAAACTATGCCCGCAAGTGTCATTTTAATGGCAGGTTATCGATAAAATCACAATTTATGTCTAATCGAGACCTAAAATAACATCAACCTTTGTTTGAAACGCTTCAAATAAAATCCACATAATGTTTACAGTGATCACTATAATCAGTATTTTTTAAAAAAAACCTCACAATTTTTAAATACGTACAATGAATAAAATCAATATATCGACATATAGAAATGCAAACTATATCAATATTTTTAAATAGTAAGTTTAAATTCGGATATTAGTTTAAAATTTTAGTTTAAATAACATACCGCTTTTGAGATATTTATGTAATTGTGTATCTCAGATATAAATTTCACAAAATTATATTTAAAACATTCCGTCGTTGATTTTTATTACTCTGGTCCAGATTCAGTACAAAATCGTACTATAAACATTGATTACGAAATAAACATTGACAAAAAGTTTAAGTATTAACACTTTAAATGTAGTATTAGTTCGAAACGAAATTCATCACCATAATTCCAGGATAATCCTCAGTAACCGACGCTTTTCAAATCGATTCATACAAATCTGAGATTTACGACGAAGGTATGCACCGCAACCATCTCGCGCAAAGCACCGAATCCTAACTAAAATGACGATTTCACTGGTCCGCGCTACCACTTCAATTCCCAAAAGGGGGATGCTGTAGTTCCGTCAGGCATCATCATCGAGCGACAAAACTCCTATTCCATGCCATTCCACACCAAACTGAAACTTAACACTCCAGCTTAGACCTTAACTTCGACTGGGAACAAGGATTCCAGCTCCTTCCCCGGGACCCAACCCCGTTGCCCGTACTGGGGTGATTTCTGGAGGAATAATTCGGGCAACGCCTGTTTAATTTTCCCTGCGATCGACGCACCAGCCTAGCACTTAAGGTTATGTGTATGTACATAAAGTGTACCATTTTCATAATGTTTTGTTTTCACTTTAATGATGCAAATTATGAGTTCTTTCTTTTTCCTTCTCAAGCAACATAAAATATTGGTATACTTTCCAACGGACTCGCAGTAACATCGGTAAGGAAAGGCGCAATTATTAATGTCCACAAGCGAGAGAAGCTGAATTGCTCCATAAGAAATTTGAGAGCGTGCGCATACTTGAAGAGTTTTCATTGCTTTTATTCTTTTTATGATTTTGCTTTTCAATTATGTTTTGTTTTTTTTTATACTCTGCCAAGAAATAGTTTAACAAACAACAAAGTTAAAGACATAATACAAGAAATGAGACCCCGTCAAAGATCATAAAATTGCATTTTGTTATTCAGCCATTTCGTTCCACTTCATTTGAATTTAAATACGGTATCCATTCATGATAACGATAACCAGAACTAAAACCAACGTCTTATACCCGTGCATAAAAATTTTAGTCCTTTACATTACAATAATTTTTACGACAATCTTACGTTGAGATATTTAAGTAATTTAAAAATCTGATTTTAACAAAAAAAAAGGTTGTTTTTTCAGTCAGAAATTACATTTTTACTGTACTGTACTGTACTGACATTATTGCATCATAGTCCAATCGGACTATAAAATCGAAATTACAACAAATTTTGTATTTAATATCAAGGACTGTGATTACGAATTTTCGTAAACGAGACGTTATTTATTTAATTTTTGATTTTAAATTTTAAATCTACAGTTTACCATGTTTTTTACTTTTTTTACTTTTAAAAAAATGTTTAAATTAGAATTTTGAATTTACGGGCAAGGATGTTTATCCATTGAGAATCAAAATTTCTAAAAAAAACAAGAGGCGAAACAAAGGAAGGGATGAAAGAGATTTAACAGATGTACAAAATGAAAATCTGGATTGTTTTTGTTGAAAGAATGCAAAATTTGATATGCAAAAAATGGTAAGCAAACTGTGATTTTGTTAAAATCGAAATACAGTAGAGACTCGGTACAGGCATTATTTTAAAGTCAAAATTTCAAGTTTTTTTTAAATAGAATTGAATGTTGTCACATAGGTATAAGTTTTTAATGCAGCAACATTGTTACTTAATTTTAACTTGAAAATATGTTTTTTGCCCTTAAGACTATTAAACAAAATGTGCCCCATAAAGAATAATCCAGTAATTAGAAAATCTCCGTGGTTCAAATTAGGTCTGGTTTCTATTGAGAAATGTAGTTCTCTAATACTCTACTGCAGCGTTTTCCAAACTGGGAGGCGTGGACTACTCTAAGGGGAGGCGCGAATATTAGCCAGTATTGACAAAAAAAAGTGCACGTGCAGCTAATACAATACGTAACATATAGGTACATATTAACTACTATGATGCTACCCTTACCCCGTAGCAAACATAACGGTTCAAATATTTTTAAGGGAGCCGTGGTAAAATAAAGTTTGGAAACCACTGCTCTACTGTATTAGATAAATGTAGTTCTGGCTACACTTCCCGTGTCAAAATCGTTTGCTAAACGATTGTGGACAGGCTAGCACAGAGACGGCAACGACAGAATTAAGTAATCAGGGTATTCACAGTCGTCTTTTAAATTGCGGGTAAATTTACCGCTCATTCAGTCAAATTTAACAGATTTTTACCGAGACGGTAACTTGGTTCATGTAAAAATGAATTACCGGATTCGGTAATTGTATACATGCCTCGAGTCGTGTTTTTCAGCCTCGGTATTCGGTATCAAGAATCAACCGCGGGTGGCGCTAGTAATGTTTTTAATTGTCAAATTTTTTCGCTGGTTATCTCATCGGACTGCAAATTTTTTCAATTTTGATAGCCGTTGCCACAATAGAAATTCAAAAGAATACATCAAACATGGATTTAAAGGTATGTGATATATTTTACAATCAAATTCGCAGTTCATGATTTGGTCACGTATCAAATAAAAGCGCTGTTCTCAAATCTGTGCTGTGGGATGTTCACAGCAGAATATTTTCAGTCTTTTAATATTACCGAAAATACCGAATACCGAAAATTAAAAGAGGATTGTGAATACCCTGATAGTAAGGCTTTTTCCATCGCGTCAGTTAAATGTTAAATACAAGACAGTGTACGGGAAAAAGGAGGACGGGATGGAAATCCTAATTTTGAGGGTGTATTTGACCTTGAGGGTTACAATTTCTCGCCTGCGGCGCATAAATTTCTACCTGTATGCATTCTTTTAATAAAAATTTTGCCTGTAGCGGATTTTTTTTTTCAATTTCTGTCTACTATATGCACATCAGGGTGTTAGGGATGACAAAAGATTTTGATTTTCGCATGTCCGTCTGTCTCTCCGTCCGTCTATCTGTCCGTGAACACCATAACTTTCGAAACGATTAGACTAGAGACTTGAAATTTGGTAACTATACTTCTCGTAAATGGCTAGGCTAAGTTCTTGAACTAACAAAATTGAACCATTCCATCCCACCTCCCTCATACAAACGAAACAGTTTTTGCAATATTCTCGAAAACAGTGAGTCGTATTGAAAAAATTATAAAGGTAAAATCCATTTAGAAGATGTTCTTCATAACTGTTCCATACATCAAAATGCATTCGGACCGCTCTTTTCCCCATCTCCCATATAAATGATATACGTTTTTTCCCGTTTTCTCGAAAAATTCGTATCGAAAAATTGATAAAGATGAAATGTGTTTACAATATTCGTTTCCCCTCTCTTAAACAAATGATTTAAAAAAAAACATTTTTCATTCATCATATAAATATTTGACAATTCGCACCTGGCAATTGTAGCTTTTCTTATGTTTAAATAAAAGTTTTGCCTGTGTTGCAGTTTTTGTCGCATACCAAAGAACTAAGTAATATTTTTTAACTAGATAATCACAAACAAAAATTCAGACAAACCTCTTCTCTCTAATTGGTGTTTCAAAAATTCCAAGCATAGAGATAAATTATTTTTATCAATTTTTGTTTTTGAAAGGAAAGGGACGTCAAGTATAGGTTTTGCTTCATGCGCTGCGCAGTTTTGGGCATCAATCAATTAAATTTTCAATTCACTAAATAATTGATTAAAAATGTAATTGCAATTAAATTTAATTGCAATTAAAGATTGATTGCAGGTTGCAATTAAATTAATTACGATTAATTTATAACGATTAATTCAATTGCAATTAAATTTAACTGCAATTAAATTAATTGCGATTGTAATTTTGATTTAAGCGAGAACTCCAATTGGGCAGAGGCAGCAGCAGAGGCAGAAGCAGAACTTTAGAATACATAGCGTCTTATGTGATGAGCTCCAATAAAGCAGCAGCAGAGGCAGCGGCAGAAGCAGAAACACATTTTAGCTCTAATCTCTAAATTTCTGCTTTCAATTTAACCTCACAAATCGTTGTTGATATTTTTTTGCATATATGGACGGAAGTAAATATTTGTAATACTTGAAATGGAGGAGAAATAAATTGAATACTTAAAAAACGACAAAATATTATACGACAAATCATGCCGCGGATATAAAAACGTACAACGTTTTGACAGGTTTCTGCTATTTTCGTCAGAATTCAAATTTCATTGTGGTACAGAAAGCAGATTCTGCTTCTGCCTCTGCTGCTGCCTCTGCCTAATTGGAGTTCTCGCTTTAAAATTAAAAAATAAAGGTCTGTAAAAAAATGTACATAGGATAAATGCTACAATGACTAATCTGCCAAAGAGCCACAAATTGTCTAATAATATGTTTAAAATTTAATCTCACTTGAATATGTAATTAAAACGGCATTTTTTTAATCATTCAATCCACTTACCACAAAACTTTGATTGAACCCTTGAAAGGTTTCAGTACGTAATTCCGACAATCAAAATCCCGAATTTCATAGTCCCGAATTTCAGAGTCCCGAATTTCAGCTGCACGATTCTTATAAATTATTAATCCTTTTTATTAATTTTGCTTTTCCAGAACCGTTAATTGCAAGGTGTTGACAATTCGGGATTTTTCATTAGGGGTTTTGTTTTTTTAAAGTTTATACGATTTAATTGTTAATTGTTACTAGCAATGATTGATCAAACAATAATTAACAATTGATTAGTTGTAATTGTGCAGAGCAGCAACTAACAATTAATTAGTCGTTAATTGGGAAATATACAATTAATCAATTGTCAATTGCAGAATTTACATTTCCAATTGATTAATTGTAATTGTTAATTGCAATTAAAAATCAATTGCACTTTTTTTACTGTGATTTTCATAAAACTTTTTTATAAAAAATTTCAAGTCGCTAGATCATCGCGTTCTTGAATGAATTAAGATACGTAAAACCGACAAACCGACTCACAGTGTGTCATCTGACGAATCTAGGTGGACAAAAGTCATTACCAGATTCCCACCAATGAGCTAAAAACTGATGTAAACAACACCTTCAAACTTCCAAAACTGACTATTGTTTATGTCTAACATCTAACGGTAATTAAAAACAAGTTGAGTCAATTGTTAAGTGCAATTGTAATTATACGCCAGTCACATTTTCGCGATACTTTGTGCACCAGCTTACTGTGTCAGTTTGCAATTGTGAAATATTTTTATTAATAGATCTTATTTCTGAGGGCAAGTAATATATTTTTTTCAATTAATATTAATTTGTATGTTATTCAAATAATATGTGTTGAAAGTATAGGTAAAATACATGTTATTTTTTCTTTGTTTCACAACTTTCAAAGTCTGGAAATAATATGTACCCACATGTACCCGGGCTAAATTTTGCATATATCGCACATGGTCCCGTAGACTGTAGTATCTCAAAATCGGCCATTTCAAGAAAAACGCATTCAAAGTTTTCATTTCAAAATAATTGTTTATAAATAATTGTTTTTTTCTGTTGTCTGTACAGTAATATTTCAATTTATTACTCTTTTGATAATAATTTACAGATCATTTGCTTCATTTTTTTTTTTTTTTGCAATAATAAAAGATAGAGTTAGGTTTGTTTTCCACAAAATCAATTTAAATTTTAAAAAATGGGAATTTAAAAAACCAAAAATAAATAAATTTTAGGACTACGTTTACATTTAAATTTGTTTTTCATTTGATTCCGCCAATTTTCCTTTACATAATGGAATAATTACTCAAAAACACATTTTTTTGAGATACTACAGTCTACGGGACCATGTGCGATATTCTAGTTGCATCATTTTTCTTTATAATAGTATAAATTTTAGCCAGCACACTCAAGTACAACTATATTTTTTTGGTTTTTTTAAGAAAACCTTTACTGATAACTGATACCTCGGATTCCGATGAGGAACGTTACTTATAAAATTATTTTATTAATATGAATATTGTATTCAATGTAAAAAAATGTATTTTAAGATACTATTCTTACATTTCTTGTATTATGGATTTTTAGGTTATTTTAGTATTTTTTTTGAATTTTTATAACTTCATAATCCTGTAACTAATTTGCTTAAAAAATAATAAAGAAAACATTAGAAAAATGATTTATATTATTTTAATACTAACAAACTAATTGATACGAATACAACACTGCCGAAAAATAATTTTGTCCAGCTAGGTTGTTCTACGCGACACACTGTGCGACTGGCTGACGGACATGGTTTGCGTGTCTGCTCTAAATCGAATGGAGTTTACAGATTTCGGCAATCATACCAAACTTGACCACAAAATCAAAAATTTATTTTCTTTGGAAATAAAAATTCTGTCCTAAAGAAAAATAAAATATGAAAACATTTCAAAAATTATGCCATTTATTAATAATTTTGTAAACTTGATTATTCATTAATTAAAAGCTATTAAAAGTAGAAATAAATAAAATTTATTTGAAGCTGATTTTTCTAACGTTTCCATCTGATGAAGCCGTGTACACAGTTTCGTCTGGTCCCAAGCAAATGCTATTTACACATGATCCAACATCAAATTCTCCCGCCAATTTAGGACTGCTATCAATATTTGTCCATTTCTTTAGTTTTCCATCCCAGCCAGCTGTAAACAGCGATTTGTCGTTACCACAGATAGTGGTGATAATCATTTCATGGCAATCCTAAAAATTTAACAAAGATTCGAGTATAAATGCAAGTTATATAAATGGAAAATATAAATGGAAAATATAAATGGAAAATATAAATGGAAAATATAAATGGAAGTTATCTCAATTAACCTAAAAGTTTTTATACTTTTATGAGATCCATATGATGATATATTCTATTAAGTATATTCTTTTATAACGCATCGAACCAATCGTCGAACACAAAAATATATTACAATAGGCCTTACCAATGACCCGTGACTAACTTAGTAACAGCTTTTGGTGTGTGCGAAACGGGCTATTTGCTTGCTAATTCTAGTAAGTTTTCACACATTTATCACAGCGAATTTAAAACTTTTCAATAAAAACTAGGATTTGAACCGAAATTAGCAAGCAAATAGCCCGTTTCGCATACACCAAAAGCTGTTACTAAGTTAGTCACGGGTCATTGGTAAGGCCCAATGTGTTTAGATTATAATTTTAAATAACTGGGATGACTAAAAAAATTTGATTTCCAATTGTCCGTCCGTGAAACCATAACTCTCAATTTAATTAAGCTAGAGATTTTTACAGATATATTTCTTTAAAAAAAAGGCTAAGTTTTTGAACGAGCAAATCGGACCATTCTTTCCCCCTCCCCAATACAAAAAAAACCGCTTTTTGCGATTTTCTGGAAAAGGTTGAGCCGTATCGAAAAATTTGTGAATGCTAAATGTATTTAGAATATGATTTTAAATAACTCTTTCATACATTAAAATTCAATCGAACCACTCCTTCTCCTCTGCCCAATACAAATTGATTTTTTTTCACACAAAATTTGTTTGTCTTCATAACAAATATTTGACGATTGACGACTGTCAATTGTAGCTTTTTATACCCGATATGATATATCATATAGAAGTATATTAGATTTAGTATACCGATTGTAACGCATCGAACCAAACATTGGACACAAAACTGAACTACACCAGGGAGTTAGGGATGACAAAATATTTTGATTTCCGCATATCCGTCCGTCTGTCCGCCCGTAAACACCATAGGATTTCGAAAAGACTTTGGAATGGCTGAAATGTGTTTTGAATACGATTTTACATAATCGTTCCATACATCAAAATCCAATCGGACCACTTTTTCCTCCCTCTCCTATATACAAATGGATTTTTTTAAATATAGGGGAAACTGGGGTATTCTGGACCACGGGGAATTGCGGACCAGCGTCATTTTCTTTCCCCTAGTAGTGGTTGGTAGCTGCAAATAACTGTAATCAGTTTGCCTCATGTTAAGCTAATTTTCCTAACAGTACTCGACTTGTGTATACGCACTATCACCTCGCTTCGATAGCAAATATAAAAGTGATACTTCGAAATTTTTTTTTCACTTTGTGTTTCGCTTAAATTTAACCACATTTTTCGAGAATCAACTCAAGTAAATATATTGATAATATTCGCGGAGCCTTAAGCATTCGACACTGACAAGAAATTTTGCATGAAGTTTGCATTGTGTTACTAATAGCTGCCATATTGTAAAAAAGAGCATTCGGGGAATTGTGGACCACTTTTGTCGGGGAATTATGGACCACTCAATTCTTGACATTTGACAAGCAAACTTCGTGTATTTGATGCATATAAGTGTTTTTTCATGCAAAAACACAGCATTAGATTTTCGGCAATCATACTAATATATAAAAATGAGTTGGTGTCTGTCTGTCTGTCTGTTCCTCTTTCACGCAAAAACGGCTGAACCGATTGACTTGAAACTTGGCATGAGTATCTGTGGTAGTTTTGGTTCCAACATAGGGGTACGGAAAAGTAGCGCGAGGGGTGGGGGTAGTAAGGGGAGGGGGTAAAGTGATTTCGAAATTTAGTTTTCCCTCTATGTTACTCTTTCGCGGGGAAACTACTGAACCGATTGGCCTGAAATTTGGCATAGATGTTCGTCGTGGGTCCAGCCCCAACATAGACCCATTAAAAAGTTTTTAAGTTCTTTCCGGTTTTCTTCGTATTCTAAAATTTAGACAAAAAGCTTAACCCGGCAACGACGGGTATACAAGCTAGTTTCTAAATCGGCCGTTTTGACATCGCCAGAGGATGTAAATGACCTTCATGAGAAGGCTGATATGAAGCGAAAGAGATTGGAGAGAAAAGGTGATAAACCATAATCGAAAAAGCAAAAAGATCGTGTCAAATCGAAGACATCACAGAAGAAACAACCATCTTCAACCTATTGTGAGGTGGAAGAATACATCGATTTCTGCATAATTTGTAAGAAAAATATGCCAAAAAAAATGAACCGCCGAAATACCATCCATTGCAACGTGTGCGATCGAGCTGTTCACTTGGGATGCTCCGGAATGACTGCAAATTACTGGACTTGCGAACATTGCGTTTCGGACTGATTTTCATTGTAATTTTTCACTTCATTTCACTTTGTCTGTTATATAATAAATATATGAATCAAAACAAAAAGTTTGTCTATCACATTTTTCCATTTTTAATCGATTTTAAAAGTGGTCCACAATACCCCGAGATTTTTCAAAATCGCAAAAACGCCATTTTTGCGCCAACTGATAAAACTTGTATAATTTAATATTTGACCGAACTGCTGTGACCCAAAGAGAGGTTATTTATCGTACTACAAATTCAAGCTTTGAAATTTTCAGAAAAAGTTATTTTTTTGCGAGTTTTTAGCCAAAATAAAAATGCGGTCCAGAATACCCCAGTCTCCCCTACATATTGCCTGTCATCAAATAAAGGATTTCACGATTGGCATCTGGCAATTGTAGCTTTTCTTATGTTTTAATTTAACTTATAGAGTAGGTATTTCACTCCCGAATCATTGACATCTGTACCGGTCATTTTATTTAGCATTCCTGCTAGCATTTTTAGTACAACATACTATCGACTGACTAGTTGAACGAAATCTTTATTCGACCAAAAATTATTACACAGGTCGACCCTCATTCCGGTGCACACGACATACGAGCCCTTTCTGGGTAATTTGGAGTCGCTCAATTCTAGTTTCGTCGTGGTTTGGATGGGTCAGCTCTACCCTTTGAGATATAGTCTACCTCATTTATCATTTACTAGCTTGCATACCCGTCGTTGCCGGGTTAAGTTTTTTCAATTTTTTTTTTTTATGGTTTATGTTGGAGCTAAACTTTAGGCCAATCAACTCGGTAGTTTCCCCGCGAAAGGGTAACATAGAGGAAGAGCTAAGTTTCGAGTTCACTTTACCCCCCCTTACTCACCCACCTATCGGGCTACTTTTTAATAGGTCTATGTTGGGGTTGGACCCCCGACGAACATCTATGCCAAATTTCAGGCCAATCGGTTCAGTAGTTTCCCCGCGAAAGAGTAACATAGCGCAAAAACTAAGTTTCGAAATCACTTTACCCCCTCTCCTTACTCCCCCACCCCTCCCGCTACTTTTCCGTAACCCTATGTTGGAACCAGAACTACCACAGACACTCATGCCAAATTTCAAGTCATTCGGTTCAGCCGTTTTTGCGTGAAAGAGGAACAGACAGACAGACAGACAGACAGACAGACAGACAGACAGACAGACAGACAGACACCAACTCATTTTTATATATTAGTATGATTAGTATGATGAGTATTTGAGTATATGATTATTTTTCAATGTTATATCCCAAACATAATATGCATACAATTAATATCCAATGTTAATTACCTGTTGACAACTTTCTAAAATTACACCAGGTATTAATTATGACAATTTCTTTTTAAATTTCAATACTAAAAAACACTCATTTCTCGGTTTACGTTCATGTAATCCATACGGTATAGATATGTAGATACTATACAATCTATGAAAACAAATATTTCTTTGAACTATTTTAATTAAATATGAATCGCGAAAAATTTGAAAATTGTGTAAGATTTTTTTTTCAAATGTTATAATTAGTAGGGTGTGAGAGGCAGTGGGAGTTGCACGAAAAAATTTTTAGTGACTTTTCTTTATTTTCAGAGCGTGAATTATTGATTGTGTCTTTTATTTTCGTGTCATTCCATCACAGTGTCGTTCACTGGACGAATGTTGTCGTTATTTTAAAATGTTGAGAATTTTCTTTTGATTGCAATCCATTATTTTGCGGTTGGTCTGGTTTCAAAATTATTTTTGGCAACCTACAATTAACATTTGTAATAAATTCTAAGCAAAATCTCTCTTTTTTCGAAAATTATGTTTCTACTTTACTTTACTCTTTAATAAATTTTTTAGTTGAAATATTGTTGTTTTCCACACTTTTTTGTGTCAAAAATTTTGTGAGATATCTTTCTGGTCTCAATTATCATAAATTCTTCGTACATTTTAACAAATTTTCAAAAAAATGATATGGAATTTGCATAAAACTTATTTGACCTCTAAATGATTTTTCGTAATTTGAGGTGTATCTTTTTAGACTTCCTTAATTTTAGCAGTCGATATTTCTTCTTCAAATACACTGCAACCGAATTAGAATTTTGATCTACTTTTTTATGCATGTATAAAAAAAATTTAAATTTTTGCTATATTTTAGATAAACCGAAACATATTTTTTTTCGGAAAATTGTTTATTTAAAAATACCTACACAATTTCTTATAGTATGCTTTATAGCGGCGTATATGAAAACGGTGAAAATAAATAAAAGCATCTATTGTAATGGGATTTTATGAATCCAGAGAAATGCAGAAGGTCGTGAGGATGAACAAAAGAAAAGTAAATATTTAAAAAAAAGGAACGCCTCTGTTTTATCAGAATACATTTTATTGAGGCTTTTTGTTTGTGGATTTTCACCGCTCGACTATAATTGAATCTACTAAACCTCTGTCCCAATTTTTTTGCCACATGACTGTTAAGAAACCGTAAGGTTATACATAAATCGAAGTAATGTTCATAAACCGAGAGATTTTTTTTTTCAGAACCTAGCCGTTGCTGGGCACTGTCCAAACTCTTAACTTTGGTCTTCTATAAAGGTTTTTTTAGAAATTATAAAATTCGAAATTCAAAATTACAATTTTTAAAATCAAAACATGTTTTACGCGTTAAAATCGGGATAGAAATGTGCCGCAGGCAAATTTTGTTGCCCGATGGACATTATTTTTAAAAAGATGCGCGTAGGCGTCAATTTGTGCATATCAAGTAAAATTTTGTTCTGTGCGGTTTCAGTTAGCAAGGTTTCGCAGTTGCACAATTAGGTTTTTGAGCCTGTTCAGATTGGTTAAATAGTCCGCCGACAGAAACTGGCAACATTAGGGCAACATTACTCAGTACCACTTCCTCGCCTTGCCCTAATGTTTCCAGTTTCTGTCAAAATTAGGCGGACTATTTTAACCAATCTGAACAGGCTCTTTAATACCAAATTTCGATCTACAGAGGAAAAATTCCGCGACTGCGCGGTTTTTGTCGCAATTTTGTTAATATATGCGATCTCTTTGTGCGCTCTAATTTTTGGAATGTGAAAACCGCGCCAACGATAGTCTTTTGTACTTTAGAATAGCAAATGACTATAATTTGGTTTAATTTTTTCTGCAATATATCTAGTTGTATTTGTATTTGTGCCAATTCTGGACCTCTTAAATTCCGGACAGGAATGAAAAATAGAGTTTTGAGACCTGGCGGAATGGAAACGTACAGGTTTGAAACCTGACGAATTTTTATGAATTCTTCACTCCATAAACCTTTACAGAAATATTAATAAATAAATACAGATTGGCCGTTAATTGGGTTGGCACTTAGGACAGTCCTTTATTTCACTCCCCCATTCATCAGATTTTTTCTCTTTCACGAAATGGCTATTTTGTCCTTTCATTAACATTTCTTTGTCCTTTTATTATTAAAATGGCGATTTTATTTACTTTAAAGTTTTGGAAAGTTAGGTCAAGTGCTTTGCATTTTTAAAAGCTTTCTTTTAGCTTTCTTTCGTATCTGTCTGTTTGCCTGTTTGTCTGGGTCAAATCCTGCAATCTAATTTCGACCCACATCCACTCATCCGATTGACTTGAAACTTTGCATACATACGTGGTCCGATGATAATATAATATTTTTACTACATCATCCTTGTTAGAATAAGGAAAGGTCCTGTAAGGATAATTTGATTATCATTTTCGTAAAATTTTCCAGGAAAATCTCATCTTGGGGTTTTTGAGGTCGCTGATTCGGATTATGGAATTAAAAAGTCTGTAAGGATAACGGAAGGCTCTGAAAGGATAACGTGATTATCCCTTTTCACAAATTTTCAGAAAAAATCTTTGAAGAATATCTTAAAGACTAAGATATATTCGAAGACTAAAAACTATATATATTAGGGTGGATCGCTTTTCTTTTTTCTCGGATTTCGGAAACGGGGGGGGGGGTGGAAAAGTTGTGAATTGATATAAAAACAAATTGTGGAAAGTTTCAGCTCGATCGGAGGTTATCTTCAGTTTCCGCTTTTCGTTTGAAAATTTGGCATAACAGTGTGTATGCGCTAGGTGAATTTCTATGTATTTTACAAATTTTCGCTTATCACTTTTGCTGTGTCGCCGCGTGGAGGCATTTGTAATTCGAAATCCTTTTTGGTTTTTTTTTATTATTTGTTAATTAATTCAAGCTTTTTTGGAAATCCTCCTTGGTTTTGGTGAAAGTTGAAATTTTTAGTTTAATGGCAGATTTTCAAAATTTCAAATGAAAAGCGGAAACTGAAAATGACCTCCGATCGAGCTGAAATTTTCCAAATTTCATTTTTACATATAATTCACATCTTTTCCATACCCCCCGCTGTTCACATTGTCACATTTATTTTTTTTTGTTCGAGCCGCGATCCACCCTAATATATATATATATATATATATATATATATGTAAGTGTGGCGAAAGACAGACGTCATTCTGGGTTTAAAGTAATACTATCCAAACACCAAACGATTAAAAAAGAGCAAAAAAATTTTTTTTTTTAAATTAAAAAAAGCTTTTATTTAGAAAAAATGCACCCAAAAGAAAAACATAATTTTTTTGGATGCTGTCTATCAGAAATAAAAGCGAGATAAAGCATAAAAAATAAAATTAAATTAATATTTATCTCGCTTCGATTTTTGACACACAACACCCAAAAAATTATTTTTTGCTTTTTAGTGCATTTCTTCCTTTTTAAGTGCAAAGCTACAAAAAAAGTTTAATTTTTTTTATACCAGGTAATTTTTATATTTAGAGTGTAATGTGAACCGTTGAAACCATCATATAATAAAAAAAAAACACTTTTTGGGTTAAAGAAAATTTTTTGGAGGGAGGGTTGGTGATCCCCCATCAAACATAAAACTTTTCTTGAATCACCACTCAACGTCATTGAAACTTTTGACCTCTTCAAGGACACATTCAAATTCATATCCACTAATTACTGAAGAGTTCCTATTTCTTACAGTTTTTGAACAATTTAATCACTATATTTTTTTAACCTAGGTATATATACGAACATGGAGTTAGACCTAGCACGACCTCAGTTATTGCAACTTTTTTTTGATTTTTTTAATTGATCATCATAACTCAAAAATTGCCGATTTATTTATTTTTTTCTTTTTTAAATCATTTTTCGGACAATGTTTTTATTATGATTTGCCATTTTTCTCACTATTAAAAATTTTTCACTGAAACACACATTTAGTTGCAACCACCAAAGTAGTGCTATGAAAACTCAAATTTAAATCACCTCCTTGGTCCATTTTACTGCATAATTTTCTTTAGCTTTATTGGAGGCCAATACCAAGCCCTTTCCATCTCGAGTGGCAAAAGCCAAGTACGATTTACGGTCACCAGCAACTGGTCCACAAAGGGCCAAAGGTGCACGTCCAGGAATCGCTATTTTTGTGGTATATTTCTCAGAGTCGGCGGCAGTAAGTTCAGATACGACAGCATCATTTTCACGAATTGAGTAGAATCGGTTTCCTTCGATGGCCAAGGACTTCACTTCCTCACATAAATTATACTTCATCTGGACTTTTTCGTTCTGGAACTTGACGACAACGCCCTTATCATCACCTGAATAAAGAGCATCTCCATACCATTGAAGACATTCAATATCATCTTCGCCACGGAGGATATCTCTTGGCCTTTGTATCTCCTCATCCAAAGGTTTTTCAAGCAATTTAATCGATCCGTCATATGCACTGGAGTACAATTTTCCAGTTGGTGCAACCGCCAAAGCATAAACGTACGATGAATGATATTTATATGTCCTCTGATGGTTTAAATCCTTGTCCCAAATCTGGAAAATAATTTAGAGTTTTCAATTTTTTCCTCCAGCCTTATTGAGGAAGATGCAATTAAAATACTTTAATTCGTCCATCGTAACCGCCACTGTAAACGTTATCCAGAGCATATGTAACATAAGTTACATCACCCTCGTGCTTATCACCAGCCGATGAAATTTTAACCACTTTCCCCGACATTTTTCCAAATTTTTACTTCAATAATTCCGCTCTTTTTCACAAAAGATACGCGAATAAAACTTTCTGAACACAAGCCGCTGAGATTTTGATACAATCTTCATAAAATCATAACATCAACTAAAAGTTCGTTTGCGCGCTCGACAGCATTAAATTTAGAAAACTGTTATTTTATTTTGTTTCGATCCCTATTTTTAGATTCATTGATGTCAGCGGGTATGCATTATTGTTGTATTATTGAAATCTTACTCTGCGTTCTTAAGTTCAGTATAAGATTTTATTTTTGGAATCAATATTTTCATGGAACCATTTTAATCGAGCGTTTTTTTTTTATTTTTGTCTAAAATAAATCAATGAAAATTATTGTTATTACTGAAAATTGTATTTTATTTTTCTTCTCAAAATACACATTTTGAGTGCATTTTTTTGTATATGTTGAATATTTTTAGTTCCAAATTTTTTTTTTCATGAACTCAATATTTTCCTTTCATTATTGTTTTGTTGATTTCGCAAATTTAAAAATCATTAAAATCTATAGGTGAGTCCAAGATCGTTTAAATATGTTGCGCATTTTAAACGTAAACTGCAACAAAAAATAATACGCCATCAAACTTTTGTCATGAATATTAGAAATATTTTCGTATTATTTTCTTTATTTATTTGACTTTTTTTTAATGTATAGAGAATCCAATACCGAACAACTAGACGAATTTGGATTACTTTACTTTCACATACTATTTTTTTATACCCGTATGGTGAAACCAAAGGGTATATTAGATTTGCCTTATCGTTTGTAACGCCAAGATCCCGTCATCACACACAAAAATTAATTACACCAGTGTGTTTAGAATGATAAAAAAAAGTTGAATTTAGCATGTCCGTCCGTCCGTCCGTCCGTCCGTCCGTCCGTCTGTCCGTCCGTCCGTCCGTCCGTCCGTCTGTGGCGCAGATTACGGGCGCACGGATTGAGCTAGGGACTTGAAATTTTGGCTTTAAAATAATGTCTGTACAGTTACGACAGTACATAATACCACAAATTTTGCTGGAAAATGTCTTACTTATTGTATTCAAGCCATTTCCATGCTCGACAAGAAAAGTTCGAATTACAGAGACTAATATATCGACCACAATTCGAATTACAAGATACCCAATATAAAAAAATGGTTGTTCGAATAAGCGTGGTATTCGAATTACCGAGTCTCTACTGTATTTCGATTTTAACAAAATCACAGTTTGCTAACCATTTTTTGCATACCAAATTTCGCATTCTTTCAACAAACCATCCAGATTTTCATTTTGTACATCTGTTAAATCTCTTTCATCCCTTCCTTTGGTTCGCCTCTTGTTTTTATACCCGTATGGTGAAACCAAAGGGTATATTAACTTTGCCTTACCGTTTGTAACGCCAAGATCCCGTCATCGCACAAAAAAATTAATTACACCAGTGTGTTTAGAATGATAAAAAAAAGTTTAATTTAGCATGTCCGTCCATCCGTCTGTGGCGTGGATTGCGGGCGCACGGATTGAGCTAGAGACTTGAAATTTGACACAGATCCGTTTTTCGTAAAATGCGAGGCTAAGTTCGTTAATGAGCAAAAATGGACCATACCCCCCATACGAACGAAAACGATTTTTACGAATATCTCAAAAACGGTGCATCTTATCAAAAAAATCCTAAAACAAAAGTTATTTAAGATATGATTCTACATAAAACTCCCATACATCAAAATCCGATTGGAATAAATTTTAAAAAATCTTATTGGAAAGTTTGACTTCAAAGTGGAATTTTGGTACAACTGTTCGAATTTTGATACGAATATCACCATATGGGTTTTCAATATTTGCCAGATAGGCAATTATAGCTTTTGTTATGTTTTAATTTAGCACTGATTTATTTTATTTTTTATGCTCTAATCTCGCTTTTATTTCTAATTCATAGTGCCCAAAAAATTATGTTTTCCTTTTTAGTGCATTTTTTTAAATAAAAGCTTTTTAAAAAAAAATCATTTTTCTTATTTTATCCTTTTTAGTCATTTCGTATTTGATTTAGTATGACTAAAAATCCAAAAAGAAAGGATAATCGCATTATCCTAACAGGACCTTCCGTTCCCCTTACAGAGTTCTTAATGTCAGAATCGGGTTCGCAGATCCCCAAAACCCCCAGATGAGATTTTTTCCGAAAAATTTGAGGAAAAGGATAATGACGTTATTCTTAAAGGACCTTGCATTATCCCTACGGATTTTTTAATGCAAGAATCGGATTGAAGAACCTCAAAAATAACCAGATGAAATTTTTTCTCGAAAATTTGAGGGAAAGATAATCACATTATCATTATAGAACCTTCCGTTATCCTTACAGATTTATTAATGTGAGAATCGGATTTAGCGACCCAAAGACCCCCCGAAAAATTCGAGGAAAAGGATAATCATTTTATACTTTTAAGACCTTCCGTTATCCTTACGGACTTTATAATTCCAGAATCAAAGTCAGCGACCCCAAAAACCACCATAAAAGATTTTTCCCGGACAATATTAGAAAAATGATAATCACGTTACCCTTTCAGAACATTTCGTTATCCTTACGGACTTTTTAATGCTAGAATCGGATTCAGTGACCCAAAAAACCATCAGAATAGATTTTTTTTTCGGAAAATTTGAGGAAAATGCAAATCACGTTATCCTTTCAGGATCTTCTCTTATCCTTACAAACACGAAATAGAGAAAATATTGTGTTGTCATTAGACCCACGTGTGTGAGCGAAATTCCAAGTCAATCGTATGAGTGGAAGTGAGTCTAAATTGAATTGCAAGATTTGAATCTGACAGACAAACAGACACGAAGGCAATCTGAATAAAAGCTTTAAAAAAACAAAAAAAATATGTTTCCATTGCAGTCCGATTATCAAAACTTTACAGAAATGATTTTGAGGAATGAAAGTTTATTTGTGATTTTTTTTCAAAAAAATTCAAATATGTTCTTTAGAAATATTCAAGGTCAAATGTTATATGCAGGGATGGGAAACGTTATCGTAACGCAACGAAATAACGAAATAACAAAATGATTTTCTGGCTATTTCTTCATAGTTATAGAAATTCAATCCCGTTACAATAACGAAAAACGTAACGAAAAACGAAAAAAAATATTACGTTTTTTCGTTATTTATTAACTTTTCCTGCTTTTGTTCAGTATTATATTTTTGTGAAATTTCCCACAAAAGTTCATCAAGTATAACCCCACAGACCTGCCACCTGCATAAAATATAATTAAAAATATTGGAGTAATATTTTAAATCGTATTTTGATTCTAATGTAGGGGCCACATCTATCAGTTTTCCACCAGTTTTTGGGAAATTGATGGGAAACTGATTGGTGTGAACGTTCGCGTCAGTCATATCGCATTAGAATAGAACCAAATATTATTTTTTGAACTTAATGCAATAATAATGCATACATACACTCTCTCTTTATTATCCACCGGTATTTTTTAAACTCTACAATCAAAATGAATGGAAAATTTTCACAAAAGTACAGTGGAGTCGCGGTAATATGAGCACACATCAGAGATGGCTTATTTACATTTGTGAATTTGTTCACGTTCAAGAGGTGAAATTTTTAAAGAAAATTTTAATAAAAAACATGCTTACATTACTATAAAAAAAAATTTTGTATTCAATAGAAAAAGTGACAAGAGGATGCATTACAATGAGGGTTTTCACAATCCTCTTTTAATTTTCGGTATTCGGTATTTTCGGTAATATTAAAAGACTGAAAATATTCTGCTGTGAACATCCCACAGCACAGATTTGAGAACAGCGCTTTTATTTGATACGTGGCCAAATCATGAACTGCGAATTTGATTGTAAAATATGTCACATACCTTTAAATCCATGTTTGATGTATTCTTTTGAATTTTTATTGTGGCAACGGCTCTCAAAATTGAAAAAAATTGCAGTCCGATGAGATAACCAGCGAGAAAATTTGACAACTAAAAACATTACTAGCGCCACCCGCGGTTGATTCTTGATACCGAATACCCGGGCCGAAAAACACGACTCAAGGCATGTCTACAATTACCGAATCCGGTAATTCATTTTTACATGAACCAAGTTACCGGCTCGGTAAAAATCTGTTAAATTTGACTGAATTACCGAGCGGTAAATTTACCCGCATTTTAACAGACGACTGTGAATTCCCTGAATAAGTATTCTGTAATTTTTGCTTTCTCTTGAAGGGTTAGGACTTCAGCTTTTTTTTTGTGGTGCCATTTTGTACAATCAAACACACGCAACCACACAATACGAAATCCAATTAAAACTAAAATTTCTTCTTAAAAAACAGCAAATTTTTTCAACGAACTCTAACTGAATCACTCTAAAAACCCGAAAATTGGAAACTATACAGAAGACTATTCATTGCATTTATATTCCATACATATACAGAAGAAAAATTTGTCGGCAACTGCAAGAATAATTTCCCCTGTTTTTTTATGGCGATTTTATGGCGATTTCTACTACAATCACACATTGTCCCTGTAAGTGAATAGTAAGCACGGACACATTCAAACTGTTATTATAGTGTGATGTCATTTTTCTCCTTCGCATGCATAGTCAAAAGCTTTGTTACCATGCCAATTTGAACATTATATTCATAGCATAAGGTTTGATATGATTGCTATAAAATTGTAAAACTGGAAGGGTTTTACAATTTTATAGCAATCATATCAAAAACCTTTTCCCGGGAAAAACGGGAAAAAGGACATCTGCATTATCCCTACAGGACCTTCTGTTTCGAATTTTGAAAATCTAACATAGCTTAAAACCTGCTCCTGGCAACGCAGATCATTTTGCAAAAAAACCGCGTAAAAATCGGTCCAGTAGTTTTTGAGTTTTGTAATTTCAAACAGACAGACAAACATTCATTTTTATAGATTTGTGGTATGTACAAGGCCCAATTAACCATAGGGCTAATTGGGCTACAGCCCAGGGGCGCCATACAGCCCAAGGGCGCCAATTAATATTTAATTCCATATTTATAAAATTTTTTGAATTTTTTTTTGCGTAAATATATATTTAAGTTTTGAATTAAAGAATATTTTAAAAAATAAAATTGAATTTTTACAATAAAACTATGTAAGGGTGCAAAATTTTATTTAGCCCACGGCGCTCAAACTTGTTAATACGGCTCTGGGTATGTAACCACATTTCCTTTCCCAATCTCGTGAAAAAATGCTACAAACGACAAAACGTTGCTCTGAATCTGGGACTATTGGAGATATTTTAAAACGAATTGCACTACATCGAAAACCTAAGGAACTGGATCTAACTCAAAACCCTAAAAAGCCTACATACGACACTTAAAAAAAGTCAACTAAATCTGATTCAAATGCCGGAATTACGTGGAGATCAAACCCTCCGTATTAGTTCAAATTTTTAATCCAATTAATTTCATGTACCACACCTTTTTCCCATTTGTTTACAGAAAAATATCAACAATTTACTCCATAGAAAAAATATCAATTTAAACTCTCGATCCCATGTAGAGCATTCAATCCCGGGTACCCGAAACCCGGGTACCCGGGAATCCCGGCCATTTTTTGGAACCGAAAACCGGGTTTGAATTGGGTAAAATTACCCGGTTTTCGGTGCTGAAAGCAAGCAATTTCTTACATGCTAAAATATCAAAATACTGTTCGTTCGCTGCTGAATATATACGAAATACATATTTGTAAGTACATATTTCTGTTAATAATAACTGTAAATTAAAATTACATCCGATTACATTTTCTTTACAAAGTCTCTTTAAAACAACGACAATATAATAGATTTATATGCGCTCACAGAAAGTATTAAATTTCCTGTAAAGTTAAAATGGTTTTTTTATGTATAGGCAGGGAACAACTATTCTATAGAATGGAAAATAAGACCTTTCCTCATTAACTTCCACTAGAGCAGTGGTTCCCAAAGTGGTCCCTACGGACCCCCAGGGGTCCCTGGGATCATCCAAGGGGTCCGTGGAAAATTAAAATTGATTTGGGAGTCCCTGAACAACGTCAGGGGGTCCGCGCAAGGTTTAATATAAAATAAAATAAATTGTGACACATTATTATTAATATGGAAGTTAAAATAAATAACAGAAGCTGTTGATTGCTTTTCCGTCTTCCTATTTGGTAGAACGTAGATTCAGTGCCGTTATGAGCCTCATCACAAAAAAAAAGAAACCGACTAGAAATTAGTACTCATGGGGATTTGCGGTTGCTACTCACAAACATTGAGCCGAACATAAATACACTCATAACATCCCATCAGGTTCATCCAAGTCATTAATTTTTTTTGTATTTTAAAACAAAAGTTATAATTTCAATAAATACTTCTTCAACAAAATGTTTAATTTATATTTTATTTTTACGTTACCATTTACCATTCAAGACATCAAAGTTAAATTTGTAATTTTTCTATTAAACATTTATGTAGTTTTTCACCCAGGGTCCGTGGGCAAGTTTTGACTATGAACATAACAAAAGCTATAATTGCCAATCTGGCAATCATTGGAGACCCGTATGGTGATATTCGTATTAAAATTCGAACAATTGTATGAAAATTCCTCTTTGAAGTAAAACTTTTCAATAAGATTTTTTTAAATTTATTCCAATCGGATTTTGAGTTATGGGAGTTTTATGTAGAATCATATCCTAAAAAACTTTTGTTCTTGGACTTTTGTGATAAGATGCACCGTTTTTTAGATATTCACAAAAAACATTTTCGTTCGTATGGGGGGCATGGTCAATTTTTGCACATTAACGAACTTAGCCTCGCAGTTTACAGAAAACAGATCTGCGTAAAATATCAAGTCTCTAGCTCAATCCGTGCGCCCGCAATCCGCGCCAAAAACGGACGAACGGACGGACGGACGGACATGCAAAAATTAAATATTTTTGTCATTCTAAACACACTGGTGTAATTCATTTTTGTGTGCGATGACGGGATTTTGGCGTTACAAACGGTAAGGCAAAGTTAGTATACCCTTTTGTTTCACCATACGGGTATAAAAAGGGGTCCGTGGGCAAGTTTTGACTATGAAAAGGGGTCCGTGGGCCAAAAGAGTTTGGGAACCACTGCACTAGAGTAAGCACTACACTATAGAAATTGGTTTTGTTGTCTTACTTCCTCTTTCTGCTGTCATACCATAGTTTAACTAGTTAGGAAACCTAGGGATTTTTCCGTGTACCTCCGTTGGAGTAAAGATAACCGATATATTCGTGGACGCGGTTTTTCTTTCTTTCCTATGCGTAAATTACTAACAAAACACAACACATGTAAAACCTAGCCACATTTTCATACACCACCAACACATGCAATCTTCCGACAATCTTCCGCTGTCTTCCGCTGTCGGAAGATTGCATGTGTTGGTGGTGTATGAAAATGTGGCTAGGTTTTACATGTGTTGTGTTTTGTTGGTAATTTACGCATAGGAAAGAAAGAAAAACCGCGTCCACGAGTATATCGGTTATCTTTACTCCAACGTAGGTACACGGAAAAATCCCTAGGTTTCCTAACTAATTAAACTATGGTCATACACTCGATGAAAAAAAATCAAATATGATGTTTTCTTCTAATGCCACAGAGTTATTCAAAAAGTGAATTTTTTAACTGTAATTTCTTATTGGTAATTTCTTATTTTTTATTTACATTTTCAGCACCGGTTCCAGAACCGGGTACCCGGTTCTCGAAGATTATAGCACCGAAACCCGGTTCCTTAAAATTGTCTCGGTGCTGAATGCTATAATCCCATGTTTTATTTCTCTAATAAAAAAAAATTGTGCGAATTATTAAAATTTTTGAATAAAATCTTGGCAAGAGCTATAAAAAAAACAATGGAAACAACAAAAACAAGACAAAAAATAATTAGACAAATGAAAACAACGCCGGATGTCGCACCCTGAAATTATGAATGACTGAAAAGAACAGTCACCATTAGCAAGCCGTAATTAATCATTCTGTACAACAGTACAGCTAAAGAGCTATCAAAAAATAAAGATTTTTACACGAATTTTGAATTTCAGAATATTTAAAAAAATCGAATTTTTCAAGAAAAAAGAATTGTTGAAAGAACTTCCACCCTATTCCGCACTTTTGGTTTTTGAACAAAATCCGTCCCACAATCTTACCAAAGATGAAGAAGACCGACAGCACTAAAATCGTTCTGATATTGTTTACATAAAACCATTTTTATATCTGTTCTAGAAATAAAACGATTTCGTCAAAGCTTAAGCACAAATTTTTCAAAACAAAAATAATTCTTATCCGATTATTTTGAGAAAATGTATTTTGTTCTTGTTTATTTTATTCAAGTTTTGAATTTCATTCGATTTCGAACTTTTTTTCTAACAACACCTATAGAAAAATAAAACCACACACGCTTGATTTTCTACTTGAAAGCAATTTAACGTTGTCAAAAGATGAATCATAAATAAAATTCCATTTTCAATTTAAAGTTTTCATCGAGGCGAAAACTCAAATCAAGTCCGTCGACCGATAAATTTTTTTTCGAATTTTTTATAAAACATTTTCTCTTATTTCTATCGCGAATTCTTCGCTCGATTTTATTTTCGATAGTATATTGAAAGATTGTTGTTTTGATTATTACTTGATTTCGTTAATTTCAGTGAAAATTTTTGTTTATATTAAAAAAAATTGGATTATTTAAAAAATTTATCTTTTGTGAAAATAGGTTAATATCCTAATAAACATTTTATTCTCAAAAATTTTATTATGCATTTCGTTTTGGAAAATTTTATCTGAAATATTCTTTTCCGATGGCGTTTGACAATTTGTTATTATTCGTTGTTCTATGTAAATAATTTCTACCACCTGTAAAGCCCAATAAAGCCCAATAAAGCAAAACTAAAGCCCAAATCAGACTAAAGCCCAAATCAGACTAACGATTACGATTACAATTACGATTGCAATTACGATTGAAGCTTCTCGACTAATGAGATCAAAGCTTTCAACGATAGCTTTCAACGATAGGAAATGAAAGCTTCAGTACCACACACCCCCCTACCACCCCCCAGAAAAAAGTTTCATACAAAGTTTGAGGGGCGAGCGACGGCTAAAAATACCCATTTTGGATAGGGGATGCTTCTATCTACCCCTCCCTATACACGAAAAATCTCTAGCGTCATTGTCGCTAAACTGAACTTTAGCCCATTTTGAATAAGACATTTATACTGTAACAGCAACATATTTCCATTTTTCGGATTAGCTGTAACTACGTTCCTTTATGAACCATGGTTAACCCCGTCGACTGCAAGTCTTTCCGAAATGCTTGTGGTTTAAGTGCGGTTTAGACACGGCAAGTAACTCGCGGCAAGTAGACGTAAATACACGCGATTTGAGCTAGTGTGCGACGCTCGCATATGTGTGAGAATACTTGCCGCTCTCTCAAAAATAATAGAAAGCCATTCTATTTTTGTGGCAAGTAAAACCAATACAAGAACATGGGACCGTGTACACAAGAGGTGGTTTTATGTGTGTGAGTTTCGGTTCATTTTATATTTGCTGCTTTGCCAGAAAACGTCGTAACATTTTAAGGAAAAAACGACACGGGTATAACAAACTCGTCGGCAACAAACAGTTTTAGGTCGAAATACGCAAATTTTTCCACAAAAAAGAGTCGTGATATTTTTTTTCAGAAAATTTTAGGTTATGTTTTCCTTCGGCTGTCATTCTACTTGAAATGATTTACTTGAAACGTGTAAACGAAGCAAACTACTTGCCGCAAGTTACTTGTCTCGTCTAAACCCTGCTTTACCGTGGATAATTGTACTCGCGTTCCAAGAAACCAAAGTTGAGCTGTCAAAGTTGACTTTTTCAACTTTGCTCCAGAGCTGCAGAGTCTTTTCTGAGTAATTTGGGGTCGCTAAATCCGAATTAGGCCGTGCTTTGGCTGGATCAGCTCTACTTTTTGATATACGAAGGAGAAAAAGAATTATTGATTTCCAAATTATAAATATTTAAACCAATTTATGAGTCACCCTTCATATCAGAAAAAGTAGAGCCGGTACAACCAAACTAATATGCCATATTCAAATTCAGCGACAATAAATTTCCCAGAAAAGCCTTTTATATCGTGTGCATCAGAATAAGTGTCGGCCTGTTTAATCATTTTTGGTCGATTAAAGGTTTTCTTCGACTGGTTAGTTGATCGAATATAAGTTACATAAAGCCACCCCAGAGTTTTTTGAAATTTCCACCCTAATGTAGGGGCCACATCTATCAGTTTTCCTTCAGTCGCAACTGTTACGGTACTCGTCAGTTTTCCATCAGTTTTTTACATCTAGTTATACGTTCACATCTATCAGTTGCGACGGACAGTTTTTTGTTTCTATTCACTTTGATTGCAGATTTTAAAAAATGCACGTGGATAATTGAGAGAGAGCATTGTTTATGCATTATTATTGGATTAAGTTCAAAAAATATAATTTGGTGCTGTTCTGATTCGATACGACTGACGCGACTGACGCGAACGTTCACACCAATCAGTTTCTCATCAGTTTCCCAAAAACTGATGGAAAACTGATAGATGTGGCCTCTACACTCTCGAAAAAATCCGGGGACGAATTAACTCCGCCTTAAAATATAACTAAAAGTAACCACCTCGCAGTGTTATTCAGAAAAAATGTAACACCGTAGAGCGGAGTTATTTTTACATTTTTATTTTACGGAGCTAAATATTCATTTTAACCCATTCGGTATTTTGATGCCATATGGCAACGCAGTTAAAAATTTGAATTGACTTATTATTTAGTTATTTTCAACACTCTATTTGTTCGGTACCAACCGTCAGCAATTATCACCTGATGCACCTGTATCGCCACGTGAGGCAGACAACGCATAAGACAAACGAAATACGACCTGTTGTTGCCTTTTTCCGCTGACGATGCGTCTGGAAAATGTTCTCACGGGAACCATGTAGAATTTAGAATTTAGAATTTCCAATGTTAAGAAATTTTGTATATAAATAATGATTTGTAAGAATAAAAACCAGAAACAGTTAATTAGTCTTCGAGTGATTATCAATTGAAGAGGCCCCACCCGAGGTAGCCGCATTTGACTTAATTCAAAGGAAGTTAATTCAATCTCAGTTCATTCAAGTGAAGAGGCCCCACCAGAGGTAGCCGCACTTGCCCAAAATATTAAAAACCCACAAGACCTGGAAGGGAAGAAGCTCCACTCCAACATTTTTGGTGACCCCGACGTGATGGACACATTCATCGACGTAGCAGCCCGACAGTCCCAACTGGGGGCAGATATCGAAAAATTATCCGAGAACTACAGGAAGGATGGCCCAAGCAGACGCACAGAAGAATATCTCATCCGGCGACAACAAAGTTTAGAAGATTTATGGCAAGCATATGACAGCAATCAT
Organism: Chrysopilus asiliformis; assembly: GCA_964034945.1. Classification (NCBI taxonomy): domain Eukaryota; kingdom Metazoa; phylum Arthropoda; class Insecta; order Diptera; family Rhagionidae; genus Chrysopilus; species Chrysopilus asiliformis. The sequence goes on from OZ035961.1 coordinate 43,707,110, forward strand.
CGATTGATTTTGGGATGCCTGAAAAACGAAGATTTGGAACATCCATACTTCAAGGCCAATCATCGATCCAACGTTGAGGCATTATACAAGACTCTCAAAACGAAAATCGAAGCAGCCCTTCTAGAGCCAGTATCCACTGTTCAAGCCGGGCCAAGCCAACCAAAGGATGACCAACCTCAACAAACTACGACCAAGATGATTCGGCAGCAAAAGGCCAACATGGCGGCCTTAGAGCGGCTATTGCAACGCTTAGAAGAAGAATCTACAAAAACGTTTAGTAAAATGTATTACTCTGAGCAGCTGAAGATGATTCAAAGGTATTGGCAAACTTCAATGGACATGCATGGCGTCATCATGGCAGACGACTTCCAGCCAGACGACTACGACGAAAGGTCATACGCTGACCTGGAGTATCGCCAGTTGCAAGCAGTCGTGCGTTTGAGGGAAGAGATGGAAAAACTGCAACCCTCTTCTAGCAATTTTCAGTACGCTCCTCAGTTCAAATTACCAAAGGTTAGAATTCCGACATTTGACGGAAGCTACCTCAAATGGACGGAATTCCACGATCTGTTCAATCAACTTATACATTCCCAGCCAATGGGAAACGTCCAGAAGATGTTTCACCTGAAGTCGAATTTATCGGGTGAAGCTGCCAAAATCATCCAACATCTACAAATATCCGAAGAAAATTACGTCGCTGCATGGGACATATTGAAGTCTCGATACAACAACATCCGGCTATTGGTCTCTGCTTCTCTTCACAAATTATTCTCTCAACCTTTCATGACAGAAAATTCGGCCTCCGGGGTGAAGAAGTTTCATGACGTCATCAAGGAGTGCATATCAGCATTGAATAATTTAAAAATCAACACTGATAATTGGGACCCAATAGCCTTATACTTCCTAACTCAAAAACTAGACAAGGAAACACACAGGCTTTATGAGCAGTCTCTAAAGGATCCACGCGATTTACAGAAGTTATCCGGCTTCTTAAGCTTCCTCGAGTCTCGCTTTCATACATTAGAGAGCTTGGGCGATCGAAAGGACAGACAACAAAAACAGAACTTCAATTCACGGTCATCGTTGTTGTCCACCCACCAGCAAACTTGCTCCTGTTGCAAACAGGTCAATCACAGACTTCACAAATGCAAGAAATTCTTGCAAATGTCTATCAACGACAGGATCCAGTATATAAAGAAGCATTCCTTATGCGAGAATTGCCTTCAGCCAGGTCACGCAGTCAATGCTTGCCTTTCACGCCATTGCTTCAACTGCAATAAACAGCACCATACGCTAATACACCAAGTTGCTCAGTTAAGGGCAAGCGAGACACCCGGATTAGCCATCTCGCAACCGGTGCAATCTCAAGTCGGCTTGTTTACGACAGGCGCAACCTTAGCGAATGAAAAACAGAGTTACGTATTCCTCGCCACAGCATTGTTACATGCGCTTGATAAGCATGGTAACCCAGTTGAATGCAGAGCCATATTGGATACAGGATCTCAAAACAATTTTATTTCTGAGAAACTATGTAAACGATTGGGTTTGAGTACAACAAACACCCAATTAAACCTGGCTTGTTTAGGGTCAGCTACCCTACAAACACAACGAAGGGTATGTGTTCATTTACGATCACAAAAAACGAACTTCACAGCCGATTTGGAAGCGTTCATTTTACCACAAATCGCCCCACAACAACCCAGCAGATTTATCGACATAAGTTCATGGTCGATTCCACAAAACATTCAACTCGCCGATGCACAATTCCACCAACCAAGGGGGATCGATCTTCTAATAGGAGCAGAGTTGTATTGCGACTTGATGACCATCGGACAAATAAAGTTGGGTCCAAACTTACCAACCTTACAAAATTCGCTCTTAGGATGGATCGTTCTGGGTAAGGCTGCCAACTTACCATCTTCAGAATCTTTTTGCGGCATCGGTGTCGGCCTAGACGAAAGAATTCGCAGATTTTGGGAACTTGAAGAAACAGAAGCTCCTGAAAAGTTGCTCTCCTCCGAGCAGCTGGCTTGCAGAGAACATTTTCATTCAACTTACCGTCGGGACCTGAACGGCAAATTTATCGTAAAACTCCCATTCAAGCCGATAAACTCAGAATTGGGCGATTCTTGCCATCAAGCACAGCGGCGGTTCTTGGCATTAGAAAGAAAATTCTCTAGAATGCCAGAACTACGACAAGAGTATGTTAAATTCATGAGAGAATACGAGGCAATGGGGCACATGGAGGTTCTGAGCAGAGAACTTCTTCCTCTACGTCATTACTTTGTGCCTCATCACGCCGTACTAAAACCAGGAAGCAGAACGACAAAGCTGAGAGTGGTATTCGATGCTTCAGCAAAAACGTCGACTAATATATCCCTCAATGATATATTACAACCTGGTCCCACCATACAAGAAGATTTATTCTCCATTTTAATAAGATTCAGAATGCATCGATATGTCTTTACGGCAGATATCGTCAAGATGTACAGACAAATTTGGCTGGATTCAAGCGATAGAAACATGCTGTTAATAGTTTGGCGAGAGCGACCTACTGACGAATTAAGGTATTATCGCCTGTGCACTGTTACATATGGCACCGTCCCAGCGTCCTATCAAGCCACCCAGTGCCTCCATGCTCTAGCTGAGATCGAGCAACAAAATCACCCTCTGGCATCAGCAGTTACGAAAAAAGACTTCTACGTTGATGATATTCTCACTGGTGCGGACAACATAAGCGAAGCAATTCAGATACAGCAGCAACTTCGTGACATGTTGAATAAGGGAGGATTTCCGTTGCGCAAATGGTGTTCCAACCATTCTAAACTACTTGAATACATCCCACCCGAGGATCATGCAGTGGAACTCACGCTCACCGACAACGACGTCTCAACGTTGGGCTTAATTTGGAACCCTAAAGAGGATACACTCGCCATCAAGACGTTATGCAAGCAACAACTTCAACAATCGAACAAGAGATTCACTAAACGTTCCATATTAGCTGAAACATCCAGCATTTTTGATCCTTTAGGCATCATCAACCCGGTCGTTGTGCTTGCAAAAATCTTCATGCAGCATTTATGGAGTTTAAAACTAGACTGGGACGCGGCCATTCCTGAAGAACTTCATACAAGGTGGTCAAGATTTCGCGAACAAATTAAACTCTTAGACAAGGTGACCGTACCTCGACACGTAATAACTCCAGATTCAGAAATTGAACTGCACGCCTTTGCCGATGCAAGCGAACAAGCTTACGGAGCCTGTATTTATGCAAGAAGTAATGACTGCAACAATCAAATAACGATGAGACTACTGTGCTCGAAATCTCGCGTTGCTCCCACAAAGAAAGAAACCTTACCGCGATTGGAGCTCTGTGCGGCAGTCTTAACAACAAGTCTTGCCGAAAGAGTATTGACTTGCCTAAAGCAGCCAATGAAAAACATCACATATTGGACCGATTCTACAATCGTGCTGTCATGGATTCAGAATCCTTCAAGCACATTCAAAACGTTCGTCGCAAACCGAGTAGCTCAAATTCAAAGGGCATCATCCCCACAAAATTGGAGGCACATTGACTCAAAGAGCAACCCAGCGGATATACTGTCAAGGGGCATTTACCCCAAGGATTTGCTCGATTGCAAACTTTGGTTTGAAGGACCTGAATTTTTAAAGAAACCAAGGCCTTGCTGGCCAAAACTTAGAGCAGTCGAACCCAGCATCAACCTGGAGCTTAAGGCAGCAAAGACAATTTTATTAGCAACCAATAAGGGCAGTAGTTTCATAGATGAAATTCAGCATAACAATTCATTTCGAAGATTGCATGAAGTCACCGCCTTTGTAATCCGATTCACCAAGAATTGTCAAGCCCCAAGGGACCAGCGGCTTATACAGAAAAGGCCAAATTCAGAGGAGTTATACAAGGCTCTTCATCATATCACGGCTCATGTACAAGGCAAAGAATTCTCTGCAGAACTAAAAGCGTTAAGAAAGAAAGAACCCTTAACATCTGGAAATCGGCTCACATCTCTGACTCCCTGGCTTGACGACAAAGGACTCATTAGAGTGGGAGGAAGACTACAAGAATCACAACTGAGTTTCGAGGCCAAGCACCCAGTTCTTCTTCCTAGTACCGACATTATTACAAAGTTAATAGTAAGACAACTACACATTAACTACCTACACCCAGGACCTCAAGCTCTACTAGCTCTGATGCGCAGACAATTTTGGGTTTTAGGAGGGCGTAGACTGGCACAGAATGTAGTCCATCACTGCCTAAAATGCGCCCGTGCAAGGCCAAGAAATATCTCACAATTGATGGGAAATTTACCAGTGGAGCGACTACAGCCAACACGACCATTTACTCACACTGGGATAGACTTTTGCGGGCCGTTTATGATCCATTATAAAATCCGCGGGAAGACACCTACCAAGGCGTACATTGCTGTTTTCGTCTGCTTCTCCACCAAGGCCGTGCACTTGGAGCTCGTCTCTGACTTGACTTCAGCCAGCTTTATCGGCTGCTTGAAACGTTTTATTGCTCGACGAGGACGACCAACCACTGTACACTGCGATAACGCCACAAATTTTATTGGAGCGAAAAACGAGCTACAGGAGCTTGGTAAATTGTTCGCATCAACTCAACATCAACAAGACGTTGAAGAACAATGTGCTCAACAGGGCATTCTATGGAAATTCATTCCTGCTCGTTCTCCCCACTTTGGAGGTCTTTGGGAGGCCGCGGTCAAATCAGTGAAACATCACTTAAAGCGCGTAGCATATGGAGCCTCATTGACATACGAGGAACTGAACACTGTCATAGCCGAGGTAGAATCAATGCTAAATTCAAGGCCACTTACACCTATGTCTAACGACCCGAATGACTTACAGCCCCTTACTCCGGGACATTTCTTCATTGGAGAGCCCCTTACAGCTATTCCAGATCCGGGGTTTCAAGAAAATAGAATCCATTTAAACAAAAGATGGAAGCTGGTGACTGCCCTGAAAGACGAAATTTGGAGGAGATGGTCCACAGAATACCTGCAGGAATTACAACGTCGATCAAAATGGACAAAGCCTGTCACAGAAATCTCTCCTGGAACTCTCGTCGTGTTGAAGGAAGACAATACACCATCGTTAAAATGGCCCATGGCACGGGTCATAAATGTGCACCCCGGAAAGGACAACTTAATCAGAGTAGTAGAATTAAAAACTGCCAAGGGAACCACAAAACGTGCCATTCACCGAGTGTGCCCCCTCCCAGTATCGACGACAGACGAGGTTGACGAGCCGCAACAAGGATCATCGCCGACCAGAAAACCAAGAAACGGCAGCTTCAAGCCCATCAATCCTAAGTGGTTAGAACCTGCACACCAGAAACGGGATACCTCACCCTTGGTTAACACTCCAAAACGCAAGGCGAATCTGTTCAGCATAGCATTAATAGTACTGCTGGCGTTAACACCTATCTCGGAATCGTTAAATGGGACCAGAATGCCAAAATTATCGGTTATGCCAGGACTCTACAAGCACGACGGCTACGATCACGAAATTAATGCTTTGAAGGAAAACATCCAGCTCTTGAAGGAAAATTCGGTATTGAACGAAATGCCAAATTCAAACAGCAGCCACCACTTCATTGCATATATCGCATTGATGCTCAGCGTAGGTTTCCTGCTATGCTTTTTAGCACGCTTTCTTCATCAACGATGCAAGAATCAGAAGCCAACGCCGGCGCCTAGAAGAGGAGTTCATGCAGAGGATTTTACTTTAAAGACATCTATTGAAGTACCTTCAAGGCGGGGGAGTATGTTCGGTACCAACCGTCAGCAATTATCACCTGATGCACCTGTATCGCCACGTGAGGCAGACAACGCATAAGACAAACGAAATACGACCTGTTGTTGCCTTTTTCCGCTGACGATGCGTCTGGAAAATGTTCTCACGGGAACCATGTAGAATTTAGAATTTAGAATTTCCAATGTTAAGAAATTTTGTATATAAATAATGATTTGTAAGAATAAAAACCAGAAACAGTTAATTAGTCTTCGAGTGATTATCAATTGAAGAGGCCCCACCCGAGGTAGCCGCATTTGACTTAATTCAAAGGAAGTTAATTCAATCTCAGTTCATTCAAGTGAAGAGGCCCCACCAGAGGTAGCCGCACTTGCCCAAAATATTAAAAACCCACAAGACCTGGAAGGGAAGAAGCTCCACTCCAACACTATTCTTATTCAGTGCACCTTTAAGTGCATTTGTGACCCAATTTTGATTTTTTGAGTAAAAAGCTGGACTACAGTGGACGTATTTGTAAAAAATAAAAATTTTTAATTTTTTTTTTTTTTTTTAAATGAATAGGTACTAATAGCTTAAACATCATTAATTTGTATAGAGAGAATTTTTAACCCCCATAGAAAAAAACATGTACCGAACGGGTTAATACCGTTTTGACCTAAATTTTGAATTAACTCCGAAAAGGAGTCAAAAGTTCACTCCAACTCCTTTTGGGAGTTATTTTCATTGTAAAGGGTGTTCACGTTTAGAAGAGACTTACCAATTGGCTTCAACAGCCTATTGGGAAGGCAAATGGTTTACAATTCCGAGAGGTCCCATGTTCGAGTCCCGGCAGAGGCATGCAAGAAAAGTTTTTAACAAGTCAATCACCTCTATTCTTGAATACGGCGTTACGTTTATTTGCTCGATTAGTGTTCGATCGTGAGCAATCGGTATTCTTGAATACGCAGTATCTATCAATGTTCGATTTGAAATAACGCATTGCAACGCATTCGATTTTTGGTATTCTTGAATACGCCGGGAACACTTTTTTGAGGTTAAATCACTCACTTCAAATTTCTCGCGTTTGAATTGGGTGTTTACAAAAATGTAAGGTAAATATTATATGTTTAAATGAAAGATTTTAACAGTGAATTCTTAAAATAGGAGTGCAAAGAAAAACACTACAAACAAAAACTAGTTTGCATTTTTAATTTCAAAAATGAAAAACAATCCAACAAAGTCGCAGATAGAGATGAATTTATAGTGGGAGGAAATTTCATATATTCGACCGGAACCGGAAACCTTTTTTGAATCTACAAAACTGCAAATAAAAATCTATGAGATTCCCAGTATTTGTATGCACTTACGCTTCATTGGTTAAGCTCATCAAATCTGAAGAGTGTCTTAGAAAATTTCTTTGCTGGTGTAACGAATTCAACTCCTTTTGCCTCAATAAATGATACATCAGCGTAGAATCCATGGCTACTGAAGCAAATCACTTCAAACACTTCATTTTTAATCAAAATTAAGAACAAACAATCGAATCAGCTGATGTTTGACAGCGCGTTGCCATGCGATACTTTATGTACCAAACACGAAGCTCCCGGCGTATTCCAGAATATCAATTGCGTAGCGAATCGAATCGAGCGCGTTAGGTTTTTGCTCCTAACGCCGTATTCAAGAATAGAGGTGAATATTAACTTTGGAAACACGAAAAAAAACTCAAAACATCTCTCAAATGCTTGCAAAAAAAGAGAAAAAAGAGAATTTGCGAGGTGAATTGTTTTTTTTTTTGGGCCATCTAATAAGTTGGTTTAACACCGAAAAATTGTTAAAAATTAACACCCATATTCTCATTTTTTCCCCGGAAAAAATGTATGTTAATTTTTATATAAGACACAAGAAAAACTCTGTAGAAAATTTTTGAGGCCGATGCTTACGAATCTAATGGTGAAATTTTAAAATTGAAGGTCATCTAAGGATAAAGCTATCTTTTCCCAAAAACTTCCAACAAAGTTGATTGCTGCTTTTTTTCGGAATTTTTCTGAAATACAAAAAAAAATATTTAACACAACAATAAAATGTATACATACTGAACGTCCTTTAAATTTTTTTTATTAGTTTAATAGGACATAGAAAATGTCGTATGCTAATTGAGTCGTTCGGACGTCAATCCGATTAGGTCCACTTTATTTTTAAATTTTCAGTGTTCAAAAAAATTTTATTATTTCTGTCTGTGTGTGGTTTTAGTTCTTGTTCAGTTATCAAGTCTTTACCTTAAAATATGCCATAAGATATTCTCTGAATAAACTTAATAAAATGAAAATTTTTCAAAATTCTTGTATTACAAAACATTGATTTTTTCCACTTTTTATAAAATGCGTTTAACCGCTTTGGCCTCTTAACAACTCAATTTGGAGTGTCATTCTTAATTACCAAATGACTGATACATTTTGTATTGCATTCTGATTTCATTTTTCGTTTCGACTCTCTAAAGAATTTTAAAGCGAAGAAATAACGATTCCACAATTTCAACTACAAAATATTTTTATTTCGTCTGCAATTCTCAGTCTCCGACTGACTAAAAAATTTTATGTTCGTATAGAACATACCAGGAGTTTGGAGTCAGAGTTATTAATTTTGGACAAAAGAAATTCAAACAATAAAAATTTTATGATTTCTCGAACAAACACGGCGGAAAATTAGAGGTTAGTTTTTTCAACTTCACTCAGCTATTTAATTTAAATATTTTCAACCAACGTGTTTTTAAAAACGAATGTTTGATTTTTTTCAATTTCTAAGTTAAGTTTTTCAACTGTTTAAAGTTTAAATGTGTCTTTTTCAAACATCTTATCTAAAAATGTAAACCTAAAAAGTTAATTTTTTAAATTCAGGTTTAAATTTTAAACTAAACAAATGAAATTTTCTAAAACAAATTTTGTCAACACAAAGTTTAAAAATTCAACTAATTTAGACTAAAAAGTGAAATTTTCAACTTCAAATAGTTTACTTTTTAAACTAAAAAGTTTAAAATTTTGCTGCTTTGATTGCCACGGGGCGTTTCTTGAGTCGATCCGTAGAACGTTTGTTTTCAGGACTCAAAGTCGTAAGATCCGATTTAAGCGCAAGAATGAAGACAGACAATTAGAATTTATCCTATTTTTAAAAACAAACTCCCGATAATCCGCGTTTCAAACTTTTTTTTTAAATATAGTACCGTAAACTAAGGTGACTTTGGCCCAAAAAAACATGTCTTAATAATTTTTCGACTAAATTTTTTCTTTGTACGTAAGTACCACATAGTTTTTTGTATTTATTTTCTTTGTTAGACCTTTCTAAACGTTAATTGCGGAAAATATTAATAACATTTTATGTTCCGCAAAAAGAGGCCAAAGTCACTCAGGGGTTGGGGTGACTTTGTCCCATTGTATATTTTTCATTATATTTAACACCAAATATCTTAGAAAGACATTTTCAACCCTTGAATCAATAGTGTACGTTTCACTTTCAACTAATAATGCTCCACGCAGTATGCCTCACAAGATTTGGCGCGGCAAGCAATTACCGGTGTTTATTTGAAAGCGAATTACTACAACGAAGATACTAGTAAAAAATAAAAACCTGTAATATGAGAAATGTAGGCCATATTGGGATGACAAACCTTTTTGTGAGTTGGGCTAAAGTCACCCGCCAAGGGCCAATGCCATCCCGTTTTACGGTATTCATTTCTTTTAAATTATCTCAGTTTCCTTTTCATCTTAACAAATAGCTCTATCCTGGACTTACAACAGCTTTTTCTTGGTGTGAAATTTCAATTTTTGAGACTGATCGTGTATAAATAAAAATGTCTGATAAATTAAGAACGGAAAATCTTACCATATTGGGACTTTCTACCACATACTTAAAGCTAGAACCTGAATCGTACGTCGATGCGTCCGTCACGTTAACAGTTTGAGTAAAATCAACGGGCTGCTATGAGTACTCCCCTAATAATACGTTTTCCGATGCGGCAACCGCATAGAGTAGGTCGACTTTCTACTTTTACATGCGGCAACGCACGGAAATGTCATTTCGCAAAAAAGTTTGTTTACGATTTAAGCAATTTAAGTATGGAACAAATTGAAAGTAATTGTTTTGACGATAAACTAATAGAAGAAGTGAAAAACAATGAGTTAACTCCAGATTCGTTGCCGTACCCAACTATCACCGCATAAAACTGTCAACCGGACGGACGCATGACGGACGCATCGACGTACGATTCAGGTTCTAGCTAAACAGCAGCGAAATGATTTACTATGAACCTGTACCAAAGTGTACGATAAAATCTAGAAAATTTGCCATTTTGAAACCTGTATAAATCGGATCTCGGACACGCCGGAAACCTATTTAAGCCGGTCAAATTTCCTGGTCTCATGCGAGTACGTCTTAAACAGGTCTCAATGTATTATATTCTCTTATATTGTATACAGTAAAAGCTCCCATAAGCGGACACTCACGGGACCAAGATGTTTAAAGTGATGCATCACGAATTTTGTTCTAAGAAAAGTGTCCGCTTATCGGAGGTATCCTCAAGATTAGATTAGATTAGGTTAACGGGTAGTCCAAGACTAAGCCCTTATGCACTTAGACCACGCTGTGGGTCCATTGTGCATTTAGAGTAGGTTGGCTATGCATACTACAGTAGTCTTTTTGATCCGCAGATAAAGTTGGCTAAACGATTTAGTGGAATCTTTCCAATGTCCTGAAAACTAAGGGAACGACTGCCAAGAGTATTTTCCCTACGGTTTTGGTAGTAAGGACAACTACACAAAAAGTGTTCTGCTGTCTCTTCCTCCTCATCACATAAATTGCAAGACGGATCCTCAACTAAGCCAATCTTGTGTAAATGGTAGTTAAGTTTACAGTGACCAGTGAGTACACCTACTAATTGTTGGATAGACTTCTTGCTTAGTCTAATGGTATTGGCGAATTTAACTAGGTCAGGTTTGCAACCAAATTTTTTGGCTTGTAGGCACGTGGCTTCACTCATCCACCTAGTCTTGTGCAGTGTAGTACAATGTCTTCGAATAAGTCCTTTTACCGACGAATTGGAGGTATCCTCAAAGACAGCTTTCACTGTATATAATAAATCTACCGTTAATTTCCAAGCAATATGCAAAAATCTAATAATTTACCATTTAATGGAAATATCTCAATAACGGTAAAGGGCAATGGATAACGATAATAAACAAAAAGGTCATTCTCATTAATTCATTCCATAGATACCACCAACAAATAACCGTTATTTTTCGAAATAATCGCAAAAACTGATTTTTTAAATAACGGGATATCTCGATAAGGACAGAGAAAAACAAGTGTAGGAAATTTGACTGCCTTCAACATTTGTCATACATAAAGGCCTGTGTCCACATGGAAGTTTATTTGCAGAAGTCGCTTCTAGCAGACACTTCTGGAAGTTTTTCCCGTGGAAACACTAACTGCAAGTGAACTTCCAGAAGTTGTGACACCAGAAATCTCTTCTAGAAGCGACTTCTGCAAATAAACTTCCATGTAGACACAGGCCTTAAGACTACTGAAAACCGTGCAGTTTCGGAATAAATAGCAAAAAACGAAATTGCGATTCTTAAAAACCCGCCATCTTGGATGCTTCCAATTAACGGATTTCCACAAAAAGTTGATAGGATCATCGCAGTCCAGGACCAAAGTCCCTGTAAAATTTCATGGCCCTAGCTATATTAGTTTTTGAGAAATCTTGACAGCAGAGACATTTTCGTTGACTGACAGACAGAAAGACATTTTTGTAATAATGGGAAATGTTTTTAGCTAAAATTAAGAGAACTATGTATAAGAAAGTAAAAAAACTAAAATTATCTATTATGGAAAGCATTTTTATTAAAATTATTTAATACGTACTTAGCACAGAAATTATTTTATATAATTAAAAAAGATGAGTAGTGAAAATGTTTCCAGTTGTGAAAAGTGTTACAAACGAAAAAAAAAATGTTAGTTTGATCTTTTTTAAGTGAATATGAAATTTTTTAATCTAATTCGCCAGCGGCGCAAGCATCTGCATAGCTTTTGCCCGACTTGTCCTCTGGATTAAGTTTAATCATGTCATCAATTCGTAATATTGTGATGGCCGCTTCTGTGGCGAATTTCAGGGATTTAATTTTGGAAATAGCCGGCTCTAAGACTCCAGCCTTTTTATTGTCCTTGACGACACCTTCGAACAGATCAAGGCCAATCCATTTGAATTCAACGTGTTCCGTCTGAAGAAATAAGCATTAAATATTTTCAACGAATGTTAATATAAAGGAATTTGATTACCTTAGTTTGACTTAGATTGTGATACGCCCGAAGTTTAGCTACCAAATCAGTAGCATCTTTGGCTGCATTCACTGACAATGTTTTCGGAATTACCAAAAGTGATTTTGCGAATTCAGCAATCGCCAACTGTTCTCTGGAACTCTGAAAATTTAATTTGTTTAAATGAATGTCTCCTTTTCAATCTTAACTATGTTACCAATGAAGTAGCAAAATTTTCCAAATAAATAGACAGAGCAGCCTCAACACATCCGCCACCAGCAACCACTTTCTTACTTTCTAACACTCGTTTTACAACACACAAGGCATCGTGAATGGAACGCTCCATCTCATCAAGGTAGAAATCATTTGGTCCACGCAAAATAATAGATGCTGCAGTTCTGTAGGTTACAAAAGAAACGTTTTATTTTCATTACAATTTGAATGTTATATTAAAAAAATTTACCTGGCTTTTGGTTCTTTGATCAAAATCAACTCATCATCGCAAATGACTTCCTGTACTACTTCGGCAGCTTCGCCAAACATCGAGGAATCGAAACTCTCCTCACCCTCCATGTTTGTTAATGAAGAAATGTAAGCAGCTCCGGTAGCCTTTGCTATACGCTTCAAATCCGCCTTTTTAACCCGACGAACAGCCAAAGCACCAGCTTCAACAAAATATTTTAAACAGAGATCATCTATGCCACCAGTGCATAAGATCACATTGACTCCGGTAGCCAAAATCTTTTCAATTCTTTCCTTTGTGATGTCCAACTCACGGGCACGAATGCCTTCCAGTTTTTCGGGATCACTAATCAACACTTGAACTCCCATCTTCATTTTAGTTTTCTGCAGTGAGAAGTCAAGACAGGCAATCTTTGCATTTTGGATTTTCTTCGGCATTTGTTGCGAGGCCACAGTGCAATTCAATGCATATCCTATAAATTTAAAAATATTTTAAGTTATTATGTTTACAGGAAAGTCAACTAGACTAATAGCGGCGTTAGCACCAAGCAGGATCTATCGCTACTCATTTCGGTGGAGCAAGTTGACTGGACTTAAAATGACACCATGCTATCAGTTGGTCCTGAATCCGAGAGCTTTGGTGCACTCGATATTACAGTTTGTGCGGAAGAACCTTAGGCTGAATTATATTGGCCATAACAACAGCGACAATAAAAACAACGAAATTTTTGCATGTTTTATTTGCACTGAAAAGTAATTTCTATTGGTCTTTAAGAGATAATTTCAATAAAATGTCATTATTAATGATTATTCGTTGAAATGCTTCCAAATCCCACGTTTTTCCGTGAAAAGCCACATCAAACCAGCTGTCAAAAAAGCTGCGCAGCGAAGACAGCAAAATTAGGATTAGAAATATACACGACAGCGAGAATGTTTTCACTGAATGAGTCAGGCGGGCTCTCAGCCAATTAAATCATTTTGCCCGTGCTGTCGGGCCATTGTAATTCCCACTTTACGCAAAATTTGAAGCTTCAAAGAACTCAATTTTTTCGCATATTATCCCGTGAACACACAAACGAACGGTCGGACGGATATGCATAAATTTAAATCTTTCATTATCCTAAAACAGAACGATTATCTTTCCGACCTAGCCAATAAAACTTTCATAAAAGTTTCCACACAAATTTCGAAGCTTTTTTTTTGAAATTTGTAATTAATAACCAACCACAAGATTTGTCTATGACCTAGTCGTGTTAGCCCTTGAATTTGGCAACCTTCCATTTGACGATAGTCGGAACAAATCCATACTATCTATATATATATATATTTATCACTGACGCATTTGGAGTGAGAATTTATGTGTTTGTTTGTTTGTCCTTCCCTCGTAATTTTGATCCACTGAACCGCTTTCGTCATTCGGTTGGAATTAAAAAGAAATGTTTTAGTGCATGAAAATTGGCCCTCGCCCCAGTTTAACGCCCGCCGTACACTTGAGCTAAGTTAGCTCAGCTATGTGCCTGTTTAGACGTGGACGTTTAGCGGTTCATATTATCCTCACTTTGATATGTAACGAAACACGCCACGTTAGGCTCTAAACAGGCACATAGCTGAGCGAACTTAGCTGAAGTGTACGGCGGGCGTAAACCATGGATGGGAAACTTTATCGAAACGTAACGAAATGATTTTCCGGATTTTCCCTTAAAATTACGTTATAACGTTATAGAAATTTCATTTCGTTACAATAACGAAAAACGTAACGAACATCGAATTTTTTAGTGTTTAACCATTGAACCATTTCTGATTCATGGTTTATACTCGATCTTTTAGCATTGAATCCTATTGGAATTTCTCGACTTTTAAGGTCTGCAAAAACACAAAATAGTATAACAAAATTATTATATTATTTTTGCGGATGTTTTCACATCCAAATTTCCCCCCAACAGGTCAGGCATGTCTGCCCTGAAAACCCATCAGGAACCTGTTTCTGGTATGGAAGCTGGCTCACCGTCATCAGAGCCTGCTTTACCAGCTTCCACGCAGGCGATATTATTTTGTGTTTTTGTAGAACTTATAAGCCGAGAGATTCCAATAGGATCGAAGTTTTTTGTTTGTTTTCTCGTTATACGGTGTTATTTAACTGCTAGAAGTTTTTATTGTGCAAAATTTCAAAACTGATCAAACTGATCAAAGAACGATGCAAATGCCCCTTGACTTACTTTTGGGTTTCACATTCGTCGTACCTGCGTTGAAAAGGTAATTTGCTCTAGTTTCATTGACACAAGCTCTTTTTTGGCGGGGAACTGTAGGGGGATGGTCAGCTGCCATCTTAGACGACATGATTTTTCCATTGCGTCTGAGATGGCAGCTGACCATCCCCCTGCAGTTCTCCGCCAAAAAAGAGCATATGTCCATGAGCAAATTACCTTTCCAATGCAGGTGAAACGAAAGTGAAACCCCAACTGGTTCAAAAGTTAGCCCCGGGGCATAAAAAACGTCGAATCTTGCATGGTTCTTTGATCAAATAGCTTAATAAATATTCCAATGTGACCTAAAGCTCGAAATTATTCAAAAAAAAGTAAAATCCTAGAGGTCGAGATAGTTAAAATAAAAAGTTTGGGTAATTCAAAGTAGGGATGTCAAATTTTTGAGAAAAAAACCGGTTTTCGGTTAAACCGGTTAATAAGACTTCGGTTTAAACCGGGCCTGTTTAACCGGGTAGGTTAGGTCTTAGACACAACAAATCATACTAATATATAAAAATGAGTTGGTGTCTGTCTGTCTGTTCCTCTTTCACGCAAAAACGGCTGAACCGATTGACTTGAAATTTGGCATGAGTGTCTGTGGTAGTTCTGGTTCCAACCTAAGCATACGGAAAAGTAGCGCGAGGGGTGGGGGGAGTAAGGGGAGGGGGTAAAATGATTTCGAAACTTAGTTTTTGCGCTATGTTACTCTTTCGCGGGGAAACTACTGAACCGATTGGTCTGAAGTTTGGCATAGATGTTCGTCGGGGGTCCAGCCCCAACAGAGGCCCATTAAAAAGTAGCCCGAGAGGTGGGGGCAGTAAGGGATGGAGGTAAAGTCATCTCGAAACTTAGCTCTTCCTCTATGTTACCCTTTCGCGGAGAAACTACCGAGCCATTGGCCTGTAGTTTAGCTCCAACATAGACTATCAAAAAATTTGTTTTTGAAAAACTTAACCCGGCAACGACGGGTATGCAAGCTAGTACAGTATAATACAAACAAAAGACGTGAAGTGCCATATAATTCATTAAGAGGCCATAATGACACAATATAATATTGTATTTGGTTTAGAGTGCCTAAAAATAAGTATTTCTAACAAATCAGTTGCACGAAAATTGGTTTAAAATTATTTTTCCGTACAAAAAAATGATCGGTTTTTTTGAACGGTTTTTGGCTGTAAAAAAAACACCGGGTATAACCGTGCAAAAAAAACACCGAAAAAACCGGTTAACCGAAGCAAAAACATCAGGTAACTGGTTTAACCGGTTCTTTTTTGACATCCCTAGTTCGAAGTTTTCCTAGTTTCCAGTACGAAATTTAAGGTATGGCGTTTTTGATGCTGTGATGTATCTTTACCTGATATCCAAGTGATAGACAAAATTTTTATAAAAAGTTTCGGCATGAATTACAGATGTTTTAAACTTGAAACTTCGAACTACTACCAGAAAGATTCAAAATATTTGAAAATGTTTTCAATATCGAATTTTTCGATAAATATTTTTATTCTCTCGTGATAAGTCAAAAATATTTGTGAAAAGTAAACTTCGTTTATATTTACTGACTTCAACAAAACGAAATAACGTAACGAAACAAAATTTGAATTTCGTTACATAACGAAATGTATAAGGTTACGATTTTTTTCTGTTTTCCATTCCTCATAATTAAACTGCTTATAATTAAATTATGCGTAATTGAGTTAGTTGTAGTTTACTTATTACTTTATAATTAATTTTACGTTGTCATATAATTTATCCGTTCAACAAAAAAAACCTCAACTCAAACCTTAGCTAGTGATACTGTTCGATAGTTCATTTTCTAGAACTTTCTAGAAATAAAAATAGTTCAACATCATACCTTTAATAAACAGACTTTCCCTTGTAGATTTTCCGTGAGCCTTGAGAACATTAACGGCCTTGATAGGATAAATGACTTCGTGCTTTGATTCTACTTTTACAGCTTGTGCAGCTGCAATTACCATTTGGGAGAACAAATCAGCATCCGCTGAGATGATTTTGGAGCTCATTGAAGTCTTCGCAACATTTATAATTGATTCTTCGGTGATTTCGTCGATGGAGGCTGTAAGATGCTCGGAAATATATTTGCATGCCTCTTTACAAGCTAATCGATAACCGGCAATAATCGAGGTAGGGTGAATCTTTTGCTTGACGAGCTCATCAGCGTTCTAGCAAATATGTTAAACATTAAAAAAAACATTCTAAGGAAACAAAATTATAATTCTTACCTTCAAGAGTTCTGCTGCAAGAATCACGACGGATGTTGTGCCATCTCCGACTTCTTCGTCCTGCAACTGTGCTAATTCAACCAGAACCCTAAAATTATTAAATTTCTATCTAGTTGATTTCACTTTCACCAAAACGCAATGTAAATTTTACTTTGCTGCTGGATGTTCGACTTCTAGAAGTTTTAGAATAGTTGCTCCATCGTTGGTTATAGTGACATCACCGATATCATCCACCAACATCTTATCCAATCCAACTGGTCCCAAAGAACTTTTGACGATGTTAGCTATTGAGCTAGCAGCCATAACTGCAAAAATTATATTAAATTATCTAAAAATCATTTATTGAAAGATTCATATGGTCCGCCGATAGACACATAACCTCAAATACGTGACTCAGAACATGACCACATTTTGGCCCAAAGAAACTTATTTCTTGCAGTTGCCTTCATTTTTCTCGAAGAAAATCACAATTATGCGCAATTTAATAGCAGGGCAAGAAAGTTATGTGACTATCCGGCTAGAAATCTAAACTTCCTGACGACCATGCTTGTATCTAACAAAAGTTTGAACAAACCATTTTGAGTTCGCACAGATTGACCTGTTTGCCGACTTCCGGCCACTGATAGAGCACTCGCAATTGTGGACATTTTACTTTTTTAAGTAAGAATACTGGATTTGTTTAACAAAATTGAAGAACAAAAAGCGATCCAAAACTTCTAGAAAACTACTTCTCAAATGCTATTGTCCAAATAATTTCACCCACTTTGACATTACTGTTGGGAGGTAGCCCATCAATCGAAACTACCCAATAAACATTTTGCATGGCAAGCAGTCTACTTCTTTGTTCGAAAATAACATGTCGCATTCGGAAGGCACCCACCAAAACGTATATGTATGGGCGTACACGGAGAAACTTTCGGTCATCAGGATGCCGCAACTTTACCAAATTGTGGGAAAGAAACGAGTGCGGCAAGAGGGGAAAAGTCGCCACTCGAAAAGTATTCTTCTCGTCTTCTTTTACGCACACAAACGAAGTCGCTCGTCTAGCACGTCAGCATGCATGTGTGCGTAATTTAATTGAGTCAGTCGGTGCTTAGCCACCGACTCGTAAACATATCCCAAACAAACAAAAATTGAATGCAAATAATGAAATACCAGTTCCAGGTAGTTTTATTTTTCAAGTAGGTAGGAAAGAGTAAATGCCATAACAAATTACCAATCCTTATTCTTCGATTGTTGGCAGTTTCTATTGTGGCAATTGATGTTGCCTCGGTGCTAGCTAGAAATGGAATGAGCTGGAAATACAACACATATATGAGAACCACACACACATGAGCAATCGCTTGTTGTACACAAGTTTTTCCTACTAAAAAGTGAAGAAACGTGTACGTCGGAAAGGCATTTTGAGGACCAAAAGTTGCCGCGACGGGATGAAGCGTGTGCGTTGTCTCTATCGATCGCACACTGCTCATTGGACAACGCATATGTGTGCGTGGATGCTTTTTGCTTTCGAAATTTGTGCAACAGCCGTATAGAAAGATTTGTTTTGTCTCTTTTTAATTATGTTAAACTTCAAGAAATCCAAACTTACAAAATAAAACATCAAAAATATTAAAATAAACACTAAAACATTGGCAAATCTACACTAAATAATGATACGCAAAACTTCAGCAGACAAGCACACAAACAAAACATTAGCTCGAAGTTCTCCGAGAACTCTGAGTGTCCCATATAGTTTAATCTCCATTACAGCGACACTCGACATATGCAAAAATAAAACTGCGTGCCCGACCCATGCAAAAACTACTGCACATACAAAGATAAAAAATTCTTTGCCATATTTTCGGTATTACTCTTTCTTAGCTTATGTTAATAGGATCGCATGCAAAAAGTACGCACGCACACATATTACTAGTCCAATAACTATGAGCAGAGTACGACAAAGTGGGTCAATCTTCTTTGAACGATATACCAGCATTTCGATCGATTTGTGAGTACTTTTCCGATTACGACATATGGTTTTCGAAGTCGACAAGAAACTGCTTTCCGTGCGACGTGTTTGGATCAACACACTAGTATATAGGCTCTCTAGCTTTTATTTTTAATACCTATTAACTCAGGCACCTTAATCAAGATTCAAAGAAAAAAGTTTTAGTTGCCATCACAGAGAGGTGTAGTTGTCGGAAATTTTAATCTTGTATCTTCGACTGACCGCACATTTTTTTCAGAACAAGGTGATTCAATCTTCAAAAGTCAATTAGATGACACTGGAATTATAAGGTAAAATTGGCGGGAACAATTTGTATATCAACAAAAATAGTGAGTTATGAAAAATGGATCAAGAAACAAAATTAATTAAGCAGATAATATCAAAACTAGGACAGGAAGATAACAGCAAGCTTATCGAGTAAATTTTAGAGTAGAACTAAAAGTTTCATTAATATCAATATGCGTTTTTGTGATTTTAGGAAAACTATTGAAAATTTGAGACTTCTTCAACTAAAGTCTAATAAAATTTTGTCAACAACGGGAGACTACGCTAAAATTGTGCTATGTATAGATATTGCTTCAGTATCACTAGGTGTCAGCTTCGATTTTGTAAGTTCGTGTGAAATTGAAATTTATACTGCATAAAAATAACTCTAATTCCAGGAAAGCGGTCTAAAATTATCTGGCTTGCGAAGAACTCAATACATAAATAACAAGAAAATATTTGAAAAATTTCTCGATATCAACAAATTGGTTGGGATAAATGAAATATGCCTTCAACTTGGTTTAAATGGCTTATCTGAAAAAGCTAATAAATTCCTAACACACTACAAGAATTCTATGGAGGAAGTGATTGATGGTGTAGATTTCGACCATCCACAATATGCAGCAATGTCCGTATATCAAGCCTGCAAATCATCAAAAAGGAAATGCCCAAAAACCATGTTGATCAAGTTCAGCAATTTAAAATCAGTCCAATGGGTGAAATTGGAGAACCAATGGAATAAAATTCTGTCCACTTACAACTCTACTAAATCAGCGAAGAGTAAAGACGATTTGAAAACATCACCGGAGAAAAACTCATCTAGCATCACAAATGGTAAAAAGCAAATCAGTTCTTCATCTCGAAATGTTAATGATTCAGACGAAGAGGCTTACGAGACTTGGAAAAATCGCATGCTAAAATTAGCGAATGAACGTTCTCTGTATGCAACTGCTAATCCAAGGCAGTGTTGAATCTTTTTGTTTTTCTTATCACGTTATGAAAAACATTCAGAAAGCGGAATTTTTCGATTTGCTTTAATGCTCTGTAAATATCTATTAAAATATAATACATGCATCACAAATAAAAAAGTTTAAATTTTATATCATCACTTTCAATTATACAAATTTATTACAATTTGTCCGAAACCGTTTCAACTTTAGAGTTACGGCATATCGAATACGCCTAAAAAATCACGCAATGCACTCGTATATCAGCTCTAATGAGCCTTGAAATATAACATACACGTTGCGAAAAAAGAAACCGTACTTGAGATTTAACATCAAACTATAAAAACTGTAAACAACCCTTAAAAATCAGGTTTTGTTCTTACATCATCTCAAATCCTGGCGCCAAAGAATCGAATTTTTGTACGGATGGAGGCCTTTGGGCTGAACAAATAGAAATAGCATAATTTTTTTTTTTTAAATCTCTGAATACAACAAAAGTTACGTTTTTTTAATGTTCTGAAGCAATTCAGAACATGCTTTCCATACAAAATCCTGCACCACCTTTTCATCTCGGACAGCGTTTGGAACAAAGGGAAATTTTATACGGTAATGAAATGCTGCTAACTTCAACGTAATAATTCTGACATTTTATTTTCAATTGAGGATCTTCTGTTGGTGGTTAGTTAGTTCTGTTAGACAGCTAAATAATTTTAAACATGGGAGGTAGCAAATCGTGAGTACAGCAAGAAATTATAACAGTAACGGCCTACTGATGCTACCAACGTGAAGTTAGTTGCGATTGAACTCGGTGCAATTTCCCACTTACTCTGGATCGTTTTTTAATGTTTAGTGTTCTAGAACATTAAAAAAACGCAACTACATACAATAAATTGGGCGATGTGGAAAATAGACGACCGAAGACTTGAGGTACTTTTTGTCTCATTGCCTTACACCAGGGGTGTCCAACCTTTCAGCTTTCGTGGGCCACATTGGGAGAAGACGAGTTGTATTGGGCCACAAATAAAATATACTAACCCTAAAGATAGCTGATTAGTAAAAAACGTAGAATATATACAGACTTAGTTAACAATTTTAAGTAATTTAAACTTCATTAATTCATAAAGTTTGTAAATATATCAATTTTTGTTGGGCCTCATGCAAACATGTCTTGGGCCGCATGCGGCCCGTGGGCCGCAGGTTGGACAAGCCTGCCTTACACTCTACTTCGTTCGCTTCACCTTTCGCAATTTCTTCTGTCCAAACTGCGAATGACAGTCAATAAAATGTTATATTTTTGCGAAAAATTGATATTTTTATTCCAATTTCTATATGACATCCATCCATATTAAAATTAAGGTGTCCATTGTGATTATCGTCAAATGATCGATCGAATGTCAAATCGAAAGTTTGGTATTGTGAATATCGATTGCGAACCATGTATTTCGATTGTGAACGTATTTTGCTTTCGATCAAATTGGAGTTCTCGAATATCAGCCTTGCGGTTTTGTTTGCAGTGTCATTTCGGCAAATATATTACTTAAAGAATAATGTAAGTGGCTAAATTAACAACTATAAGAAATTCAGCTAAATGAGATATGGCAATGTTTTTGTGTGCCTTCGATTATGATACGCAATACTGAAATTATTTTCAATCGAAAGACGAATCGTTCATTTATCGAAAGACGAATCGATAATCACAATGGACACCTAAGACTGAATGAGGAGTCTATCCTCTATGGGCATCCTCTATCCGTACGCAAAACTGGTACAATTATCTTTCTTGAAACGGATAGATGCCTTTTTGATTTGTTTTAAATCTCACCCCACAATAATATATATTAATCTCACCCCACAATAATGTCCCAGCAAACTATTAAATTAACAAAACCCTTTGACTGTCCCCGTACTAATATGTTTTAATACACCGTACGTCCGAAGTAAAAATTTGATTGATCCTCTATTTTTGCGGTTGTAGTAGTTACTAAATTTATTTTTGGAAGATTTTTATTTAGTTTCAATAAGAAAACAGTTATAAATTTCATGAATCACATGTGATACACGGGCATATAAATACACCATATAAATGTTCAAATAATTTTTCAATCAAAACATTCTCTACACGTTCAGACATTTAAATGTTTCATATTCCGAACGTCCGACAACCGATCAGCATACTATGTGTGCATCACATATGATACACAAGCGTATCAGTTTAACACTCTGTGTATCATATGTAATGCACAGGACAGTTAAAGGGTTAATATTTATGCAAACCACGTTTAATTTTTTAAAAAGCTATCATAAAGTTCATGGTCATTGGTTTTGTTTGTAATTTTCTAAACATACTAGGGGCGGAGTGGGTTTTATATTCAATCATTTGCATTCCCTCTAGATTATTTGGTTTAGCAGGCTCACGCTTCGAGCATCTATCCGTACCTTGCCATATTTGAAATATGTCTAAAGCCGGCCATACATTATGAGACTTGTTGTAAAACTTGGTTCGGTTGTAGGCAATGTTGGATCGTGTATGGGCCGGTTGTAGTACCAAATTTTAGGTTCGACAAAAATCAAAATCCTGTTGATTTTGCCTCCGCCACAACAAGTTGTACAACATGGTTTTAGAACAAGTCTCATAATGTATGGCCGGCTTTAGATATATTTATGGTTAACTGGGTAGATAGATAGATCATATGAATGGAGCCGATGTACTCAGCCCCTAAAAGCACTTAGACCAACAGTTGGGTCCATTGTGCTTTGTTGTAGGGATCTGGCTATTACTAGCTTACTCATGCAAGAATCTTCTGGATCCACTAATGAAGCTGTAAATTTTATTCAGAGGGATCTTACCGATGTCCAGTGGTTTTAAGAAGCGGCTGCCAAAGGTGTTTAGTCTGCGGTTTTGGAAGAAAGGACACAAGCAGAGATAGTGTTCTGCAGTTTCTTCCTATGCGTCGCATAGGTTGCAAGAAGGGTCGCTCGAAAGCCTGATGTTGTGAAGGTGGTAGTTGAGTTTACTGTAACCCGTTAGTACGCTGACCAGCGGTCCAATACCAGTTCTCCCCAGACCTAGTACTTTTTTGGCCGTGGTTGGATTAGGTTCACAGCCAAACTTTTTAGCTTGTCGTCCAACAGTTTCATTTGCCCACCTCGTCTTGTGTTGCTGTCTGCTGTATATATATATCATTGCTTTGATTGTTGCTACTGATATTAGCAGCGAAGGAGCAGGTCCTACAGGTAGGATATCAGCACCCTGTCTTGCTAATTTATCTGCTTCTTCATTGCCTTGGATGTTGCTGTGTCCTGGGACCCATATAAGGGATACAGTATTGTTACATGAAATCCTTTGAAGGTTAAGGAAGCATTCTTCCACAAGTTTTGATTTCATCTCTACGGAGTTCAACGCCATTAATGCCGCTTGACTGTCAGAGAATATGTAGATCTCTTCGCCTATAGGATTGTTGTTACGAATTAGCATTGCGCAAGTGGAAATTGCTACTATTTCAGCTTGAAACACAGTAACATTTTTCCCCAGAGGGATAGTTTCAGTAATATTATCGTATGCGGGTCACCTCATTTCTGGGTGATCCATCAGTAAACCAGCAGTAAACCAGCACTGGGTACATGTAGGAAATTTCATGAAGGTTCTTCAAGGAATTTTCAAGGTCATTTTTGGTTTGTGACAATAAAAGAAATACTAGATACTTGCTAACGATCATAACGTTTTTTGATTTACAATCTTTTTTTCATCTTATAAATAACGGTATATACATTTTGTTTCTTTTTTATTCACTTGTTTTCATCATTAACTATTTTAACACGAAATTCCATAATTAAATATTACAATACACTAACTTAGTAATTTTAATAATTTGATTTTTAACTAACTAAATAAAAAAAATTATGTTAACCCACCTAAGTATTAATATCTATTACATAAGTAAATCGATAAGATTTGCTTTTCAAATTTTTAATTATAATTAAGGATTATTATTCAAGTAATTTTTTATACTATGCCTTTACTGTTTTTTTTTAATTGCAATCGAATCCCATTGATTTTAATTACTCGCTTTTTCCGGTATTTTTAATAAAGTTATTATAAACAATTGACATTGAAAAATATTTCACTGGCTTTACTAAATGTACGTAAGAGAAAAAGAGTTGAATACGAATATTATTTGTATCTATAACTCACCTTAAACAAATCAGTATGGCAGTGTTTTAATTGGAGAACTCAATTAAATTTAAATATTACATTACAAATGTTACAAGTTAATCTCACTTTACCTTATACCATTGTTTGTGTTCAAAGAAATTTAAAAAAAAAAATACTAATTTCACTTTTGATTTAAAAATATTTTCTTTTATCTATAAATCGATATTTCATTGTAATTATAGTTATGGATAAAACTAATTTACCAACGAATTAAATTCATTTAGAAGATATTTTATTTTTCCAAAATATAATTTTTTTTAATCTATATTTGCTTTTATTATTTTTATTTTAAACTTGGTTTCTTTTAGATATGTTTTGGCCTTTGTTTTCAACTTTTATTTACATCTCTTGGCACAAATTTTTAACTTTTTTTTATATTCAGTTAAATTTACAATGTACACATTATTCTAAAACTAAATCTCTGAAATGTTTTGTAATTGCTCAAAATCAAACAAAACATCATCTTTAGATAAAAATATCACGTTTTTAAATTCAAATTTTACTAGTGAAACATATTTTTTTATTAATTACAAGCGAAAATCTGTTGTAATCCTATTTTGTTACGATAGGAGACAAAGAGAAGACTAGAAATTATCCTCACGAAATTGTAACTTGGAAATATAGTTTTTAAAAGATTTTTTTACGAACTCGTATTATTTATTATTATTACCACATAAAGGAGATCAAGTGAAACTATTTTAAACATACTAGAAAAAAGTTTGAACCTCTATTTCGAATTATTTTGAACCTGTTTTATTTAAATTTGGCACTTTTTTAACACTTTGCTATATGGAAACTAAAACTATATCAAATATTTACAAAATTCTGTAAATATAGTACTTAACCGAAACCTCTTCGTAACTTAAGCATTTAAAAAACCAATTTCCAGAGGTGTAACCGCGTATCTGGAAAAAGCAAGACTCTTCGAAAAAGGGTCTTGAAATTTTGAGTCTTTTAAGAAAACGTCCTTAAATTGTTGGTAGGCAAAAAAAATTACTAAATATTTTGATTTTTCCACATTTTTTTTCTGAAGTGGAATAGGGTTGCATAAAAATGTTTACTTTTTTTCATCATTTGTAAATTTTTTTATTAAATCTTCGATATCAAGTCTTTGTAAAATTTGCAAAATAAAATATATTCTCATCTACCAAATTGAGTTATTAAGTATTTTAACTTTTGTTAACTAGAAATATTTGCAATTGATTGACTAATCGTACGTTGTTTGTTTTTCTTCAAGTTATTCCGGTCGTACCGTTTCAATGTGATCAATACGTTTGGTGAAAAATAAATTCTCGGTGAGGATGGTAGGGATGATATTGGCGAAATTGAGCAACTGCATAAAGATAGGAGTAATCAAACAATTATTTCCATACGATTTCCTCGTCGCGTGACTTTTGGCTGTCCCTGAGTCAGTTCAGACATCCCAGAGCATTTAAATGTGAATACAACGGTTTGCTGTCCAAAATTTGCTTCGAACCTTGAATAGAAATTTTTCCATTAGAAAAAAAAAACGAAATATGTTGTACTTTCATATGAGTTTCTTATGCAAAATTAAATTTATACTATAAACCGATGAACAAAATACAGGGAAAGCTCCATTTGCGAACATTTCCCAAAGGCGGAAAATTTGTTTAAACGGAAACATTTCCAATGACTAAATTCGTAGTTCCAATATTAAAAGTGTACTGATAAATGGACAATTCTCATAACCGGATAGACGACATGCTTGCTTTTAGCATTCTCAGAACCGAATGTTTCATTTGCGGAATGATCCAATTTTACCCGTTCAAAAGCTTAGCTTTGCTACGTACGAAAAGCGGAATTGTAAAAAATTCGAGTCTCTAGCTCAATCATTCTGGCCAGAGCCAATCTGACCAAACCACTTTCAGATTCGAAATCAACATGATCAAATTTTCCTAAACAAATTGCAATAAAAAAAATCCTTTTTCATAATTACAATCGAAAAGTGAAATAATCCCTCTCCCCTTGCCATTGTTTGACATTTTGAAATTTCCAAGCACATAAAAATTTATTTTTATTTATTTATTTTATTACTATACAGTTGAGGTCCAGTACAACGAATGATGTAGTGTTCAGATCCGTTCGTTATATCGAACCAGCATTTAGTTAATATTTTAATACAGAGATATCCGAATTTCCATAGTAGAAACAAATAGTACATAAAATAAATAAAAAAATATATTTTTTGGTTCAAAAACGTTTTGGTTTGTAAACAAAAATTTCGCTTTAAATGATTTTAGGCTTTCACCATTGCTGAATGGCATAGTAAAAACTTCCATCTTAACCGCGGTTTAAATTTAACCGACGGGAAAATTTCGCTTATTTGACAGTCATGTGGCAATAAACAGCGAGACAGAGGTCTAATGAATTTGAATCAGAGTCAAGTGACGGTAATATAGGAAAAAAATCCTCAACAAAATGGCTATCCGATGTTGAAAGGGTGCTTCGCTTTCAAGCAACATCTGTTCTCTAAACAATTAAAATCATTTCATATTTTCGTCTATATTTTGCCTCTCTATTCAGTTCGGGAATGATTTAAATTCACAAACTGAGGTTCAACTGTATATTTTTTTTCAAATGTTGTCAAAAAATAGAGAATTTCAGTTTGCTCGTATGTTCGATTAACTACTGCCTTCCGCAGTTTTTTTAATACAAAAATGTCTCTGAAATCGATATAGTTCGAGTTTTTTTCGTCTGAACATTTTTAATTTTTTAGCCTAATGTAAGACAAACACATGTCAAGAAAACGCATTACGTGCATATTTTATACAAGGGGATCGATTGAATCCATGCAGTAAACAAAATCGTTCGTTATATCGAATACTCGGTTTTGGAACTTTCGCATAACAATATAAACGTTCGTTTTATCGGCATATTGAACCTCCACTGTATATTTGTTGGAAAACCGTGGGGGCGGCAAATAAAGGCTTTGCCCTGGGACAGTTTTGCTTTCACACAGCTCGGCATCGAGACATATAAAATAAATTCAACGAAATTTGAAATTTAAAAAAATATTTTCCTCACAATTGCCTTTTAATCCAGGAAAATTAGGATTTAACCTCTTAAAAAATCCTAGTTAACTGGATTTTTGCACAGACCTTTATTTTGACATAACAAACAACGTCCCAAAAGTCCATTCCAGAATTGCGCCGGCGTCGTGAGTTATTCAAGGTCAAAGGTCCAAAAAATCAGTTTTTTACGTTTATCTCACTTTGTAAGAGTTGTACGTCTTTTTGAGGTTCAGATGAATTAATTACAATAAAATTCTCTACAAAAAAGGTTAAATACAATTTTCTTGTAGGGCAAACAGTTTTCGAGATACAAGTCGTCAAACTATGCGTCGCACAGAGAAATTCCTATTATTCAAGGTCAAAAGTCAAAAAAATCGTAAATATCTCGCTTTGTATAGCCTGTCCGCATTTTTAGAGTTCAGATGAATTGCTCCTCCGAAAATTGTCTACAAAAAAGGTTAAATAAAGTTTTTTTGTAGGGTCAATAGTTTTCGAGATAGACGTCGAGACACTGTGAACTGTACATTCGTTTCGACCCCACCATTGAGGTAAAATACAAGGCGCGTTTTTTTACATGGCCTAATCCTTATTTTTTCCACCTTCATTCATTTATTCTTCTTCTCCTTCTGCTTCTTCTTCTTCTTGTTCTTGTTGCCCTTCATCTTCGATATAGGTATCACCTTCAATTACATTTAATGTTAAGCCACCAATAAGATCGAGTTCATCATCGACATCGTTTAAATTGTCAAAGGATTCAGTGATATCACAAGAAGCAGGATTTAAACACGATTGACCCCGACAAAAGCTACAAACGATGGAGCACGGTAATCCAATTTTTCTGCATCCACAATTGGAACCACAACCTTTTGTGCAGTTGCAAAAAAACGGAATTTAGGAGTTTTTCCGGTGCTGGTGGAAGTAATATACTAACTGGCTGCAAGAAATTGTTGTTAAATGTCCATCCCCACTGTTGAGGATCTAAGTCTTTTCCAAGCCAAGTTTGCACTTGATAATATATAAGATAAAGATGGTGTTGTGCGGCTCCTATTGTGGGTGGAAGTGAAGATAATTTAACTGCCTTATTGAGTCTTGTCGAAGTATTTAAGCAAGAGAATTGCTCACGGGATAGTATTGCCAGAAATGGAACACTTTTTATTTTAGCAATGTACGGAGCTCCAAAAACTGAAGACTCCCTCGACAATTATCGCTACTTGAGTTTCGCTAAATCTACAAGACTCAATAAGGCAGTTAAATTATCTTCACTTCCACCCACAATAGGAGCCGCACAACACCATCTTTATCTTATATATTATCAAGTGCAAACTTGGCTTGGAAAAGACTTAGATCCTCAACAGTGGGGATGGACATTTAACAACAATTTCTTGCAGCCAGTTAGTATATTACTTCCACCAGCACCGGAAAAACTCCTAAATTCCGTTTTTTGCAACTGCACAAAAGGTTGTGGTTCCAATTGTGGATGCAGAAAAATTGGATTACCGTGCTCCATCGTTTGTAGCTTTTGTCGGGGTCAATCGTGTTTAAATCCTGCTTCTTGTGATATCACTGAATCCTTTGACAATTTAAACGATGTCGATGATGAACTCGATCTTATTGGTGGCTTAACATTAAATGTAATTGAAGGTGATACCTATATCGAAGATGAAGGGCAACAAGAACAAGAAGAAGAAGAAGCAGAAGGAGAAGAAGAATAAATGAATGAAGGTGGAAAAAATAAGGATTAGGCCATGTAAAAAAACGCGCCTTGTATTTTACCTCAATGGTGGGGTCGAAACGAATGTACAGTTCACAGTGTCTCGACGTCTATCTCGAAAACTATTGACCCTACAAAAAAACTTTATTTAACCTTTTTTGTAGACAATTTTCGGAGGAGCAATTCATCTGAACTCTAAAAATGCGGACAGGCTATACAAAGCGAGATATTTACGATTTTTTTGACTTTTGACCTTGAATAATAGGAATTTCTCTGTGCGACGCATAGTTTGACGACTTGTATCTCGAAAACTGTTTGTCCTACAAGAAAATTGTATTTAACCTTTTTTGTAGAGAATTTTATTGTAATTAATTCATCTGAACCCCAAAAAGACGTACAACTCTTACAAAGTGAGATAAACGTAAAAAACTGATTTTTGGGACCTTTGACCTTGAATAACTCACGACGCCGGCGCAATTCTGGAATGGACTTTTGGGACGTTGTTTGTTATGTCAAAATAAAGGTCTGTGCAAAAATCCAGTTAACTAGGATTTTTTAAGAGGTTCATGCTTTTTTTCGCCTAATTTTCCTGTATTATTTTTAATGTCTAGATATAACAGATTGCAGTCGTATCGTTTGTGCTATTGATTTCAATACTTACTCTGTGCTAATATCAACCTCTGGCGGCTTTCCCGTCGCATTTTGAATAACGAGAAATAACTTTGTGACTATTTCAATAACATGACCTGTTTGAAACACAAAATCTCCCTTCTTTCGACCAAACTCCGACTAAAAATAGACAATTTAAAATACAAAATGTAAAATTTCATATTAAGTAACAAAAACTCTAATAATAAAAATATTTTGCATGGTAAAATGTTATTGCAATTTTTTTTAAAACGCCAACGTTAGGTTACAATGAAAACTAACTTTTTTTAACAATTAAAAAAAACAAATACAGTAGAATCCCGATAATTCGTACCCCGATAATTCGTATATCCCGCTAATTCGTATGAATTTGCTGGTCCCTTGAAAAAACCCCGATACAGTAGAATCCCGCTAATTCGAATATCCCGATACTTCGTATTTTTACGTCGGTCCCTTGAAATACGAATTATCGGGATTCTACTGTATAAACAAGTGGTGAGAGATAAAGACGGGGAAAGCAAGTTTCAAATAAAAATCAAATGTAATTTCGTACTTTAACTTTTAGACTCCCGGGGTGGCCCGAATGGGGTCACATACAATCTCGGTGACCCAACGCGATATGTAGATTCCAGATATACTATAACAAATATTCAAAACAAAAACCTATGATTTTAATGAAAAAAATGCCGGTAGTCTAAAAGTTAAGTGGAATGAATAATAGTACAAGTAAAGGCAGGCCGTCGCACATAAATAAAAAATCTAAACATGGACAAACTTTAAAAAAAAGTTTGAATATCCTTTCAAACTATTCTACTTAACCCATTTGCATTATTCACCAATTTTTTATAGCTTCTAAAGAAAAATTGTTTAAAACGTAAAGAAATTTGATTTTGGAAAAACCCAAAAAAATTATTGTTTTCTTTTCTTATTGTTGCATTTTATAAAATAATTTTTATTTATTTTATCCTTTTTAGTCATTTCGCATTTGATGACGTCTGGACTTTTTACCTGAGTGGGTGGGCGAAACTGAATGTCTGCTCTACACTCTCGCATCACAGTAGGCGATTCACAGTTTCGGCTGCCAGGCTTCTTGGAAAAAGATTTATTTTTTTCATTTATCTGGCTTACAATATTGTAAATATTTTATATTCTGCATATTTGATATCAGAGGTCTGCAGCCCATAACCCACGAGTGCCCGCCGACCACACACAGACCTTGACCGCGAACATAAGTATTTTCATACTTCTAAGAAGGCACAGAATGGGCGAATACTCAAAATAGAAATGCCTATACTGTCAGAGCGCAAGCATTATTTTTGCCATTTGGCACAGTCGCCGTGGTTTTGTACTTGACGGATAATCAAGTTTCCACTGTATTTCGATTTCTTTAATTTTTATTTCAATTTTCTTTCAGATTATTGTTAATTATCTCAAAATGTTTTATTATGAATCCATACACACCTCAGCAACGTGGCACAATAGTTTTATTATACGTCCGCAACAATAATTCAATTTTTCCAAACTGCTTAATATTCAATTTTAAGCGATCTGCCCGGCTCGTTTACCGGATTTAACTGTACCAGACTTTTATCTGTGGCGCTATTTGAAATCTAAAGTTTCGCTACTCTGCAACATGTATGTGAGTTTTATGTAGAATCATATCCTAAATAACTTTTGTTCTTGCACTTTTTTGATAAGATACATCATTTTTGAGATATTCGCAAAAACCGTTTTCGTTCGTATGGGGAGTACCCCCCCCCCCCCCCCCCCTAATGGTCCATTTTTGCCCATTAACGAACTTAGCCTTGCATTTTACGAAAAACGAATCTGCGTAAAATTTCAAGATCCTCGAACTCAATCCGTGCGCCCGCAATCCGCGCCACAGACAGACAGACGAACGGACGGACAGACGGTCGGACGGACGGACAGACGGACGGACGGACAGACGGACGGACAGACGGACGGACAGACGGACGGACGGACATGCAAAATTTAATTTTTTTTATCATTCTAAGCACACTGGTGTAATTCATTTTTGTGTGTGATGACGGGCTCTTGGCGTTACAAACGGTACGCCAAATTTAATATACCATTTGGTTTCACCATACGGGTATAAAAACAAATAGGGTGATTTGTTTTGGAACATCCTGGAGAAATAATTAAAGATATGAAAGAAAACTTTCTGAAATATTTTTCCTTTGAAAACAATGAATTGGAAAATAATAAATTAGAAAACGATGAACCTGAAATAAAAACAGTAGCTGCTAAAGCGTCATTATATTGAAAGTTTCAATATCGTGAAAAACTTCTACTGAAGGAGAATTCGAAAAAGTTTTGTAACCGAATGTAATTAGTTGGGGTGGAAAATCTAAAGAGAATAATCACGACCGATTTTTTTGTGCTTTGGTATTTGTAAATTTTTGCACTTATATTTTGGCTGAAGCATACCCCTGTTTTATATTTTAACGTTTTAAATTTTATGAATTTAATTTTTAAAAAAGTTCCAAACAGGTAGTCGAGACTGAAATTCGCCTACATTCCGGGAGAGTGTAGAGCAGTCATAAAAGAAGATTAAAAAGTCGTCACATATTTTTAAAGATCAAAAAAAGCATTTCTACCTAAAAACGAAAAATAACAAAAAAATCACGATTACAAAATAGTTAAGAACAATGACAAAAATCGGAGCCAACGAAATCTAATATGAGTTAATACCTGAAATAAACAACCAGTTGGAGAGTCTGTACATTGGTGTTCTCTAGCACAAGAATGGTCCTACATAATTAAAAATTTACGTAATGTATTAAGAATATTACACTATGACATAGTATGACACTATTTAATTAATTTCTTACCGCCTTTACATGAAAAACCGCAATGTCATCTAAATATGGACTCAACGACAGCCTGTAAATTTCAGCCGCAGGTACGCGATATTTTATTTGCAGAGTCCTTTGATCGAGAAGAAGCATTGAAGTTGTTGATAAAACCAACAGAATAGGAACAAACTAAACAACATAACAAAAGGGGGAAAAACCCAGTATAAAAAATAAGTAAAGCACAATTTTTACCTTTCCGCTAGATCGAGTTATTTTATTTATAATATCCGCAAAAACAACATACTGATCGTTACTTTCCAGGCTATACTTTTTCCACTGGAGATTTTGACGAAGTCGCACATAATCACCAAGAAATGGATGAGCCACACTACCAGAAAAAAGTAAAATACGTATAAAAAACGGTGAAAAAAAATAATTTCAATTTTACCTTCTTGCATATGAAGCTTTCCTATCTTTGAATATTATACTAGCGGTGACTTTTTCTCTCATTCGATTACGAGATGTTTGGTCAAAGGATTTCCGATATTTGTAACAACGCCAACGATGATGTATTGTTCGAAGAAGACGTGACGTTTCCGTTAAGAACTTTGGAGCACTGGGCCATTCCATTGATAAGGGGCTCATACTGGTAGGTGGCAAACGAAGTGGTAAAGTCAACAGATAGTGACGAATTTTCCATCTAATGTAATGGCGATAAATCACTTTCACCGCCCATCGTACTTGTTTTTTATATTTCATCGCACGATATTCTTCTCTTGCCTAAAATTATTTTTATTAATATTTAAATTATTCAAAACACATCAATTACAAAATCTACATATATTTAAATATTTGCAATAAAATTCTAAATACATTGAAATAGCAATTCACCAAAATTCAATAAATATTCTTTATAAGATACGCACATTTTGCAATGTAGTTAGAAAAAAAAAGAAAAAAATCACCATTAAAGATAATAATACATTTTAATGAAAACAAACGACCAGAATGACTTTTTAATCATTCATTTTTTAACTGTTTTTGGTAAAAAAAAAGGTGTACGCCAGGCACTAGCGAAATTTGAAAATATTTTTTTGGATACTGGTGATGAAGATTCTAAAATCTTGAGGTTCTTCTGCTTCGCTACTGCACGCAGGACAAAATACTACAAGTCAACGCCAAAAAATGCGCCACAGGAGAAATTACTTCTTGAATGTTATTAAGAAACATGCACGCGTACCAGATTTTGAAAATTCCACTCAAAACTCGAAAGGAACACAAAGGAATATAAATAAGTTTAAAAAGTTTTGAAATACAGGAGTGGTATTGCTTCGAGTTAGAAGAAAAAGTGGTATTTGTTATCTCGGTTTCTCTCTGTCATTTATTTCGGTCAAAACACAGACAGCGAATACTTCTGGTTCTTCTAACTCGAAACAAATGCTTGAAACAAGTTACGGAATATCACTCTAGCTTCAAAAAGGTAGAAATAAATAAAGCAGAAGAATATAAGGAAGAAGAAAGTGAAAAAATACGAATTAAATTTTGAGTATATTTCCTTCCAGTTTTACACCAACTGTGAAAAAGTTAGTTTATGTTTCTTTGCAAACATTTATCAATTTTCAATAATTATTTTTTGCAACGAAATCAGTGAGGAAGCTAAAGCAAGTTATGTGTATATTCAGTTGATAAAAGTTAAATCAGTTTTTATTTTTTTTTTTGTCTTTTCCTCCCCTTTTTAGTATTTTAAACCTTAAAAAAAATTATAATCTCGATTAACGTTTTTTATCTAATGAAATATCTTCATGGAAAGAGATTTTTTGACAAGGGGGCTGAGAAATTTCATAAAGTTTATTTCTTCACATGGTTTTGACCAGAAAAGTTCCCGTCACAGCTATTGTAATACATTCAAAACACGAGTTTTAAAAAGCAAAAGCGAAAAATCCCTAAATAATGGGTAAAACCTCTTCCAAAGCATTGTTTGTAAAAGTTAGTTATTTTCATGACTTCTTGTCGAGTGAATTTAGATTGCGCCAGTTTAAATTCAGAAATGTTAAAAATATTTCATGAAATTCAAAATTTCATGAGATAAGTACGATTATATCTTCGAAACGATTATTTTTATCCAACACTCGTAACCCTATTAGAAGCCCTATTACAATAGAAATTGCCATAAAGTTCAAAATGATTCTCATATCGAATTATTCAGTGAATGAGAGTATAATAGCTTCAATATGAAGCAAAAATTTCCATCTAATTTAAATCCTGTAATAAATACTACCAAAGGTGTGTTTCGAAACGCCGCAGTAAAATTTACCACAATCTGTCAAAGTTCAAACAACTGATTGCAAAAGTTGAAAATAAACTTTACTGCAGCATTTGACCCTGTTTAGATTAGCCGATCCAGGCGCCACGCCATGAACGAAACTGTCAAAATACTGGCAAGACGAGAAATTGGGGGTGTCAATAGGAAATTGCACCACAAAACTAAAATCTCCATTTTCATAGTTCCGCCTGTCGTGCTCTGATTGGTTGGCTGTCAAGTTACTTGTGATCCACCGTCATTTGTATTCCAATTTACAAAGCACCAATATTGCGAGAAATTTAAAAGAAAGCAGTTAATTGCACCTAATATATTTTTAAATTGTTCTTTCACTTTTTATTGTTTATGGGATATTTAAAATTTATTTCACTCAAATTTAATTGTGATATTGTCACAGAATTATATGTATTTTATACCGATTGTCAATTTGTGCAGTTTCCACGTTTCACATTGAAACTGAAAGTTTGGCGTTCAGCTTTCAGTTCCATTCTCAATGTAAACACGAGCAATATTTTTTGTTCATGGCCTGGCGCCTGAATCAGCTTAATCTAAACACCGTCTTTCGGATCGCGATTTGGTTAACTTTGACATTTGCCAATTGAAACATTTTCATGGAACGGCCCCTGATGTGCCAAACACATGATATCTGGGCAGAAACAGGCTACGATGTAAATTTTTAATGTGAAAACATTCAGAAATAGGCCGCTAAGGCAAAACATTCTCAAATAAAAATTAATTTTCAACACGGAAAAACATTGAAATACCTATAAAAAGCGATCTACATTTACTTACAATTTTATAAAGACTCCACAAATGCCGTCGTCCTGTAAACGGAATACCAAATCGACATTCCTAAACACAAAAAAGCGAAAAACATGCAAAACTTTTTACTCTCACATGCAAATCAATAAAAAAATTTAAAAATATTTGATAATTTCGAAATATATTCCTGATTGGACATAATATCACTCACCCTCCATGTTCGCCAGGCACTTGCAATCACTATCTGACTTTCTCGCATTTGAATAAATTTCTTTCGCTTAATATACATGCGAAATGTCTTCTGAATTAACACAGCTAAATCGTCTAATCGTGATTTACGAAATTCTTCCAGTTCATAAACCTATGATGATGGACAGAACTTAAAATTCAAATAAGGATTTGAAAATGCTAATAATCTTACAGTTCTTGGACTACGTATAAAGACATTTTTTGTCCCGATTGTAAATTCAGGTGCTGGTAATGGAACACTCCGTATTATTAATGCAATGCCCTCGATTGTGTTGCCATGGTCAAAGTGTGGCCACGTGTGGCTATTCAATAATTTATACCGATGAAAAAACTTTGAATGCGTCATATGGAAGCAATGTCCCGTTCGACAAAGATTCACTAATGGCATAAGGCTCATATAACGCACCTGATGTTGCACTAAAGCTAATTCAAATGTCCTTGCCTGCTGACATTCGTTCGGTTTTATACAAAACACGTAATGATTGCGTCGGTTCTTAATAATCGAGAGTAACGTTTGCAGTTGCGTACGTAAATTTGAACTTAAACTAGTTGGTTTTTTTGATGCACGTTTAGGATTGCCTGTGAAAAACAAATTAATCAGTTTGCTTTTATTGCATAATAAAAATCAATAAAAAATCATTTACCTTCTGGAAAAAGACTTTGTACTAATGACATTTTACTCTGAAAAAGACCTGAGCTTATACTCTTCGGTAATATATCAGAATTTTTTTCAAGAAAACCATTCACTGAGTAATTTACAACGCCAGCAAAATGACGTATTCTTTTTGAATGACAAAAAAATAAACTGTAATTTAAAAAAAAATTTCTTTCACATTTCAAAAATAATACTTAAAAAATGTTGAAGCCATTGATGGTCCACTTGTTAAGAAATTTGTATGGCCGGCACAGCATTGTTGAACACGGACAAGAAATGTTTCATCACTGATTATATGAGGCTCATTCAATAAACTAAGAATACCATAATTCGGTTTATCGATTAATTCACATATTGTTTCATTATCGAAGAAATCAACACGCGTCCACTCTAATCCTTCTCTCATATAAAGATCTTGTTCCGATTTTAAGACACTTTGTAACAAATTCTAAAAAAAAATTAAAACTACTTAGGAGATATTTTCGTTGTGAATGTTAAAAATTGTTCATACTTGATGAAGTTTTTCATTGCAATAATTTATTGCTAATTGCTCAAAAGAATTATTCTCCAATATCTCAAATCCATAGAAATCCAAAATTGCTAAATTTTTCTCTCGTTGATTCGATTTAAGTGATTCATTAATACGATTTACGAGCCACGTAAACAGCCGTCCATACAATGTCCGACAAAGTGTATTCCTTATCGTTGATGCTTGTCGGGCATCTAATTCTGATCCTGGGAGAAAAACAAAACAATATTACCAATTTCCGTACTCGATCTTCAAACGGTCGAGTGTATTGTCCGGAAATCTTAGGGAAGTTAAATTTTCACTGCCCAAAGAGAGCATCGAGGAATTATGAACAAATTATGGCAGACACAAACCAATAAAAGAGATGCTGAGATATTTTAATAGTATAAATCAAGTATTTACTTTAATCGGAAATATAATAGGGAAAACTTCGGGACAAAGGGTGGGAAGGTGGAGAAAAAGTGTAGTTAGGGAAAAGTGAGAGACAGGAATTTTTCCTAGTCTCCCCTTCTCCCACCAAAAATTCCCCTACCACCCTCCCAACGAAAAAATAGGTCATGAACATATGCATACTCACGAGTTGCTCATGAGCAAAACAATTTACTAATCTCAAACTGCTCATGAGCAATTCAATTGCTCGCAGTCAAATCAAATCCTCGCACTCACCAATTTTTCAAATTACTCATGAGCAGTAAGATGTTTAAAAACTCATGAGTCATATGTGAATACTAATGAGAGAGCATTTCCTACGCTGAGATTTTATCTTCTTGAAACAATTGATTTATTTGTTTCTTTATCAGATATTTAACCAAAATTTCCACCAAAACTTCATATTTACAAATACAGTGGACGTCCAGTCGATATAACGAACGTTCGGTATAACGAACGTTCACATTCTTTACATTGATGTCTCTATATGTGGTGCTCAGAATTAAAGTGGATCAACTCCACTTTTTGAAATTTCCATATTATGATGTTAAAGTGCTTAATAATATTAGTTTATTCGGTAAATTTTTTTGTAAGTCCTCCTTGTTGCGTAACGGTAATTGTAAGCTGTATTTAAATTGGTAACTGACAAAAAAGAATTATTTTCAGTGCTCAAATGAACCAAGTTTAAAAAAAACTTAAGTTTGAAATTTTATGGACTTGATTCACTTCAGTTCTGAACACCCCATATATCGAACGTTTCCAAAATTAACTACTCGAAATAACGAACGATTTTTTTGTAGAATATCCATTCCATGTTTAAGTTAACTCTACATATTTTGGTACTGTTATATGTGATGTATATGCCACCCAACGTAACCCCACTGATTCAGCCGATGGATCAAAATGCTATTCGGTTGACCAAATTGTTTTACAGAAACAGTTTGTTGATCCAAATTGTCAGTGCCCATTCAACTAGCATGAATAACGATGGTATCTTTTTTCGGACAAAAAACAGTATATTTCACCTAAAAATTTAAAAAAGCGGTAAATCGATTTGAAAAAACAGTATTTTTCGCAGTATAAATTTTATGCAATGAAAATTTACAAAAAAGCAAATTAAACACCGGGCGATTCACTTCCATCATCTGCATCGTCTTCGCTTTCCATATCGCCTTCTTTGGCTGTTGTTTGGTATTTGTCCTTTAAAGCAATTTGACGAAGCAATTCCGGTTTTGTTTTGAGGTAATTATAAAAATAACCGCATGGATATTTCAAGTTACATTTGACGATCAGAATTGCCGCCAATGTTTTCACTTCTAATCGAGTTTTGTCTGACATTTTGCATTGCTATTAATAAATTTGAATTTCAAAACGTTAAAGAATTAAAGTTCAATATTTTTTCTGAGTATTAATATACAGTATTTTGAGGAAAATAGCAGTATATGCAGTATTGGAGTCTGAAAAACAGTATAATACTGCGAAAAACAGTATAATACTGCGAAAAACAGTATAGATACCATCATAAAGCATGAACATTACCGAATCACTAAAGCCTCTTACGGTCTTTGAGGCGGTTAATCTTATTGCTGAACTCCCAAGTTCGGTGAAGAAGATGAAATTCCGCACTACGTTCTGACGAGGAAATCATAACAAAAAGGCGAATACTTATGCTGGTCAATAAAATTTTTTCTGAGGTAACTCATACATATTTTAATCGTACCTGTTGTTTAGATTGAGTAACAATAAGTTATCATGTGTCACTTTTGCTAAAACCGTTCAAATATGGAAGATATACAGGCTTGGAATAACACCGACATAAATATGGTGGAAGCTGATGCTGAACCAGAAGAATTAATTGAAATCGCTTGTCGAGGACGAGCCTGTTACAGTGAAACATTCAGAAGTAATTGAAAATTTCAACACTTGTTTGAAATGGGCTATAGCGAACGGTAGTTCCTACTTGTTTTGATGAGAAAAAATTAAAATACGATTCTTTTTATACTTAAATATCGTTACGATATAAC
The DNA here is from genome assembly GCA_964034945.1 of Chrysopilus asiliformis. Lineage (NCBI taxonomy): Eukaryota > Metazoa > Arthropoda > Insecta > Diptera > Rhagionidae > Chrysopilus > Chrysopilus asiliformis. The sequence goes on from OZ035961.1 coordinate 43,746,722, forward strand.
GAATAATTCGATATTGCGAACGGGCTCCAACATTATATCGTTCGTTATACTGGACGTCCACTGTATAAGAATACCCATAAATTTTAATAACAATTCAAATTTTTCTGGTACTGAAATTTCACAGTACTGGATATTCCAAATTATAAATTTTACAAATTATTTTTTACTTTACAGAAATTTAATTTTTTTTCTTCATTTTTTTTTAAATATTTTTTATTAGTAGCAGGAAATACGTTGCATAAGAGGGCAACGTTGTTAATATGCCATAGCTCTTTATTTATTTAGATTTCTGATCCGTTCACTAAAAATACAAATTACTTACCATTATCATCATGCAACCATTGACAACTAGCTCTAGTAAGGCAATGCAATAAAATTTGAGCGTCTAAATTTAAAAGTTGAGCTGTTTCCTGTAATTCTAAAATATTTAAAAAAAATGAATACATTTTTATACACAGTATTTTATTGGAATTACCATAATCATTTGATATTTGACAACCTTCAGTTCCATCGATATTTGTAATAGGTACAAATATAAAATTCCCCAATTTTAAGACAACAGCTAATACTCTAAATATTGAAATAATTTCATCTGAACTAAGGCCCAATGTTTCTAATGATTTCTACCAAAAAAAAGACACCGTCACTTTTATTTTAAAAATGTGAAAATGTTTCAAATTCAAACTTACTTTTGTATATAAAAAATTATTCTTATCATCGTCAATTGCAATCGTATTTTTGAGCAATTCATATTTATCAATATTTCTAAACAGCTTTAACGACTCTAATAAAAAGTATAGATTTAAATTACTAATTTGAAAAAAATGTTTATTGTTAATGTTATCTTACTTAAAAATTGTATGTCAGCACCAAGTAGTAATTGATAAAATATATGGAAGTTACGTTCCCCTGCATTTATATTTGTTACACGTGTCTACAAAAACACACACAAAAGTATTAATTTAAAGAAAAAATTAAGGTATTGCTAAAAAAACTCATATTTTGCTTTTCTAAATCTGTCAGACAATTTTTAAAATTGTTTAACGCCTTGACACCGCGGGGTCATGTAAGACCCCACTAGTTTTATTCTAATTTACCAGAACAGAAACTCTAATTTACCGGAGAAGAATGCTTCAAATTTATTTTTGAGTTACTCTCCAACTTTTTTTAGTCTACAAATCTTTTAGACAGTATTTCTTGATAATTGATAATATCAGAATAGGTGCAAGTATAAACATATGCATTATGCATAAAAACGTTGTTATTTGTATATTTTATTTACCTTTTCTAACATATCTGCGTGCATGAAAATTCAAAATAAATATTCATAAATTGTTATAAAAATATTCCGTATGCATTTGTAAAACAAAAATAACTAAGTTTCGTTTAGATTTTTATTTAAAATGTTCACTCTTTTAATGATTTATTGAAAGAATATATATTATAGTATGTATAATACAATCCTTGAAAGCCAGGTGTTACGAATTTCAACATTTCGACATCAAAACCGTGATAATCAACTCTTAAAATTCCTACTTTTTTTCGAGATACGTTTCACAAAGAGAAATCAATCTGTCTTTCTATGAGAACTCAATCTGTCTTTCTATGTTTCGCAGAAATAAAAATATTTTAATACCATGTGATCAAAAAAGATCTTTTTAGTTGCAGAATTAGGCCATATGGAACAGTGTATTTAAAATCCGCGATATATTTTGTCTGTTATTGCAAGTAGAAATATATTGGTTTGGGAAAAAGTATTGGGTCTTTTTTTAAACAAAGTGCAACAAAAATTTTACATAATACTTCAAGTTATTTTTATTAAATCAAATATGTCTCGTTTTGTTCGACCATTTTCTGCAATTTTTCTGGTAGAATCATTATTCCATCGCTGTGGAACTTCCGGGGTTTTTGGCTGAAAACTGAACCAAGTGATTTTCACACGCCTCTTTTAAGGGCAACTTGCATCAGCAAGAGTATTGCAGAGACCGAAAGCGAGAGCGTACACGGAGCAACGTTCGGTCATCAGCATGCCGCAGCCTCACCAAATTGTGGGAAAGAAACGAGTGCGGCAAGAGGGGAAAAGTCGCCACTCGAAAAGTGTTGTTCACTTCATCTTTTACGCACACAAACGAAGTCGCTCGTGTAGCACGTCAGCATGCATGTGTGCGTAATTTCATTGAGTCAGTCGGTGCTTAGCCGACTCGTAACATATCCCAAATAAACAAAAATTGAATGCAAATAGTGAAATCCCAATTGCAGGTAGTTTTATTTTTCAGGTAGGTAGGAAAGAGTAAATGCCATAACAAATTACCAGTTCTTATTCTTCGATTGTTGGCAGTTTCTATTGTGGCAATTGATGTTGCCTCGGTGCTAGCTAATAAAGGAATGAGCTGGAAATACAATACATATATGAGAACCACACACACATGAGAGATCGCTTTTTGTACACAAGTTTTTCCTACTAAAAAGTGAAGATGCGTGTACGTTCGCACAAACAAATGATAGTCCGATTGTACAAGGTTAGGACTATACGGTGGTTGATGCATCCTTCCCAAGAAAACTCTCTCAATTTTTGGTGAGTTATCAAAGATGTACGTGGTCTAGCGTTGCCGTAGTGGAATATACCTTTCCTGTTGATCCAATCGCACCGTTTTTCTGCCGCTTCAAATGCACTAGTTTTTCGCAGTATGGTAAGTACGAGTATTGCGGACCAGGCGGGTAATGTGGACCACTGTAATATCTCAGAAACTGTACGAGGGAATTAATTCGAGTTCAAGTTCAAACATGTACCGGCGACACTTGATCTGTGAAACCAATTGTGTCCGTTGAAAGCTCATTCAGTTTCAGATTTTTTTGGAGGAAGGTCATATTGCCAGAAAAATCGTGTTTTTTAATTGACAAAGAAAATTGGTTTGTGTGATCTGGGCACACAACATTGGTCCACATTACCCGCACCAAAATGAAATTGGATGATTGTGTCAATCTTCACATTTTTCGATTTAAAAAGACAAAAAATCATCAGATCAGGATTTTCAATTTTACATTAAATGGTTATGATTTTCTCTTGGATAACAAACTGCTGTTTTTAAAAAAATTCTTATAGTTGCCTCATATGAGTAAAAAATAGGAACGGTGGTCCACAATACCCGTACTTACCATAGAGTACAGAACCAATCGTTTGCCTAACCGATAACACCTCATGATGTAGGATCCCCTTCTAGTCCCACCGAACTTACAGCGTCACCTTTTTCGGTGTCAGTCCTGACATTGCCTTTGTCTACACAGCTTGACCACGCTTCGACCACATTTTCTCCGCACTATGTTGTCATACGTGATCCATTTTTAATCGCCTGTTAACAACCGCTTCCAAAAAGGATCGATGCCATTGCTGAAACATTAAATAACCGATGGCAACACGATCCATTAATTTTTTTGCAGTAAATTCATGCGGTGCTCAAACGTCGAGCTTTTTGTGGTATCCACCTCATATCAAGAGGTTTAAAACTGATTTGTGGTCAATCGTCAGTTCCTTAGCGATGTCATGATTGTTTTTATGCCGATCTTGCTCAAAGTATTTGATCGGCTTCTTCGATGATTGTACGACCAGAGCAATGTGCATCTTTGACATCAAAATCTCCCGCTCTCTTCACGGATTTTTATCAACGGATTTTTTCAGAAATTAAACTTATTTGTCCGACTTAATAAATTTTACTACACTGCGCAATAGTAGCTTTATGTATCAACTATCAAAAAGTACAGCATTGCTAGAGTGCAACCAATAGTTCTGTAGTTATGGTGCTTCAGAGACATGAAAAAAGCCCGATACTTTTCCCCAACCTAAATTGTTTTTGCATTCAAGTTAATAAGGTTAATACGACATTCATTTAATTTCAAATATCAAAAGAAAAATAAATCTTTTATACATAAAAAAGAAAAATATATCTTGTATGGTGTTATTTGAGCCCAATTTTCGCCAGTGATGCAATAAAATAGCATTCATTTAATGGAGTAAAAATTATAGGCCGTTTTTACCAATGGTTCGTCTTAGAAACCAGTGATAATAATTTTGTTAGTTATGCTGTAACGACTCTCCTAATTCTAGAATTTTACATATACTTTAAATAACACCGGAGACCCTGTCTGAATTGTGATTTGTAACCTTTTGCTTGTTTTCTTAAAACTAAGTATGATACGGTAATTAAGTATGGTAATTATACAAAACACCCCTCCTATAGGGTCTACTGCTTGAATTTTTCTTACTTACAGTGTGTGATGTGAATTCCGATAGGATCGCCTTTGAAATCGATTTCCATATCGAAAAATTTTCCCTGAAATCACAAAAAAAAACTGTTTGGCATATATTATTAACAAAAAAAATTAGCATACAAATCTGCTTGAATTATTGTTTTTCGTCGTCATTGCATTTCCCATAGCTTCCAAGAAGACATAAGAACACGCCACTCGATCACGCACTTTCTGTGTCTTGCCTATTTCCGTGTAATCGGAAGACGAACTCATGGTCCGCTCTCTCGTAACATGTGGCTGAGGAAAGGAATACTCCAGGCTTTGATTTAGTCTCTGTGCATCAAGTAATAGTGAAGTTTTCGAACTGATTTTCGCGTTATCCAAATTTGTTAAGGATGGATTACAACATCCACCCACCGTCAAACCGCGGCGATTTAAATTTGTACAGCTACCTTTAGAGCTTTTCAAAGTCGAACTTGAACGCGTTTCATCGTTTGCATCTAAACTTTGCTGTTTGCCGCATTTCAAATGACTACACTGTTTACAACCTTGTGTCGCATTTGTTGTTTTCGATTGATGTGGCAGCGTCGAATGATCGATATTTGTCGATCCCGCATTCGATGATTTTTGATTGTGAATATTACATGTTAAATTACTACTATTTGTGGTATTACTAGTATTGCAGCAGGCATTCAATTTTGTATGTATTGATGATGATTGCGACGTTGACGATGTTGCCCCTACAGTGATTGCTGATGTTGTCTCATTTAATCGGTTCGTGCTTGAATTTTTTGTTAGATCACAGTTTGACTTTCTTATACAGTAATCAACATTAGATAATGTTTTTGATCGGCCAATAGCATCAACGTGATTATGTTTAAAGCATGATTTTGTTGCGGTGGTTGTCCCACTAGAATGTACAATTGGATTTTGTTGGGGCAGATTTTCAGAGCTTTTGTGATGGGAGAAATCAAAATCGACCATTTTCTCCCGGGATAATTTCTGTAATTCAAAAAATGTATTTTTTTAGAACCTCTCGAAATAATTGAATACAAATTACCCTTTGTGTACTTGACCTATCGGAACTTTCTGAACGGGCTTTTATTAAACAACCATGTTTCTCAATTGGCACTGAATTTGGCACTGGTGATTGACGTTTAGGTGTAGACGGACGTGAATTCGGCCGGGAGCATATGATTGTTGCGGAACACGTACTAGAATTTCGACGCCGAGCGAAATGACACCTACTTGATTTAATCTTTTTCGCGTCCTGGATCTGTGTCAAAAAACTTATCACTTTCCTTGACGACTCCGTTTTACCTGAACCACTTTCCCCTGAAAATATACACATATTCAATTTTTTCCAACAAAAAAATCTTTATCAACGTAAAAAATCGCAAAAATTCGCTAAAAGTATCCCTTTGACGAATAATGCAGATTTCTGTCATTCTATCTGTCCATCCGTTAATAAGATGATGGACCTCAGAGTCTAGTAATCGTGCTAGGAATCTGAACCTTTCATCACTATACCCATACGACAATAAGATAACTCTCGAACGACTTGAGCTAGAGAGTTGAAATTTTGTACAGATAAGTTTCCAGTAGAAATCAAGACTAAATTTTTGAACACGAAAAATCGGATCATTCTTTAAAGCCCCCTCTACCCTATACAAACATTTTCAAAAAGCAAAAACACACATTATCAAAAAGCAAAAATCGAAAAATTTCAATCATTCAAGGAACTTGAAAGTCTTAGAGCATAAACAAATTATAAGAAGACTGTTTTTTTCTAACAACTCGAAACTTGACCGAAATTGAATTTCAGCACTGTAAAATAATCCCCCAAAGCAGCAGATATGCATGCAGTCGGCATAAGAATTTAACGAGAATAAAACTTAGTTTTAACAAAGGGCGAACGTAAGCAGCGACATGTATAGGCGATCACCACAGCTGCTCGTGTGTACTGCCGAATAGTCGGCAGCTCTTACGTCACGATGGGGGATTATTTTGAATTTCGGTTTTGCACTAATTTGAGTTGTTAGAAAAAAATGATCTTTATAATACATAATTTTTGCTTAGAACCACTAAACTCTTTCGGCTTTTGGTAGAGCTCGAGTCGGCCAACCGCATCACATTCCCGTCAATATTCGCCGAGTTCCTCAGTCGTCACTGAATGATGCTTCTACTTTAGTTTTTTATTTTGTTCCACAAAATTAATAATATTCGGCAACACAAAAGTTTGACAAATTTGAATTAACCAAGGTTAACACGTTGGCTACCAGCCAAAAAAACGCTTACTCCGCTAGTATACACTGGGAAAAAACGCAAAAATCATTTCTGTACTTTGTGAGTCACCGGTGACTCAAACTCTTATTTCACTTTTGCACACTGTGAGGCACCGGTGAACATCGAAACTATAGGAATGTATAGTAGGCTCAATTTAACGACTGCACTCAACCATGGAACTTGAGAAACTGACGGTAATGACAATAGTGTGTGTACACCGGTGACTCACATGGTAGCCAACGTGTTCACAGAACTGAACTCATTAAGGTCAGGGGGTCAAGAACGAAACCAATTGGCATATTCGTCTGAGTCAAGTCGTACGCAGCCAAATTTAGGCGAATCATAACAGAACGCGTTCATTCGGCAAGAGTGTAGTGCTGACAATGTCTTTTTCGGTTTTTTTTAAATGCATGTAAATCCTTGTTATCCTTTTATCTTAATACCTTTATCACATGAATGCCATCTTCTTTATAATTGGATAGATCTATGAAGTCCATTATAATTTCGGAGATCATACGTATTTTTTACAGTGTTTCCCAACCTTTTTTACTGATGTACCCTCTAAAATGTTAGCATTTTCCCGCGCGACCCGTAACTCCATTAGTATTGTAAAAAAAATTAATCGGTTTCAACAGATCATTTTCAAAATACCACAATTATAAAAAAATCTCCGGATCGACACTTGATGTTTCCTATAAAATTTTTCAACTCCCCATCGCTGATATTCGTTTATCTCTCATCTTAATATATAAACATAACAAAAGCTATAATTGCCAATCTGGCAATTATTGAAAACCCGTATGGTGATTTAAGTGAACAGCGAACAGTTGTATCAAAATTCCACTTTGAAGTCAAATTTTTGCAATAAGATTTTTTAAAATTTATTCCAATCGGATTTTCATGTATGGGAGTTTTATGTAGAAGTATATCCTAAATAACTTTTGTTCTTGGACTTTTTTGATAAAATTCACCGTTTTTGAGATATTTAGAAAAAAGGTTTTCGTTCGTATGGGGGGTACCCCCCCCCCCCCCCCTAATAGTCCATTTTTGCCCATTAACGAACTTAGCCTCACATTTTACGAAAAACGGATCTGTGCAAAATTTCAAGTCTCTAGCTCAATCCGTGCGCCCGCAATCCGCGCCATAGACAGACGGACGGACAGACGGACGGACGGACGGACAGACGGACGGACATGCTAAATTCAACTTTTTTTATCATTCTAAACACAATGGTGTAATTCATTTTTTTGTGTGATGACGGGATCTTGTCGTTACAAACGGTAAGGCAAATCTAATATACCATTTGGTTTCACCATACGGGTATAAAAATGGATGTTTGTTGGTCTGTCTGTTTGAGATTACAAAACTCAAAAACTACTGGACCGATTTTACCGCGGTTTTTTGCTGCCGCAATAATCTGCGTTGCCAGGAGCAGGATTTTCAAAATTCGAAACAGAAGGTCCTGTAAGGATAACGCAAATATTTTTTCGCTGATCACGAATCCGGTGTTAGATTTTCAAAATTCGAAACGGAAAGTAAGGATAACTTTTTTCCCCAAAAGTTTTTAAGTTATTTATGGTTTTTTCTAATATTTATACAAAAAACTTTAAGTTGGCAACGAAGGGTCTGCTAGTAGAATCTAATTCTTATTTCTTGCTTGTACCTCGTCCGGAAAATTATTGAACGATGTATTGGGTCTTTCAATAAGGATATAACAATTTTGTATTTAAATAAAACACAGAATAATTGAGATATAGGGCTGAAATTTACTCCAGGTGTAGTGGACATGTTACATTTAAGTACGAAATTCGATGTCATTCATATGGCCACCGCGAGCACGTTTGCTGATTGATTCTTTGGAGCCAATTTTCCACCACTCTTCCACACATATCGGCCGGAACGTTGGTAATTTCACGTTCGATATTGTTCCTGAGCTCCTCTAACGTTGTTGGCTTGTTGGCATAAACCAACGACTTAACGTAACCCCATAAAAAGAAATCCAACAGCGTTAAATCGCATGAGCGAGGTGGCCATTCGACCGGACCATCATTTTATTCATCATTTCATTTTCATTATCATTTCAGTCGGTAGTAAGTTTTAATAATTTCCAAACGTTCCTCGTTCGTGAACTTCACCATGATAAAAATGTAAACCTTGACTGACGTTTTAGCATTGCCAGATCATAAAACAAGTTTTAGGGTGCGTTTTTATTAAAATACAAAATTGTTATGTCCTTATTGAAAGACCCTTTATAAGCACTGAAGCAAAATGGTTCTCATCGGAAACGACTATATTTGCCTAGTGAGGCATTTGATTACTTGTTTTTATAAAATCGTACCAAACCAAACCAAAGGCAGTGTTGCGGTTATCTAGATACAATTTATCTAGATAATCATCTAGATAAAAAAAATGTTATCTTTATCTTATCTAGATAAAGGAAATTCCTATTTATCTAGAGATAATCGTTACCAACAAAAATTAAAAAATTAAATCTGAAAAAATACTGAAACGAAATTGTTTTCTGTTGATATTTAGTGACCGTTTGATGATTTTTATTATTATGTTTTTTGCAGGCTTTATGAAAACCTAAAAAGTTTTTTTAAGAACCGTTTTAGACTTGGCAACAGTTTTTGTTTATGGGCAAGAGAAGCGAAGTGTCACTCCTTCCCTCGCTTCTCTTGCACATAAACAAAATTTTTTGCCAGCAACCATTGCCAAGGGTAAACCGGGCTATTGAAACTACATTTTAAATTGGAAATAATTTTGTGCAATTTATTTTTTTAGTACGTAATTTTGAATTTTGTGCAATGATAAAATAAATATTTATCTGAAAATTATCTAGATAATTTGGCTTTTTATCTTATCTTATCTATTATCTTTCAAATTTTCATTATCTATTAACTTATCTAGATAAACATTACGAACATTTATCTTTATCTTATCTAGATAAAAAATAATTATATGACCGCAACACTGACCAAAGGCCAGAAAATTTCAAACTTACATAACTTAACATTGTTTTTGAATAAAAATTTAAGACATTTGCTGTTTACACCCCATTGCAAGTTTTTCAAAATTTTGCTGCTGCCATTTTGTTTTCAAAGTCTCGCGTACCGCCTGAAACCAACCGACGTACCCCTGGTTGGGAAACACTAAAGTTGTATAAACTTAAATTAATTTTCTAAAATTTAGATATCTAAATACAAAAACCCTTTGAAAGAGAGAAGAGACTATAAATCATGTTTGAATATTTTACCGTATTCATTATTTATTTACAATTAATGTACGAGTATGTTGAACTCGCATCAATGATGATAAATTAAATGCCTCTTTAACATTTTAAATAAAACAAAATTTCCTCATGAAATTTATGTCCGATACAATAAAATTTTACCCAACAAAGCCCACAAAATCACATTTTAAAAGTATTCGAAACCCAAAAAATCTAATATTCAAATTATGTGGTTTGATATGGGCATAAAAAAATTCATTTAAGCAAACCTCCCGAAAAATATAGAATACCTAACAAATTGGACATACTTTTTCATTTGCAATTGGGTTAAGCAAAATAAATAAACCACGAGAATACATTACCCACCCGACATAATAATACATTGATCCTCGCTTTGGTCCTTGAGCGATTGATAGGCTAAATTAGCTAGTCCATATCTAAAAAAAAAAAACAAAAAAAGGTAAATATATTTTAGTATGGCGCATCGTGTTTTTTTTTCGCTGCCATTCAATGAATCTTACATATGGGGCGGTAACTGAAAAATTCCTTTACTTCCATACGCTTTAACATGATCCTGCGAATAAAGCGATAGCGTCTTAAAAGGATTAATGGCTACAACAGATGTTCCTATGTATGTCTGAGCCAACACAAATGAAAAGAGAAGAAAAAAAAACGAAATCGAATAAGAACGAACATGAACGGGAAAGATAAGACAAAAAATTTTTTAATGTTTTTTTTATATACATATAAAATCAATAAAAAAAAATTCTACAGTGATAAAATGAATTAAATATTTATTTATACATACGTATATGTGATCCCGTTTATATCTTTGATGTAAGTTACTTATAAAGTTATCTTCGGTTAAATGCTCCAACAAAACTGAATCCCAAACACCAATTTCCTGTTCCATATTTTATATCCGTGTTACGTTTTCGATTTTTATACTTAATCGAAGTTACATCAATAATAGATCTGTACGGCAATAACATTCCTGGAAAACGAAATAAAAATAAATAAATAAATTATACAAATAAATATATAATTTATCCTTTGTAAAGCAGAAGGCGAAAAAAAACTTGTGACTATATCCACACACACACACACACACATGATAAAAAGAAATCAAAAGAAATGAATAGTCCGGCCGGTGCTGGTTCAAGTAGTAGTTCTTGTTAGAAATTTAAAGGATAAAAAGGGTTTTCTCCGTGTTCTTTTTTTCCCTACCACACTTTTACGATATAACGAAGGGCTTTTGGCTTTCGGTAAGAGTTAGACAACTTTTGAAAAGTTTTTTTTTTCATTTTTATTTTCTGTAAAACCTTTTTCTCCTTCATTCAGACATCATCATATAATCATCATCGTCATCATCTTGACCCCGATTTCCTGCTATATTTTTTTAATACTTATTCCAACATTTATTAAAGTTGAGAGAAACCATTTAGTTGTTAATATAAAAATAAATAACAAATCGATATAAAAAAGACTAGACAAGTGGTGAACACATAATTTATTTTATATCTCTGCACTAACAGAAAACATTTTCTTTGATATTTTATTCGAGGAAAAATTTATCAAAATATGCCCTTTGTGAGTAACTTGGACGTCTACTTACTAAATCAAATAAAAAAGTTTTTTATTTATCGAAACAAAAAGAATTTCTCATAGAAACGATGTCTAGGGACGTCGAATTAATAAGAGGATAGAAAAAAAATTAATGCTAGTATCGACATTGTAATAAATTGTATTTCATTTTTTTTTCTACGTTCTTAGACCTTAGTATTCCCTAATGTTCATATTTTTAAAGTCACATTTTATAGGAAATAACAATCAACTTTAAAAATTCTCAAGTAACGAAATAAGGGTGCAAAATTTGCAATGGGAACTTCAGACCTTGACACTGAAATAAATTTCTAATTTTACAAAAATAAATATCTGATGCGAACAGCACATGACTGTCTTATATAAAATCCACCTTTCTGCACAATTGACACTATAAACCGACGAATAAATTAATAGTTTATATAGAAATATGAGTTTTTATTTTAAAAAATCTGAAATATCTCGATAACGGTAAAAGATATCGATTTACGGTAAAAGGTAAAAAAAATAGAGCATTTTAATACCTTTAATTTAACTGTTTTTTTTCGAAAAAACCGTTGTTAAGTTGCAAGCACTTCACAAAAATTTTTTTTTATTTTTTTTTTAAATAACGGTATATTTCGGTTATTTACCGTTATATCTCAATAATGGTAAAAGATATCGATTTACGGTAAAAGGTAAAAAATTAGAGCATTTTAATACCTTTAATTTAAATGTTTTTTTTTTCGAAAAACCGTTGTTAAGTTGCAAGCACTTTACAAAAATTTATTTTTTATTTATTTTTTAAATAACGGTATATCTCGGTTATTTACCGTTATTTATATGTTACTAGTTATAGTAAAAATTGTTGCACACACTTTTTTTTATATAAGGTCTAGTTTTGCTAGACGAGAAACCTAACTGTAATTGTGACTAACAAGTTTAAACAAGTAAATTGACCAATAGAGTTCAAAGGATTTTAAAAGGACGGTGGCGCTAAAAAGCCACCATTTTGGTTACATTCGGTTAACGGATTTTCGTCAAAAGTTGATAGGATCGTCCCATTCCAGTGCCCAACACGTCCTTGAAAGTTCATGACTAGCTCTAGTAGTTTTTGAGAAATCTGGAACACAGACTGACAGATAGAAAGACATTTTTGTCCAATCGACTCAGAAGTGCTCGGGGAATGTTTTTAGGCAAAATTAAGAGGTAGAAAATTTTCATGAATACAATACTTTATTGTACTACATATTAAAAAAAAGTAAAAATTTACAAAAATCTAAATAAAATTTTATTTTTTCTACGCAGGCCATCTAATACCATTGATTTAAGTATTTTAATACATTTAAAAAAAATCCCTCCTATACAATACAATTTAAGCTCAACCAATGCAATTGTAAGAAAGAAAGAAATATGACTAAATTATGTTTAAGATACTTGCGGATTTCAGCCCCCTTAAATGATTGAATGCATGAGTATTACAATCTCAAATACGCACTACTTACAAGGTGTTGTCTGCCATGCAACTAGGCTTAATAATGTTTATCGATGAAACACAGAAAACATAAAAATTATTTGTCTTTATTATTTTCTTTCTATCAAAGTTTATTGCAGTTTTGTATCGAAAATCTTATGTTTACGATTTTCGATACAAAACGGCAATAACCTTTGATAGAAAGAAAATAATAGAGACAAACAATGTTAATTTCTAATTTACATAATTTACTACATTTCAATTTCAGAGAAAAAAATCATATCCTGGAAAATAAGCTGTGTACATAAATCATTTGTTAATAGCAATGTGTGTTTTGACCGATTGAGACCAAAACTTTAGAGGGAGTTTCTTAGTATCCAATAATAGATTTTAGGCCATTCAAGAAATAATTGCTTGTAATTTTTTCTCGAAAACAGCTCTATAGATTGTGATGCAATTTGGTTACTTATAGTTTTCGGTGACAAAACTTGCGATTACGCTAGGTCCCATCTTTGGGAAAATTCGTTAAGGTCATGTAAGGATAACGCTAATATCCTTTCTGCCATTTTTTTCTTGGAAACATTTACATTATGGGTTTTCCGAGGCTGCTGATCACGAATCTGATGTTGGAGTTTCAAAATAACAAAAATGTCCTTTCTTTACCTTTTCTCGACAGCAGAGAGGGTTTTAGGATCGGGGATTTCAAACCTCAGAAATGGTACTGTAAGGACATCGTGAATCTACTTTTTCCCCAAAAGATCAGCAAGAGGATTTTGAGATCGCAAAGCATGGCTTTGGTATAGTAAAATACGTTGATATTCGGGCTGTAACGAAAGCGAAAGTGAAATATTTTTTTGCGAATTTTAAAATATTTTTTACAAATAATGAATAATGCCGTTTTTATACCCGTATGGTGAAACCAAGGGGTATATTAAATTTGCCTTACCGTTTTTAACGCCAAGATCCTGTCATCACACACAAAAATGAATTACACCAGTGTGTTTAGAATGATAAAAAAAAATTGAATTTTGCATGTCCGTCTGTCCGTCCGTCCGTCTGTGGCGCGGATTGCGGCCGCACGGATTGAGCTAGAGACTTGAAATTTTACGCAGATTCGTTTTTCGTAAAATTCAAGGCTAAGTTCGTTAATGGGTAAAAATTGACCATTAGGGTGGGTACTCCCCATACGAACGAGGGGGTACCCCCCATACAATGCCATATCACCATACGAGTTTTTAATAATTGCCAGATTAGCAATTATAGCTGTTGTTATGTTTAATATATATAAAATCAAAGCCGAGCATATAATAAAATACGATGATCGAATTACTATTCTTTATTTATGTTTATAATTTACATGAGAATCATATAAGGGTATATTAGAGTTAGTATACCGTTTGTAACGTATCGAACCAATCATTGAACACAAAAATGAACTACACCTGGATGTTAGGGATGACAAAAGATTTTGCTTTCCTCATGTCCGTCCGTATGTCCTTCTGCCTGTCTGTCCGTCTGTGCGCGAACACGAAACCTTTGGAAAGAATTGAGCTACAGGCTTGAATTTTTGACAGTTGCGTTTCTAGTAAATACCAAGGATAAGTTCTTCAATGGGCAAAATCGGACTATTCTTTCCCCCCTCCCTCAAAAACAGTTTTTTCCACTTTTTTTCGAAAACGGTTAGTCTTATCGAAAAAATTATAAAGTCAGAATGTGTTTAGATTATGATTTCACATAACCGTCCCATACATCAAAGTCCAATCGGACCAGTCCTTCCCCCTTCTCCCACACAAATGGATTTTTTAAATAAATATTTTATTTGTCCTCATATAGACGATTGGCCCCATGCAATTGCAGCTTTTCTTATGGTTTTAAGTCGAATTTAAATTATATTCTGTAATCAATTTTTTTAAATAAAACTACGTCGATGCGTTGCTATAAAATGCAAAAATCTATAAAATGCATCGCACCCACAGGTATTTAGCCTCGTCATATAAAAATGTTGTTTCGTACTTTGACTATTTGGAGACTTCTATGGCTCCCATGAGACAGTATATTTCTGTGAAGCCGCCAGACCTCCTAGAATCACTAGCTGGCGTTTGAGATTTATTTCGCATGAAAATATTGGCAAAAAAACTAGTAAAAGCGAAAGCGAATGTTCAAATATTGCACATCGATAGGTTAAATAGTTTTCAAAAATTCGAGCTAATAGAAACAAACTTTCTGATAATTTTAAAAAAAAATTTCAATGTAATTTCGGGGACATCAAATTACATTTTTGACCTATGGTTTCTTGGGCATTTTTTCTTAGAATTTCGTGTAGAATCAGAATATGCTATACGATTGGGTGAAAATTTTTACCCCGAACAAATCGACCCGCCCTAATGTACAGGTATAGATAAGTAAGTTTAAAAATATACAGAAAAACTTAAATTTCTTTCCTATCCTTTTTACGTTATTCGAATGTTCTTATTTTAGATTGCGAACTTGACAGTTTTTAAATAAATGTCACGAAAGCGAATTGCGAATATTAACCACTGTTATAATGTCAATGTAAAGAACAATGTGTCATCAGTTTACGAAATAATGTCATTCAAATGATTTCCTGTTGTAGCGAATACCATTAAAAAATGTCAAGCTCCCCTAAAAAAACTTGTTAAAAAAATTCGACGGAATAAATTCTACCATGAGGGCATGATATTTAGATTTCTACACCATTGTTTTTTTCCTATATCAAAATACCAAGCATTTTAAGGGTATTCACGTTAAGTTACAAATGGTCTTGTATACAGGTATAAATGGATACATTTTTCTCACAACAATAAAATATATGGAATCGTTTATGTTATTTTAATATTCGATGTAAAAATTCGGAGATACATCGGAATTAAACAAAAGCGTATCTAATAAAATATTAGTTTACATAAAGAAAATGATTAGTAAGTTAGTTAAATAAATCGATAATATGGTAAAAAGTCAAAATGGTTAATTAAAATATCTCAATTACGGTAAAAGATAGCGGATAACAACAGAAGACAATATTGTGGTAAATATTATTCTCTTCAATTCATCTCACACATGGAACCAACCAAAACCCGTTGGTGTTTGAAAGAATCGCAAACTAATATTTTTGAAATAACGTTATTTTTGAAATAACGCGATTTTTTTTTTAAATGCCGGTATTTTGGATATTTCCGGTTAACGAATTTGCACCAAAAGTTTATAAAATCGTCTCATTCCGGGACAAAACCTCCCTGTAAAATTTCATAGCTCTAACGCAAGTAGTTTTTGAGAAATTTTGTATACAGATTGACCGTCCAACAGACAGAAAGACAATTTTGTAATATGACTCCAAGTGGATTTTGATTTCACGAAGGAATCGGCGATAAAATTCCTTGTAAAACCAATGAAATTTTTCTATAAATTCAATAAAAATTTTTATTCGAAATGCCATTAAAACTCTGTTCTTAATATTGTTTATTTTTTCTGTCTTTTTTTCACGACATGAAGTTCCATCTATATTCATAAAGTGAATGAACTGTGGGAAAAAATGTTTTATGGCATTTAATATGACATGAAATGAGAAGACGGAAAACACCAAACGAAATAAATTGTCCCGTAAAAGTTCTTGTGTTGCCTCAAAAAAATACTACCTTCTTCAATATTTTGAAAAAAAAGAGAATTTTTTGCGAAAAATCTGAAAATATCGGCATTGATAATTCAACAAAAAAAATAGCTCAAACTAAATTTTAACCCTCCAGCCGCGGGCGATTTTACAAATTTTTTTGTTTAAAATCGTGATTTTTAGTCGCTATTTTTAACAGTTATAAGGATAAAATAAAGGGTCTTTCAATAAGGACACTCGAAGTTTGTTAGATTATAGCGGCCATATTGTTCAAGCAACATCTGTCAAATTTGTTGTGAGTATGGCAAATGACAATGGAAGGTTAGAGCGTTGAACATCGTGTGCAAATCATCAAATTTTATTTTCTACGAAATTTTCTGTTAAATTTTATTTTATTTTCTAAATTTTACGAGGCTCATTTTTGGATGAATGGATATGTGAAGAAGCAAAATTGTCGGATTTCAATTTACACGAGATACACCAGCACCAAATGCATCCCGAGAAAGTCACTGTTTGGTTCGGATTTTGGTCTGGCGGAATCATCGGTCCGTACTTCTACCAAAATGAAACTGGCAACGCCATAACCGTCAACGGCGAGTGTTACAGATCGATGATAAGTAACTTCTTGTGGCCTAAACTGGATATATGGATACCGACAATATGTGGTTCCAACAGGACAGCGCTACATGCCACACAGCGCATGCTACGATGGACATTCTGCACGAGCGATTTGAGGGCATGGTTATCGCGGGCGACGGCCACCGGGATCGTGTGATTTAACGCCTTTAGAGCCTGTTTACATGACCATCTACTTACTCTACTTTTTCTGCTCCTTTGTTTCGTTCCTGTTTAGACGGAGATATTTTAACGAACGTATTTTTGTTCCTTTTGGAATGCGCGAAAATGGAACGTTGTTTTTTTTCTTTCATATACTGCTATCTAAGAGTTTTTATTTTGGCTTTAACATCCATAACATTTACTTCTGATCGAAATTCTTTCATTTTTGAATTAATTTCTTCTAAAGTTTTTGATCTTTTTATACGATTTGTGTAATCCGTATGTCGTAAATCATATAAAGATGGAAACTATTCGTACAATTGGATTGATTCCAATGTTTGCACTTTATTCCACGAAGACATTATCTCCGCTAAATAATCATCAACGCTAAAACAATTATAATCGGAAAACCAAACAACAATACAGCTGACAAAATATTTAAAACCATAGCAACGAAACGCACACCTTAACAACCAATCAGGCGCCGTTCCGCTTTTTTTTCACGGTGGGAATTTTAGTTTTCGTTCGTCTTTTCCTATCGTCATTCCCACCAACTTTAACGAAACGAATGAAAACACGTCGGGTCTAAACAGGCTTTTAGAATTCTTCCTTTGGGGTCATCTTAAATCGTAGCCCTATGCGAATAAACCGCAAACAATTGATTCCCTCAGTCAAAAAAATTATATCGAAAGCCAAATTTATATCGAAAAGTTTCGAACCGTCTTATTCCGAAAATGTTGGTCGAAAAAATCAATTTTGGTGTCAGATTTTTTTTAAAGAATTTCTTTTATTTAAATTTTTTAAGTCCTTCATTCATAAAAACAGTATACTTAAATTAATCGATTAAAACATTTTTCGTTCAAATCTGTGATAATGACCAAAAAATTTGAAAATTTTAACGGGCAATTACAAAATTTTAGCGGACATCACTTTCACGATGGCCACACTCTAATATCATTCTATGGCTGCGTTCAGACGAGGTTGAAACTGGTTGAAGTCAACCAAGTTACTCTGGGTGAAAAAACCTGCTTGCGTTCTCACGTAGTGTTTTTCAACTTTTGCACTGCAGTATATTTACACATGCTATGTCAATGTGTGCATGTAGCAAGAAAAATTTTGTGAACCCCCACCATTGAACTCTATGTGTGTATGTATTTTCAACCAAGTTCACCCGGCCTAGCCAGCAGGTGAATTCCCCGCATACACCCGATAGCGTCTGGCCCGTAAAATCGAGTGGAAACTTGGTGAAGTCAACCAGTTTCAACCTCGTCTGAACGCAGCCTATAGTTTCTCTACTTCGAACTAAAGACGTTTGACGATGAATTTGGCTACCATTTCCTATATAATAGTATTAGATATATGGATTATCAGGGATGTGTTCCGAAATGCCGCAGTAAAGTTTACTTAGCTCTGCTCTGAATCAAAGTTCAAAATGTGAACTCTGGCAGCTCGACTTTGATGTTTTGCCATTAAATTTTAACTTCATGTTAACCATATATATTAAGATTATATTCTATTGTAATTATTGTTGGATTGATAAAAATTATTATTATATTATTATTATTATATGTATTCAATTAACCGCGGTTAGTAATGGATTGCGGCACAGATAAAAAAATACCATCGCCGACAAAATTTTTGAAAGATGTAAAACTGTGTAAATGCATCTTTATTTACTTAATTTGCATGACAGTTTTAAACGTCTAATCAAAAGCCATTAAAAGTCGCAGACGTACAAAAAAAAATTTCGCTTTAAGAAAAAAACACCTAATTTAGAAAAAAAAAATTAGTTTGAAATAAAGTGTTTCCAATATGCATAATTAGTTCTCCATCAAATAGCGAGAAATTTCAAAAATTGGTGTCAGTAAACGACCGACAGTGAACATCTATTGATATAATTTGGAAACCTAATTATAAGCAAATTACTTCGATGAGTTCAAATTATGCAAATAGAATACTTAAATCGTTAATTATATAATTATAAATGTAAAACGACAATATCGCGTGCTACAAACAATACCCATCGTATAGCATTATGATATTGTATTCATCTCATCTCATCTCAAGTCCTTTTTAGTTAGAGAAAAAAGCCACTCATTTTTCAGGTGCTACAGCGGCAGCAGAACGAGCAAATTCATTTGATAAATTGGTTCTAAAGTATAGAATTAAAGACCACCATTTAGCTTATTTTGCATAATTTTTTTTACCTCCAAGTTTAAGCGGATACCTTATTATAAGCTCGTTTCTTATTATTGTTAGGTAAAAGCACGTAAAAGGAAATTATTTTCGCGTTCCTTATCCATTTTTCTCGCTTTCATTTTATTTTTCTTTTATAATGCCTCATCAATTTAAAGTATTTTTGGACATCGTTTTTTTTTTATTTAACGTTAGCTACGAAACAAATAAAGAAAAAACACCGAAAAGAAACTCAAGCGAAAAAAATGAAAATAAAATGAAGAGGGACAATTGAGTGACAAGAAAAACCATCCTTCATCAAGTCCATTTCGTCTGTGCGTCCAGAGGTAAATCGACTGGGTCTGACTCACTTCTTTCCATCCTGGTGTGAAAACCATTATGACAAACAAGGATTTCTTTTAATGCTAAGAAGAGGAAATAGTATATCCAGCAGCCAAGCAACTTTCTATCACTTCATTTTTTCCGTTTGTTTGTTGTAAATCATTGTTTGCTAATCAAGAAAATAGGGCGTTGCAAGAAACAACGAAAAGCACAAGGAAAATTTTGTGAAAAAGGACTTTTCGATGTCGAATTTTATTTGATGATCTTATGGTTGATTACCGCTCTTACTTATCCCATTTGTTTTTCTTGCGCTTTTTTTTTGTTCGTTTTGGTTCCCCAAAAATAATCTCCTTGATTGAAATTAAATTATACATTTGTAATTTTTTTAATACCAGTGTTTTTTCTGTCTCACTTCCCACATCAAGATTTCAAATCATTATGCGAAAAAAAACATTTAATCCGTGCGGAAAAAATATGTTTTTAAGTAATTATGTATTAGCCCAACTGTCAAAAATTTCCTCCCGGTCAAAAATCCTGTCGACCGGAATTTATTTATTTTTTTACATGTCAAACTTGATAAAATCCGGTCAAATATGGCCCGAATCCAAAATTGCAACACTGCTCGGGACTGCGCGGGAAATTTTTTCAGGCAAAATTGAAAGGTCGAAATGATTACAATATGTACTTTATTATACTTCGTACTTTGTATAAAAAAATATATGATGTGAACAGCATTCAGTGTTGGGCATCAATCAATTAAAATTTCAATTGACTAAATTATTGATTAAAAATTTAATTGCAATTAATTTATTTTAATTGCAGAATATGATTAATTCAATTGCAATTAAATTTAACTGCAATTAATTTAATTGCAATTCAATTTTTGATTAAAAATTAAAAAACAAAGGCCTGTAAATAAAATGTACATTGAATGTAAAATTTCTAAAAAAAAAATTTGAAAAAAACTAACAATTTTCAATTAAGATTTAAACTTTTTGTGATTATTTGTTTTAAACGCTGATTGATGAAATGCGATTTCTTTTGTTCGGCATTTCATACACAAAGTCACAAGGGTGTTAGCAGTAGGTTCCTCGGGTAAATACTTTTATCGGATAGATACTTCCCGAATTTTAAAATCACGTTTCTTCTGCTATTTGACACAAAATTTTTTTTATAGGAACGAAATATGGTGCACGATCCTTATAAATTATTAATCCTTTTTAATTTTGCTTTTCCAGAACCGTTAATTAAAAGGTGTTAAAAATTCGGGATTTTGGTTTTTTAAAGTTCATAAGATTTAATTGTTAATTGTACTAGTATAATGATTGATTAAACAATTGACAATTAATTAATTGTTAATTGTGAAAAATTGCAAGAATTTACAATTACAATTGATTATTTGTTAATTGTTAATTGCAATTAAAAATAAAATTTTAATCTGTCATTGTTAATAGCTCTGACAATTGAGGCGTTAGAAGCTAGAGTGGACCAACCCACATGTCGAAATCGTGATTTTTTTTGTGTTTGAATCACTATTGCGAGTGAGTTTTTAGATAAAAATGTTTGGATGAACAAAAGAACATTTCAACATTGAGTAATAAAGTCCACAGATTTTTTTTTCCAAAAATTTACAGTCAATAATAGTACAAAAGTGGAAAAGCTTCAAAAACTCGATTTTGTGGCTTGGTCCACTCTAGCTTTTAACGCCTCAATTACATTTTGCCCAACACTGACAGCATTTCTTATACCAAATTTACGTTCCAGCGCAATTTACACTATAACCCGACAAATAAAATATCAGCTTATAAAAAAATATGATTTTTTTTACAAAATTTGAAATATCTCGATCACGGTAAAAAAAACCGTTAGTATGCAAGCAATTGGCAAAAAACTTTTTTTTCAATGAAAATATCTCAATAACGGTAAAAGATAGCGGATAACAGTAAGAGACAAAATTGTGGCTAATATTATTCTCTTCAATTCATCTTATATAATGAACCACCAAAAACCCGTTAGTTTTCGCAAAAAACGGATTTTTTAAAAATAACGATATATCTCGATACCAGTTTGAGATATTCACCCTTGTTCTGAGATACGGCGTTACGTTAGTTTGTTCGATATGTACTCGATATTCCATTTTCGTTGTTCTTGAATACGCAGTCACCAACTTGAGTTGAACGCGGACCAACGCATTCGATTCGATTCGATTTTCGTTGTTCTGAGATTCGCCGGGAGCTGATATTTGAGGTTAAATTGCTCACTTGAGTTTTCTCGCGTTTGGTGGATATTGAAGGCAGTTTCAGGTTTTGTTTTGCGACCAATTAAAATGTTTGTAGAAAATAATGGAAATATATATTTAAGTATGAAATAACAAGTGTATTTGTCAAATAGGAGTGGAAATAAAAATTCAACAAATACTGCCCAATTCGACTATTTAATTGATGTAATGAAGGAGCGCCCTGATATCGCGAAGAGCTATTCACGGATACCAGTGGCAGAGGTGCAGGCCATCTAGCAATCAATATCGGATAAATTATCCAGCTTGGGACCACCAAAAAAAAATTTTCTCAGAATATATAAAAATGATGTTTTGCTCAGCCGAAAATCCTTCCTAAAGCTAGGAAAAAAACTTATATGAATTGAAAGTTACACTTTTTCTATATACCCACGCTTCTTCACTTAAATTCATGACGTTCGAAGAATTTCTCAGAAGAATTCTTTGCTCCCGCATGTAGTTTATCTCCTCCTGCCTCAATAATAAATATATTGGTACCGTGAAATCCATGTTTTACTTTCAAATCTTGCACTGAAATGGCTATCAACCCAGATACAAACAAAACCAGCTGATTTTTGATACTGCGTTTGCATGCGATGGTTGCCGTATTTTTAAACAGCAAACGCCGTTTTTCAGAACACCGATCGCGTAGCGAATCGAATCGAATGCGTTACGTTTAGCGGGCTAACGCCGTATCTCAGAACAAGGGTGATTGAGTTCTAGTAAAAAAACAAAAGTGTAAGCAATTTGACAGTCTTCAATTTTTGTCACACATAAGACTGCTGAAAAATACGTAGTTTGAGAGTTAACAGCAAAAAAGGAAATTGCGCTTTTTGAAAAGCTGCCATTTTGGTTATTTTCGATTAACGGATTTTCACCAAAAGTTAATACGATCATCCCATTCCAGGACCAAACACGGTTGTAAAGTTCTATTAGTTTTTGAGAAATCTTGCACACAGGCTGACAGACGGACACATCCTGAACTGTGCTTCAGCATTAAAGTGTTGAAACTATAAAAAAAAGCAGAAAGCCATTTTTATAATCCACTTGGGAATGCTCGAGAAATATTTTTTAGGCAAAATTAAGAGGTGAAAATTTTTCATGAATACGACACTTTATTATACTTATTTTAACAAGATTGTAATATATTTGGCATTGCAAAATAACTTCAATTTTACTTTACTGTTGCCGTATCTAATAGCTGCTTAAACCGAAGATGTCGTAAAAGTAACAGCTCTATACAAAAAACTCGAAAATTTATATCGGATGTTCCAATTGCTTGGACCGATGTTTATTCATGCGATTGAGCCTTAAACAGCTAATGATTTTTGACATCTTTTTTCAGGTTTGACAAGTTCAATCTTTGGCAATTTCTACCATGGAAAGATTAACAATCGAAAAACGTGTGAAAGTTATTGAAGCCTATTACGAAAATTGACGTGCAAACAAAAATGCACTTCGCGCACTTTGTGATTTTTAACCAACTTTTTATAGCCTGCATTGGATGCTTTGGATGTCGGTGTTTTATGATTTCAACAGGACGGCGCCACATGCCACACAGCCAATGCATCGATGGCTTTATTGAATAAGAAGTTGCCAAGTCGTATCATCTCTCGAAACAGCGAAGTCACTTGACCACCAGGATCGTGCGATTTGACGACTTTGGACTTCTTCATTTGGGGTTATCTCAAGAGTAAGGTATATTTCAACAAGCCAACAGTTGAAGGATGAGATAATAAGGCATATTCGTGGGATCGAGGAGCAATTATGCAGAGATGTCATCAAAAATTTTAACCATGGAGGTGTCGTCGAAGCCTTGAGCGATATTACCTTTCACACATAATTGCCATGGTCCAAATAACATGATTCAATAAAGAAATCAAAAAATTTTAACAAATAGCATTGTTTTTTTTTCTGTTAATATCGGTCCAAGCCACTGGACACCCTGTAAATGTTGAAATTATTATGTTTATTAGAGTACAATAGAGTACAATAGTATCACATCACAAAAATAAGCAGTTTTCAGTTAATGATGCAGAATGACTCGATTTGATTTGTTCTTTCATCTGACAAAACGTCTTAAACACAAAACACAATTAGCCCGACACAACATTTACGACGACATTTCAGATTTTAAACTCATAGTACCCTAGGCTTCTGTATACAATCAATTCGACCAACTTTGTTGTCGTAAAAAATGGAATCGAATTGAACTTTTGTTCGCCGACAAAATTTTATGGTTGATTCAAAATGAAATCTTATACGGACGTCATAAAATCTAAATTTCGTCACATAAAGAAAGTACAGTGCAGGTCCAGTATAACGAGATATAATTTTTCGAATGAGTGAAAGTGACCCGGCTCGAAAAGTCTTCTGCGGCAGGTTATTAATAACAAGGCGACGAGAAAGACCCGCCTGAGAATGATTCAAAAACCGCTAATTTTCAAAAGAAGTCAGAATTTTTAGTTTTTAATGCCAATATCTCGAGAACGAATAAAGATAATGACTAACTGTAAAAAGGAAATTGTGAGGACTATTGTTATCTTTAATTTATCTCTTACATTGCAAGACGGCGTTGACCAGGACGCGAAGACTGAAAGACATCGGCACGTGACCGCGACCTCTGGCGAGAGACATTGTGGCAGGCCAAGACCGGAAACCGGTTGTAGTGCAGAGAGAGAGAGAGAGAGAGAGAGAGAGAGAGAATTTTTAGGTCAGTCGTTATATCGAAGCAATATTTAAACAATATTTTAATACGAAAATATCCGAGTTTCCCTATTTTAGGTTTTTATTTTTGGTTTGTGAAACAAATTGGTTTATGAACAAAATTTCGTTTATGGGACGGGCATGTAGGAATGAGTCGTGAGACAGAGATGTAGTGAATTTTTATCAGATTCATGTAGTGTTAAAAGAAATGCACTAATGTTCGATTAATTGCTATCTTCCGCAGGTTGCTTAATACAAAAATGTCACTGAAATCGATATCGCTCTTGATACAGTTTTTTTGATTTTTTTGATTTTTTCGCCTAATTGAAGACACACACCATGTTTCGTTGACATCGTCTACAAATTTTATACAAGATCGATCGAAGCCATGTGGAAGAAAAATCGTTTGATATATCAAACTTCATTGTTAAAAATCGCATAAAATATGAATATTCGTTATATCGAACATTCGTTATATTGACGATCGTTATACTAGACTTCCACTGTATTAGGAAATATAGTTAGTATGCTGTGTTGCTTACATTCATATTCCTTTTATGTATGATAATTGGTAACAAAATAATGTTATATCTGACTCACCGTCCCATGGTGTGCGGAATTGTATATGGAGGACAACTTTGTCGCCATAATCTGTCGTCATAAATGTTGTGTCGGGCCAATTGTAGCTCTACAAGAAATACTCGCCATGGGAGAGCATCGGTAACATGTTTTTACTCACAAAACCTTAAAAAGTGTCTCCTGAAAAATCACGCTTTTTGAGTTATGACACTGTTTTCGCAAATGAGCGATAAGTGCATTCAAATTTTAATAATTTTTTAAATTATTAAATTTCAGTCCGTTTGCAAATTATGATTGCATATTTTAGTGGTAAACGCCTTAATTCTCTCAAGTAATTATATTAAATGGGTCAATTTTTACCACACGAGAAAATTTATCTCGTAAAGTTAATGAAAAAAGTTTTCAAATCATGGAAAATTTATAAATCTAATTTGCATATGACGTAGGTACATCACCGACATGTGTTGATGGACACGATTATAATTTGTGCCTTGTGTGAAATCCAAAGTACTTGTGATTTACGAGAATGGAGTGAGTGTCTAAAAGTTTTAAAAAAAGCATAAGAGAAATCATAAAAATTTAAATTGAATAAGGTCCTTTCACGTAGAAATTTTACATTTCTATTTTACGCGCTAATGAAAACCCCTTTTAACCGTAGGTAGCGCTAATTTTTGACATGGGTATAAAGCAAAATGTTTAATATTTTTACATAAACGTATATTTACAAAGGCTTACAAATATAAATATATCAATCAAATTAATTTGCTTCAAGATGCTTTTTTGCATAAAAAAAATCGAAAAAACGGGGATCTGTATTTTCAATAACGTGTAACGTTAATAATACGATATTTGTTTCACGTTTCAAGCGCCAACCTAACTGAATATTTGATTAAGAATAAATCATGTAAAAATCGTACATGTACAACCGTAGGTGCAAAGGCACACTGTGGCAAAAAAGGCGAAATATCTTAAGTCGATTTTCAGGCGAATTTCGACATGTGATACACCCTTTTTACAGTTGTTTTCAACTATTTGAAAATATTTATTCTTTAAAAAAATGTCTTCCGCTTCAAACAAAATTTAATCAATCGTGAAAATGATTCAAACTAATGATTAATTGACTAATGATTGAGAAA
This sequence comes from Chrysopilus asiliformis, assembly GCA_964034945.1. NCBI lineage: Eukaryota > Metazoa > Arthropoda > Insecta > Diptera > Rhagionidae > Chrysopilus > Chrysopilus asiliformis. The sequence goes on from OZ035961.1 coordinate 43,773,155, forward strand.
TTAATGATTAATACTTTTAATCATGATTATGATTACTGTGATTAATCATGATTGAATCAATCATGATTGATTTTGCTATGACCAATCAACTGAAAAATTATCAATCAACTAAAAAATTAGTTGATTACGCCCAAATTTAGAATATAACATGACAAATTCAACGAAAGGCAAAAATGTAGAGAATTTTAATGTCTTTAATTCTTCCTTAACCCATTAGTGCCCATGAAAAAACCACTGAATATATTTAACACAAAAACAAATTTATTCCTATAAAATAAACAAAATAAAAAGAAAATGCTGGAAAAAAAATTTGTGGTAATTAGTTAAAGTAGCTTAACCCGCATCCATCGTTTGTATCAATTTGATACAAATTTACAATATTAATTATTAAGGCCATATTCCAGAATCCGAAACGAATGGTTCGAATCGTAAACTCAATGTTGTTGTTGGTATAAAACACTAACAACAACACTGAGTTTACGATTCGAACCATTCGTATCGGATTCTGGAATAGGGCCTTATATTGTTTTAACGTTTGAATAATTTCATTTGAATTTTTGGTTACCTTCCTAACTTTTCAAAATATAAAAAAATAACGTTTAAAAGATGCCGCAAAATGTACCGTTAGGGCTATACAAAATTTGTAACAAAACCAACGGTGTGTATCATTTTGATACACGTGCCAATTTTTTTATCACCTGCATTGCATTCAGTTGTTTATTGAAGCTTGTTGAATAATTCGTTTTTTTATCATAAAAAAATAAATTTTATAATGGCTAGTACGTCAAGTGAATATGTATATATCTGATAGTGATATTAAAAGTAATCCATAGACCACTATTACACGCGCTTAGTGTGGCGCCACAAATCGACTCTTTAAGCTCGATCCAGACTACACGATGTACGGGGTACGTGCCAACCTCGTACCCCGTACATCGTGTAGTCTGGATCGAGCTTTACGGGCGAGGGACGAAGTGGGAACGATGACACGAAAAGTCGAACCCAAACTAAAAATTTCAGTTGCTCAAGGAGGGGTACGAATGCTGATTGGCTGATTCATTCCCACTTGTTAGAAAAAAATCATTTACTCTGTGATCGTCGTAGAGTGCGTACATGTTGTTTAGCTAAAATTTGTTTATTCAATGGCAAATTGGAATAAAAGTCAGACAACGGTTTTGATTGAAGCATACGAGCAACACCCCGGTGTATCTGACACTCACAAACACGAAATTAAATTCAAAAAAAAACTTTTCACAAACACGAAATTAAAAACAAAATGGCCCAATTTCCATTCGTTTCATTTTTATTTGGGTTCAGTTCAACCTGTGTAATCACGAGAGGTTCAGTGTGGAAGCTCAGTGTGTCTGCGTCTAATCGTGGTCATATGGAAATTATGTACCAAACGAAAGTTATTCAAATGATGAAGATGATTTTGTAGATCAAGAAGCAAAAGAACAATCAATTTTAGTACCTGACTCATGGCTTCAATCAAGATACAAAAATTCAGTATACAAAGGATGATTGACCACAAAATATCAGGCGAAGTGCTCCTTATATCACTGATAATGGTTTGTATAAATTCTTGTTTGATAACACTGCGTCTTTCTATGGTTTCTATGGTACCAAAAAAAAAAACAAATCTGTTATTCTTCTTAGTACATTGCATATTAAGAAAACTATTCGTGATGAAAATTCAAAAAAAAAACCAGAAATCATTCACTATTATAATGAAAAAAAGGAGTTTTTTGAAACAAAACTTATCGTTATAACAAGTGTAAAAAATTCATATGTCCTATTATTTGTGCCAAATGTACCTATTTTTATACCCGTATGGTGAAACCAAAGGGTATATTAACTTTGCCTTACCGTTTGTAACGCCAAGATCCCGTCATCACACACAAAAATGAATTACACCAGGGTGTTTAGAATGATAAAAAAAATTGAATTTTGCATGTCCGTCCGTCTGTCTGTCTGTCTGTGGCGCGGATTGAGGGCGCATGGATTGAGCTAGAGACTTGAAATTTAGCGCAGATACGTATATAAAAAAGGATAAAAAAAGGTGTTTACCTTTACCTAACGTGACCACTTATAGCCTAGCCAATTTCGGTACACAAAAAAAAAATTTTTACAAACTCGAGAATGTGCCCAATACAGACAGTTTTATTCAATAAAAATCATTACAATTCTCAATGTTACATGTTATTGTTTTTAAATGCATACTTGCCATCAGATCCAATTTCTTCTAGCATTTTAGGCTGGGATTTTAGGAATTCGAAAAACTCGAGGCATGACATTTTCATGTTGTATCTTATGTACAGAAGATCCCTCAATGTTTTAATACTCAACCGGGTTTTATCACTGGACCATATTTCATTTATTAGAGAAAACACTCTCTCAACGGTCGCCGAAGTTCCGGGCAGACACAGAATGTACGAAACGATTTTAAGTAGGTGATTGTAGGGAATGTTATTTTTTCCGAAATGTTGGAAGCATTCCACCCATCGTTGATCGGTAGCAACGCTATTCTCAGCAGCTATTTTTTGTTGGATGACAAATTTTTCCATTGCACTGTTCAACAAGGCGACGATCACGCCAGAAGTCTCACCGCTTTCAGATGTCAGCTCAACGATTTTAATTTTTACGCCCTCTTTTTCCGAAAAGTACCTAACCAGCACGGGAAACATTTTTATGTTTCCATGATTGGATGCATCTGTGATTGTTGTGACAAAATGACAATCTGCCAAATCTTTTTGTAATTCACGAAAAACATATGGTGCGATCACACCCGTTGCAATGGACTCACACTTCGTGCGTGCACAAGTGAACTTCGTTAAAGCAAAACAACTGCGAATAATTTTGGAGGCACAGTCAGCAGAACGAAAACTATGGTTTGATCTTATTACGTGGTATGCCCACACACCCTCGCAAGCTGCTATTTCCAAATCAGATTTGCTCAGCATTGCACTTTTGAAATATTTCGTCATTGGTTGACTAGATGATGATGCACTTAATGCTTTTTGGTGGCGTGTCGATTTTAAGTGCGTGTCAATTGCAATTATTTAAACTCTCAAACACAAAACAACCACACGACGACAGCAAACAAAAGAAAATTATTTCCGACCAAATCAAAAGTAAGGTTATATTTGACAAATGTTAATAGGGTTGAGTTGACAGTAGATTATGGTATGACATCTACCAGTGAAATAAGGAATTCAGAATAGTAAAGTGTCGTCTACATAGCTTTCAATCCGCTTCGATTCTAGCAATACCAAAAATTTCGATATTTGAATTTGCTTTGTCAGGATTTCGGTATATTTAGGTGTACCGAAGCTTTGCTTCGGTACACCGGTACACGGTGCCAAATTTCGGTACTGTACCGGTCATTTCGGTACAGGTGGTCACCTTACCTTTACCCCATTTTTTAAAAATTTGAAAAAAATATAGGGGTAAAAGTAAACATCCAATTTTGTAAAAAATTAAGGACCTATAATTTTGAAATCACATGGAATGGGCAATAAATAGACAACAAATTTTAACATAATATATCAAAACTCCGCTGTTAGTGATTTAATTTAAAAAAAACCATTACAAAGTTGAAAAGATATCAAAAAAGTGAAAATCATTTACAATTACTCCCCTTGACCCTATTCTTCTTAGTACATTGCATACTAAGAAAACTATTCGTGATGAAAATGCAAAAAAAAAACCAGAAATCATTCACTATTATAATGGAAAAAAGGAGTTTTTTTGAAACAAAACTTATCGTTGTAACAAGTCTAAAAAAATCATATGTCCTATTATTTGTACCAAATGTACCTATTTTTTTTATCTATTATTTCTTTGTTCGAAAATAATTAAAGTCGGATTATCAATTGACAAAATATAACAGCAAATTGTTTTTATAAATTGTTTAATTGGTCTTTTTCTAACATGTATCAAATTGATTCACAGCGTACTATTTGTTCGGTAACATAAACTATGGATGCGGGTTAAGTCGATTTTCAAGCTAAGCCAAAGTAATCTGTTTGGAAATGCCAATACAGATCAGTTTGGTTTCGTCTGAAAATCGACTTGTGCTACTTTAACTTATTACCACTGATATATCCGGTGTACTCGTTTGAGTACAGCGGGCGTTAATGGTTTAACTTTTTTTTCGAAAACCGTTCATTTTCAAACAACTTAAAAATTTCATGACTCTAGCTATATTAGTTTTGCAGAAATCTTGTACACAGACTGACAGACTGACAGACAGACTGGCAGACAGAAAGACATTTTTTTAATATGACTCCAATCGACTCAGGACTGCTCGGAAAATTTTTTCAGGGAAAATTAATAGGTCGAAATTTTTTATGAATACAATACTTTATTTTGCTTCGTGAAAGTAAAAAAATCGTTTTATAAAAACTATAAAAATAAAATAAATTCATTTGTTTTATTTTGTTTTATTTTTTGCATCATTAATAATTTTCAGAATTTTGTGGTGAATAAGTAATTATATTTCATTTTTGCAGATGTGCATTTAACCTTCTTCCGTCCCTCGGGTCTAATTTGACCCAAACAGAAATTAGTTTGCTTGTACCTTTAAAAATATTTATATTACGAACCTGAAATTTTTTGACTTTGCCTTATTTATTGTAAACTAGCAGTATGCAAAAATTTGGCAACTTCCGATTAACCGTTACAGTGCTACAAAAATAGTCACACTAAAGACCTTCGGGTCTAAAATGACCCAAGGCAGTTAATCGTATAAAAAATGTTTAATTTAATCATATTATATTATATTCGTTAGTGTTTCTAAACTATATCTAGAATATGGATCTAAAATCTTTGACCAAACGGGGTGAGTTCTCGGGTATAAGAAACCGATTTTGTTGGATGTCAATTGGGAAAAACTCAACTGCCATATTTCTCAATTTTTGTATGAAGTTTTTTGACCGCTATTTTCGGGGAGAGTTCATTAGAACAATATATAAGTCTTTTGGGTTATACATATGTTGTTGTATGTTGTAAAAATTTCGAAAAACATAAAAAAACTCGTTTTTTGATTTTTGTATACACTAAACCTTTATGGGTCAAAATAGACCCGAGGAACTTTAGTGTGATTTTTTTTGAGGGACGGATGAAGGTTAAGCATGTGTGTTAATGTGATGTTGACATTTGTGAACTTGAAAATGGATGCATTTAATGCAATTCTCCGTGTCGTATTTATCCGTGTATGCGTACATGTCACGCATAATGCGTTACATGTAACGAATAATGTGTTACATGTAACGCATAATGTGTTACACGTAACGCATAATGTATGGGAAATGCTAAAAAAAATCTTCGAGACAAAATTTTCTGTGCAATTATACGATTTTTGCTTTTACGCGTATTCTACTGTAATTAAAAGAAAATATTTACTACGTAGTGAGCAATAAATAATTTCAACAGTCAATAACGAAGCTAAATTGCAATTAAAAATTAAGCTCATGGAAATAGAGGAAACTGTATATAAAATATTTCAAACTCATTTGTCTTAGAATGAGTCTTCAGAAGCAAGATTTTAAATTTAAAAAATGTACAAAATATTGAACGCTATAAACGTTTCTTATCAAACAGAATTCCTCTTCAAAGTTCATTAATTGAAACAAAAGTATACTTAATGTAGGAAAATAATAATTTGTATGAGTCCTCGTCTCTACAGATGACGATTATTCCACAGCCATAAATATTTACGAGTTTTAATGAGACTTTCCTTCAGGGTAGTAAGGAAGTTGTATACCCGTTACCATGCTCTGATTCTGGGCTTTTGCTTTACTCCTTGACTGTGCATATCGAAACAACTGACTGCCAGCAAAACTGCCGCATAGAAAGAAAATTCCCGTAATAACAACAAAATGTGGCACAATAACTTTTGAACTTTTTATTATCAAAGTTACATAAAGTTTAGCAGACTTTTCCCTTTCACATTTATTTACTTTAATCACTACTAACCACTTGATGTTTAACCATTGATTTTTGTGCACTTAAACTTCCGGTCACTGCTATCCGTAAGTGTGCTTATTGGTTTTTCTTGGTTAACTAACCGACAAAATCGACAATTTGGAAATTTATCACCCCCAATTAATTGGACTTTATTAAGCCCAGTTAATAGCGAAATTCCTCATTTTATTTTATTTACGAGTTTTTTATGAAATAAGTTTTAGCCTTCAGCCAAGTATCACTCGGGAATCACTTACGCTTTGATTATATCGAATTACCGCAGAAATTTTATTGATTCTTATCATTGTTTCAAGGCGAATCGAAGAAAGTGATGAAAAAATCAAAATTCAACAGAATATAGACTCTGGAATTGCCGAAAATCACCTAAATCTTCTTGCACAATAAAAGAAACCATTAGCACTCAGATTCAGTGTTTTTAATTGCAAATCAATAAAAATTTATGTGCTTTTAACACTTTAAAGTGTGAAAATTGATTGACGGAAAAGCCATTTAACCGTATCACCACTACACTCACCAGTTTCTGAGAAAATAGGACACTGCTGAACATTTCAATACTTCTCTGCAGTTATTTGTTGTTAATTCGCGGTCTAGATTTTTTTTTTCAAATTAACACAATTTCGTTAGCACTTAAACCAAAATTACAACAAAATTTTAAAATCACTACCATCCCTCAGATTGTATCTCGAATATCTGTCTCCGAAAACTGGCGAATTTTCCACGGTTTCCTCTTCCTTCAACAAGATTTTCCTTTACCGTTAGATAGCGATTTTTCCAAACTCCATCCTATGGCAAAGGTGTACTGTACATTTTACCACTCGTGTACGAAACTGTCAAATAAAAGTCCACACGAAGTATGCTCGAGATACAGTCGAAACGTCCCAGATTTGAATGTTTTTTTAGTACTAAACGCCTCGTTATGGCTTTGTTCCATTTACGTTCGAAAAATACTCCTGCAGTAAATCTAAATCTATTTACTCCAAAATACACTTAACTACACTCTTTGAAAAGCAAGAGTACTTGAGATGGAATGTAATATGGAATGTAGGTGGAATATACAGTAATCCCTCCAACTGCACTGTTTCTAACTGCGCGGTTTCGCAACTGCGGGGTTATTTAGTACCAAAACTTCGAATTGCGCGGTAAAAATTTCGCAGCTGCGCGGTTTTGTTTTTATAATTTTCGAGTATACTCGGTTGAAAATTGGTCAATCTTACTTCAAAAGCGCCACTGCAGATAGTAGTGTCGCTCGTGATGGGTTTTATTACTAATTCTGCACAGATAATAGCGCTGCTCGTTGTGGGTTTTATAAATAAAGATTTGCCGTGATTTTTGTATCAATTATTTTTTAACCGACGGGTAATAACGAAAACATAACGACGCGAGAGCCTTTACATTTCATCGCTTCAAAAATGAAACCTGTGTTTATCTATGGGACGAGTTATGACGCTTTGCCTTGATGCTTTAAAGGGCGTTTTCGTTTTTGGCACCGGAGTCATGGCACCGAAGCAATTGCTACCTGTCAAAAATTAAGTCTGCTACCAAGAGTGCTGTCCCCGTGTTCGAGTATGCCGGAGTGAAGAACTGTCAAAACCTTCATAATGAGAGGTCGCCGGTCAAGTCTTGGATTAGGTTTTGCTGTTATTCATCAATTATTGAAAGAATTTGATGAATTTTATGCTGCACAATTGGAAGCTAAAGATATGAAGATTATTTTAATTATATGAGCTTTGCTATTTGGAGAATCTAGTGCCGCACAACCTAAGAACAGTGACTTTCTTCGTCACAGGATTTAATATAAATCAACACAGGCATAATCGAATTTATAGAATTTGAGGGACAGTTCAGTTTTAATCAAGTCATCTACTATTTCCAAAAAATATCATATTTTACCATTTAGCCAATTGTTTAGCAAGTATCTATCGCTCGTATTGATTGATAAATAATTACCCGTCGAGACTTTCACATTTCCTTTCTTCTAATATGATTTTTGTCTGCAAAAAAAACTTTAAGATTCAAAATAACGACCGACTGTTTCTTGGTGTCATTTGCTCCCGTACCAAAACTAGGTCCAGCGGTGCTACCACCAAGAGTCAAAAGAGCTAAACTCGAACAGCCGGTGTCAGAATCATCTGACGCCAAAGTGGCAAATTCGAACAGTTTTTCTGGGCACCAGGCGTAAGGTGCTAGCACCGTGTCAAAAACGAAAACGCACAAAGTTTCCTAAGGTCTGAAGTAACCTACTTTCTACTTTCAGGCATATTGCCGATGCCACATTTAAATGAAAATTGTGATTTATGAGTGATTTTTCGAAAATTGTGATGCATTAAATCAGACGTAAGCAAAAGCAAATTTAAAAGTGTGGAACTTATACATTTATAACTAAAAAGAGAGCGATAAGCTCAAATAAATTGTTAAAAAATTAATTCCAGGATAATTCTTGTTAGTTTTGATTAAGTTTTGGTTAAAAAAGCTTCTTTAAAATTCGCTGAAGCATATTTCCTCACTTCGCCCTCAAAATCAAAATCTTTTTAGAATGACTATATAAAAATACAGTGTTGCCATCGTAAAATCGTTGATTGTTTGAAAAATTTCAAGCCGTCTTATTTCGAAAATTTTGTTCAAAAATCAACTGGAGCCTGGAGCCATGAAAATTGAACTTAAATTAATCGATTAAAACATTTTTCATTCAAATCTTTTATAATGACTAAAAAATTTTAAAAATGTCAACAGACAATTTGAAATTTCTATCGGACATGGGTTTCTTAACTAATGCTACATTTACACGAATGACAAATTTGTCATTTTTTTCTTGTCATTATGTTAATTCCCTTGTAAATGGCATAATTTTTGTAATTTTTTCTGTCAGAAAATGTCAATCTCTCATAAAAGAATGAACTTGTCCATTCTTTTATGCCAGATTGTCATTCGTGCAAACGCAATATTAGTTATGACAAAAGTTGAATACTAAAGTTGTCATAACTAATATTGCGTTTGCACAAATGACTATCTGGCATAAAAGAATGGACAAGTTCATTCTTTTATGAGAGATTGACCTTTTCTGACAGAAAAAATTACAAAAATTATGCCATTTACACGGGAATTAACATAATGACAAGAAAAAAATGACAAATTTGTCATTCGTGTAAATGTAGCATAAGAACTTAAAAAGTTTTAAATATAAAAAACACATGACTTTTTCAAGGTCCGGATTATTTCGAATCCGCTTTTCTGATTGTCACACTCTAGTTTTATATCATCATTCTACTTTTCGGGAGTTTGCAGAACCACTGGAACGAAGCAGCGAACATTGGAACCAAGTGACAGCAGTGGTGAGCATCAGAAATTAAAAAGTTAGAATTAATCTGTACAAAATGTTACGTCTAACTGCCGATAAAGTAGGTTATTATTCAAGCCCTGGTTTCCGTTGAAAATCTTTGACTATTTTTTAGATTTTATCGCCTGCAATTCTATCAAAAATATCAGAAAGATGGATCAGTGTTTCCTCCGTGAGCTGCAAAGTTCAGTCTGGACGGTATAAAATTACGCCGAAAAGAGATAGACCGCTAACCTATGAAATGGCAAATCCTCCGCACTTCATCGCTCACAGAAAGGCCTGGAATTCATGGAACACTTGTAAATTCTTAAAATCATATTGACTAGCATAAATAATATTGATTTTTTTTTAGCTAATTTGGCCGACGGCATTAGATCATCCGAAACAGCGATTGAAGACATTTTCATCCGGAAGTTTATGACTGGCACTTGGCATTCACTTGTGTGCTCCGAAGTAATAATTAAGAGGCAGCATAACCACATCAGAATAGCCGCTATAATTCGGCAGGCAATCAGTCCGCGAAAAATGTATTTCCTAATTGGATACTGCGAGGAGATCCTGTCCTACTGGCTGCAATGTCCAATTACGCTAGAACTTCAAACCATTGCCGACAGAAGGAGTGTCATATTCAAATACATTTAAAGTGATTCTTGTTATAATATTTAATTGTAGTTTTCGAGATTCTTAAACGATTTCACCCTCAAACTTGTGTTACTTTTGCAAATTACCTGTTATGAATCCTAAACATTTTTTTTGATAAAAACCGAAAAAAGTTGGCAAGACAAAAATTAAACTATGTATTGTCATATGAGGATTCCCACTGTTATACTAGTATAACTTTTAAGAAAAAACCTTTTGGATGCATATAACTACAGTAAACCCTGGATAATTGCACAACCCTTTTAAGTGCAACTGTAGTTCGAACCCGTGCACATTTTTATACCCGTATGGTGAAACCAAAGGGTATATTAGATTTGCCTTACCGTTTGTAACGCCAAGATCCCGTCATCGCACAAAAAAATGAATTACACCAGTGTGTTTAGAATGATAAGAAAAGTTGAATTTAGAATGTCCGTCCGTCTGTGGCGCGGATTGCGGGCGCACGGATTGAGCTAGAGACTTGAAATTTTGCGCAGATTGGTTCTTCGTAAAATGCAAGGCTAACCCCACGGTTAGAAGTGCGACTAGAAGTCGCATGCGATTATCCCTCCTACAACGTTTTTCAATTTGACAGGTGTTGCGATTTGCTCTGCTGTCTTGCGACATTGCATGTGACTTCAGTTGAAAAAGGTCAAACGCAAGAAAACAAAGAAAGTTATTTTGTTTATGAAACTCATTTCTGAATACCAAAACAGCGAAGGCTCATAAATATCTTCTGTCGATGCTCCAGACTTCCGACTCGCATTGATTTACTTTTTCTCGTGAACATACGTCGTTCGTAAATTTCTCAACTTTTTCTTCACTTCCTCGCTTGTGAGTTTCACTTCCGCGCCGATTTGTTCATACGCCTGCCTCTTGAGATCGTTTCTACGATACAATTTCGAGGCAGTCTTCCAGAGGCACTCTCTTTCCCGGCACAAATTTATTAATTTCAAAATTTCACTTCTACTCAACTTATTTTCTGCCCTTGTGAAATCAGACATAACCTTAAATGTCAAATCATTTGCAGTTCCAGTCGCAGCTCAGATTGTATGAGGTTTTTACATACGACTTGAGTTGCGATTTTCCCCGCTTGCATGCAACTGGCGTTTACACGAGCGATTTCCCTGAGATGAGATTCGGCATGCGACTTCTAGTCGCACTTCTAACCGTGGGGTAAGTTCGTTAATGGGCAAAAATGGACCATTAGGGGGGTACCCCCCATACGAACGAAAACTTTTTTTTGCGAATATCTCAAAAACGGTCCATCTTATCAAAAAAGTGTAAGAACAAAAGTTATTTAGGATATGATTCTACATAAAACTCCCATACAACAAAATCCAATTGGAATAAATTTTAAAAAATCTTGAAAAGTTTGACTTCAAAGTGGAATTTTGAAACAACTGTTCGCCGTTCACTTAAATCACCATACGGGTTTCCAATAATTGTTAGATTGGCAATTATAGCTTTTGTTATGTTTTCAACATACACTCGATTGGACCCTCCTTTTCGCCACTGACATGAGTGGGCATATTAGCTGCGATTTTCGCGAGTCTGTGTGAGAGATGCGAGGAGATATCCGATTGAATTTTAATGTATCTAAGAGTTGTGTAAAATCGTATTCTAAGCAATTTTTGTCTTAATATTTTTTTTTATGTTTCGTATAAATCTATGATAATAAACAAAAAATTTGAAAATCTCGAGGAAATCGCAAACATAGGATTTAGTTATATGGGTGACAGGGAAGGAGTAATCACCCTTGTTCTGAGATACGGCGTTACGTTAGCAGAGAACAAATAATCTAGAGAATAAACTCTTAGAACAAATTTTTAGAGAAAATTTTTCCACTGTGAGATGAAGCAAGAGGATCCGATGTAACACGGAAAAAATTATCCATTCGATTCCTCCATCTCATTGAATAGATACGACGAAAATGATTAGAAAATGTTCTCTCTGCTTCGTGCTCCCTAGTCTAAAAGTAATTAACTTTTAGGCCGTAGCTAGTCAATGATAGGGACATTTTTCCCCCCTTCGAAAAGGAAATTTGTCAAAAATTTGTTCGGCAGAGTTTTTTCTATATATTCCGATCGCGTAGCGAATCGAATTGAATGCGTTACGTTTAGCTGCCTAACGCCGTATCTCAGAACAAGGGTGAATGTGGTGGTTCAAAATTTAAGATGATCTCAGGACGACTCGAACTGTCCTAAAATTATAACAATGCTAACGATGCGGAAATGATTTGCTCACTCTGTTGGTTTGATTGAGGTAATTATCGAAAGCGGCCATAATAAAAATGCATATTTCGATGTAACGAATCTTCGATTTAAAGTACGTGCCAAACATTATATAGGTCGTTATACTGGACGTCCACTGTACTTAGTAGTAAAATTTACTATTTTGCAGTTAAGTTGACTATTTAGGTAATTGAAATACACTAAATATAATGTAATTAAAACTTTTAATTTAAGATTAGTAATAATCACGATTTTAGGTCATAAAATCGTTAGATTTACTATTTTTTCCTTGCGTATGCCAACGATCTTTTTGAAACTTTAGATAGAATCACACAAAATATCTTTGCAGCTTTTTATTCCTTATTTGTAATTTATGTCTATATGAGACTGACCATAAAATACGTTACAGTTTTATGGATATATTGTAGTGTAACGGCAATATATTGCATACAAGATATCTCAAAAACACAAGTCGACGGAAGGGAGTGTCTAAAAGGGCGAAAATTAAGATGACGTATTTTATGGTCAGCACTATAAAACAATTAATTAAATACATAAGAAAAGCTACAATTACCAGGGGTCCATCGTCAAATACTCTATATGATGACAGAGAAAATGTTTATTTAAAAAATCCATTCGTATAGGAGAGGGGGATAGGAGTGATACGATTGGTTTTTTATGAATAATTAAGTTATGTAAAACCACATTCTAAACAGATTTTACCTTAATAAATTTTTCAATACGCGTCACCGTTTTCGAACAATTATAAAAAAAGTATTCTATTTGTATGGGCCAGGGGGAAAGGAATGGTCCAACTGGATTTAGATGTATGTATAAGTTATGTAAAATCATATTATAAACACATTTCGTCTTTATAAATTTTTCGATACCATGCACAGTTTTCGAGAAAACATGAAAAAAGTGTTCCATTTCTATAGGATAGGGGTAAGTAGTGGTCCGATTGGATTTTGATGTATGTATGACTTTTGTAAAATCCCATTCTAAACCCATTTTATCTTAATAACTTTTTCAATACGACTCACCGTTTTCCAGAAAATGGCAAAAAACTATTTCGTTTGTATGGTGGAGAGGGAAGGAGTTATTCAATTTTGACCGTTCAAGAACTTAGCCGAGCCATTTACGAGAAACGTAACTATACAAAATTTCAAGTCTCTAACTCAATCTTTTCGAAAGTTATGGGGTTCACGGACGGACAGACAGTCGGACGGACATGCGGAATTAAAATCTTTTGTCATCCCTAATACTCTGGTGTAGTTCATTTTTATGTCCGATGACTGGTTTGATGCGTTACAAACGGTATACTAAATCTAATATACTCCTATATGTATAAACATGGAGAATCGGATTTTGGTGATTTTTGTCTTTCACAAAAACTGTAGAGTTGAATAAAGAGTCGAAAATTTCCACATGAATAGTTTTGTGGGAATTTGGGAGAGTTTACAAATACATTTCAAACATTTTATTTACTTTATTTAAGTGGTTTAATGTTTAAAATATAATATTATGCGAGTTTACATAAATACCAATTTAAAAAGTATTAAAATAACTGAATTTCCACAATGAAATCTTTGTTTCCTGTAAATTATTTTTTTAGTTACAATAGGAAAATCAACATTCATATTAGTTAGTTGTTATTTATAATGATGTATGATTTAGTTATTATATGAAATCAATCGTAAAATCACTGATTGTTTAACGATCATGGTCAAAGCTCAAATTTTCGTTATCATTTTTTTTTTAAATTTTACATTGGTAATGATATAATGGAAAACAGGTACATTTTTTAAGTCCTTGATGTTTCCTTATCATTTCACAAATATCTACACTTATTTTTTTGTTTTTAAATACTTTATTCACATAAATATCTGTTCCATATAATTTTAAATGTTTCTTTTTTTTATAAAAGTGTTTATTAATATGATTCAGATTTTGAGTATCTTAAACATGTTAAAAGCGTCTCATTTTTTTTTCATATTATTTACGTAAGTTTAGGTTTTACTTACTTTTTGTTTACCTTGGTTTGAAATATATTGCAATACTAAAACTTTGTGCCAATTACTCACAAACCAAAAAGATTCAATTCTTTTTAAAATTTGTGCAAATTTACCTGAAATACTTTTTTTTTTTGCATGAATTGAATAAAAAAGAAAATTATCCGTGTTGGCGATTTTTTAGACAATATTTAATTTCAGTTTTATATCTAAGATTATTTTTTGCTTTTTATAATGGCAGAATATGTTTTGTACTTTGATTTTTTCACATTTTCGAGAGGGTTTAGGATTTGTAAAGTTTCTAACATGGGAAAACCACTTATTTTGGAATATTAAAAAAAACATCAAAATAAAAATCTAACTAAGGTGATCTAAAAAAAAGCCTCCAAACAAAAATGAATGACAAAATGGTTTGTAGATTACTTATCTTTTAAATTTTACATTTGAGCCGTTGTTTGCAAAAGTGGTCTAAGTCAGTAAAATGTTTAATAGAAATAACTACAACACTTTGACAAATGATAACTAGTTTGACAGCTATTCCTGTAGAAAGGTCTATCAACCCAAAAAAAACACCCAGTATTTAATGAGTGTTTGAGCATGAAAAAGGCCCAAACTCGGAAACATATTAATTGTGGTTTAAATGATAAAAAAGGCCTTTTTGAGTTTTTTAAATGATCTCCCATTGTTTATTGTAATAGCTATAAACATTTTCTGTGATTTTAGTTTTATTGTGCATTTTCTAAGACTTTTTAAGGTGCCAATTTTGTCCCATTTTTCCCTATTTCTTGACTAAGAAATGCTGGAAATAATTTAGAAATTACGACAAAGAAAACGTGGTTGTTTACGAAAACATAGCGAACTGAATTAAAACATTTTTTTTAAATCGTTTGTCATTTTTTGCATATCATAAGTTACTCCGGTATTCTATAGAAAAATCTCCAACTTTTATTTATTCTGTGATATGCACAGATTCAATTCCGCTAACAGCCTCGGTTTCATTCTGTTCAACTACCAAGCGAGCACTGTATATCACTTTTTCATACAACGGCTCATATCATAATAACGTTGAAATCATTATTTCTGAAAAAAAACTTCACATCAGGGCCAACAGAAACAATAATTTTTTAAATGGCTTACCTTATTCCTTTGAGAAAAGCATATTTTTCAACATTCTTCTTCATAGGCGATTTCGAACACTTAATATTTTGAAATTGTATACTTTACCTCCCTACCAACACCCTCAAATGTCTCGTTTATATTGAAGATTCATAGACATTTTACAAATGAAAAACGTAAAACCTGCTTCCAGGCAGAGATATGAAATAGAGCCGGAACTGGAACCCCTACTAATATTTGGAACCGATATCGAGATAAATGGGCACGCTAGTTTAACCCTTTGTCGACAGTTGGTACTTTTAAGTACCACCAACTTTAAATCCTTATATTTTTTGCTTGTCCAATAGTATCAACATTATATATACTTCTATATACCACAGGCGTAAATACTGCCCCTCCATAAAATTAGTTCATGTATTTTTTTTAAATGCTTTCTGGAACCATTTTCAACGAAAAAAGGCATGGTTATTGATTTATTGTTGTTCATTTCCTGGTCAACAAAGGTTAAGAGTCGTAGTCGGAGAAAAGTTGTCGACTCCAACTCCGCACCGAAGTGCTCTTCTTTATGAAAAAGTTCAGGTTGGATTTGTCAAATTTAGAACAGCTGATTACCAAAGTTGAAAATCAAGTAAACTTTATTACGGCATTAAGGAACGCGATTTGGTTAACTTTGAAATTTGCCAACTGAAACTTTTTACACTCACTGTATTTACTCAACACACACAAAAGCCCAAGATTTAAATAAAAAAGCATTCATTTTGATTGACAGCGCTGTTAACCCATTCGGTATTTTGATGCCATTTGATGCCATGCTGAAAAATTTGAATTGTCTTATTATTTACTAGCTTGCATGCTCGTCGTTGCCGGGTTAAGTTTCTTAAAATTTTTTTTTTGATGGTCTATGTTGGAGCTAAACTTCAGGCCAATCGGCTCGGTAGTTTCCCCGCGAAAGGGTAACATAGCGCAAAAACTAAGTTTCGAAATCACTTTATCCCCTCCCCTTACTCTCCCCACCACTCGCGCTACTTTTCCGTATGCCTATGTTGGAACCAGAACTACCACAGACACTCATGCCAAATTTCAAGTCAATCGGTTCAGTCGTTTTTGCGTGAAAGATAAAAAAATAAAAAAAACAAACAGACAGACAGACAGACACCAACCCGTTTTTATATATTAGCACGGAACAACTATTATATAGAATGGAAAGTAAGGCCTTTCCTCATTAACTTCCACTAGAGTAAGCACTACACTATAGAAATCGGGTTTTTTATCTCACTTCTCCTTTCTGCTGTCATACACTCGACAAAAAAAAATCAAATAGAATTCCCTTTTACAATACATACAGAAAAGTGCTGGCACTTTTGTTTACATTTTGCATGACATTTCATTGCAACATTGATTCATTTCATTGCAACGATTGATTTTGATGGATAATCACATTTTAGCATGTTAACATTGCATAATTTCACATGAAAATGAATAAATCACAAATTCACCACTATTTAGTGAAGGAATGTTCCGCTAATTCCATTAAAAACCCAAACGAAAGATCGACAGAATTGCACATGAACGGGCCTTAAAACAATTGAAAACTAAAACTAAATTAAATTTAACACCTTTCAACACATTAGAACATCGCTAATATTTAATGGAAATATCAAATTCTCCATAAAACATTTCCATTATCCGATTTTGTTTTGATTTGTTTTCATTTCAAGTGACACATGAGAATCCATATTGCCACACACCACCAAATCGCTCAGTGTTCATGTACACTGTCATGTAACAGCTATAGAAATCCTCGGATGTACGCTTCCAACACAAAAAATTTTGTTAGAGCTTTCCATTCTATAATAGTAATTGTTCTGTGATATTAGTATGATTTATTTTCAACACTCTATTCTCATTCAGTGCACCTTTAAGTGCATTTGTGACCCAATTTTGATTTTTTGAGTAAAAAGCTGGACTACAGTGGACGTATTTGTAAAAAATTAAATATTTTAATTTTTTTTTTAAATGAATACCAATAGCTTAAACATCATTAATTTGTATAGAGAGAATCTTTAACCCCCATAGAAAAACATAACAAAAGCTATAATTGCCAATCTGGCAATCATTGGAGACCCGTATGGTGATATTGTTATCAAAATTCGAACAGTTGTACCAAAATTCCACTTTGAAGTCAAACTTTCCAAAAAGATGTTTTAAAATTCATTCCAATCGGATTTTGATGTATGGGAGTTTTATGTAGAATCATATCCTAAATAACTTTTGTTCTTGGACTTTTTTGATAAGATGCTCCGTTTTTGAGATATTCGCAAAAAACGTTTTCGTTCGTATGGGGGGTACCCCCCCCCCCCCCCCCCCCCCCCCCCCCCCCCCCCCCCCCCTAATGGTCCATTTTTGCCCATTAACGAACTTAGCCTCGCATTTTACGAAAAACGGATCCACGCAAAATTTCAAGTCTCTAGCTCAATCCGTGCGCCCGCAATCCGCGCCACAGACAGACGGACAGACGGACGGACAGACAGACGGACAGACAGACGGACGGACATGCAAAATTCAATTTTTTTTATCATTCTAAACACACTGGTGTAATTCATTTTTTTGTGCGATGACGGGATCTTGGCGTTACAAACGGTAAGGCGAAGTTAGTATACCCTTTGGTTTCACCATACGGGTATAAAAACATGTACCGAACGGGTTAACTTTACTCGCGTTCCTAGATGACGAGTAAGAGCCTGTTCACATTGGTTGAAATAGTCCGCCTAATTCTGACAGAAACTTGCAACATTTAGGCAAGCTGAGGAAGTGGCACTGAGCCCCCTGAGTCGTGAAACTTAACTCTGTGCAATTCTGCTTTTGAGCAAAGTTAACTTTGACAGCTGCAACTCGTCATTTAGGAACGCGAGTAAAGTTAACCACGGTAAACCACAAGCATTTAGGAACGATTTTCTAATAAAGGAACGCAGTCCCGGTTATTTTACCTTCATTTGTCACTCTCTAGTTTGTTGTCCTTCTAGTTTAGGTCTAACCACAATGTTTTGCGACCAAAAACAACGATTGATTTGGGGTTTGACGTGATTTGATAAATATTTTGCAGAAAGAATCGAAGTGGGAGCTAGACCTTTTAGACTTTCAAGAATTGCAGTCGGATATTCTAAAATTTCAAGAGTCGAAGGTTGAGCTACCGCCTCCAGAGCCCTGGTTTTTACGTTATTGTGCTTATACTAACATAATAGGTTTTTAAAAAAATTAAAAAATGGCGCATAAGTCAGCCGAGTTATGAATCTAAATGGATTAAAAACTACACACAACAGTGCCGCACTCTTATTTTGTAATACTACATGGTCAAGCGAAATTGGGCCACCCTAAAAACAATTTTCTTTTACGCTGCAGATCCTCTCCAAAAATGAAAAATAAGAAACTTAAAAATGCATTTCAATTTTCAAATTATTTTAACTTATATTTAATTAAAAATATTTTGTCATTGTCTCATAATAAAATGTTGCGTTAAAAAAAATGTTGAGTTGAATTAAATAAGAAGTTTTCCCAGGATTTTACAATACTATGAAAATTTGACAAATGTTTTAACTTTAAAGGGTTTTTTTTCTATATGATTATCTCGTCATTTACAAATTATGTTTGTTTTCTTATATAGATTTTTAAACTTAAAATTACACATATTTACTTCTCTAAATGATGTCAAGTTAAGAAAAACAAAAAAAAAGTTCTCTATGATTAACTAAGTAACGAAAATATAGTTAGATATTAATGTAAAATGATTAGTTTTTGTTTCGAATTTAAGAATGAAATCTTAATATAAGCGCAACTAAATTTGATATGCAATAAAATAAAAAAAAACAATGGATTTTTCTACTTTTTTGTAAAAAAAAAAATATGAATTCCGCTATGAAAATGAATTAGAAATAATAAATTTTCTTTTAAAGACTTTTCTATTTTTGTTAAACTTTATTAGGCCCTATTCCAGAATCCGATACGAATGGTTCGGATCGTAAACTCAATGTTGTTGTTGGTATAAAACACTAACAACAACATTGAGTTTACGATCCGAATCATTCGTATCGGATTCTGTGATAAGGCCTATTATCTTTGTTATATGTTGATTTTGACTTGATAGAAAAATTAATGAAAAAAACGAAGATAAGTTTTTTTTTTTAATTAATTTTGATTTTTACAGTTAAATCATTTTTATTTATTCATTCTTTGTTGGGTTTATTTTTTCCTACTATATTTGTTTGCTGTATAAAATTGTTGTTTGTTGTTACTGTTTCCTTAAATCTTCCTATTATATGTGTTTGTTTTTAATGAAATATTTACTAAAAACTAAAACTATTTAAAGTTTTTATTGTTAGATTGGTTTTTTTTAAATAATTTTTTCTTGAATTTGTCGATGGCTTAGAGGTTTTATTGTTGTTATTTTTTGGGCGCTTAGTTTTTTCGGTTTTTTTTTTGTAATATTTTTTTTTATTATTTAATATTTTTTTAAAAATATAGACTCCCGCTAATCATGCATCGTAGATTTGTAATTTTGAATAAATGAAATTATGAGTGTTGGTAATGTTGGGGTTTTTTTTATTTTTGTGAATTTGCTAATTTTTTTTTTTTTAATTTTTTCAAAATGATTAACGAATTTTATCTGCCAAATATTTAAAATTTTGTGTATTTTGTTTTCGTTTTTTTTTCTTTTCTTTGTTTTTATTTAATTTAAATTTACATAAAAATATTGTTACCTAGAGTTTTTAATGCTACCGTCGACTAATTAGACCATTCGGTGGCTGAGCACTGGCCGTGTGCATCAGTTCGAGTTCCACTAGTAGTGGGAAATGATCGGATGGTATATGAGGATGTGGACATCCGACGACTTTGTTCTCTCTTAGCCATTCATTTGATATTGGTCCAAGTAGACCGAGTGGTACCATTCCAGTTTTCGTATAGAATATATAATCGATAATGCCTTTAAAATCGAAAGTGTAATTTGTGTATGGCATTATATCTTCACTATAGGCTGATGCTAATTTAAAGGAATGAGTAAATTCATTTTGTGTTTCACTTGATAAGAGACGCTGCAGGCACGATTTGTAGCCAAGTTCCTTGAAATCTTGATGGTCCATTGATACACGTCCGGAACTTAAGAATTCGATAACACCAGAATCCGGCAATGAATTGAAATCACCGCATAACAGCAATTGGACACAATTTGAATCAAATTTATGACCTGGACGAAAACTATGGCTTGCCTCATCTAAAATACTCTTCAGTTCGTTGCCTAACATCATTGTTTGAATTAATTTAACATCACAGAACTCTGGATCCCAGTGAATATGCGCTGTACAAACTAGAATTGGTTGTGCAATTTGTGTTACTTCGGGTATCATTGGCTCCCAGGCAGTCTCCTTAACCTTTAGCAGGGCCGCTAAACCGATGTTGTCTTTTGGCATGACACGATTTAACATATTATCTGAACCTTCAGCGTTCGCCATTGCCAATTGGTTGAATTCCACTAAATGTTCTTTAATTAATGAAAACCTGCAAAACGAGATGTAAGACATGAATTAATACTAAGAAATCAAAGTATAAATCTGATGTTAAGAGACGTATCAAGTGCAAATTTCAGAAAAATTACGAAAAATCCTGTAATTTAAGAAACCAGTACACCGATTCTAAGCATAATCGAAACTTTTCGCCAGTGGAATATCGAAAAGAGGGATTTTTTTTTAAGTTAGGAAATTTTCTTGAAGATCCACAGCGATTACTTACCCGATGTGAATTTTATAAGTTGCAAGTGTAAAAAGTAACCCAAAAATTCTCAATTTGACAGCCGCAAATGCGAGTGAAGTTTTAATCATATATACTCGAATTATACTCAAGAATATAGGTCTTGTAGATTGGTGTGAAATATTGTGTGAAAGCGCGTTGATTGGTGTGAAATATTTTTCGCAGCGTCCAGGAAAGCCTAGGCGCTGCGATGTTTCCTTTGCAATTTTAAACATAACAAAAGCTATAATTGCCAATCTGGCAATTATTGAAAACCCGTATGGTGATTTAAGTGAACAGCGAACAGTTGTATCAAAATTCCACTGTGAAGTCAAACTTTTAAAAAAGATTTTTTTAAGTTTATTCCAATCGGATTTTGATGTATGGGAGTTTTATGTAGAATCATATCCTAAATAACTTTTATTCTTGGACTTTTTTGATAAGATGCACCGTTTTCGAGATATTCGCAAAAAACTTTTTCGTTCGTATGGCGTGTACCCCCTACCCTATAATGGTCCATTTTTGCCCATGAACGAACTTATCCTCGCATTTTACGAAAAACGAATCTGCGTCAAATTTCAAGTCTCTAGCTCAATCCGTGCGCCCGCAAGCCGCGCCACAGTCGGACGGACGGACGGACATGCTAAATTCAACTTTTCTTATCATTCTAAATACACTGGTGTAATCAGGCCCGTATATAAGGCGATTGGAGCGATTGGGCCCAATCGGGCCCCGCACTTGAAGGGCCCCGCATCACCACCAAAATTAAAGAGTTTTTTTTTTCGAAATTTAAAGCAAATTGCTTTTGACGATAAAGAATAAATTATAAATTTCTCTAACAGATTCTAGGTTCACAGAAAATGATGCACCAATAGCGAAGGGAGTTGATATAGATGGAAAAATGTTGGTTGAAGAAATGGAAGCTTTAAAATTTATCCTTCCATCAGAATTTTTTGAAAATCCATTTAAAATGTTCAAATTTTTATCGGAAAATGACTGAACAACGGCATTTCCAAACTTGTTTATTGATGTTGGAATATATTTAACAATTCCAGTGAGCTTTGCTTCTGGAGAGAGATCATAAACTCAACTTTTTTTTATCATTCTAAACACACTGGTGTAATTCATTTTTGTGTGTGATGACGGGATCTTGGCGTTACAAACGGTAAGGCAAAGAACGATGCACGAAAATGCCCCTTGACTAACTTTTGGGTTTCACTTTCGTAGTACATCCATTGGAAAGGTAATTTGCTCTAGTTTCATGGACATAAGCTCTTTTTTGGCGGGGAACTGTAGGGGGATGGTCAGCTGCCATCTTAGGGGTACTGATTTTTTCATGCATTTTTCGACGATTTTTATGCCCCCGGGCTAACTTTTGAACCAGTTCGGGTTTCACTTTCGTAGTACATCCATTGGAAAGGTAATTTGCTCTAGTTTCATGGACATAAGCTCTTTTTTGGCGGGGAACTGCAGGGGGATGGTCAGCTACCATCTTAGTCGCAATGTTTTTTTCCATTTTCCATGAAAAATCTTTGCGACTAAGAGGGCAGCTGACCATCCCCCTGCAGTTCCCCGTCAAAAAAGAGCTGATATCCATGAAACTAGAGCGAATCACCTTTCCAATGGAGGTACCACGAAAGTGAAACCTCAACTGGTTCAAAAGTTAGCCCGGGGGCATAAAAATCGTCGAATCCTGCATGGTTCTTTAATATACTCTTTGGTTTCACCACACGGGTATAAAAATATGATTGTTTCTCGTTTATTTCGATTCCTTGCATTCTGATGTTTTTAGAGTCATTAATAGACTCACTCATAAATTTGACCGTTTCGGGGGATTTTTCACATTTCATCGACAACAGCATTGATTGAGTTTTAGATGCATTAAATTCCACACGGTTGATTCTACCCCAAGCCAGAATTGTGTTTAAATTAGCGTTTCAATCGAACTGCAATGACATTCAATTCTGCAGGTGTGTTCAAATGGTAAGAGGCGGAGCTGTCATCAGCGAAACAGAAAAGCGGATTGAGGGTGAGGGACAGTAGATCTTTGATAAATATTAAGAACAGCGTAGGAGCTAGAACTGAGTCTTAAGGGACACCAGAGTTAACTTTGAAGAAGTCAGACTTGATACATCCAGTACAACCGGGTGGTTCCAGTACAACCGGCCAGTACAGTACAACCGGATATTTACGTTCAACATAAACTATAGTGAGCACGGGTAGGACGTATAAAAAACATCCCCAAATTATGCATGAATTACAGCATTTGTAAGGTTTTTACGTTGCAATCCATCCACAGCAGAGGCCGTGATAGCAATCTAAACCGATGATGTCGTTAACACCAAGAGGCAGTTCATAAAATAAGGTGCATTTACTTCTTTGAAATATCAACAGAAACTTTCGTCAATCTGACACAATACTCTCAAGTCGATTTCAAATCAAAAATGTTTCCAAAAAAAAAAAAAATCATTTATGGAAAAATCCTTGAATTAACGGTTAATGTAGCTCACTCAGCATTAATTCAAATTAAATGTGCTTTTAGTAACGATGTCCGCAACGAAAACAGCAAATACAAGTATATTAATCCGGATATTGAAAAATATAATTAATTATTTTTGTAAAACACGATGAAGTATTTCAAGTCAGATCGAAAGTGTTATCATTCATTAATTTCATAGTAGATTTTATGCATAGCATAAAAACGAAACAGGTTTGCCGTGAATAAAATCATTAAATCGATCTAAGAGAATTGATACATCTTTTTCAAATCGAAATCACGGACTACCGTTTCTTTAAACGATTTCACGTCTATTAAAAAAATTTATAATAAAATTTAACATTATTATGGATAAAAATATTTTACTATGCTAAATCACAAGACAAACAATTAAAGACGGAAAAAACAAACAGAACGAACTAAAAACATTGAAACATGATTCATTTAGCGATGCCTATACATTCGATTGACCTATAAACTTTGTAGATAATCATTGAAAGTAGAAAAAAAAATCAAACAAACTATGCATGAAATCTGTTCAACCTGTTGCTTAACAATATCTTTGGCAACAAACAAAACCGTGTAGAGTCATCCACAATTGATTGAACTGACCTTGGCCATGAATATTATAATACATAATTCTAGATTCTTTCGTAGATATTTTTAAATTTTCCACATAATTTAATATTGGCGTGGGTTCAAACGTCCTAGTTCGACTCGTTTCTTAGTTCTTTAATCGACGGAACATTTCGTACTTTTTTTTTTGAAAACTTCTGCTTATTCATCGTTGATGGACTGACATTTGATTATTGCAGCATTCTTTCAGGAACCAGAAATGATCTTATTTTTAAATAAAGCGTTTTTTTTTGTTAAAACTGCTAAAACTAGTAAAACAACTGACTTCAGTCTGCCAAGCGCAGCTACATTAGAGTTGGATTCTGGGTTAAATACTGATAGAGAAGCAGGGAAGAAGAGGAATTTCTAGACTAGCATTGAGATGGTGCTGTGATCTAAAAGTGGTTATGCTTTGCAAGTGATTCTTTTCAGAATTCAATATTTTATATTTACTTTGATAGTAGAATTGAGTTCTTAACACTAATATGGAAACTGCTATCAAGGACTCTGTTGTCCTTGAAAACCCTAACAAATGCTACAATTTATCCATGGTACGTAAATTATCTAATTATCATCATTACTGATTTAACAACCCGTCAATACATCCCTCCACATTTGTCGATTCCTTGCCTCTATCCTCCAGTTGGCGTCCTTGTCCACCGCATCGATCCACCTAGCCTTGGGCCATCCAATTCTATGTCTGCTATCAGGATTTTTTATGCTCACTATTTTAGTTTTCAGTCGATTTTAACGTCACTTTAATACCAAGTACCAGGAAGACCGAGTCATGCTCGGCGACCTCAAAATCCTACTTTTGCTGATTTTTGGGGAAAAAATAAATTCACATTATCTTTACAGAGCTTTTCCAGAGTTTTTAAATTCCCGACCTAGAAAGCTAGAACTAAAACTAACACGCGATAACAAAATTTCATAGAAATCGGTTGAGTGGTTATTGAGTAATAGCTGTCACCGATTTTTGAAACGTTGTTTTGAGACACCAGGTCAGGGTTATAGAGGGGAGGGAAAAGTCAGGTTTGTAGTGGAAAAATCGGAAGGCCTTAGCCTCCTTAGTAATACTGTAAATTTTCATTAAGATCGGACCACCCAATTCGAAGATACCTGGCGAGGGGTATCGAGGGGAATTTTCTCAGAGGTGAGACCTATCTAGATAGACTCCTTGTCCCCGAAACTCCCTAACCCCCAAGTTTCGTTAAAATCGTTAGGCGGGTTTTCGAGATCCTTTGTGCAGACAGACAGACAGGCAGACGTTCCTCGTATTATATTATAGTTAGGATTTGAATTTTCGAATCGCCGAAAATCGCACGGTTCGAAATTGGTCCATTATAGTGAATCATCATCCTCGGCGCTACAGCTCTCCTGGACCTCCTCAATTGAGGTTTCATAACAATTTTTTCCCTGCTTCACACCTACAGTTTTACATGGATTGCGAACCATTGATGTATTACAAAATTCGTAAGGTTTTTACGTTGCAACCCATCAACAGCAGAGCCCGTGATCGCAATCTAGACCGATATAATGTCGATAACACCAAGCGGCAACTATTGCTACTAATTTCGTAAAGCAAGTTGGGTGGACTTGAATCACAGCGTGCGACAGTCGGGAATTGAATCACCGACCTCCGGAATACGGGCCAAGTACTTTACCACTTGGACTACGCTGGACCTTGATTATAGTGAATAGAGACTATTATAATCGACACTGAGAAAGAACGGCCGATTTTCGTTTATTTGAGAAAGCCAAACTTTCTCTCTGCCAGCCAAACAGCCTCTCTCAAACCAAAGTTTATCGCTGTGCATCAGCATAATCCCCGTAACAGTCAACTGAAAAATGATTTGCCTTTTAAAACGAAATTCATGGCTAAAACAGAGGAACTGTTTTTTGTATATAGGAACGAAATGTCAAATTTTAGAAAGGTTTAGAGGGAAACTATTATTTACCGCTGCAGATTCGTGATCAGCACCCCCAAAAACCCCCCTAATGCCAGTTGTTCGGACGAAAAATGAGAAAAAGGATATTTGGGTTATTCTTACAGAACCTCCCGTTTCGAATTCGGAAACCGGTTCTTAGCGAGCACCTATGAGGTCAGACGAATCTGTGTGCAAAATTTCATGACAATCGATTTAGTGGTTCGGGAGATATTGTTATGAGCGAGTGAGTTTGTGGTATTTCGCTTTTATATAGATAAAAAATATACTAGTTTACTTACTTGTTTGATCTAAAGAAAATAGCACAACCATCAACATATTTTCTTTCCTGTTCGGACATTGTCTTGGCCCTGGATTTTGGTGAAAATATACCCTCATAGCCGTCGTTTTTCAATTCCGGCTTAAAGAAATTATAAAATTGATCGGTTTCGATCTCTTGAAGGCTTATTATATCCGCTGAATAATGTCGAATTTCGTCTAAGATTGCCTAAAATACAAATTAAAATAGATCAAGAGAATTGCAATTAATAACGAAATTCTAACTAACAAAATTCAATTGTTTACCTTCTTTCTATATTCCCAGCCTAGTGCCCAACTTGGGCAGTATCCATACATTTGTCTTGTCGCATATTTGTCACAGAGAACATTGTAACACATAACAGTGAAAATACCTTTTCGGATAAAGTGGGAAAAATTTTATTAATGAAAGAACGAAATTAATCACAATAATTTACGGCGGTGGCATAGATTGATAAAATTATACTTACATGATGGCCTATTTTTATTTGGTCTAGCCAAAGGTATCCATGGTCTTTGCGGAGGTGGTGGAACTGTGACTGAAAATTTAAAACAAAATATAGAAAAATTTAGTTTTCGCCTAATTGGACTATTGTTAATTAATTATCTTAGTATTCTTAGACATGAGAATATATTTATAAAATTACAAAAAATTCTGATTTTATTAAAACAATTTTAAGTAAAATTGGGAATAATCAATCGATAAGATAGTAAAATTGAAAACCTTTAGTATTTTTTAAGTGGGAACGCTTTAACCCCTGGAGGGAACAATAAATTGGTATGGTAGTAAAATTGAAAACCTTTAGTATTCCTTGAAATGAATATACAATTGAATTTGGATAAGTGGGATCTAAAATAATTTTTCAATACGACTCATCGTTTTTTAAAAAATCGCACAAATCTATTTCATATTTATGTAGGAGCAGGCGAAAAATGATCCGATTTTTCCCGTTCAAGAAGTTACACTCAATTTCTACGAGAAACATATGTGTGCAAAATTTCAAGTCTCTAGCTTAATTCCTACGAGAGTTCTCGTGTGACGGACGGGCAGATCCACTTTTAGAGGTTTTCCACTTATCCAAAAGTTAAACTTAAATA
The DNA here is from genome assembly GCA_964034945.1 of Chrysopilus asiliformis. Taxonomy (NCBI): domain Eukaryota; kingdom Metazoa; phylum Arthropoda; class Insecta; order Diptera; family Rhagionidae; genus Chrysopilus; species Chrysopilus asiliformis. The sequence goes on from OZ035961.1 coordinate 43,800,706, forward strand.
GATTTTATGGTTCTGAGTCCCACTTAACGAGGTTTATTTCACAATTTTTTTTATATAGTTCCAGTCAGAGCTTAGGGGAAGACTTTTTAATGCCGAAGCACAGCTCAGGATGGTCGGAAGGACAAAAGGAGATGTCGGTTAGGTCAGAGAACAAATAATCTAGAGAATAAACTCTGAGAACAAATTTTTGACAAATTTCCCCTTCGAAGGGGGGAAAAATGTCCCTATCATTCACTAGCTACGGCCTAAAAGTTAATTACTTTTAGACTAGGGAGCACGAAGCAGAGAGAACATTTTCTAATCATTTTCGTCGTATCTATTCAATGGGATGGAGGAATCGAATGGATAATTTTTTCCGTGTTACATCGGATCCTCTTGCTTCATCTCACAGTGGAAAAATTTTCTCTAAAAATTTGTTCTAAGAGTTTATTCTCTAGATTATTTGTTCTCTGGTTAGGTTCTCCTTGCACTTCTGCGAGTTATAGTCCGGGGGGAACACATCGGATTGTAAATCATTCCAAAGTCTTGTTGTTCGCGGAATGAGGGAATTCCTAAACTTTACTGTACGAAAACAAGAGAGAGAGAGAGAGAGAATGACAGAGAGAGAGAGAGAGAATGACAGAGAGAGAGAGAGAGAATGACAGAGAGAGAGAGAATGACAGAGAGAGAGAGAGAGAATGACAGAGAGAGAGATAGAGAGAGAGAAAGACAGAGATAGAGAGAGAGAGAGAGAGAGAAAGACAGAGATAGAGAGAGAGAAAGACACAGAGAGAGAGAAAGACAGAGATAGAGAGAGAGAAAGACACAGAGAGAGAGAGAGAGACAGAGAGAGAGAGAGAGAAAGACAGAGATAGAGAGAGAGAAAGACACAGAGAGAGAGACAGAGATAGAGAGAGAGAGAAAGACACAGAGAGAGAGAGACAGAGATAGAGAGAGAGAGAAAGACAGAGATAGAGAGAAAGACAGAGATAGAGAGAAAGACAGAGATAGAGAAAGACAGGGAGAGAAAGACAGAGAGAGAAAGACAGATAGAGAAAGACAGAGAGAGAAAGACAGAGAGAGAAAGACAGAGAGAGAAAGACAGAGAGAGAAAGACAGAGAGAGAAAAACAGAGAGAGAAAGACAGAGAGAGAAAAAACAAAAAGAGAGAAAGACAGAGAGAGAAAAACAAAGAGAGAGAAAGATAGAGAGACAGAGAGAGAAAAACAAAGAGAGAGAAAGATAGAGAGACAGAGAGAGAGAGAGAAAAACAGATAGAGAAAGACCGAAAGGGAGAAAGACAAAGAGAGAGAGGGAACAGGAGTGAAAAATAGAGATAGAGAGAGACAGAGGGAGCAGGAGTGAAAAATAGAGAGACAGAGGGAGCAGGACTGAAAAATAGAGATAAAGAGAGAGACAAAGGGAGCAGGAGTGAGAAATAAATAAAGATAAAGAGAGAGAGCAGGAATGAAAAAGAGAGGGACAGAAAAGAGAGAGAAAAAATTTTAATCTCACTTATGGAGGTAAAACTGCTATGTGTCCCACTCCAAAAGGTGGCGTAGTAAGACTTGATTTCTGTTGAAAAACGCTCAGGCCGAACAGGTTTCAAGGTTTCCCACTTATCTTATAATCTTTTAATATTCTTATAAATGTAATATTTTAACTTTCTTATAAATGTAATCTTTTAATATTCGGCTTTTAAATGAGTCACGACAAAAATAAAAATCTTAACTCTATAATTTTATTGTTAACTTCTCAATTCAATAGGAATTTTGCAATTGGATTTCAATGTACGGAAAAGTTATGTAAAAACTAATTAATCACATATTGTCGCTAAAAATTTAACGACTTTATGGATGAGTTTTACTTGCCTGAGAAGACTGTGGTCGATTTTGAGAATTCACACACGCGATCTTGCTTTTTATAATAAAACCGGCTCAATATAAAATCATAAACTTGCACCTCAGTATTTGGCGTGTTATGGACTCCAAAAAATGCTTATATATGTATATTACAGATCCGTGGAAAAAATCTCTTGACAATCACTGAAATTGCTATACAGATTGCAAAAATTGGGTACAAATTGCAGCATTTCAAAAGAGAAGAAGATTATAACGCCTAATAATAAACAGTAACTGTGGCCCACACACTCATTGTGTGTGCTTTTTATGCGGATAAAATTGTTTAATTTACCAATTATGTTAAATCGCCGATTATATGTTAATTAATCATGATTTTCAAACAACATTTTTTTAATGTCTCAATAATACTGCACAGGAAGTTTTATAGATATCCATCTGAGATTACTTTTAATTAACCTCTGGCTGTTATTTTGTCACTGACGATGTGTCATTTAATAAGAACTCTGCCAGAACAACAGAAAATTGTCTTTAAATAAGGCGCCAGAGTAATTTTTTCCACCACGAGAAATATTATTTGCATTCTCATGCTTTATTAGCAATTTCTGTTCTGATTCATTTTGACTCATTTCCTACAGATTGAGACTACAAAGAATCTTCTTGTTATTAAGTTTGGTTAATAAATGTATCAATGGTTTGTTAAAAAATTATATTATGGGGTCTATCCATAAATGGCATAAAACATATGGTTGTTTTACAAGAATTAGTAGCCACGTATTGGCACAGTGCGAATGATTCATTTTGAACCACAAAATAATTGCGCCGTTCGAATAGCGTCGAATTAATAAGTGGTTTTCAACTACCTGTAATATTGAATTTTTTTCTCTTCGTAAAGAGGTATTTAAAAATTAACAAAAAGACAATAAATTCCAGCATTCGGATTCGGACAAGATCTCCCCACAACTCGTCCTACTTTTAAACGGGGATATGTTAGAGATGGACACCCCGCAAGCATCTATGCCGAATTTCACACCAATCGACTCGGTAGTTTTTCTCCGAAAGAGTAACATGGAGGAAAAACTGAGGTTCGGATTTACTTTACCCTTTAACATTCCTTACTCCACCGCCTTTCGGGCTAACTTTCAATGGATCTGTGCTAGAGATGGACCCTTGATGAAAATCTGTGCCAAATTTCAGGACGATTGGCTCGGAAGTTTTCCCGCAGAAGAAAAAGTAAGCTTCGGATTCACTTTACCCCCTCCCCTTACTCGCCCACCCCTCAGGCTACTTTCCAATAGGCCTTTGTTGGAACCAGGCCTACAGCGAACATTCATACCAAATTTCAGGTCAATCGGTTCAGCCGTTTTCACGAAAAAGACGAACAGGCAGACACCAACTTATTTTATATATTAGTATGAAGTATGATTTTACTGAGACTTTGTACTGTAAATAATTATAGACAATTGTTTTAGTCATTTTAACAATTAGAACTCTCACGATTAAAACTCTGACTTCACTACGAGTGGGAGTTTTCACGAATTTAGATTTGTTGCACAATTTCAAACATTTTTCTTCAATCCCCTTCCCCTAATCATGTCACAGATTGACCCGAAATAAATACGATCGGACAATACACCCATTTTGCCCTTCAGACAAAACAAAAATACTATATTGTGATGTAAATCGTTTTAGAATGTTAGTCAAAACAATAAAATAAACACAGCTTAATCCACCTAACGGTGAGATCGTACCTTTCCTACATAACTAAAGGTAGAAATACACGACGAGAGACTTTGGTCTCTGGTCTCCAGGGTACAAAAGGCAAAAATCTCCAAAATGTATACACGATCACAGACATTCAAGTCTGGAGATCAAAAAATAGATCTCCGGAGACCTTTACTAAAAAGTCTCTCAAAGCAAAGTCTCTGGAGTGCATACACGACGCAGGTATCTCGTCTCCAAGCATAACAACAATATCACTAATCTAAAATATAAAATAAGTAAAAACACTTTTTTTCTTTATAAAAACTGACCTTTAATCTCAAAACAACGAAACAAATTCTCGTTCCCACAAAACAATTTCCTGAAATGTCAAAAGTCGTCTCCGGAGACCAAGAGATAGATATCAAAACGTTTTGAAGACCAGAGACGCATTAAAAAGAGTAGCTACACGGCAAGAGACTTAAGTCTCCCAAGAGACCCGTACTTGGAGATAAATCTCCGGTCTCCGAAGTGTATACACAGGTCTCTTTGTATGCAGAAGCGAAATTTTTGGTCTAAGAGACCAAAGTCTCTCGTCGTGTATTTCTACCTTAAGACTCATATCATGAATACATATAAGTGGGTATAATGTTGAAAGCTTGTATACAGAAACATTTGAAAACTCCAGCAATAAGTAAAGTAGAAGGTTGAAATTTGGCACAGAACAGGATGTTATCAAAAGATAAACGTCTTCTGACAATAGGAAAAATTGAACCACCCTTTTCCCCCCTCTCCCCTACAAATGTATAAGATTTTTGCCATTTTCTCGAAAAGAGCTATTTTTTGAAAAATTTGTTTAGACGAAAAGTGTTTAGAATATGATTCTACATAACTCTACCATACATCAAAATTCAATCCAACCACTCCGTCCCCCTCTTCTATATTGTAGCGATTATCTCGAAAACGATTCATTTTTATATGGAATGTGAAAGCTTTCGAATGTGTGAAGTTCCGTTATGATCTCGGTTTTTGGAGTGATATTAATATTTTTCTTATATGTTAGAAAGGTACAAACAGTTAGATTTTGATATGAGGAACGGTTATGTAAAATCATATTCTAAACACATTTCATATTTATAAATTTTTCGATACGATGCACAGTTTTCGAGAAAACAGGAAAAAGATATTCCATTTGTATGGGAGAGGTGGGAAGAAGTGGTTCGATTGGATTTTGATGTATGGAACAGTTATGTAGAATCCTATTCTATACCCATTTTACCTTTATAAATTTTTCAATACAACTCATTTTCGAGAAAATTCCAAAAAAATGTTTCGTTTATATGGGGGCGAGGGAAAAGAATGGTCCGATTTTCCCCATTCAAGAACTTAGCCTTGCTATAACGTAACTATACAAAGTTTCAAGTCTCTAGCTCAACCCTTTCGAAAGTTATGGTGTTCATGGACAGACAGACGGATAAACTCTTGGGTAGATTACAAAAACTGATGTTCTAATCAAAACAATGGAGGAAGATATGTTTATCTGTTTAACAGTTTTTTATCGCAAAAAAATTTAAAACAAAATATTCAAAGATTCAAACACACAGTTTCTATTAGATAATTGCATACAAGCAGAAAAACTTCCGATGCTTGGTTGGTTAATCAACTCTTTTTTCTCTTCGAAGAAATGAAGTAAACCGATCAACGATGAAATCATAGCATGTATGACAGGCTAATTATAACTTCGATTAGCGTATTTAGCGATAATTTAAAAGCACAAAAGGCAATTAAGTACACGGGGAGGATTATGACTGTGCAATATGTCGATCTTTAGCACAAGACAAAAACAGTTTTTATGTAATTAGATATTTTTATCGGATATCCGAACTTGTGCGAGTATGTATGATTTTTTTGAAGCAGACAAGTGGACACCTCCGGGCTTGTTTTTTCATCTTCTTTAAGTTTTTTTGTCTTCGAATATTTATATTATTGTAGATTACAATTCTCGCCAACAAGTCCGTCCAGCAAGCTCTTTAAATTTTGTAATTAAAGTTTTTGCCAAATACAAATCAATTTGAGAATATTTTCAATTTGCGATTAGCTTTGGGCTATTTTGGAATTCATAGATTTATATTGAAAGAATGACCTAATGAAACCATTATAGAAATATTTGACCTGTATCTATCCGGTAGAATTTTTCTTTTGTTGTTTCTTTGACGTAATTGAGAATTTAGATAGGATAATTTTTGTGTTCTATAAAATTTATAAATGCATTTACTAGCATTTCAGCATAATTTAGTATGGGAAAAAATTTGCTACTTTTATACTCAGACTTTTATACTTTTTCAGGCAAAGTCGTTCTAACGAGCATTTGTAGTTTATGGCAACGTGACCATATTTTTTGGAAAAAATAAAAGCCAAAAACATTTTTTTGAGGAAAATAATAGAAAAAAAACACTTTTTTAATGCCTTTTTTTAAGAAAATGTATTACTGAAAAGTAAAAACATAACAAAAGCTATAATTGCCAATCTGGCAATTATTGAAAACCCGTATGGTGATTTAAGTGAACAGCGAACAGTTTATCAAAATTCCACTTTGAAGTTAAATTTTCCAATAAGATTTTTTAAAATTTATTCCAATCGGATTTTCATGTATGGGAGTTTTATATCCTAAATAACTTTTGTTCTTGCACTTTTTTGATAAGATGCACCGTTTTTGAGATATTCCCAGAAAACATTTTCGTTGGTATGGGGGTACCCCCCCTAATGGTCCATTTTAGCCCATTAACGAACTTAGCCTCGCATTTTACGAAAAACGGATCTGTGCAAAATTTCAAGTCTCTAGCTCAATCCGTGCGCCCGCAATCCGCGCCACAGACGGACGGACGGACGGACAGACAGACGGACGGACAGACGGACGGACATGCGGAAATCAAAATTTTTTGTCATTCCACTGGTGTAATTCATTTTTGTGTATGATGACGGGATCTTGGCGTTACAAACGGTAAGGCAAATCTAATATACCCTTTGGTTTCACCATACGGGTATAAAAAATAATTTGTAGGCACCGTGTATCAGAAATAAAAGCCACATACAGTAATCTCTCTAACTGCGCGGTAGATACGTTCCACAAAAAGAGCGCGCAAACCGAAACCGCGCACTGTGAACCCTACTTTGTATGAAATTTTGGGGTTAGAAACATGTTTTTTTAAACGAAAATTATAAAAAAAATCGCGCAGCTGCGAAATTTTTCCGCGCAGTTCGAAATTTTTGTATTAAAAACTTAACCGCGCAGTTGCGAAACCGCGCAGTTAGAAACAGCGCAGTTGGAGGGATTACTGTATATATTTTATTTTTCATGCTTTTATCTCGTTTTTATTTCTGATACAAAGCGCCCAAAAAAGACTTTTTTAGTTTGTTTATCCTTTTTTTATCATTTTTGATTAGTATGAATAAAAATCCAAAATGACGTCTGTTTTTCGCCACGCTTGTTTATACTTTTTATATTCTATACTAGAATTTGGACCCGGCTTCGCCCGGCTAAAAGCGTGAACAGAAAAAAACTTAGGAAAACTAAATTCATTTGGTTAAAAATTAGGTAGCCTGTATGCTGTTCGTTAGTTTTTTCTCTTCGGAAAATGATTAAGAAACTAACAAAAAATTCCAGCACTTGTATTCGGTATTACTTTCCCCCTTCCGCTTACTCCCCACCACTCGGGCTACCTTTTAATGGGTCTATGTTGGGGCTGGACCCACGACGAACATCTATGCCAAATTTCAGGCCAATCGGTTCAGTAGTTTCCCCGCGAAAGAGTAACATAGCGCAAAAACTAAGTATCGAAATCATTTTACCCCATCCCTTTACACTTCTCGGGCTACTTTTTAATGGGTCTGTATTGGGGCTGGACCCCCGACGACCATCTGTGCCAAATTTCAGGCCAATCGGTTCAGTAGTTTCCCCGCGAAAGAGTAACATAGCGCAAAAACTAAGTTTCAAAAACACTTTACCCCCTCCCCTTACTCCCCCCACCTCGCGAGCTACTTTTTAATGTGTCTATGTTGGGGCTGGACCTCCGACGAACATCTGTGCCAAATTTCAGGCCAATCGGTTCAGTAGTTCCCCGCGAAAGAGTAACATAGCGCAAAAACTAAGTTTCGAAAACACTTTACCCCCACCTCTCGAGCTACTTTTTAATGGGTCTATGTTGGGGCTGGACCCCCGACGAACATCTGTGCCAAATTTCAGGCCAATCGGTTCAGTAGTTTCCCCGCGAAAGAGTAACATAGCGCAAAAACTAAGTTTAGAAAACACTTTACCCCCTCCCCTTACTCCCCCACATCTCGAGCTACTTTTTAATGTGTCTATGTTGGGGCTGGACCCCCGACGAACATCTATTCCAAATTTCAGGCCAATCGGTTCAGTAGTTTCCCCGCGAAAGAGTAACATAGCGCAAAAACTAAGTTTCGAAAACACTTTACCCCCTCCTCTTACTCCCCCACCTCTCGAGCTACTTTTTAATGTGTCTATGTTGGGGCTGGACCCCCGACGAACATCTGTGCCAAATTTCAGGCCAATCGGTTCAGTAGTTTCCCCGCGAAAGAGTAACATAGCGCAAAAAGTAAGTTTCGAAATCACTTTACCCCCTTCCCTTACTTCCCCCACCTCTCGGGCTACTTTTTAATGGGTCTGTATTGGGGCTGGACCCCCGACGAACATCTATGCCAAATTTCAGGCCAATCGGTTCAGTAGTTCCCCGCGAAAGAGTAACATAGCGCAAAAACCAAGTTTCGAAAACACTTTACCCCCTCCCCTTACTCCCCCACCTCGCGAGCTACTTTTTAATGTGTCTATGTTGGGGCTGGACCCCCGACGAACATCTCTGCCAAATTTCAGGCCAATCGGTTCAGTAGTTTCCCCGCGAAAGAGTAACATAGCGCAAAAACTAAGTTTCGAAATCACTTTACCCCCTCCCCTTACTGCCCCCACCACTCGGGCTACTTTTTAAGCAGTCTATGTTGGGGCTGGACCCCCGAAGAACATCTATGCCAAATTTCAGGCCAATCGGTTCAGTAGTTTCCCCGCGAAAGAGTAACATAGCGCAAAAACTAAGTTTCGAAATCAATTTACCCCCTCCCCTTACTGCCCCCACCTCTCGGGCTACTTTTTAATGGGTCTGTATTGGAGCTGGACCCCCGACGAACATCTATGCCAAATTTCAGGCCAATCGGTTCAGTAGTTCCCCGCGAAAGAGTAACATAGCGCAAAAACTAAGTTTCGAAATCACCTTACTCCTTCCCCTTACTCCCCCCACCACTCGGGCTACTTTTTAATGGATCTATATTGGGGCTGGACCCCCGAAGAATATCTATGCCAAATTTCAGGCCAATCGGTTCAGTAATTTCCCCGCGAATGGGTAACATAGCGCAAAAACTAAGTTTCGAAATCACCTTACCCCCTCCCCTTACTCCCCCCACCTCTCGGGCTACTTTTTAATGTGTCTATGTTGGGGCTGGACCCCCGACGAACATCTGTGCCAAATTTCAGGCCAATCGGTTCAGTAGTTCCCCGCGAAAGAGTAACATAGCGCAAAAACTAAGTTTCGAAAACACTTTACCCCCTCCCCTTACTCCCCCACCTCTCGAGCTACTTTTTAATGTGTCTATGTTGGGGCTGGACCCCCGACGAACATCTATGCCAAATTTCAGGCCAATCGGTTCAGTAGTTTCCCCGCGAAAGAGTAACATAGCGCAAAAACTAAGTTTCGAAAACACTTTACCCCCTCCCCTTACTCCCCCACCTCTCGAGCTACTTTTTAATGTGTCTATGTTGGGGCTGGACCCCCGACGAACATCTGTGCCAAATTTCAGGCCAATCGGTTCAGTAGTTTCCCCGCGAAAGAGTAACATAGCGCAAAAAGTAAGTTTTGAAATCACTTTACCCCCTTCCCTTACTTCCCCCACCTCTCGGGCTACTTTTTAATGGGTCTGTATTGGGGCTGGACCCCCGACGAACATCTATGCCAAATTTCAGGCCAATCGGTTCAGTAGTTCCCCGCGAAAGAGTAACATAGCGCAAAAACTAAGTTTCGAAAACACTTTACCCCCTCCCCTTACTCCCCCACCTCGCGAGCTACTTTTTAATGTGTCTATGTTGGGGCTGGACCCCCGACGAACATCTCTGCCAAATTTCAGGCCAATCGGTTCAGTAGTTTCCCCGCGAAAGAGTAACATAGCGCAAAAACTAAGTTTCGAAATCACTTTACCCCCTCCCCTTACTGCCCCCACCACTCGGGCTACTTTTTAAGCAGTCTATGTTGGGGCTGGACCCCCGAAGAACATCTATGCCAAATTTCAGGCCAATCGGTTCAGTAGTTTCCCCGCGAAAGAGTAACATAGCGCAAAAACTAAGTTTCGAAATCAATTTACCCCCTCCCCTTACTGCCCCCACCTCTCGGGCTACTTTTTAATGGGTCTGTATTGGAGCTGGACCCCCGACGAACATCTATGCCAAATTTCAGGCCAATCGGTTCAGTAGTTCCCCGCGAAAGAGTAACATAGCGCAAAAACTAAGTTTCGAAATCACCTTACTCCTTCCCCTTACTCCCCCCACCTCTCGGGCTACTTTTTAATGGATCTATATTGGGGCTGGACCCCCGAAGAACATCTATGCCAAATTTCAGGCCAATCGGTTCAGTAGTTTCCCCGCGAAAGAGTAACATAGCGCAAAAACTAAGTTTCGAAATCAATTTACCCCCTCCCCTTACTGCCCCCACCTCTCGGGCTACTTTTTAATGGGTCTATGTTGGGGCTGTACCCCCAACGAACATCTATGCCGAATTTCAGGCCAATCGGTTCAGTAGTTTCCCCGCGAAAGAGTAACATAGTGCAAAAACTAAGTTTCGAAATCACTTTACCCCCTCCCCTTACTGCCCACACCTCTCGGGCTACTTTTTAATGGGTCTATGTTGGGGCTGTACCCCCAACGAACATCTATGCCGAATTTCAGGCCAATCGGTTCAGTAGTTTCCCCGCGAAAGAGTAACATAGTGCAAAAACTAAGTTTCGAAATCACTTTACCCCCTCCCCTTACTGCCCACACCTCTCGGGCTACTTTTTAATGGGTCTATGTTGGGGCTGTACCCCCAACGAACATCTATGCCGAATTTCAGGCCAATCGGTTCAGTAGTTTCCCCGCGAAAGGGTAACATAGCGCAAAAACTCGGTTTCGAAATCACTTTACCCCCTCCCCTTACTGCCCCCACCTCTCGGGCTACTTTTTAATGGGTCTATGTTGGGGCTGTACCCCCAACGAACATCTATGCCGAATTTCAGGCCAATCGGTTCAGTAATTTCCCCGCGAAGGGGTAACATAGCGCAAAAACTAAGTTTCGAAATTACTTTACCCCCTCCCCTTACTCCCCCCACCCATCGAGCTACTTTTCCGTATGCCTATGTTGGAACCAGAACTACCACAGACACTCATGCCAAATTTCAAGTCAATCGGTTCAGCCGTTTTTGCGTGAAAGAGGAACAGACAGACAGACAGACACCAACTGATTTTTATATATTAGTCTGATTATGTTAATTAATTTTTATAAGAAATAAACATCCTGGTGAAATTTTGATGTTTCACAGTAAAAACTTTCGATTTTTTTTCATTCCATCCGAGTAGGTATCGATACTTCACGGAGATCAAGCGTGATATCGATACTTTTTTGTGGAGTTACTTTCAAGTAAAAGTATCGATACTTTGCCGTATCGAATCAACACTAGTTGTGATCAACTCGAAAAAAATAACAAATATATTTTCAAATATCTCGGGAACCGTTAAAGATACGCAAGCCTCGTTATAAACAAAAAAATGCAAGAAACTTTATTTTCTTTGAATTTGTTTAAATGCATTTTTTCTCAAAAGCTTTAAACTTTTGCGTATCTGCCACTAAAAATGCAGTGGCAGATACCCAAAAGTAAAAATGCAGTGACAGATATGTAAAAGTTTTAAAAGAAAATCTTGATGTACTTCTTGATGTATTCAATGCAATTAATTCTGGACGTTGTCCCCTAAAACGACAGAAATTTTCTTGACATAATAATTTCTGAAACAATTTCTTGATGCCAGCGTAATTTCAATTCGGCCAGTTTCGAATCGTTCTTACCAGAAATTATCTTGAAAGTCTCAAAACCACGTCAAAGAGTCAAAGAAATCATGACGATTTCGAAAAAGAAATTTACATAAGACTTTTATAACGATGATTACTGATTAATGGAACAAAACATAAGAAAATTATACGTTACATGTGGAATAAAGAAAAGTCATTCAATTTCACGGGTAATTTACACTTTACTTTCACATGACATCTCAACAGCATTTCATGGGATTGTTGTTGCCATGTTACAATTCCAAACATATTGATATAAGAAAACCTTTGAGCTATTTCTCAGATTTTTTCCCCTTGCATGATGAACCACTTGCAATAGAGTTGGAAAACTGATTTTTACGTAAAAACGTAAAAATCTGTTGAACAAAAATTTATAAAGACAATAAGTTCTTTTATTGTGATTTAGAAAGAAAGCCAAAAATTGGAACCAAATAAAATTGAGTTGAAGTAAATTTTTTTCCACCCAAAGAACCGAAGAAAATTAGCTCAATAGACAATGAAGGTATTTCAGTTAGTAATAATAGAAAGGAGAACAGTATAAAATCTTTTTGTGTTTCTAATATGGTCATGGTTTTGATTTTTTCGTTCTGAATGCGCTGAAGTTTCATTGAAGAAATCACTGAGACGATAACAGATGAACGGAAAAAATACAAAATTCGTGGAAAATTATCAATGAGGAAAAACTGCGACACATTTTTATTGACTTATTTCGGTATTTCACGTTCATCAGAGATTGTTACCTTAACATCTTTATAGATTGTGTTAATCTTACATGTCCGAAAGATTCATCGTAATAAGATCAACATTTATGCTCTGAAAAGCCAAAACAGGAGCTTTTAGTGTTTTTTTGTGTATGGCACGTATCTGCCACTAGAAGTGTATATTATTTAGCAGCAGAAACGTGCCAAACACCAAAAATGTTAGTATGGCGTTTGGAGGCCACCGACCATCTTCAAACGCAACATAGCTGGTTGCCACAGGACTATTTAGATCTACAAAAGTCTATCTTGATCTAGTTTTCTACATTTTTTTGCAGTTACAGTAGTCATAACAACAGAGAACCTCCTTAATAAGGACCATTGATATGACCATATAAAAAAAAACTTTTTCCGGTGAAATAAAATTTTGTCGATAGTCACAACATACAATACTCGTCCAAAACGCGTTTTCTCCAGAATGCAAACAAAAAACACATTTTAGAGGTTTTTGGTTTTTCCAGTGGGGTAGGCGTGTTTTTCATCCGCGGGGGGCAATTTTGAAATCGGTTTTTAGGGACGCCACTGTGCGGCTCCTAGGGCCGAATAACTAAATTTTAGAAACGGTATAGTGAATTTTCCCCAAAAATTGAGAACTCGGGAACTAATTGAGGCAGAAAGTTGAAATTTGGCATGTTTTTATGAAAAGATAAACCTCTTTCGAACCACCCCTTTCCCTTATCCCATACAAAACAAATTGTTTTTTTTACTATTTTCTCGAAAACGGTGCTCGTACCTGAAGCTTTATAAAGACGATATTTATAAAGCTTCAGATACGATATTCCCCCTCTCCCATACAAATGGAAAAGATTTTTACGGATTTCCTCCCAAACGGTTCAAAATCGTTTCACAGGGTTTTATGAGACGCTAACAGCTTTCGAATGTAAAAAACGGTGTCAAAATCGGCTAAAATTCACTGGTAAAAGTCAATCTGACAACCCAGTTAACAATTTGGCGAAATCTCAATCAGAATGAAATCATTTTTCTTTCGCTTCGGGGACAGAAAAGTGAAGAATTCACATGTTTTTCGCGAACTCGAAAAAAGGCGGAATAAACGATAAAAAAAACGTTCGCTAAGGGCTCTTGCCTCATATCAGCCCGGCCGGCTGGCTGTTTTTTGTTTTTACGCATTTGGAGACAATTTTGGACATTTTCAAATAAAGAATCTTACAGAACAATCCTTTTTGCTGCTAATAGTTTGGTATTTATTTTGGTAATTTTCACATCGCCGTGCAAAAAAACCCCTTTCCAACAGCGATTTGAAAATTTCCCAAAACAAAGGCGAATTTATAAATTAAGTTTGAATTGCTTTTCTGTTAATATTGAAATTTCTTCCGTTTCTGTGACATTCTTTGGTTAAAAAGGTCCAAAATTATCCCCAAAAACGCAAAGCCAGAAAAAACTGCTGACCATCAACGGTTTGTATATGCCGCAACGCCTAACCTGTCTGGTATACAGGCTACTCATTGAGTATAGGTTCTCTATTCAATAATAGCTGTAGAAGTAAATTTTATGTGGTGACGCCATAGATATACTAGATCGCTCGATTTGCTGTCTCAAATGGTCCCATTTCAATACAGTTCAGTGAATCAAAACGAGTCAAGTAAGAGCAAGATAACCGTATGAAAATAAATATAGTCCTCTCGTTTAAACCGTGAGCTGTCAAAGGAAAATAGACTTTCGGAATGGTGTTGGCGCCTAAAGTTATTTGTTTGCGCCTAAAGTTAGTCTCAAACTTGTGAAATTTGAATTTCGCGGCAAACTAAATTTGAATCTCGCGACCTTATACAGTTCAGTGGATGCGTTCAAGTACGATAAAGAGGGAAATACTTTTGGGACCATTTTTCAGCAGAGGTTTGTATGGTGACAGTTGTTCTATGTTATATAGTTCTGTGGGTGACGCTCATTATTTTTAGTACCTAATTTGCTTTGAATCTTTGAAATCACATAGAGACGAAATTTTAAATCCTGACTTTTTAGATTTTTGTGCAAGCCAACATGAGTAGTAAGCTTTCGATTAAAACAAGAATCGTACAAATCAATGTCTTTCCTTATTTAAAATGAGATTTCTATGCAAAATCCTTAAATCTGTGGACATTAATTTGTCCTTTCATTCTAAACAATTATACTGATTAAATATTTAAATATGTAAAATTTGAAATATGTATATTTTGATACCCAGTGGATAAAATAAAGACAAGACTTCATCTTTATTATTCTTAAAAAACGTATCGATCAAAATTTGCATTATTCAAATTTTACTAATTTTTCATACTTGAGAAATAATTGATATTATCAAATACAAAGAATTTTCCCTTTACTAGAATTTGATAAATGTTTAGTTGTCACCATTAATAAAAACAAGTTAAAATTGATGAAAATATTTCATTCGAGATTTTCATAGAATGGGTGCGGCAATCATATTGTAATCCTCCTTTGAATGACATTAATTCATCATTTCAGTAAATCTTGCTCCGTATATTTTCACGACCATAATGTTTACTATAATTTTTCAAGAAAAAAAACTATTCAGCTCTTCTCTGTACAAGAATAAGAATATTCGTGCCAGAAGAATTGTAATTCATTTCAAAGATAATCACGGTGTAAGTCATGATGATATTGTTATTTGTTACCCATAGAATTAGACATCTAGCAACATTGTATCAATCTACAATACGATATGCTCCCCAAATGTAAATAATACAAAAAAGGTAATTGTACCACCAGACCATATAAGACCTCTGTTCTAGCGTATATTGCTATCATCTTCATGTTATATTTGTTGAAGAGTTTTCTTTACCGTGCGAAAGAGTGGAATTTTTCAAGTGGGCGTCTTAAAGAGTCTCTACCTTCTAAGCGTGCCATTTTAAGATAATGTTGTATCATATTTCAAAGTCGCTCCATAAAAAATTGTTTACAAAAAATAATTTACTTTGACTACAAACTAGGATAGTTGTGAAAAAATGCATAGCCTGTAGTAATTTTACGATAATTTTATGCGAAAAAATTGAATAAAGTATTTTTGCAAAGTTCATTGAATTTATTATTTTATGATGCCCCCAAAAATGCTAAAAAAAACAGAGAGTACTCGTGTTGTGATAACTCTTATTTCAAGAGAAAGAAAAAAGTTTAATTTCGAATTTATTGATGATCGCTTTCATCAACAAACTTTAATGGAATTGTAGGGGTATTCACGCTGAGATGTAAATGGTTTGATATAAATGTAAATGATCTGTTATAGACATGACAAAACAATCAAATGGACAAAAATTATAAAGCGTTTTGTAATTGTAAAAACTTGAAAAATAAACTGAAAACTAAGCGGGGTCTAGAGCACACTAAACTTATTTGGCTTAATTTATATAATTTACGGAGTTTGTAAATTTTACTTCGAAAAGTCGATGAAAAAAACGGTATATAAAGCAATAGAGACTCCTGCATAAAAAACTACTAAATCGATCAAAGACTATAGGGTGTTTTTAGATTAATTACCCTCTCTTTTTACCCCCACACTATGTATCTATCTTCTCACTGAAATCTGCTCCTATCCCTTCCTTTAAAGCCCTTCTCCTACTCTGCATACAAAGAGGAGCATCTCGACAACGGTTAAAGATATCGATTACGGTAAAAGGAAAAAAATGTAGAAAATTGTAATAGTTCTTAAACTGTTTTTTTTTTCTTCGTTAAACCTTTTGTTTGCAGGCGATCCGCAAAAATCTAATTTTTGATTTTTTTAATGTTATGTTATTAATGTGGGAAATATTATTCTCTTCAATTCATTTCATACATTGAACCACGAAAAACCCGTTAATTTTCGAGAGAATCGCAAAAAAATTGGATTTGTTTTTAAATAACGGTATACCTCGATACCGGTTTGAAATATCGAGTTCTAGTAAAATACAAAAGTGTAGAAAATGTTACTGGCTTAAACTTTTGTCATATGTAAACACTACTGAATAACGCGTGGCTTCGGAGTGAATTGCGAAAAACGAAATTGGGATTTTTTAAAAAGGCGCCATTTTGGTTAGTTTCGGATTTCCATCAAAAGTTCATAGGATAGTCCAACATCTGCACCAAACATCCCTGGAAAATATTAGGTTTTGAGAAATCTTGTACAGGCAGAAAGACATTTTCGTAATATCGCTAATATGAATCCAATCGATTCGGGCAAAATTAAGAAGTTGAAACTTTTCCTGATTAGAATAGTTTATTATACTTCGTACTATAACTTCGTATAAGAAAGTAAAAATGGAAATACAGACAGAGGCGGATTTAGAGAATCTGATGCGTTAGGCGTAGGAAAAATTTGAGACCCCCACGAGAATTTGAAGCTCTAAGTTCTAAATTTTTTCGAACCATATTTCAAAAGACCTCAAAAATGTTTGTGTGCCGTAATGTAATGAGATAGCAAAATTAGATTTCAAAAACAGCAAAAGAATAATGCGATATAAAAAATTTTTCCTGCGTCTAACGCCTCAGATATTCTAAATCCGCCTCTGTCTGTATTCCTATTTTTACTTTCTTATGAGAAGTCATATTACGAAGTGTAATAAATAAAGTATTGTAAACAGGAAAAATTTCGAATTTTTGGGTTATGCTTAGGGTGACCTTTTTGTTTTTTTTTTTTTTTTTTGAACAGACAGCAGGTAAGGAGCGGGACAATTTTTAATACCTCGAAATAAATCAAAAAGTACGAAACCAGTCCAAGCCCTAACTGTTCACATTTTTACCTACAGGGTGGGCCAGAATAGACGCGGGGGTTTGAATTCTTTATAATTTTTTTATTTTAGCGAAACCTATAATTTTTTTTTCAAATACATGTAGTTGATTGATGGGGAATATTTTTGGTCTAAACATGGAAAATTATATCCCGCAAGTGGTGGCCATTTTCTGCTTCGCAAATCCGTGCTCTTTCCAAGACATTTTCCATAACCTTTCGTGTTATGGCCTCGATTTCACTGCGAATGTTGGTTTTCAATTGGCTGATGGTTGTTGGCTTGTTGACGTACACCTTTTCTTTCAAATATCCCCAAAGGAAACAATCTGGAGTCGTTAGATCAGGTGAACGCGGAGGCCAATTGAAATCGCTTCTTTTCGAAATAATGCGTCCGCCAAACATGTCCCGTAAAAGAGCCATTGAGCCCACCGCCCACCGGTTCGTTGTTCTATTGTGTACAGGTTCATTTTAAATTGCCCAAGTCTTCTTAACAAAATGCTAAAACAAAATAAAAAAAATAAAAATAAAAAAAAAGTTATAAAGACTTCAAACCCCTGCGTCTATTCTGACCCACCCTGTACAAACTCTTTTCCAAAACAAAGTGAATTTTTCTGTCAGTTTTTGTGGTATCTTTTCAGACAAAAGAAAAATTTTTAGAGTCAAATATACGCCATAATAAAAAACATAACAAAAGCTATAATTGCCAATCTGGCAATCATTGGAGACCCGTATGGTGATATTCGTATCAAAATTCGAACAGTTGTACCAAAATTCCACTTTGAAGTCAAACTTTCCAATAAGATTTTTTAAAATTTATTCCAATCGGATGTTGATGTATGGGAGTTTTGTGTAGAATCATGTCCTAAATAACTTTTGTTCTTGGACTTTTTTGATAAGATGCATCGTTTTTTAGATATTCGCAAAAAACGTTTTCGTTCGTATGGGGGTTACCCCCCCCAATTGTCCATTTTTGCCCATTAACGAACTTAGCCTTGCATTTTACGAGAAACGGAGCTGTGCAAAATTTCTAGTCTCTAACTTAATCCGTGCGCCCGCAATCCGCGCCACAGACGGACGGACGGACGGACAGACGGACAGACGGACGGACAGACAGACGGACGGACGGACGGACATGCAAAAATTAATTATTTTTATCATTCTAAACACACTGGTGTAATTCATTTTTGTGTGTGATAATGGGATCTTGGCGTTACAAACGGTAAGGCAAAGTTAATATACCCTTTGGTTTCACCATACGGGTATAAAAATTCCATAATCAAATGGGTTGCAGGTGAAAATTTTCGGTTTCAAAACTAAATCAAATAATTTGGAACAAGAATTTAGGGGTCCATTATGGAATACGATCGTAATCGCAACGATCGAGATTCACCTGTTGTTGTTGGTATAAAACACTAACAACAACACACAATTTGTGATCGTTACGATTACGATCGTATTCCATAATGGACCCCTTAGATTCCGGGATGCGGGAACAAGATGCTAAAATCCGGAACTCTCCTTTTTGTTATCATGAACCTCTCAATTCTAAAGCTCTATATAAACTTAATAAATAGTTTCGAGGCCCCAGCATCCAGATGGGGCCTCCGTTTGGCCCCAGTAGGCAAACCGAGGCCCTATTAAAATTTGTGACTTTCCACATTTTTCTTAATAAGTCTAGGGCCGTAAGATATGATTTTTTTTATTGTATGAATGATTTGTGTGTAATCAAATTTATTAAAAAATAACCAAAAAAATGGGGACCGTCAAAGTTGGTGATTTCGGTAGATTTTTTCCAAAAACTTTAACAGTTATTTATTATTTTTCGGCTTATAGGTCATTAAAAAAATATAACAAAATGTTATATTATTTTTGTGGATGTTTTCACATCCAAAAGTGTTTATATTCTGTATGTTTATAAGTAATGAATCGACTTAGGCAACCAAAATACATCCTGTATAAGAAATAATGCTTTCATCAATTCTGGAAAATCTTATTACACACCATGCTAGAGGAAACATACTGCGTATAATATTTGTATATTTTTCTTGTAAATAAATATTTTCCGTTTGTTTTTTTCCTAAAAAGCACATTTCAACTGTATCAAATAAACATACCAAATCAGTTAGAAAACCACCCATTCCAAAAAGTATTGAAATCATAATTAATCTAATGTTAAATCACTTTCACTATTCTGATTCAAGGACATAAAAAACAATACCTGTCTGCTATGATTACGCGTTTCTTTCGTATTAAGTGGTAGCAAAGAATAACATAGAATAAATTCACTTTAACTGAGAGTAACAAAAGCAGCACTTGTAAAAAGTGTTGTGTGAGAACAGGTTATATTATTATGTGCAGCAAATCAAACGATATTTTAATGCGTTTAAACAAAGTTATGCACAGGTCCGAAGAATGTACAAAGAATTATGTGTTTAAAGACATAAATCAACTAAACGAGGTGAAATGATTTATGTAAGAAGGTCTCGTGACATTTTCTTTACAGGTTGACTAACTTTCAGTGCATGCTGGCGCAGATTTGCAAGGTAGTAAAAAAAATATCAATAATAAATTATTAACGTTTCTATTACGAAAAATTGCAGAAAAAAGGAATTATGTCGGTATTCAGGATTCGATCCTACTTC
Source organism: Chrysopilus asiliformis (assembly GCA_964034945.1). Lineage (NCBI taxonomy): Eukaryota > Metazoa > Arthropoda > Insecta > Diptera > Rhagionidae > Chrysopilus > Chrysopilus asiliformis. Next base: position 43,820,515 of record OZ035961.1, read on the forward strand.
TGAGCATTATTATTATTAGTATTTTTGTCTCGTTTTTGAACCGAGATTTAAAACTCGCTATATATATTTGATCATCGGATACATATTTATTATTTGTATTATATGCAATCGACAATAAATCAGACAAGTAACCACGTAGTTTTCGCGAAAAAAAGTAGTTACTATGCTATACAGCACTTGCGATAACGATTTGACTGAAATTCGCAAAGAATCGCCAATCGGTATCGGCATCTACGGTAGATTTACACATTTTACCTGCTATCATACCTCATGAAAACGTCTCCCACATTATATAAAGAATAAAACATACGGTAAATTGACAACGAACGCACAGCCTAATGTTTATGAAGCATATTTTCATAGCAAAAAAAAAATAATAGCATAAAATAATATACCTACAACCACTGAAAAATAAATACACGATGCAAAAAAAAAAAAGAAAGTATTTTGAACTTATTCTGATTGTGTGAAACATATATGGGTAAAAGAACGTTAGAAGTTTTTTGCTTAAATTTTGGAATTTCTTTTGTTCGGGAGTGTGTTTTTCGGGTGAATTTCATGCAAATAACCGAAATGTCAATGACCATAAACAGGATTTGTTTTTATTTAGCTCGAGCAATGATAGTAATGGCAACCATCTATACGATATTAGTATAGTAGTACAATGACAAATAGATTTGTTTTGAAGCGACACTGAACTGAACTAAACCAAAATATTTTGAAATGGTTCACATCGGAGGACATTGAACGGAATTTGTTGAATACTTCCGGGAATAGTTTTTAGATATTTTCACGTACAGAACATATTTTTCAAAATTTCGCTCTCACGGTCCCTAAAATGGATTCGAATGGAACATCATTGAAGATAGTATTCCGTTACGTGAAGTTTTAGTATTTTATGTGCAAGATGGAAGTAAATATTTTTGTACTATGAATAATATTGCCAACGGTTTTAGAATTTGAGGCATATCAAATTGAGATATTAATATGTTGTGTGTCAGAAAATTTCTCATAAATTAATTAAAAAATAACTCAACTTTCTTAATCGAAATGGGTAGGGGAGAATAGGGAGACTTGATCCTCTTTATTTTTCGTTTAGCTATAACTTTTGTTGTTATAACTTTGTGGACCAGGAAGTGAACAACAATAAATCAATAACCATGACTTTTTTTTGTTGAAAATGATTCCAGAAAGCATTTAAAAAAAAAGAGAAGACATGAACTGATTTTATGGAGGGGTGGTATTTACGCCTGTGGTATATAGAAGTAAAGGGTCTTTCAACAAGGACATAACAATTTTGTATTTTAATAAAAACGAACCCTAACACGTTTTTTATGATCTGGCAATGCTAAAAAGTCAGTCAACGTTTACATTTTTATCATGGTGAAGTTCACGAACGAGCAAAGTTTGGAAATTATTAAAACTTACTACCGAAATTCTGAGTCGGTGGTCGCAATCGTGTAATCTCGAGAAATGGTCCGGTCGAATGGCCACCTCGCTCATGCGATTTATCGCCGTTGGATTTCTTTTTATGGGGTTATGTTAAGTCGTTGGTTTATGCCAACAAGCCAACAACGTTAGAGGAGCAAAAATAGACACATTTATGTGAAGATACCTTGGCGAGAAAGGGAGATAAGAATCAACTGCAAAAATTTGTCGGCAACTGCAAAAATAATTTCCCCTCTTTTTTTATGGTTACAGTTGACGGACTTCAACTTTTTTATAGCGATTTCTAATACAATCACACATTGTCCCTGGAAGTGAATAAGCACGGGCACATACAAAGTGTTATTATAGCGTAGCTGTCATTTTTCATGTAGTTCAAACACCCACATGCAGTTGTATAGCTTTATTTCTATGCTAATTTGAACCTTATATTCATAGCATAAGGTTTGATATGATTGCTATAAAATTGTTAAACTGAAAGGGAAAGCGTTTATACTTGTATTCAGTCATTCCTATTTAGATCTATATAAGTCTATCTTGCTCTAGTTTTCTGCATTTTTTTGCAGTTACAAAAGTCATGGCAATGGAGATCCTCCTTAATTTAAAAATCGAATGGCGCTAAATTTAAAATTTTAACTTTTTGTCATAAAAAACTATTTCTGTTTTATTGTTTACGGAATATTAGACAAATTGAGAAGAATATTTAGTTTTTCTCGCTCAAAAATCAATGTCAAAGTTTGGTCTTGAAAGTTAAGAGAACGAAATTACAAAGGCAAACGCAGATTTTTCGCGCATTGATGTTCGAGAACTTGCGTCGATTTTCAGTACACTTTTGTTCTGAAGGATATCGTTTCGCTTTTTCAAATAATTATATTTATCTATCTCTTACCAACGGAAAATCCCCATTTACCATTCTAAGCTCAATTTTCATACCATTTGTTCTTATAGTGGGCTAGGGCTTTTACTAAGATAATCCCTAATCTATTCTTTGTAGCTTTCATTTTATATTGTTTTTAAATAAAACCTTTTTAATAAAAAAAAAATTAATTTTTTTAATGCATTTAGAAAGTGTGTATACTTAAAAATCTTTTTTCCGCGCCTATTTTTTGTCACCTTTTTTGTACATTTAAAAATATGTTTTTTCTTCTATTTTTATAAAACTCTATTGCGTTTTTAAAATTCTATCAGATGTACACTTTTGGTACACGGCAAAAAATCTTGGAGTGAATTCCAATCAAAACTGGATTACGCTGGTCCTATATGTAATCCAATGGAAAATTCTAATCCAATAATATGGATTGGAAATTTTTATAAATTTATTTTTGGTTTAATTCAGTATTAAAGTCTAAAATTTTGATTAAATTGTAGACATTAATGTTTAAAAGTACTTAAGTTCGATACATAATAAAAAACTTTTCAAATATGGCTGCAAAAAAGGCTAAAATATTTTCAAAAATTCGCATGTATTAAATTCCAATCCAAAATATGTATTAAGATTTCGTCAATATAATTTTTGGATTGAAAAATACTCCAGGATTTTTTGCCGTGTAATTTGATGAAAATAAATCCCAAAATGTTACGCAATTTTATCACAAAATATTTAAACGTCCGACCCAATAATTTATAATTTTTTTGTTATGAAAAATTAATTACAATTTAATTAATATAAACCTCCAATCCAGCAGTATCCTATTTATCAACATTACGTTTCCCTACTTTTTACAAAAAAAAAAATATCAAACGTTCCACTTACTGATTCCAGTTTTTCTGCAAAGTGCATAAAAAAAGTTGAAGAATTCAATAATATTGACACAAATACACTTGTCACAAGATTGATAGGCTACATTTTTCTTAACATATCCGCTTAGAGTAAAAAAAGGCGATAAAAACGCTTTTTACTGAATTGACATCAGACAACAGAAGCTGTAAGACGGTATGGATGTATTAAGAGTTAAATAAATTTTTATCATCTCATTAAAATAAGTCTTAACAAAGAATGTCACCCCGACTATATCTTGACAGTTCCAATTCTGGTTTGCAGTAGAAAATAAAATTTTACCTGATTTGATTTTTTTTCGTTAAAAAGGGTACATCAAATTGCTGGATGATAAATATGTTCCACATCGCAATGCGTATTGCATGCATATCGACTCCAGCCAGATGCATGCGAACATACGAGAATACGGATTCGAATCGGCCCGTACTTGTCTAGAATATTGTGCATAATGGCATTTTAAAAACCTTTTATCCTTGAAATGAGAGTAATTAAAAGGGCGAAGCGACAGCATAAAATCTAAGCAAAAAAGAATTCTATCCGTTTTCATAATGTTGTCGGATGCTAGTCTAGTGATATGTTGATAACGCTGCTATAGTCTACCGGTTCGTAATGATACTCAACTTTGAATTCCTATTTTATACCGCATTTTCTGGTCAGTCATCATAATTGTCATCCACTATGTGAATTTTATACGTACTTATGTAGGATACTTGGAACATATTTGTGAAACAGTGGCGTAGTAGAATTATTGCAAAACTGCAAACTTTGTGAGTGGTTCGAAATTCTAAAAAAGTTCATGGCAACTCGAGTTTAAAATTTCTAATGCTTCGATTTTTTATTGGTTTTTGGCAAAATCTTTTTGTCTTTAACGCCAGACAAAAAAAAGCCGTAATTAGGCAGGGGCTGCAAAAGATACACTGCTGAGGGTAGGCCAGAAATCGTTCTTGGCCCAATGCAAAACACTGGATGGCAAAATTCATAGTAAAAAAAATACGGTTGAATCCATATCAAGTGAACGAATAACAAAAAAATTGTATCGGATTTCTTTCAAATTTGAGGGTACAAAAAAAATATAGCTCCCTTGAAGTCTAATCACAAAACTTTGAATGGTTTTGAGAAATGAAAAATTAAACAATTTTTTTCAAAAAAAATTTAGATATTTCGAGGTGCCGCTCCACATGAGAGTAAATGCCGGCGATGACTGCTACTCGCAAATGGACACGTCTCTGAGAGTCGCTCGCAGAAACTGGCAAAAACTCGCGAGCTAGTTTCTGCGAGCTGTCAAAAGTGATTCTACTCTCTAGTCGACACGCACCCACTGAACTCTCGGGGAGTTGCTCGCCAGATACGAACGGCGTTTGAATTTCGCTAGTAGCTCTCGAGAACTCGCCAAAGCAAGATGTCAAAAAAAAAATCTATATATTGGTTCTGAAAAGAGAAAAATCGCCGAAATTAACTCTCAAATGGACAACCTCCTGCGAGTAACTCTCGAGAGTTTTTGAGAGTTAATCGCATATTTACTCTCATGTGGAGCGGCACCTTAAGGTCAAATGTTATATGGTGAGACCTAGAAATTAAAAAAACTGTCCAAAATATGTGAATCAAGTTAGAGCTTTTAAAATTAACTACCAAACGCATTTAACATCAGATCTCTATGTCATTCCTAGCCTGATTTATAATTTTTTTCTTATTGCAGTTTAGCAGAAATCTCGTTCACTTGACATGGATTCACCCATATGCATTCTATGGGGGCTAAATAATCTTAGCCCAGAGGTCGCCAAAATAATCGGTACCGACCCACAGGGGTGTAGAACAATAACACTGGTAGAGCAAATTAATTTTTACTCTCTGATACGAAGTACGTAGTATAGACGTGCTGTGATCAGGAAAAATTTCAAGACTTCTATTAAGGATAATTTGAGGCGTTGAGAGCAAAAGTGGCCCAAACCACATAATTGAGTTTTTGAAGCTTTTCCACTATAAATTATAAATTTTTAGAACAAAAATGTCTGTGGACTTTATTACTCAATGTTAAAATGTTTTTGGTGCATCCAAACATTTTTATCTAAAAACTCACTCGCAATAGTGATTCAAACACAAAAAAAAATCAAGATTTCGACATGTGGGTTAGGCCACTCTTGCTCTGACTGATAATCTCATCTCATTTGACGTCGCTGGTTCCGAATCTGCAAGTGGTTTGGCCAGATTGGCTCTAGTTTTGAGGAAAGCCCTTTGGCTTTCTAAAACTAAAAAAATAGTTTTTTGTCGGGTGTATATACTTTACATTTTTGTTTTTTACAGTTAATTTATATCTCTTACCGTTACCTAGATATATTCAGGTATATATTGTAAAAAAAATGGATGTCTTTATGCAAACTAATATTTTATTCGTCGGTTTATAAATTACGCAGGAACGTAGATTTTGTATAAGAAAGTCATAAGCTGTTCACATTTTCTGCGTGCGGGGCATTTTCCTAATCATCATTTCAGTTGCATTTATTATGAAGCGAATAAAAAGTATATATCGGTTGTGGTCAACACAAAACTTTCTTCTGCAAAAAAAAATATGTGAAAAATAACATTTTTCAAAATTACTCAAGGACCGTTAAGGTATTATTCTACATAAGTTCCAAAGGTCTGAAAATTGAGCTTAAAATGATAAATGGGAAACTTTCATTGGTAAGAGAGAACTAAATATATGTGTGAGAAGACACTTGAAATTGCAACAAGATCTCAAATTTAAGGCCAAGTAGGCGAATATTTACGTTTGTCTGTCAATATTCGTCCTTTAAAGATTTAAGGCCAAACTTTGATTTAAAACTTTCAGTCTAATCCATATATTTTGCCCTAATAGCATCGGGAGTCACTGCCACATAACCGCGACTTGAATGTTGAAGAAATTGTCAACCAACAACGACGCGGTCGACATAAATGCTATTTGGGTTAATTGTAATATCTCTCGGGGCAACTAGAATTGTTTATCTTTACTTAAATTCAAACTTTATTTAAGCAAAATAATTTTTAAAACATCTTTTGAGGTTATGCATATTTTTGGCATTAAAAAATTTTCTACTTCACTGTGTTTCTAAATGATGGTAGGTACTTTAGATTCTGGAATGTTCACATCAAGAACGGAATCTGAATGGAATGGATCAATGAGTCTCTTGTCTACTTCTACAAGGTAGAGGGAGAAGAAATCCCTCAAACATATCTTTTTACAGAAAAGATTTTTTTTTATAAATTGTCGCTTCTGCCTATTTGTTCAGCACTATAGGATTAAACTGAATTCACAGAATTAAAAATACTAAAAGTTTTGTTTATCTATTATGATTTTATGCTGAAATGTTTGAATAATTAAAAGTCTCCATATACGGAAGCTCGTATGTGCGAAGTATTTTGCTGTTTCGTTTTCAAATAGAAATTTAAAAAAAATAGAATATGGTAAAAAAACAGAAAAAATGAATATGTGAATTTCTTAAAAAAAAAAATATTAGATATTTTTATGATTAATTTTTTTTATTTCGGGAAATCACACTACATTACTCACTCAAAATAATATTAATAAAAAGTAATTTTCAATTAAAGTTTTCTTAAAAACAAAATTCTATTAAGTTTCGTATCCTCCTCTCATAAAAGAAAATGACGAAAAAATACATTTTATTTTCTATTTCTTTATCGATTTTTTTAAATCAAATTTACAGAAATGTCTCTCTTGATTTGCAAACAAAAAAAATGAGATTTTCTTACAATACCAATAATTTTAATCTCAATAAACTAAAAGTGTCACAATTGACGACCTATAAATACAAAAATACATGCGTGAGTTTGCCATTTATTACATAATACTGCCATCTTTTGAATCCATTTAAAAAAAAAAGTGAAAACTATAGATAATGTTGTAAATGATTATGGTGTAAAATAAACGTAAATGAAGTGAAAAACCGCAAAAACCGCATTTTCTTATGCTGTAAAACATAAATTATCCGAGATCTTTTATAATGATGACACCACAAAAGCATATGTTTTCATATTGATAATAAAATGCATATTCATATCATTTAATAAAAATTTATAGCTAATGTTGAATGTCAATATTGCATATATTATTTACGATATAATGACAGTGACATTTAACAAATAACTGTAATTCCTTAATGAGTTTAAGATAAGCAAAAATTACGTTTGTCTCTTCAAAACAATGAAATGAGGTTTTCAGTATTGAAAGCTACTTAGACGAGCTTTTCTCTGTCTTAAACTTTCATGATGGCGAATGAAGGGAGTCCAGATTTTGGTTGTTGTTGTTATTGGTTTCACTAGACAAAATCAAATTGCATCTAGGCTGAAGCGACTTGACAACCACCCAGCAAAGTTACAATGCGTTTACAATGCACTTTGCTTGACGCATTTGATGTATCGATAAAACGTACGTTCGCATCACCAAAGCATTGGCGCATATAATGCATTTATCGCCAATTTTCCTCAATAGATAGCGTTTATCAACTTTTTATAAAGCAATTACAGATTTTCCATGACAATATTTTAATATTGCGAACGCATTAAAATATATTTATATTTTCGGGAAAAGCGAAAAAATTGAAAATAGTGTTGGAAAGAAAAAAAACAACCGTTTTTTCCGTCTACGCCACAGATTTACTTGCAATACCTTAGGTAAACATTCAATACTTGCTGTGCAACTGAATTTGACAGGTTTGAGCTTTTCTTGTTGAAATTAATTAACAATTTATGTCGTAAAAATCCGTTGAATTTAAAATATACAGTAGCATTAGAAACACTTTCTAATTTAAACTTTTAGAAATTAAATCAAGTAATTTCTTACTACAATCAAACGATTTTTCTTTATAAATTCAGTTGAATGTCAACAGTAAAAATAAACAGTCGTTTAATTTAATAGCTTGAAAATAAAAATTAATTTTCATATAAAAAATAAATTTAATTCAATACCCGTCCATTAAAATATTTCATACATTTGGGGGTAGTGTGGCGAAAGCAAAAATTTTCTGCAGTTTAGCATGCACCCAAATCCTGATAGAAACTGCCCCAGCCAAATGCCGCCTGAATTAGGAAATGGTCAAAAAGGGGTTTCTCGTAGATTTCTTCGCGGAATCCTAAGTTATGTAAAATCACAATTAAAACATAAGAAAAGCTACAATTGTTAAGTGCCAATCGTCTTATACTCTACATGACCACAGACAACATTTTTATAAAAAAATCCATTTGTGTGGGAGAGGGGGGAAAGGATTCATCCGACTGGATTTTGATGTATGGAATAGTTATGTGAAATCATATTCTAAACGCATTTTACCTTAATAAATTTTTCAATATGACTCGCCGTTTTCGAGAAAATTGTAAAAAAAATATTTTGTTTGTATGGGAGTGGAGGGCAGGAATGGTCTGTTATTTCCTGTTCAAGAACTCAGCCTTGCCATTTCCGAGAAACGCAACTGTACAAAATTTCAAGTCTCTAGCTTCAAAAGTTAAGGTGTTCACGGACGGACAGACAGAGGGACGGACAGACAGAGGGACGGACATGCGGAAATCAAAATCTTTTGTCATCCCTAACACCCTGGTGTAGTTCATTTATGTGTTTGAGGATTGGTTCGATGCGTTACAAGCGGTATACTAAATCTCATTTGCTCCTTTATGATATATCATATAGAGCAGTGCTCCGCAACCAGTATGCCGCGGTACACGGGTGTGCCAGGAAATGATATTAGGTGTGCCGCGGTAAACATTTCAAATAGCTATTTAATAATTCTTTTCAGGATTTTTTTTTTAAATTTTTTCATTAGAAATATTTTATACACAAATTTTTTTATATTTTCTTTTGTGGTGTGCCCCGGATTTCCAGAAAAAAATGGGTATGCAAATAAAGGTTGCGGAGTATCAGTGAGTATTAAAATGGTCGTGACATTTTCAAGATATCACGCCACCTTGTCTCTTTTGTCCACTCCCTAATATAAACTCATCTCATATCAACAATATTTCCGTAGTGACTGCTAAATAAAACTAACTTCTATGCAAAAAGTCTAAAAATAAAAATTAATCTAAATTCGCACTGAACAATTTTCAAGTGTTCAGAAATAAAGGCCGACTTATTAATTTCTTACATCAAGGAAATCAACAACCGACTATCATCCGTGATGAATGAGTTTTACCGACTCCAAAAACCATTCAGACAGGCAAATCTTGCGGCAACGTCTAAAAACTTTGACGGTCAACCTGATTTACAACCGAAGTGTATATTTTTGCCGGTAACACTCAGATGTTCGTCATTTTCGTTTTATTTCATATGTATGGTGTTAAATCAACAAAATCAAGACTTTAATCAAGTTTACGAGGGGGAAAAAATAAAGGAATAGCGAATGAAATTTAAAAAACGAAAAAGCAGTCAAAAAGAAACATTTTTGTTAATAGGATGAAATTCTTGCGAAAAAATCTGTCGGATTCCCCTATAAATCGAGATCTCGTGTAATTGACAAACGTTAATCATTTCCAGATCTCACAAGTCGCATGACAAATAAAATTTACAATATACAAGTATATTGTGGACGTACCCACCAAGTTTGACTTTAGATTATTAAACTTAACGATAATAGGAGAAACTAGTTCTCCGCAAACTGAAAAACTTGTTCTTGTCTGTCGCGCGAAATTTTTACCAATGGTCTGTTGTCTTTTAGATCATATACTAATCTTGTGAAAAAAAAATACAAAGCCTGACACAAAAAGATATCGCATATCACACGATTCTCTTGAAAAAAATTCATTTTAACGACATTTTCAGTGAAACATAACCAAATAAATGAATATGAAATATGTATACCGGTCGACACCAGTTGTCCTTCTATTCTGTAAAAAAAAGGTAGTCGAACAGTAAGTGAATTTTTCTCGTGGGATGGTCTTGTAACATTGTGCACCGCACCGCAGTCATGAAGACAGTATTAAAAAATATTGTGTACGATTATTTATATTATATCGAGAAAATCAAGATGCAAGTGTATATAATCAGGTCTAAAAAAATACACAAAACAAAGAAAATGTTTCAGATGACAACCACAGTGCAATCAATAAACGAGTTAAAATTAATAAATCACTTTTAAAATGGTAAAATTTTAGAATTTAGCTCGGATTCCGCAATAACTATATTGAAATTAGTTTAAAAATTTGATTTTGGTTATAATAAGTCAGGTTTTTTTTATTTGCTTTGACCACAGAAATTTTTAATTTGAAATTTTTGGGGTTATTATTTGATATGGTTTCGAGAGAAATAAAAATATTCTAAAATCTCAAAGATTTCAAAAAAAGAAGTTTTTATTTTGTTATAATTTAACACGAAAATATCAGTTGTGATCAACACAAAACTTTCCTTTGCAATATTTAGTTTCGGAAAAAATATTTACAAAATAATATTTTTTTTTAAATATCTCGAAAACCGTTAAAGAAAAGTAAAAAATGTAGAAAATATTTTTTCTTAAATTTGGTTTTTTTTCGCATAAGCACTTTCCGAGAAATGTTCACTGTATTTTTCAAAAAAAAAAAAAAAAACGAAAAGCTCTGGCAATTGTAGCTTTTCGGGCCAATCGTAAAATCTATATATATAAAATCGTTTAACCTGATTGACTGACTCATCAACGCCCAGCCCAAACCCCTGAAGCTAGAAACTTGAAACTTTCACAGTATGTCCCAACCATCACGTAGGCGCTCACTAAGGCGGGGTTTTTCGAAATTTTACCGCTAGGGGGGTAAACGGGGGGTAAAGGGGGTTTGGGAGTTTTTGGACCGTGATTTTCGCCATGAATCCTGTTCAATAGGAGGCTGAAAAGTTTCACTCGGGGTCGCTGATCACGAATTCGTTGTTAGACTAATTCGCAACGGAGGGTTCTGCAAGGAAAAGATTTTTCTCAAAAGTTTTTTCCGGTTGTCTTCGTATTCTAAAACTTATACAAAAAAATTAACTCGGCAACGACGGGTATGCAAGCTAGACCTCTATACAATCGTTATTTAAAAGAGACCAAAAAAATCTGTTTGTATAGGAGAGGGGGGAAGGAGTGGCCCGTTTACATTTTTATGTATGGAACGCTTATGTAAAATTATATTCTAAACAGATAATACCTTTATAAATTTTTCAATATGACTCACCGTTTTCGAGAAAATTGCAAAAAGCTGTTTCGTTTGTATGGGGGAGGGGTAAGGAGTGATTCAATTTTCCCCGTCCAAGAACTTAGCTTAGCCATTTACGAGAAACGCAACTGTACAAAATTTCAAGTCTCTAGCTAAATCCTTTCGGAAGTTATGGTGTTTACGGACAGACAGACGGAGACTTTTGTCATCCCAAACACCCTGGTGTTGTTAATTTTTATGTCCGATGATTGGTTCGATGCGTTACAAACGGTATACTAAATCTAATGTACTCCTATATGATATATCATATTGTGTAGGTTGATTCTATGGCATTCCAATAGAGTTGGCCAATGAGATTTTTGGGATTGATTCAACATACCTTTGGTATCGGTAAATTTTTCTTGGAAAGTATCCAAATTTAGTAGAATAATATGCACAAATTACTCTGAATCTAGGGACTGTCCATAAAATACTTGACACTTTTAGGGGAAGTAGGGGGGCGGGTGGTTTAGGGGTAGGATCTACCAAAGTGTGACCGCGGTACTAAACTTCATATAAAAAACATAACAAAAGCTATAATTGCCAATCTGGCAATAATTGGAGACCCGTATGGTGATATTCGTATCAAAATTCGAACAGTTATACCAAAATTCCAATTTGAAGTCAAACTTTCCAATAAGATTTTTTAAAATTTATTCCAATCGGATTTTGATGTATGGGAGTTTTATGTAGAATCATATCCTAAATAACTTTTGTTCTTGGACTTATTTGATAAGATGCACCGTTTTTGAGATATTCACAAAAAACGATTTCGTTCGTATGGGGGGTACCCCCCCTAATGGTCCATTTTTGCCCATTAACGAACTTAGCCTCGCATTTTAAGAAAAACGGATCTGTGCAAACTTTCAAGTCTCTAGCTCAATCCGTGCGCCCGCAATCCGCGCCACAGACAGACGGACGGACAGACAGACGGACAGACAGACAGACAGACAGACAGACGGACAGACGGACGGACATGCAAAAATTAAATATTTTTATCATTCTAAACACACTGGTGTAATTCATTTTTTTGTGCGATGACGGGATCTTGGCGTTACAAACGGTAAGGCAAAGTTAATATACCCTTTGGTTTCACCATACGGGTATAAAAACTATTCCGATCCGACTGCAAATCCACACTGGAGTACTCCAAACGCTAAATATTACAAAAATGCGCGCCTCCCTACCAAAATGTAAGAAACACAATTTTACAGTCCAGGAAAATAATTTCCTTAAAGATCATCAGAAATTATCACGACAGATAAAATTTGTATAGATTAATTTAAAATATCCAATCGCTAATCGGACTGATCGTAGTGTGTTAAAAAAATAAATGAAAAAAAAAATTGTTTTTAATCATTTGTTGGCGATCGTAGGTATCTTTTGCGACTAGCGTGTTCGAAGAGATAATCCAAAAAACTTGAATATCATTTTAATTAATGAGAGTTCTGATCATTCAAACTGGCACGATTAAAAAGGGTAGTGATCTACAAAATCAGATAAATCACTGCATAGCCTTGATAATTTCTACTCTTTTCTATTTAACTATTTAAGCCTATATGTATGACTTGGAGTATTCAACCTGTCAGTTTTGCATAATCATTGAAATGACATCATTCATATTAGGGTTAAGCAAATTACTATAAGTGGGAGTCATAAAGCAAATATTTTTAGTACTTTCTTGTTAAATTTATTAGCTAACACCACAACTGGTTGCTACTATCTGGAGGTTAGTTTTGTTTTTTTACGAGGTACACTAAAAATTTATGGCTCTTAAAAAAACTGAAATATATCTAGCGAATTTTTGAGTTATGACTAATTCGAAACCAATTAAAAAATAAATCTATTAAAAAAGAATTACACCCGCATGTTGGTAGTTTTGACTTCGTGAAAACTTTTGATTTATGATGAAAGATTTTCTACCTCGTCTGTTCGGAAATACGATACGCTTTGAAAATAATCTCACGGAGAGAAATAATAGGACAGATTCCTACAATATTTTTTGGTAATGACTCCCAAACAAAAGGGAATCTCTGCCAAAAAAATAGGAAATTTTCCCAAAATTATAGAAATAATTCCCTATTCTTAGGGAATCTTTGCAGAAGAGTCCACTGTCTCGTATATTCCCATTTGGATTTCTCTCTGTGCAAAATATGTATTGAGACCTTGAAATAAAAATCTTACATTTTTTTGTAAAAACCTGCCAGGTATTTTTAATGGTGCTAAAGCGCAAATTTGACTTTATATTTTCGTTCTTCTTCTTCTACGGTGCTACACCCGATTTGCGGTCTTGGCCTGCCGCAATGCATCTTCGTAGAGGTCCCGGTCGCGTGCCCATGGCCTACAATTTCGCATCTCAATTATCTTCACGTCCTGGTCAACGCCGTCTTGCCATCTAAAGTTGGGAGTTGCCTTGTTAATAATAATTTGTAACCTTGCTATCAATTTAAGCGTATATTTGAGCTCGAAATGTCAAAATTACTTTATCTTATGTTTCGAAAGTATGTAAATTTTTAAATTAAATTTCAGTGGTACCTAATATTAAAGAACTGCTACCGTATTGTTTACCCGACGGCAGCAAGCAAAAGGAGAGTAGGGTAACCAGATTCCTATTTCTGTAAAACCGGAGAATGGTCGTAGTGAAAAAATATCAGTTGTGATCAACAAGAAAATTGTGTGGTAGGTACCCGTTATAGCTACCGTTACTTTTCCAAAAGTTGATAGAAAATTACGATTTCCGTAAAACTCATTTACAAAAAATTTCAAATCGCTAGGTCAACACATTCTCGAGTTATTTAAGATACGTAAAACGGACAGAATGACAGACCGACATACAGATGAATGAACATCCTCATAATTTTGCCTGAAACGTTTTATTAAAAACATAAAATCAATAGAATAAAACCACAATTCGATAAAACAAAACAACAGTTCAATAAAACAAAACAATTCAATAAAACATAACAATAAATAATATTCATTTTCTGAAACACTTGGCGTTACCCTGAGACTTTTGGCATAACCCGGAGATCTTGTAACAAAACTCGAAGCCCGCAGATTTGGGATTAAAACCCGGAGATTCGAGGTTGAAACGCGGAGATTCGGGTTTGAAACCTGGAGACTCCGGGTTAAAACCGCAGACCTGGTCACCCTAACGGAAAGTATTGTATTTAGCATTCTAAATATTAGGGCAATTCACTCTTGATCGTAGATAGTAAAATCGTAGATTGTACTGTACATCTACGATGGAAAAGTACAACGAAGCGTGAGCAGCGCTTTACTAGTTTGTGGGTTTTGTCGTAAATTTTTGACTCTTTTATTTATTTTTTTACCTAAATTGTTTAAAGCATTTTTTAACTCTTAATTTATACTAAATCATATAAATACATTAATTTACTTGCTTTTCCAATGTCCATTTTAGAGTTGGCACCAAGTTGACATGTCACAAAACATGCCTTAACCTCACTTTATTAGAAGTACGACAAAAACTACGATTTTACCATACCTTCGGGTGTGGTAGATTGTAGTTTCCGTCGTAAAAAAAATTGTATGGAGAACTGTCAAAAAACTACGATTTTATTTACGATTATACGATTCTACGAGTTTACGATCATCTACGATAAAGAGTGAATAGCCCTATTATGTAAATTTTTTTAAGTCCGAGTCCTAGTCTTCTAAAAATTTGTTATGGCAACCCTTTTCAAAAACCTTTTCAAAACCCACAAGATTTTTTTTGCGATTTTCTCGGAAACGGCTTTTGACATGCAATGTTTTTTATGACAGATTTATCGTGGGGATCTGTAATGATGATTTTTTTAATTATTAATCTTCTAAAGTAATTCTCCATTTCCCTATCAACAAATTTAAAAAAATTCTTTACAAATGAAAAAACAGCATTGGCAATCATATAAAATTATTTTTATTTAAATAAATAACAATAGCGATCCTGGAGTTTAGACTTTAGAGCAATAAAAAGGCAAAACAAATACGAAAAAAAACCACCTCGCGAAGAAACGGACAGAGTTATGCCGGAGACACATGTGCAGAATTTCTGCATGCAGCGCTGCTTGCAGATCTGCAGCTGAGACACATGAGCAGATTTTTTTTGTCATTTCATCGCATCGGCTGCTGTCAACAATGGAAGAAGAATTGATTGAATTCATTCGAAACAATCAATTTTTGTATTGGAAATGGATGGATCACCTTTGGAAATGGATGGACCACCTCATGTTCCTGAAAGACATAGATAACGTGAACACAAAGTATTGAATATTTTCTACTTAAAACTGAGACTTGTTCTTCGCCAAAAATCGTTCTTACCAAATGTCAAACTTTCGTTTTCCCTGTGTACGAATCTAGTCCATAGTCTCTTTGCTAACAGGCGATTTTGCCAAACACCAAACAAGAATCCTCAGTTGGGATCACTAATTCTGCGCAGAGAAATTAGAAATAGAGACATGGTGCAGCTCTGCGCTGCATGCAGAATTTGCGTGTGGGCTCCTTCATATAAACCTGTGTATTCTAACTGCGCTGCATGCAAAATTCTGCACATGTGTCTCCGGCATTACTCAGATAATAATAATAGAAATACGAGTATGTTCACCTTGATCTTGACTCTTGCTGTGCTGTGACTTTTGATTTGTAGGTGAGAGATGAGAACTTGATTTTGCGAGGGTCTATTGACTTATTTAATATGTGTTAATAGAAATATTGGCACATCGACACGGTGGGCAGGTGAGACGATAGGGCAACCAAAGTCAAGTCTGTGAATTACGGTATGACTTTGCTTCGTTGACCGAGTAATAACCACCTACGTGCTAAACAATGGTTACATTACTGAAAATATATACTATAGACCAAAATGTTTGCTACGCAGAATGGAATTCTAATTTTTTTATTTCGGGATTTTCGGGAACCTCCTAAACACTTTGGATGAATTGTGATCTGAGCACGCCATAAATATTTTTGTCGCCATAGTCCCCGACGCCACGCAAATGTCGTTTTTATTTTGTTTTCCATTTATTACTATTAATATTATTTAGTTAGTCCATCTTTGCTTAAGTGATTTATTGACAGAACAACGCAATACGAAAAACATCATTCTTCAAAAAGGTTCCTATAATCGATATCGACATAATCATCATAAATCCCGACTTTGTTTATTCACTGACCAGTCAAATATTTTACAACATTTTTGTTTCCAAATGTCATTAACCAAATTTTTTTTGATGTATAAAATTCTTTCACAAAAAGACTATTGTCAAATTATTACGAATTCTTTATTTTTTTTTTTATTTTCACAAAATCAAAGTCTTTTTGGAATTCAAACACAGATTTATGAAATGTTTCAGCTCAGCCATTCAAATAAAAAAAATCAATTTAACATCCATAAAGCAGCATTTATGTCAATCGTAACGTTAGCGGTTAACATAAATGTTGCTTAGACCCCATTTTCATCTGTCATTTTATTCACATTCGTTTACACTACTCCACAAAATCCTGAACTTTATTCCTGAAAACGCACTTACGAATTTATTCTGGAATAGATAAATAAAATTCGTCAAATAAATTCTGAATCAAGTTCGGGGAGGAATTTAAAAAAATCGCAAGTGTAAACGCGGTCTTAGGGTAGTTCATGAACAAATAATTTCGGTCGTTACTTTGTAAACTTAAAACTACAGTCCGATCGATTAAACGTCTTCGGCCACCTTCGGCCAAAAATCACACTTTCGGTCAAAATTAAGCCGAAGGTTTAGCCGAAGCCGAAGGCGCAATTCAACTGTCAAATGTCATCGCAATGAAAAAATATTTGATGTGAACAGCACATGACTTTCTTTTACAAAATTTACATTTCTGTACAATTTACACTATAATCTCACGAATAAAATACACTCATACCTCGCTTTACGGCCTAGATACGTTCCGAGAAAGTTGGCCGTAAAGCGAAAAGCCGTATAACGAATCAATTATTTTCATACAAACCCATACAAATTCAATAGGATCCGTTCCAATTTCTTTTAAATAACGTAGTTTTTAGTTTAAAATGCATTTTTTTCTTTTTATTTCATTTAAAAATGCTTACATACAAAATAAAAATACATAACAAGTAATATAAGGATAACTTCAATAACAAAAAAAATTCATGTGCACATGTCCATATACATAATAAAAAACATAATTTAAAATGTTTAAATCGGTTCTAATCTGATGACGAAAATGAATTACACCAGTGTGTTTAGAATGATAAAAATAATTAATTTTTGCATGTCCGTCCGTCCGTCTGTGGCGCGGATTGCGGGCGCACGGATTGAGCTACAGACTTGAAATTTTGCGCAGAACCCTTTTTCGCAGAAATTTTGCGCAGATTGGCAATTATAGCTTTTGTTTTTTTTTCGCAATTTTTTTTGGGCCGTATAACGAAACATTTTGGGCCGTAAATCGAAAAAGTGTCATAATTAAAGAAGGCCGTTATAGCGAAAAGCCGTATAAAGAGCGGCCGTATAGCGAGGTATGAGTGTATTAGTTAAGGGATAAGGCCACAAGTCTTGTACTTTTGGAATAAATGGGTCTTTTGTGAAAAAAATGTAACTTGCCAGGAGACGCAAAAAACACAAAAGTTTTTTTCAAAAGGTTTTAAAAATGGTTTTATAATAAAATGAAAGTTTTATAAATTTTAGTAATGTGTGGCGATTGGGAGATAAAACAGAATCGGGCGAGGGGGCGGGTAAGGTGGGTCTGGGTCGGCTCACCGAGCGCCGGCCTGTAACGCGAATGAATATTAGAAGCACTCTAGTTATCATAGAGATCTGCCGTTTGTGGTGCTCTGAGGGGAAATTAGTGTATAATAAGGAAAGAGAATAAAAAAAATCCGTCTTTCGGCCCTTAACCCCTTAATATGTATAAAAATATGAATTTTTATTTTACAAAATCTGGAATATCTCGATAACAGTCAAAGTAATTTACGGTAAAAGGCAAAAATGTAGAGTATTTTAGTATCTTTAATTTTTCTTTTAACTACTTTTTCGAAAATCCGTTAGTTTACAAGCAATTCGCCAAAATTTTTGTTTTATATTTTAATGAAAATATTTCTATAACGGTAAAGGATAGTGGATAACAGTGAAATACAATATTGTGGCAAACATTTTTCTCTTCACTTCGTCTCATATATTAAACTACGAAAAACCTATTTTTTTTTTTGCGAGATAATCACAAAAAACTGTGTTTTTAAATAACGGCATATCTCGATAACGACTTGAGATATCAAGTTCTATTAAAAGACAAAAGTGTAGGAAATTTTATTGTCTTCAACTTTTGCCATATAGAAGACTTCTTAAAAATGCGTAATTTCGGAGTAAATCGCGAAAAACAAAATTGCGATTTTTAAAACACCGTCATTTTGGTTACTTACGGTTAAAGGATTTTCATATAATCGAGATTTTTTAAATTTTGTGAAAGAAATTCATATTTTTATGTAAGCTAATATTTGACTTGGCGGGTACTATGTAAATTGTGCAGGAACGTAAAGTTTGTATAAGTATAAGTCATGTGTTGTTCACATCCAATATTTTTAAACTTCAATGCATCTGGAGCAGCACAAAAAGGGTTAATTCCTACGCAATTCAAATAAATTTTAAAAAAATACAAAGAATAAGTAAAAAAAAATGCATAATTACAAAATTATTAAAGTGTGTAAATTATTCAGAAATCAGCGTGTGGCCATTCCATCCTAGAAATTGTGTTGGAAATTCCAATATAAAAGTTCATTGAGCAGTGAAAATCAATGCTTATACCTCTAACACAGCATTTTACTATCCTTTAGAATTCTCTATCACCCTAGCCAGATGGTAATTCATGCAAATAGTAATAGAAGTATCTTTAGCCAGCAGTAAAATTGCGATGACAGCAATAACAACGTCAAATGGTATCGAGCTCCATAATTAAAGAAGTCGAGTAATGAAAGGAAAATTCATGAAATAAGCGCAAAAGAAATTTTGTATTATCAATATGGAAATAACGCCCATTAAGGCTATCATGGAAATTAGCTTAACTATACAGCCCGTAGTAAAGATAGTTGCAGACAGCAAATAAATTTTTACTTCTAATCTGAGACGTTTGACGTATTTATGGCAATGTGACCACATTATAGCCTCACTGACTCGTTTCGAGCTGCAATTTAATAAATTGATTGACCACACGAGATCATTGGAATTTTATTTAGAGACATTGCACGCAATTGTAAAGTAACTGATATTAAACTTGCTAATTGCCAACAATTCAAACGTGTATTTGGTGTTGTGTTAATTTACGCAATTGCCATAAACAAAAACTTAAGGCTAGGGAATTTAATAAGGTTTATTTTTGATTTCACAATGGTATTCATATCTTTGAGACCTGACAAGGTGAAAACCCGCAAAATTCTTGGATACTTTTTAGGCAAAACCACAAATAAAAAAACACACATACAAATGAAAGAGAAAATACGCGTGTCGCGAAAAAATATTATGGGTATTCACTCTTTTGAGTATCGGTGTAAATGTGGCATGGATACAAGTGCATTTTACAAGAAAGCGTGAACACCATGTAAAGCATTTGAAAAAGCTCCAGTGTAAATACTCGCGATTTCATCTTCACTCCACTTCTTGTTGGGTTTCTCTCTTTTCCGCTTTCGCTGCTGAATAACATTTTACGCCATATTATATATATTTATATATATTTATTGATTTATCGCCACTAAACACTTTTTGCCGGAGAAAAATATAACCTGAAAGTTTCAGCTGTCATAATTTACACTTCTCAATATACAAGACCCAAAAACAAGGTTTCGAGTGAAGCAAATAAAAAGCTAAAGTGTAACCGATTTTGTATGAAAAATTTTGCTAGGTCGAGTAAATATACATCCAATACACTGATACACAACCAAATGCTTCAATGAGCGAATACCCTTATAATTTAAATTAAAATACAACCTTTTCAGTTAACTGCATTTTTACAACCAACTTGAACGTTGATTATCTGCCCAGTTTCGTCAGGATTGGTTCAATAGGACTAGCAATTCAATAGTAGCTTTGGCCTACTAGCTTTGCTTCAGACTTTTAAACATCAAATTCAACTTTTTACAGATCAAATTCGTCTAAAAAGTTTGAGCATTTTTCTTGTGTGATTAATTTGATTTTTGGGTTGCTAAGTATACTAAAACTGTTGCGGACTTATTTACTTTCTTATACGGAGTATAATAAAGTATTGTATTCCTGAAACATTTAGACCTCTTAATTTTGCCTAAAAATATTTCCCGAGCACTCCTAGCATTATTACAAAAACGTCTGTCAGCTTTCGTTTTAGAAATATTCCGTGATTTTCTGATTAGCATTAATGGGTTCAAATTTTCTACATTTTACAGTAAATCGATATCTTTTACCGATATCGAGATAGTTCAGATTTTGTGAAATAAAAATTCATATTTTTATCCAAACTTTTATTTTGTTTCGTCGGGTTACAGTATAATTTGTGCACAAACGAAGATTTAGTATAATAAAGCCATGTGCTGTCCATATCAGATGATTTATATTTTTGTTATATTAGAGGGATTTTTAAGACATTTTTTACCGTAGTCGGATTTGAATTTTTTTTACTCTATATGATCTATCATAAACGAGTACCTATGTATATTAGATTTAGTATACCGTTTGTAACGCATCGAACCAATCGTCGGACACAAAATTGAACTACACCAGAGTGTTAGGGATGACAAAAGATTTTGATTCTCGCATGTCCGTCCGTCTATCTGTCTTTGCCTCCGTGAACACCATAACTTTCGAAAGAGATCTGAAATTTTGTATAGTGACGTTTCTTGTAGATAGCTAGGCTAAGTTATTGAATGGAAAAAATCTGACCATTCTTTTCCTCCTCCCGCATACAAACGAAACAGTTTTTTGTAAATATCTCGAAAACGGTGAGCCATATTTAAATATGTTTAGAATAGGATTGTACATAACTCATCCGTACATCAAAATTCAATCGAACCACTGCTTCCCCCCCCCCCCCCTCCCATACAAATGGAATACTTTTTTCCTGTTTTCTCGAAAACTGTGCATCATGTCGCAAAATTTATTAACATAAAATGTGTTTACAATATGATTTTACATAACTTATCTATATATCATAATCCAGTTGGTTCACTCCTTCTCCCTCTACCATGCCAAATGATTTTTTTTTTCTATTTTCTCGAAAACGGTGGGTCGTATTGAAAAATTTATTAAGGTAAAATCTGGTTAGAATATGATTTTGCATAAGCGTTCCATACATCAAATTCCAATCGAACCACTCCTTTCCCCTTCTCCTATACAAATGATTTTTTTTAAATAAACATTTTATATGTCATTGATTGGCAATTGTAACTTTTTTTGTTGTAATTTTTTTTTAATTAAAAAAAATCTGATACAAAAAAAATGGCCAAGCACTTTTTTGCAATAATATATTATCCCACTCTTGACCGGAAATATTTGAAATATCATTTCTTTGATCGGTTAACCCAAAATTCGATTACATAACAAATTGTTAACCTGATATTTCGCAAAGAGTTGAATTTTCCCACTAATTTCGCTATAAAAAATACAAAATCATTGGATGAAGTCAAGAACTTTATCTTAGACTATAATCGCCTAAGCGTTTTTTTTTTCTTACTGTTGTTGTTGCTGTTTTTTTCTACTAGTTTTCTTTAGTTTTTTTTAATTGTCGAATCGAAAGTTAAGTGCTACTAATCACCTTACCATTTATACTGACTGGAAATTTGATTCGAGCAATAAGAACCGGTTCGACAACTTTGTCGGTAACATTGGATAGTAAAACAAATGTAAAAAGACGTTGTTAAAGGGCGTCGTCTCATCAGAAGCTAAAGACTTTCAAAGAAAACGAATGTAATCGTTTATAATAAAAATCAATATACTATGACTATAAAAGTCTATAAAAAATGTAGAAAACTTCTATCGCAAAGCAATTCTTTTCATCGTTTATTTTTGTTTTAATTGTTTTTTTTTCGGTTTTCTTCTTTTTCAGTTTAACAAGTTGTTAAGTTGATCAAGTTATGCTAGACATGAAGACTCCATACTTAATGATATGAGGAAGAAAAGGGAATATTAAATTGGCTCTTTCGATCGTGTGCTGCTGCGAATAATGGATAAAACTGGACAGATGTTTTATAGAATTATCGTATTTCATGGATTTGTTTTATATTAGTGTTGTTATTGTTTTGTTAAGGCAATGTGATTTAGATTTTAATTAAGGGATATAAGGTTACCGTTTAAGTAATTTACTATCAATTTTAAATTCAATCAAGATAAGTCCTATAAAAGTACAGCGATCGACTAATGGTCACGTTCATTCCAATTTCAATCTAATCATTGAAAAATCTCCATCATTTTGTGTCATCTCCGATTAATTCGATTAGATATGTTGGTATTGAAGAAGTTGCAATCATTACATTTTTACTAGCAACCACAAGGCATGTACAAAAAAGTTATTAAGAAATTCTTAGAAAGCAATAAAATAAACAAACATTATGGGCTTATGTGATTTTAATGTTGAAAGAAAAATGTCATGAAAACTTTTCCATTTGTTCATCAAAAAGATGTTTGTAAATCTAGGATTTAAGGAGTGGCCCACTCAAGGCATTTTGTATTGGCTTTGGTTCTTAGCGATTTTGAATAGATGTCGCTGGTCGCTACGCATGCACGCGTCCTCATCCGCCATTACATGGCTTTGGAAGGTGTAAACTGGAGTACATTGGCACGTGACCAGGATCTCTGGTGAGAGACATTGCGGCAGAGAGAGAGAGAGAGGGATAGAGAGAGAGGGATAGTGAGAGAGAGAGAGAGAGAGAGTGAGACAGAGAGAGAGAGAGAGAGAGAGAGAGTGAGACAGAGAGAGAGAGATAAAGAGAGAGAGAGATAAAGAGAGAGAGAGATAAAGAGAGAGAGAGAGATAAAGAGAGAGAGAGAGAGAGAGAGAGAGAGAGAGAGAGAGAGAGATAAAGAGAGAGAGAGAGATAAAGAGAGAGAGAGAGAGAGATAAAGAGAGAGAGAGAGAGAGAGATAAAGAGAGAGAGATAAAGAGAGAGAGAGAGAGAGATAAAGATAGAGAGATAAAGAGAGAGAGAGAGATAAAGAGAGATAAAGAGAGAGAGAGATAAAGAGAGAGAGAGATAAAGAGAGAGAGAGAGAGATAAAGAGAGAGAGAGAGAGATAAAGAGAGAGAGAGGAAAGTAAGGTGTATGTGTGAGCTGTCAAAAATAGTATGTGATATTTGTTGGAAGCGTAAACAACCATAGAATAAGGAATATATAGAAAAAACTCTGCCGAACAAATTTTTGACAAATTTCCCCTTCGAAGGGGGGAAAAATGTCCCTATCATTCACTAGCTACGGCCTAAAAGTTAATTACTTTTAGACTAGGGAGCACGAAGCAGAGAGAACATTTTCTAATCATTTTTGTCGTATTTATTCAATGAGATGGAGGAATCGAATGGATAATTTTTTCCGTGTTACATCGGATCCTCTTGCTTCATCTCGCAGTGGAAAAAATTTTCTCTAAAAATTTGTTCTAAGAGTTTATTCTCTAGATTATTTGTTCTCTGAAACAACTATTATTTTTCTCTTGCTGAAAATGTCCAGTTGTTTTGTGCCGAATAAGGGTCATTTACGGGAAGTTTCACTTCATGACCATTTTTTTAAGAAAAGTGCCGCGGAATCGTATGGTTTGCTTGTGGAAACCTATTGAGAGAAAGAGACATTGAGAGGCGATTGGTGACGTGCGAAATTCTGCTTCAAAGTCAGCAAAGGGAGAGTTTTCTGCAACGCTTCATTAGTGGAGATCAGAAATGGGTGTATTACGACAATCCTAAGCATCTTGAAGCGAAAGTCTGCCCGTCGAGCCCGGCTCTTCCAGGCCAAAGCGAAATATTCATACCGCGAAGGTAATGCTGTGCATCTGGTGGGATTTGAAGGGCGTTGTGTACTATGAGCTTTTGAAACCACCGGAAACCATCAGTGGCCAAGTCTCTCGACGTCAACTATGTTTTGAGCTAGAGAGTTGAAATTTTGTATAGTTGCGTTTCTCGTAAATGGCAAGGCTAAGTTCTTGAACGCGCAAAATCTGCCGATTTGCATTTTGTCTGCCCTCCTATAAAGTATTCGACGATTTGCCTCTGGTTTTTACCACAAAACAAGCATCAAAAAACTAATTTAAAATTTCAAATTCTCCAAAAACTTTCAAATGGTTAGTAAAAAAAATTTTTTTTTAATATTTCTGTAACAGTCTATCCTTCAGTCAGCTTGCTGCTGATTTTTTTTTTTTTTTTTTTTTTTTTTTCTAAATATCCTAAGAATTTTTGTGCTTTGTGTTTGTTATGTTTTCATAGAAGTGATGTTCGCACAAGTTAGGTGCTAAAACAAAGCTGACTATTAAATTATCTTAGAAATTACAAATAATTATTATTGGAACTTTGAACCTAATACGAATCCTGTGAATTAATGAATGTTTGAACTTTAGACTTTAAAATCTCAATATCTAAACCACTCCCACTTTCGATTCCATTGTAGAGAAGAATATTTCAGTATCTTGCAACAGTCTGACCCAGGTAAATTGTAATCATTCTTTTTGTATATTTTCCATACGTAAAATGATGGAGAAATGATTATAATAGACGCTTCGATGCTTTAAATATAAACGCGTACATCCCATAATAGATGAATCGTTATCTTGATGCACGCGTTATTCACAGGTTCGTATCGTGTTCGTAAATAATATGAGAAATACCTGAATATACCCGGATTATTCTCGACTAGGTTCGGTTTGGTACTCGGTACATAGCGATGTGAGCAATTAAGCCGCTCCTTTTCAACAAAAACTCTTTTAATGCTTTGAACTTTTTCCCAATTGTACCTAACGATACACAATATACTCATAAGAAATTCCAATTCTTCTTTTTATTTCCAGACAAAGTTTGTTATGCCAATGACATGTCTAGAATGTTGCATTTCCTCAATTAGTCAAAGATATTAAAAAACTGCGATCGTAGCGATTTTATGAAAGTCTCGCCTGGGTGTTAAGTGGAGTCGTTTAAAGGTTTATGAATTAATGCAATACCTTACAAAAAAAAAATTAATTCAAAACACTGTCATCTAATCTAATTATACAAAGTTTTTTTTAATTTTTCAAAAATGATTTTTGAATGGATGAGCGATAGCGGAGATATGGAAGCGTGGCTCAGTGGTTAAGCATTCAGCCTTCAAACCTCGCCTACCGCACACTGTCCTTTCAAGTCTACTCAACTTGCTTTATCGAAATGAGTACCGCACAGTTACTGCTTGGTGTTAATGACACCATCAGTCTAGACTACTAGACACGGTCTTTGCTGTTGATGGACTGCGACAAAGTCCTAAAAGTGTTGCAATTCATCCATGGTTAGCAATCCATAAACACCTATACCACGATATACGGCCTAGATACGTTCCCAGTTGAACAGACAGCGTGCAACTATGCTAGGTGTCTGTTCAACTGGGAAAAAAAAAGGTTAATTGTGGTAGGTAATTATCATAAAAAATCTTACAGCTATTATAGGGTTAATATTAGGAGTACAAATGGGAAACCGAATTTATCTAATAGATGGCGCTAGCAGTAAAATGCTGGTCAAAAATGTCAGAGTCAAATGACAAGCTAAGCATCTGGCAACATCTCCTTATCATTAAATTTGTAAATTCTTATCGCCGTCATATTCATATATTTTTTTGTGCGTGAAAATGTCAAAATTTGAGCTAAATAAGCGTCATTTGCGGGAAATTTTGCTTTTTGCCTTCACTTCGAAAAAATCTGCGGCTGAGGCGCGTCGAATGATTGTAAAAACTTATGGTGAGGCTTCTATCAGTAAACGAACGTGTCGCGAATGGTTTTAACGCTACAAAAGTGGTGATTTTGACGTGGAAGATAAGGAGTGTCCCGGGGCGGTGAAAAATTATGAGCTGTTGCAACCGGGTGAAACCATTGAAGGAAAAACGGCCACAATTCGAGCAAAGACATGACAAAGTTATTTTGCAGTATGACAGCGCTCAGCCACATGTTGCTAATGTCGATAAAACATACCTGAAAACACTGAATTGGGACTTCCTACACCACCCGCCGTATTCTCCAGACATCGCTCCTTCCCACTATCACCTATTCCGATCGATGACGCATGGCCTGGCTGATCAGCTCTTCCGTTCTTACGGAGAGAACTAAAATTGAGTCGATTTGTAAGATCGCCTCAAGAGGCGAGCACTTTTTCCGACTCGAAATCCGTATGCTGCCAGAAAAATGGGAAAAAGTTGTGGCTAGTGATGGGCAATATTTTGAAGAATAAATATGTAACCATTTTTCCACAAAAAAGCCTCAAATTTTGAAAAAAAACGGTGGTTTTCCATTTGTACTCCAATACATCTGTGACAAGGAATACTTCATTTCTGGTTGTTGTACACACGGTGTAAATGTTTCCCTACTGTTACTGAAACTTCACCTGGACTAGTTGTAAAACGTTGTAAAGCATTGTAAAGTCCCACCTCCAACTGAAGGCAAACTTTTTTCCCCAGAGCACGGGAAAAGTTCACTTGTCCAAAAAATCGACTACAGTTGGCGAACTTTTTTTCTCTGAGTCCCAAAAATGTTTGGAAATGTTCAACTATAGATCGGAATGATTCCCACAAAATTTGTTATATTTCCACTTAACAGTAAAATGCTTCCCATTGATGATGGGAAACTTTCCTAAAGTTATTATAGGAACCAATATAAAAATTCGCACTGTTTCCTATATTGTCATCCTTGTTCGGTAATGACTCCAATTTTTTCTCTCCAATTTTTGTATTTAAAACTGTAGAAACAGGAAGGAAAAATTGTTACGAAACCTCCATTAAGGTGACCAGAAGCTTCAAACCGAACTAGAAGTATGAACATCGTAATTTTTAACCACTGTGAAAACAAACGGAAATTTAAAAAAAACGGAACTCCGAAATCGTTACTGGAAAAAAATTTTCTTTCAAAGTCCGATTGGAATAAATTTTAAAAAATCTTATTGAAAAGTTTGACTTCAAAGTGGAATTTTGATACAACTATTCGCCGTTCACTTAAATCACCATACGGGTTTTCAATAATTGCCAGATTGGCAATTATAGCTTTTGTTATGTTTTTTTTTCTACAAATAAACTTCAAAAACAATCCAATGATGATTTACGCTACCTTTACAAGATGTATAAAATTTTGCACCCCAAAAACAAAAAAAAAATAGAGTTCAAAATTTTGAAAGCATCATAACGAAATTATCAAAAAATTCATTCACAAACAATAAGTTGACACCTTATATTTAACGGATGAGTTCATTAGCTTTTTAAACAGTATAATTTTGAAAACCTGTCAAGAGATGAATATTGCATTGTTTTTATTTCCGTAAAAACAGCCACAAAATAAACACTTTTAACAGCGGCAATCAAACTTCAACAACATAATTTTTGCTTTCCTCAAATACCGCGCGCTGTCAAGATAAATTCAATTGTGGTTACGTGCAAGTGTCCAATATGATGCATAAAACAATTTAAGAATCAAAACAAACCATAAACATATCAAAGTGTTAAGGTTTCTTGTTTTAATTTTATTTTTCCTAGATATGGAGAACACTTTGGAATTTGTGCAAGTGTAAAAACTATGAGTGGCTGTAATAAAATCGGTTTTCATTGGAGTTGAGTCTACCGCATTTTAAAGAGATCCTTTTTACGATACCTGATGCTAGATACAAATCGAAATAAAAACAAAGTAATTTTATCTACTCAGTGGATAATGACGCCTCTTTTGATGTTTCTATTTCTATTTTATAAATGACTTAGGAAAGAACCGATTCCTTCTAGGAAATAAAAAAGAACGTTTATGTGGAATGTTTTCTCGCCTCTATAGTGATCAAATCATGACAATGACATTTGCTTAGTGCACAGTCTAAAATATCAAGTTGAAGTTTGACTGTTTAATGGGATAATTTGTATGCGAAGTGTGTGTTTTCATGTTTGTCCCAAGACCGAAATTCATAATACGAAAATCGGTGAAAAAAAATTTTGTTGGTTTCAATCCGTTTATGTATATATTTTATTAATCCGAACAAATGATTTCGATGATAGAGAAAGTTATTTTGCCCATGAATCACTCAGGGAATATATCTGTGATGATCAAACTTTGGTAAGAAATAAATCATTACAATAATTGGTAATATGTATCTCTGGTGAAATAATTTAATAACCAATCAAAAGGCGTGGATGTAATGGTCGTATATCATCCATGAAATTAAATTGGATTGGAATTGAACTTCTTTTTCTAAATAAAAAAAAATCTTTTAAGCAATTCCAGGTAACAACAGCAGGATGAATCATTAAACATTTACTACACTGAGAGAAATGAAGTAAAGGTTTTAATCATGTTGCAAGACTATTTTAGCTAAGTTTACTTACATTATACGAGACTATCAGAGCAAGAGTGGCCCAACCCATATGTCGAAATCGTGAATTTTTTTGTATTTGAATTACTATTTCAAGTGAGTTTTTAGATAAAAATGTTTGGATGCACAAAAGAACATTTCTACATTGAGTACTAAAGTCCACATTTTTTTTTCTAAAAATTTACAGTCAATAATAGTACAAAAGTGGAAAAGCTTCAAAAACTCGATTATGTGACTCGAGTCACTTTTGCTTTCAACGCCTCATATGTATGTTTAACTACTAATGGTATCAACAAGTTAACTCATTAATGCCCATGAGAAGAATAAATTGATTTTTAACAGAAAAATCAATTTATTCTTATAACATAAACAAAATAAAAAGAAAATTCCACAAAAAAATGTTGTTCAAAAATCTGTGGTATTGAGTTAAAGTAGCTTAAGCCAACTTCCATGCCAAGCCAAAGTGTTCTGTTTGTAAATGCACATACAGATCAGTTTGGTTTCGCCTGAAAAGCGATTTAAAGTACTTTAACTTATTACCACAGATATATCCGGTGTACTCGTTTGAGTACAGTGGGCTTTAACGCGTTAAGGTGGAAAAAATTTATTTGAAGAAAATACAGTTAGCCTGCAGATTTAGAACACGTCCGCCTGAGAAAGGCATTGCGACCATGAAAGAGATTGTAAATTTTAGCATAGATTAATACAATTACTATAGATGGGAATTAAACGCAAATTCTCGTTTACCTAATGCGAGTAAAACGAGAAGCGATAAAAATTTAAAAAAACACCATTTTGCGATGTGGGAAATCTCTTTCTTCCTCACAGGCATAAATGCAACGCAAGAAGAGCACACAAAAGCTGATCACGACACTAACACCAACGACCTCCCGACAGCGGAATGTTTACATTGGGGCCTATTGCGGTTATCGATATCTATTCGACCGACCATCGTTGGCCGGAACGATCGAAAAACAATTTGGTATTGCGTAAGGTTCATCGTTTAAGCAATCGCTATTGTGAATTTTTTAGTGTTTGACGTTTGGGAATTCACATTGTTGAAGTTATTTTAATGTTTAAAAATGACTTCAACGCAGAAAATACAATATTGAGCTCCCTTAAAACATAGAGGTGGATGACAATGGCGATATGAGCGAAATTACACCAGAAGACGGTTTTACAAACCAACGTCAAGGCGAAAATATTAAACACCGAATGTTGAGTTCTTGAATTGACCAATATTTCAAATCTATATGAATAAAACAGTTTTTAAGTCCATTTTTTATTTAAATTATTTTTATACCACTTTGGTCTTATTTATCTTAATTTTTTCAACCAATTTTTATATTGGATTTTTGATCGAGGTTTTGATCAAGATATTCCTCATTAATAATTTCCTAATGTGTACAAATACTTCCATTTTATTATTAGCCTCTAATTTTGATAAAAAAAAGTAATTGCAATACTTCACCGATCGCTAACTTGACATAAACTTCACCGAACGATCAAACAAATGTCATCGCTCCCAACTGAACGATTTTATCGTTCACGAACGATAAAATCGATGATCACAATACCGATTTTTCGATTTGACACTTCAACGATCGATTGACGAAGCTCACAATAGGGGCCATTTTTAATCTGTCTTCAATGCAATACGTCATGTGCACCACAAATATCCTGATTCCACCTGTTAACAGTGATTATTTTTAATAACTTTTGCCACAAATGAACACTAAAATGTCCCCAAAAGAGTTTCTTCAATGCCTTGTTAGGGAATGTTTAGCAGACAATAAGAAAAATCCCGGAAGAAATTATTTTAGGGTTCCAGCACCGGCAGAAATGTATATACCGAACTTTGTTTTGATGTTGATTTTAGACGCAGTATTGCCAATATGTAAGATGTATATGCTTATGTATTCAAATGACTTAGGTATTCAATAAAAACGTATTCAAATCCGAGATGTGGCACCACTGTATACGACACACACACAAAATCAATTCCTATCTTCACAACGAAAATGAGGCGGGTAGAACAAAAGTTTCTCATGTCTTCTTAGAATTTTCCCATCTATAGTAGTTGTATTAATCTATGATTTTAGTAAGTCCATAACAGGTGTATAATTTGCTCAGGACAAGTAAACATTACACTTTTACAAGGCAAACTAAAAAAGTTGGCGAAAAACAACCTACAACAGGCAAACAAAAAATATGTTTACTTGTAGCACAAATACGTGTAAAGTATTGCCATTTGAACTGGAAAAATAGATAGTAATAATTTTACTGTATACCTGTAGAAAAAGTACAGGTATTTTGTGGGAGTGGAAATTTAATCGATTTTCTTTCACTCATAATTCACACATGTTTTGTGAGCTCGGAGTATAGAAAACAATTTCAAATTAAGTTCACTATCCACCAATCGGGTCCATTGCACCAATCGAATCGATCGGTTGACTGCAAATCACAAGCAACCAAGAACGTGTGACATCCTGGTGTGCCCTACGGTCCAACATTCTTATGCGAAAATTTTGAAAATATTATGCAAAAATTTTGAAAACCAATTGACTTCTAACAGTTCACGTTGGCCTGTTGTTTAACTATGCACAGTGTATGTTAAACTGGGGAAAGTAAAGTTGAATTGTGGTAGTTGATTTTTATACAAAGTTTATAGCCGATATAGGGTAAATACATTTGTGATAGGGAATACTTCGTTTCTGGCTGCTGTACACACGATTTAAATGTTTCCCTAGTGTTACTGAAACTTCACTTGGACTAGTTGTAAAACGTTGTAAAGCATTGTAAATTCCCACCTCCAATTGAAGGCAAACTTTTTTCCCCTGAGCACGGGAAAAGTTCACTTGTCCATAAAATCGACTCCAGTTGGCAAACTTTTTTCTCTAAGTGTACAGGCAAAAATTCGTCTATATTTTCGAAATGAATTCAATAGTTTAGCAATTGGCTAGACCAGAATTGTGATTTATTATTTTTGTTTCTTTATTACCTGTTTTGTACTATTTTTTATTCAATATGAGAGTAAGGCAAAACCGAAATTGTCGGCAGGAGAAACCTCAATTAACGATGCGCACGATCAGTGAATCTTTGTTGTGCAATGGATCCGATGAAAATCAAATATAAATTATTTTTAGGGAAAGAATATCGGCGCCATTTTCAATCGACCGAAGTAAAAAAGAAAAAAAGTGATTTTTAAATTATTATTTTTTACCAAATCACTGAAGGTGATTGCACTTTGATTTTTGAATATTGCAATGTAGTGAGTGTGATTAAAATCGATTCAAAAAAAATCTAGTGTGACCAAATCAAATTCATTCTAATTCTGGTAATTTGATTCCGACACCGCTATAAACTTAAATTAAGAGATTTTGTAATCTCATAGAGGTCATAAGTCGAATCAAGTGCGTTTAAAAGTTTTTCGCTCGCTTGTTCTATGTTTCCATTCTGTATATACAGTCGAGACCGCTTAAGAAAAACCCGCCTAGCAGCAAAAACACACAATTATAAAACCCGTTGCCCTTTTCGCTAGATATGTACATTTTTTCAAATATTTTTAAATTTTATTTTTATACCCGTATGGTGAAACCAAAGGGTATATTAACTTTGCCTTACCGTTTGTAACGCCAAGATCCCGTCATCACACAAAAAAATGAATTACACCAGTGTGTTTAGAATGATAAAAATATTTAATTTCTGCATGTCCGTCCGTCTGTCTGTCTGTCCGTCTGTCTGTGGCGCGGATTGTGGGCGCACGGATTGAGCTAGAGACTTGAAATTTTGCGCAGATTCGTTTTTCGTCAAATGCGAGGCTAAGTTCGTTAATGGGCAAAAATGGACCATTAGGGGGGGGGGGGGGGGGTACCCCCCATACGAACGAAAACGGTTTTTGATCTTATCAAAAAAGTCCAAGAACAAAAGTTATTTAGGATATGATTCTACATAAAACTCCCATACATCAAAATCCGATTGGAATAAGTTTTAAAAAATCTTATTGGAAAGTTGGACTTCAAGTGGAATTTTGGTATAACTGTTCGAATTTTGATACGAATATCACCATACGGGTTTTCAATAATTGCCAGATTGGCAATTATAGCTTTTTTTATGTTTTTAGTAACACATTTTATTTTATAAAGCGCACAAAGAAAGTTAAAACTAAAAAATTGTAAAACATATAATGGGTTTAATATTTTCTGCAAATTAGGATATTTTTATGTTCTTTACACTTTATAAAATATCACAATAGGTATATAGAATGCCAGACGAAAGTATTCATTAAATTCATTCCTAAATGGTTTTTTTTCACGTCATCGAAAATTTTGTTATGTTTTTACATTTCTTACATACCTAGTATTTCTTACATATTCGTAAAAGCACTTGAAAAATCAAAATCATAACGTAATCCTGTCACTGACTTTGGAAATATGGTTTTGAGAAAGCCACGATTAACCCTTAAAGGCTTGGTGGTACAGTCGATGTACCACCCTTTTCATAACAAATGCTGCACGGTGGTACCAAAATTGTACCATCGATGAGATTGTCTTCCATTACCGCATGAAACTTTGAAATGTCACCACTAAAAAAATCAAAAAAAAAAAAAATTTTCGTGTGCCGCACAGGTACAAATATTTGCTACTTTTCTGTGCCTATACCTATACCTAGGTATACCTAAGGCTCCCATCTCATTTTGGCTAAAATACAGGATAAACCTGCGAAAATTAAGGATTTTACAGGATTTTACCGGATAAATTTTTCAAAATACAGGATAAATACAGGATACAGTTCCAAGTCATTTATTTGAAAAAAATTTACATAAAAAATGCAATACACTTGTGAATGGAATTATTATTGTATCATTGATTAAGTGTAAAATCATTGCTTTTGTCGTCATTGTCAATTTCGAGAGTTTTATTGTCAACTCACGTGTTGTATTTGTCTTTAGAAGCTATTTTTCGAAGCATTTCCGGCTGCGACGTCAGGAATTCATAGAATTCCAAGCAAGATAGTTTGATATTGGTTTTGATCGTGAGAATCGCTTTTAATGTTTCAATTTATAAATTGAATATAAAATTTATATTCGGACACACAAAACGAACTGAAATAATATCTTGCAGTGTTACCAGCTTGTTTCTTGCGAGAGGCTATTTATTCTCTAGTCGCTACGAATAGAGTACCTAAGTGTTCATAACATTTGTGCTAGTCTGAGCAAAACAGGAACGATATACGATATTTTCCTCATTAAATCTCGGTTATACAGGCAAATACAGGATAAATACAGGTTTTTGGAAACAAACAGGATCGAAAAAAAATACAGGAAAAATACAGGATAGAAAAAAATACAGGATTGCACTCAAAAATACAGGATAAACCTGTAAAATACAGGATAGATGGGAGCCTTAGGTATACCGGTTGTAACCCATCGAACCAATCATCAGACACAAAAATGAACTACACCAGGGTGATAGGAGTGCTAAATGATTTTCATTTCCGCATGTCTGTCCGTCCATCTGTGAACACCATAACTTCCGAAAGGATTGAGCTAGAGACTTGAAAGTTTGTACACACTCTAGAAAATTTTATTGTAATTTTACCACTAAAATAGTAGGAAACCATTTTCCTACTATAATAGTAGTAAAATTAAACCGAGTCGTAATGGCTTAAAAGCTATGTATTTTTACTCATTTTGTGGCGTACAAAAGCCACTTTTACGGGGGAACTTTAAAATAAATAAGACGTAAGAGTACAATACTGGTGTAAACTTACGACATTTTTTGTTTAAAATTAAACTTTTAATTTTAGTAAATTTACCCCGTTTTTACCCCATTTTTCGGTTTAAATTCAAATTCATTTTCTACAGTGCAGTTACGTTTCTCGTTAATGGCTTGGTTAAATTCTTAAACGGGCAAAATTAGACCATTCCTACCTTCCTCCCCATATAAACGAAACAGTTTTTTTTAGCAATTTTCTCGAAAACTGTGAGTCATATTGAAAAATTTATAAAGCTAAAATGTTTTTAGAATATGATTTTACATAACTGCTCCCTACATCAAAATCCAATCCGACCACTCCTTTCCCCTCTCCTATACAAATGGATTATTTAAAATAAACATTTTGTCTGTCACCACACAGAGTATTTGACGATTGGTCCCTGGCAATTGTAGCTTCTCTTATATTTTATTTATGACACAGAAATTTTGTTTATTTATCTACGTTTTTTTCTTCAAAATATGTTTATTTATTCAAAAACTTGCATTACGATGTATAACACAAATATTATGGCTGCTTTTATTAAGAACCCGAATAAGAGAACATCCCGCTTAGCAGCACAGATTTTCCGAGCCCGATTGATGTTCTCTGAAGTAGTCGCGATTGTACTGTGATGTCAGTCTTTATCAATTTAATTTTTTTTTGTAATCTTTATTCACGTTTGTGTTGTATTGAACATTTCAAAATTTGAGCCCTGATCCGCTGAAAGGCAACGTGAAGGACAGATTTTTATCCTACATGTTTACAAAAAAAAATGCTGAAAATAAATTCACAAATATTTTTAAAAAATGTTCATTAATTTAAAGAAAAACCTTTATCCAAAACGATTCAACGTTGGTGGCTGATTATTTAAAATCCCGTTGCTCATCTGTCAAATGAGAACGAATTTTTAAACGATTCTATCACGTCACATCGAAAGTCACGATTTCCAAACATAACCCTCAACCATAAAATATTTTCGTTCGAATTTACGAAATTGATCTTTACAGGCGAGAACCATTAAAGCGTCAATATCTAAATAATGAACAAGTCTCGCTCGCTTAAGGGTCGTTTTCTCAATCGATTTATCGTACAGTTAAATAAATATAAAAGGTAAAAATCGACCCATTATCAAGAAAATAAAATAGAAACTCGCAAGTAGTGGGTAATTGTTCAGATATGCTCATCGATTAAGTGAAATGGGATAAAAGTAGTAAAATTCGAAATAAAAACACCCACAAATTCCCACCTGAAGCAAAGTTATCGCAAACTGTTCAAAAATAAAAGGTAATTTTTTCATCATTTTCAAATTGAGATATCAACCAATTATTTTCCCACAAACCGGATTAACTATTAAACGCAACCTTTCTTTTTGAGGTTTTTGTTGCTATTTCGCCAATTGTAAGCTAGTGTACAAAAAACGAAGGAAAAAATCTTTTCATTAGCGATTTCAGCGCTCGATTAATCACCTAAATGTACAATGATCGAATGAAACTTTCGAAATCTCGCACAATTCCAGCAATTTGAAACGGACAGAAGCCGCAATCGAGTCAACAGGTTCGAATTTCATGCCAATACTCGAATTTCAATGCACATTTTTTCGTAATTTCGTTGTTATTATTATTATTATTAATCTTCTTAACCAATAAATTCTCTTTCTATGATCTGTTGGTGGTTGGAACCGAAACCAAAGCCATAAAAAAACCAAATCTAAATCTTGTAAGAGCCGTAAAAACGAATATTGAGAAAAATGTGGCACAAAAGTGAAACTTATTCGTAATAAACAGTCCACGACGGCCAACGGACGCCAAACTTGAACATCACATTCAAAATAATCGATGTATAAAATTTGTGTGGAGAAAAACTCGAAAACGAACCAAAAAAAATCACAATTGATCGTAAGAAAAAAAAAACAGAGCACCTTATTTTAGAGGGCCTATTGAAAGGCACTCGAAATAATAAGGAAAACACAGGCGACAGTAATGTCTATTAGTCATGTTTTTAAAATTCTATTATTCATACAAAAAATATCGTTTTCTAAAAAAAAATATCTGATGTGAACAGCACATGACTTTCTTATACCGTATGCGTCAAAAACATCTGGAATCTAGTACTGCAAGTATTTTCAAGGAGATAACGGTTGCTTATTAATTTGTACTACGTTTGAAAGGGTTTGTAAATACAACTTCGTACATAATTGAGCCAAAAAATTAAATGTTTATAAATATAGCAACATGGGGGAGGCTCGAAAAGTGAAAATCATGAAGTTGGTCCACGCGCGGAAGTCCAATAAGGCGATTTCCAATGAATTAAACGTAGCGTTGTCAACTGTTTATGCTGTAAGAGCGACTTGTTTGGCCAGAGGAATAGTTAGGCCGCAATCTGGAAGCGGTAGACCCATTTCACTAAGGATTGATTATTAGGGCAATCAAAGGAATGATCAGAAGGAATCCGATAAGGATATCTTGGAGAGTCATGTAAAACCATCAATAGAGACAACCTACGGTAATGATGTGTTTTACGTGTTTCAACAAGACGGGGCACCGTGCCACACTGCCAGAAGTACCCAAATTTGGATAATTTAAAAAACCAATAATTTAAAAAACTTCTGGTCTAAGGAAATGTGGTCACCGAGCTCTCCAGATCTTAATCCCCTGGATTTTTTGATATGGGCATATGTTCAGGTTAAGACTGGAGCTAAGGCTTACAGTAATGTGCAAGCCCTGAAGTCCACCATTACCATCGCATGGAACGACAAGCCGAAGTCTTATTTAATATTGACCTGCAAGAAGTACAGGCCCCATTTGGAGAAGTTCGTAAATGCTGGAGGTGGACATTTTGAATAATTTTTGTTACTAGTATGTAAGATTTAGTTTAGAGTAAAACACATTTTTTTTCGTTCAACTTCTGTGTTTTATTAAACGGTTTACAATTTAATGCCTGCGCCCTACAAATATAACCCTATTTATAACCCGACAAATAAAAGTTTTCGAGATAGTCGCGAAAAAACGGTGGTTTTTAAATAACGGTATATCTCGATACCGGTTTCAGATACCGAGTTCTAATGAAAGGCAAAAGTGTAGGAAATTTTTCTGTCTTCAACAAAAATACTACTGAAAAGACTACTGAAAACTTTTGGAATAAATCGCGCAAAACGAAATTGCGATTTTTAAAAAGCCGCCATTTTGGTTACTTTTGCTTAACGGATTTTCACCAAAAGTTGACATCCCTCTAAAGTTTCATGGCTCTAGATCCAATAGTTTTTGAGAAATCTTGAACACAGACTGACAGACAGAAAGACATTTTTGAAAAAAAAGGCTCCAATCGACTCGGGAATGCTCGGAAAATATTTTTAGGCAAAAAAAAAGGTTGAAATTTTTGATGAACACAATACTTTATTATACTTGGTATAAGAAAATAAAAACGCTGCCTGTTTGTTCCCGTATAACTTGAGAACAAATGAACCGATTTAGACCGAACTTTAGAGTGACCTTTTTGTTATTAAAGAGTGGGTTAAGGATAGACGCTAGCTCACAGATTCCTCTTCTTCCTCCTGACAGAAAAAAACTTTCACCCCCAGCGATAAACAATCTCGATGAAATTTTTTGACTTAAGCTTAATGCGAGACAACAGGCAAAATGAGACCAATTATGGCGCTGTTTTTCAATTTAAGCTGTTTCAAGTACTCGTTTCTTACGGCTGCTCAGCATTTATGTAAATTGCGGTTTTCTAATTTTACCTTTTGTCAAAAAAAGTTATGTTTCGTTTATAATTCAAGCGTTTTTTTTTAAATCTACCGATACCTTTCTCCTTGCTCATTTTATTTTAGTTAGGTACGCGATTCTCTTGCGTTATTTAAGTGCTCACGAATAAGGCCTATGTTACACACGGCAACTTTAAGCGGCGACTTTTCTTAAGTATAGGTGCGAGAAGTGAGGGAAGCGGTGGCCCCTCACTTCTCTCGCCTATACTTAAGAAAAGTCGCCGCTTAAAGTTGCCGTGTGTAACATAGGCCTAAAGGCGCCTCCACACGTTCAATGTTACTTGACAATTTTACTTGAATTACTCATGTCTCAAGTAACATTGATCGTTTGGATGCTCTTCAATGTTACGTGTGGAGGCAATTTCCATCAATGTTACTTGACGAAAATTTTCATCAATAATACTTGTAAAGTAACATTGAACGTGTTGAGGCTCCTTAAGACTGTGAGTTACGAGAATTTTAATGAATGTGTCACACTTTTGAGGAGGAATTCTGCGCTAGTGTGACAGCGGTACTGAAGTCCATGCAAAAAATTGAGAGAATTATCTTAGGCCGAACAGCCTAAAATCACTCTGGCGTTTTTTTTATGAACAGCCCCCTCTTTAAAAGTGATTAAAAATTTTACACTGTTTTGAGATCATTTTATTTAAAAGTTATACTGTTTCGAGTACGTATTTTTCGACCCCGCGTATTCGCTTTTGTTAATTTGTTATTAGTTAATTAATATAGCATTCGAGAACTTTTCCATCTGTTTTTCCAGCCTACCGCTATGTTTTTGCATTTATATTCGAAACTACCGAAAAAAATATAAAGGCGTAATACGAAAGTATGACTAAGAGCTGAATTTTGCACACCAACGGGTAGCATTGTAGAAGAATAGATGGTGGCCTACACGCAACACTCGCGTTTTTTGCCTAATGAGCCAGGCTTAACTACCTAATCCTAAAACGCTTGGTCTTTTAAGAATCGGATTGAATAGAAATTGAATTTGATTTCGATTGGCTTAGTTGGATGAAAAAAAATTTAATCTTCCAACTTTATCTTCAATCGCCGACACAACACAACATTTAACTCTTGTGGCATGCGCTTATCATTGACTTAAGGTTCTTATAAACTTTTGAAGATTTCGTTAGGTGGTCGTCGACACGTGACGTGTGAGATTTTCTCTTTGATCTATTATATTAGCACCTTTCATATTAACATCAATCATATTAGCATCTAAATGGATTACTTTTTTTAAACTAAACTAAACTGAGAAAGCTTATTTGTTAGTTTCTGTTTCAGGAATGGGAAACGCTACTGTAATGTAACGAAATAATGAAAATATTTTCTAGCTTTTCCTTCAAAATCACATTATAACGTTATAGAAATTTAACTCCGTTACAATAACGAAAAACGTAACGAAACCAAAAAACATTTACATATTCTAGAAAATCTAAATGATTCTTAAAAACTACTACATTTTTGTTTTCGGCCAAAGCTTAAGAAATACTTTTTTGTTTTCTTTTTTGTTTTCTTTTTGTTTTTTTTTTGTTTCTTCAAGTTTAGCGGAGAAAAATTGGACACGTAGAGCTGCTAGATATAGATAATAAAATTTATTGAAAAAATCAAACAATTTTGTGCCGAAAATAAACTGGTATACACAGCCGGCACCTAAATAATAGTAGTTTAAATATCTGATGTGAACAGCATATGAATTTCTTATACAAAATCTACGTTTCTGAACAATTTACAGTAAACCCCGACGTATAAACATGAATGTTTATTTTACGAAATCTGAAATTTCTTCATAACAGTAAAAAATATCGATTTACAACCCAAAAAGTAATTTTAATATCTTTAATTCTTCCTTTTACCGGTTTTTGCGAAAATTAGTTAGTTTGCAGCAATTCGCAAACATCTCTTTTTTTCATTTTAATGAAAATATCTCAATAACGGTTACAGAGAACAGATAACGGAAAGTGGAGAATGCCATTTTTATTCATTCATCTCATACATACAACCAGCAAAAAACCGGGATTTTTCGAGATAATCGCTAAAACTGATTTTTTTTATATAACGGTACATCTCGATAACTAGTTGAGATACGCCGCTCTAGAAAAACACAATAATGTAGAAAATTTTATTGTCTTCAGCTTTTGCCATATAAAGGAAGGTCTCCATTACCATGACTTCGGCAACTGCAAAAAAATAGAGACACATTTATGTGAAGATACGTTGACGAGAAAGGGAGATAAGAATCAACTGCAAAAATTTGTCGGCAACTGCAAGAATAATTTCCCCTGTTTTTTATGGCGATTTTATGGCGATTTCTACTACAATCACACATTGTCCCTGTAAGTGAATAGTAAGCACGGACACATTCAAACTGTTATTATAGCGTGATGTCATTTTTCTCCTTCGCATGCATAGTCAAAAGCTTTGTTACCATGCCAATTTGAACATTATATTCATAGCATAAGGTTTGATATGATTGCTACACTCAGAAAAATGGAGGCTAACTCGACGACCTACGTACGGCGTAGAGCATTCAATACCGGGTACCCGAAACCCGGTTTCCGGGAATCCCGGCCATTTTCTGGAACCGAAAACCGGGTTTGAATTGGGTAAAATTACCCGGTTTTCGGTGCTGAAAGCAAGCAATTTCTTACATGCTAAAATATCAAAATACTGTTCGTTCGCTGCTGAATATATACGAAATACATATTTGTAAGTACATATTTCTGTTAATAATAACTGTAAATTAAAAGATTAATGCAAAATTAAGCCATCCGATTACATTTTCTTTACAAAATCTCTTTAAAACAACGACAATATAATAGATTTATATGCGCTCACAGAAAGTATTAAATTTCCTGTAAAGTTAAAATGGTTTTTTTATGTATAGGCAGGGAACAACTATTATATAGAATGGAAAATAAGACCTTTCCTCATTAACTTCCACTAGAGTAAGCACTACACTATAGAAATTGGTTTTGTTGTCTTACTTCCTCTTTCTGCTGTCATACCATAGTTTAACTAGTTAGGAAACCTAGGGATTTTTCCGTGTACCTACGTTGGAGTAAAGATAACCGATATACTCGTGGACGCGGTTTTTCTTTCTTTCCTATGCGTAAATTACCAACAAAACACAACACATGTAAAACCTAGCCACATTTTCATACAACACCAACACATGCAATCTTCCGACAGCGGAAGACAGCGGAAGATTGTCGGAAGATTGCATGTGTTGGTGTTGTATGAAAATGTGGCTAGGTTTTACATGTGTTGTGTTTTGTTGGTAATTTACGCATAGGAAAGAAAGAAAAACCGCGTCCACGAGTATATCGGTTATCTTTACTCCAACGTAGGTACACGGAAAAATCCCTAGGTTTCCTAACTAGTTAAACTATGGTCATACACTCGATGAAAAAAAATCAAATATGATGTTTTCTTCTAATGCCACAGAGTTATTCAAAAAGTGAATTTTTTAACTGTAATTTCTTATTGGTAATTTCTTATTTTTTATTTACATTTTCAGCACCGGTTCCAGAACCGGGTACCCGGTTCTCGAAGATTCTAGCACCGAAACCCGGTTCCTTAAAATTGTCTCGGTGCTGAATGCTATAGTACGGCGTAATTGGCCTCGGGCAGGCGCGCGTTCGCCTGCATGTGGGCAAGTAAAACTGAGTTGACCTGTGGTCGGAGAAATTCTGAAATTAAGCCACCAGCAGGTGAAGTAGGGCATTGGGAGCTGCACGAGTTGACCTTAGATAGGTTAACTCTGACCGCTAGCTGGCTTACAGAAACCTCTGTAAGGCCAGAGTTAACCTGACAAAAAGTTGACCTGAACATTTTTCTGAGTGTATAAAATTGCAAAACTGGAAGGGATGGCGTTTAACTTGTATTCAGTTATTCCTCTTTAGATCTATATAAGTCTATCTTGCTCTAGTTTTCTGCATTTTTTTGCAGTTACAGAAGTCATGGTAATGGAGATCCTTCTTAAAAATACTGAAAAACGCGTAGTTTCGGAGTAAATCGCGAAAAAGGAACTTGCGTTATCCTTAAGCCCAATTCAGACTAAAGCCCAATTCAGACTAAAGCCCAATTCAGACTAAATCCCAATTCAGACTAACTATTGCGATTACGATTGAAGCTTCTCGACCAATGGGATCAAAGCTTTCAATGATTGATGAAAGCTTTGATCTCATTAGTCGAAGAAGCTCAATCGTAATCGTAATCGAAGTCGGGAACTTCGAGTTATCGAGGATGGTGATGAATGTTGAAGAATTGTTGAGAACTCGATTTCATCAGATTTTTTTTTTAAATTTCAAATCCGTATGGACTTATTTTTACATTTTCATTTCCGCAAAGCTGGATAAAAATTTTGCTGTATCCGAAAGGGTAAAACTGGAAATTTTATCTAAACATGTTTTTATTTTAACCAATCTGGATAAAAAATTAAAGTCATTGGAAAAATAAAATATATAAATCGGATTGGGGTAGAAAAAAACTCAGTATGGGGTTTGGAACAAAACTTATGCATTCCTGTTTAGAGGAACTTCGGTGAATTGTTTGAATGGTCTGATGTGTATGGTATCTGGGGTTTAAAACTAAAGTACCTGGGTTCAAGCCCGGCACAGGGAAAGTCTTCAATCTATATAATATATGTGTGATAAGTATAGAAATTTATGAATTATAATTTAATAAATTAAAACTAAAATAGGGAATAATATAAGAGAAGAATAAAAAATAAAATATAAATCACCGTCATCAGAGCCTGCTTTGGGGGGAATTTGGATGTGAAAACATCCACAAAAATAATATAACATTTGTTATATTATTTTTTTTTTTTTTTGTGAAGACCTATAAGCCGAGAAATTCCAATAGA
This sequence comes from Chrysopilus asiliformis, assembly GCA_964034945.1. Lineage (NCBI taxonomy): Eukaryota > Metazoa > Arthropoda > Insecta > Diptera > Rhagionidae > Chrysopilus > Chrysopilus asiliformis. Next base: position 43,863,799 of record OZ035961.1, read on the forward strand.
ATTTAATGCTAGAAGGTCACGTAAAAATCATGAATCAGAAATAGTGCAATGGTTAAACACAAAATAACCTAATTTAAAAATTATGAATCAGCAACTCAGCCATAATGAGAGAAATGGTTTTATTTAAATCTACCATCATAATCTCACAAATGGTGTAAAAAAAATCCAACATTTGAAGGGTTTTGGTTCGCGTAATTTTAAATAGATTTATGTTAAATTCCAAATGGATTTTTTATAAACTCCAAATGAATAATTTTTAAACCCGAAATGCTCCAAATTTAAACACCAAAGTGGAGTTTAAAAAAGCACCTGATGGATTCTTTTATTTATTTGTTAGTGTTCGTTCCAATGGATAAAAATCAGAGTTATCCAAACGGTGGGACTTTATTGAGACACTTTTGGAGTTAAATTCACACCGAATTTTTATGAAAATAAACGATCAATTTGGTCTCAAGTTCATTATCGCTACATTATCGCTACATCTATTCTTTACATTAGCTTTGTCTAAAAACTAGCAAAACATCGACTTATCGAGGGTTTAAATTCGAGTTTTCGAGGGTCAAGTTCAAGTTATCGAGGGTTAAATTCGAGTTATCGAGGTAAAATAACATGAAATAAGAGGACAGTTCAAGGGGACTGAAAAATCTTTGAGTTATCGAGGTTCGAATTATCGAAGTTGTTCTGTACTGTTTTCTGATTATTAAGGTTTTTCATATGTGTTTCATATTTTCCACTATAATAAAACTACCATGATTAAAATGGTTGCAAGAACAAGTATTATTGCAATCATTTCTTAATTCAAATTAAGTTCGTTTGAAAAAATAAATCGCTTTCGTAACTTTAGACCAAAACATTCTAAATACAAACAGAGTATTTACAGACAGAATACTTTTCCTACGCGATATGGAAAAGTCACATTTGCGAAGAAACTCTTATAGTAAAAGTCGCCAATTCGTCCTCCACATATCGTGCATAGATATGGTGACGTGTTGCAGAAATCTGCCATAGATACTATCAGTTATGTATATACCTATCTACGCCACTCTCCTATAAAAGGTACACAATGAGACACAGGGTGCTTGGGCGGTGCGGTATTTGCCATCCTCTCAACATTTGTAGACATAATACTATCATCCAATGGATATAATGATGATACGTTGAACGTTAAGGTAGTAAACCAAAGCGATGAACCGTGAATCGCTGCATGACCAAGCATTCAGCAGCTGAGCCGAGACTCCGTTCCATCTGCAACGAACAGAAACCATATAGAAGAACAAGACGATAGCCAGTCACACGGAAGTCAATTTTAGGTCACTTTCACCGGCAAGAAGTTCAGCTTGAATTGGCGGAAATGGAGTGGCAGACTTGGCGTAGAGCGTAGGAACAACCATCGACGTCTTCCTCTACCTTCGTATTCGTCTTGGCCAATTTGGATCATGTCTTCGTCGGCTACCTACAAGAAATGCTGATGTTTCGCCAAGATGACTTGTACGTATAGCTAACGCTATTAGCCACTCTGGTTCCTATACACAAATCTAATAGACGGAGCTATGCTATTATTGAATCTTCCTCTTCATGTGCTTTTCCCCCAGTTTCACGTCAATTTTATGCCATTTTAACAGCGATATGACTCACTTCCATATGATAAAATCGTAGAAAATGAATTTTTCCTTTTGTTTTCTTTTCCCAACTTGGCGTCAGCCAAAATGAAAAATAAAATTAGCAAATCAAATCATCAAAAATATTCCGTTCATTTGGTTAAATTATTGTTATTGTGTGCTGCTGCATTATTACTGGATTTATTTCTTTCTTCATTTTCTCAGGTATTTTTTTACACGCTAAAACTTCTCTTCCTCTTTGATGTCGTATGAAATTAATGTTGGCGTTAACAAGACACCAAAAAACAGAAAAACTTTCGATTTTACTTTTCTTTTCATTTTATTTCTTAGATCTCTTCCGGTTGTCTATTGAATCCAGCACTTTCTCCATTTCTTTTTACAAATATATAAAGTTAGTCGCTCTAATTAACCATTTCCCCAAAGGAAACTAAACACCGTCATTATAGAGATAGAAAGATGGTATTACAAGCCAACTCAATTTAGAAATGGACACAAAAAATTGAAATGCATCGTCATTATTAATGTGAACAACATCCCACACATCTATAAATTACGCCTTTAACAATAGTTACGACTTCCAATTGTCTATTTTAAGAGAAATCTTTCTTTTTACGTTTTAATTCTTTAATTTCCCTAAAATCGAAAGAAAAATTAGAGAACGCTTTTGTCGATGCCCGAAACAATGCAAAAATTTGATATCGTCTTGATTAAAATAATTCATTCAGTGTGTTTAAATAAGAGTTAAAGGTGCAAAACAATGTTTTTAATGACTAAAATTATATTTTCATTCTTTACATAAAAATTGAAAAAATGCAAGTCTTAAATTTCGACCCTTCTGCAACCACAGAACCTCAAGAGAAACCGATTCAAATAGACTGGCAGAAAGATAATTTTAGCGCAACATACAAGAAATAACAATTAAATCTATGAAAAAATGATTCCATGGGGTTTTAACATGATTAGAATATATTGCACTGATAGAAATCATGACCTCTGCTGATGCAACGAAAAACCTTACAAATGTGGAAATTCATGTCTGATTCGCAAACCAAGTAAAAACTGTAGGTGAGAACAGCAGAAACGCAAATTCAAAAGAAACGCAAATCACCACGATGAGTCCGAACCAGGGGGTGGAATCGCGTACGGTGACAAGTGATAATAAATCTGTGGTCACAAGGAAAAACCGCTTAAGTCGAAAAAGCGTGTTTTGAGTAATTTGGGTTTAAAGTTTTGATTATTTTTGTTTTGCAAGCAAAACTGCCTTAGGTTATATGGTTTTTGCTCTGCCATTCCTCAGAGGGGTACAGCATGAAAACCAAACTTTGACAGAATATAGAACTGGATAAGGAGAATTCAAATATGCACTAACCTTTGAAAGCACATAACTCGACTTAAGCGGTTTTTCCTTGTGACCACAGAAATGTCACCCGTCAAGTTTTCGGGACTCGGTAGTGCGAAAGTATTGCAAATTTTAATCAAAATGGTATCACAAACCGGTGATACTCGTGTAGTTGTCACTTTTTATGTTGATAGTTGCAATCTTATTGAAGTCCGAGAAATTGACGAGTTGTGACGGACACCACTTCAGGAGATTGGGATAACCTCCCACAATCTTCGATGAAGTGGCGCGGAGGCGGCGTGAAAGAGACGGGCATACCGATAGCGTCAGCTAGCTCAATCTGGGTCGTGGGTTTTGTCTCTTCACCGCCTACCACACAATAAGTGGTATGCCGGGGGTAGCAGAATGACGAGAGGGAGAAGCTTCTTAGGGCTTCAATCATTCCTGGTAGCTACGGACGAACTGAAAAAGGGGAAATTTAAAGGGAGAAAAAGGAGGACCACGACGGGAGGCTTCCCACCCCAATTTAGGCGTTTCAGCCCAAAACCAAATAATCATCGGAGCCTCTGTCCGATGAAACCCTATAAACAACAATCTTAAAGCGTCACAAAAGTTAAAATTTGTACTAAGTCATCTTCGAATTTGTCAGCCAAACCTACCCTTTACCCCGAAACCTCCTCCCAAAAGAAAACTTAAACTGGCATTTTAATTATTTTCGATTTTAATCGCGCGAAATCAAAATCGCCATCTGAAAATGCAACGGAGAAAACAAAAAGGAAACTCGAATACTTAAATTCATCAAAATAAAGGCTCTATATTTCGCTTTCTTTTTCATTACCTAACAAAATTCAAATAATCTTAAATTTACCTAAAGTGGCCACCTACTAAATATTTGTAATAACAAATTTAATATATATAATATAATTCAACTAAAACAAAAAAAAAATGATAATAATAATTAAAGAAAAGGTTAGTGAACCCTGAATGTTATATTTTCTGTCTTATATTTAATTTTAATGTTAGTAATAAGTATTTATTTAATGATTAATTTATTTATTCGTAGAAAATTATGTGTTCTCGTTTTGCATGAATTTGTATGTGTGAATGAATCCTTAGTCGTGAAGATTTTGTTGAATGTTGCTTGTTGGTTTGATTGTGGTTGACTGCGAATACATGCCGAAAACAAGGATCTTATGTTGTGAATGTGTTAAATTGATGTATGCGGAATGTGAATTTTTGCGAAGTATGATATTTTATGTTGAATGTAAGTTCCAGAATGTAAGTTATGTTGAATGTAAATTTTAAGTTGAATGTTTAGAATTTTTATAGTAAAATCGTTGATGTTTGTGTCGTAAAAATATGTTGCATGCAGCCTTGTCATGTATGCGTGAGATCCTTGTTATTGTAGAGATAATCGTCGATTTTGTCCCCGTAATAAAAATTTAAATGTAAGTACTTACAATGTGAAATGTTATGTATGAGCATGAATGTGGATGTGTGTGTTTATGGATGAATGAAATGAATGCGGTGAATTTCTGGTTGTTGATTGGTGTGAGTGATTTCTGGATGAAAATTTTATGTTGTAATGTTTTGTAAGATCTGGATGCCTGATGAATGAATTTATGATGGATGGATGTATGTTGAGAATCTGGATGAATGTTGAGAATCTGGATGAATGTTGAGAATCTGGATGAATTTTGAATGAAAGTTGAAAACGTGGTGAACTAAAGGTGAGTACTGGAACGAATGGGTTAATGTTGATGTCGTCGAATGTGAACTTTATTGTTTTCACGTCCAGGTATCGTTTTGATATTTATTTGATTTGTTAGAATCTTTTAAAAATTTTTCTGTTATTAACACTTTTAGTTAAATTCATGTTTTAGGTTTTAAATTTGCACCAAACGAGTTTTTAATTTGCATGAAACGTAGTTTTAAGTTTTAAATTGACATGAAGCGTAATTTTAAATTTTTAATGTTGCACAAAACGAAGTTTTAAGTAGTTAATTTGCATGAAACGTAGTATTAAGTTTTAACTTTGCATGAAACATAGTTTTAAATTTTAAATGTGCACTAGTTTTAAGTTTTTAATTTACATGAAACGTAGTTTAAAGTTTTAAATTTGCACAAGACGCAGTTTTAAGTTTTTAACTTTTGTAGAAAACGACGTTTTAAGTTTTTATCTTTGCATGAAACGTATTTTTAGGTTATAAATTGGTACCAAAACGTAGCAATAATATATTAATTTGCATGAAACTTAGTTTTAAATTTTAAATTTGTACCAAATGTAGTTTTAAGTTTTATATTTGCACCAAATCGTAATACTAAGTTTTAATTTTTTTGTTTGATATTTATGGTGAATTTTAACTTATTATTATTTTAGTTACAATTTTATATCGAACTTAAGAACAAAACTAAATGAAAACACAGAGCCTTTTAAACAAAAAAAAAACTTTAATTTCGCGGGTTTAAAATTAAAAAGAAATCACGGCATCCTTTACTTTGCTCTTAGAGCAATTTTCAATAAAAAAAAAAAAATCGATTCGATCGACTTCGACGATCATCAAACGGGGACTGAATTTTTCAAAAAAGGAAAGCCGCCTAGCGTCCGATAGATCTCTATTGTTTCCTTGTGCAACAATGCCTTTATCGATTTCCGTTGTCGTTAAGTACATTGTTGGTCAAGGAATCAATATTGAACAATGATTGAGAAATTTGTTACCAACGCGATGATTTATCGATGTATAATCGACGCATTTTATCGGATGACCAAAGCAGGGATTGTGAACCTAATAAATTTTGGGTTATTTTAATTTAGATTTTATTTTTTTCGTTTCCCAGAACCGCGTTCATTACAACATCAGTGACTTATATTACCTCCTAGGTGATATAAGGTGCTGAAAAAAGAACGGCGGTTTAGCGTGAAGGCCAACGTGTGGCTCGACCACGACCCTGTGAAAACCGAGTCTCATGTTCGAAACACTAGCCGGGCCGAAAGTTTTCAAGTGTTGATAATTTTGCTGGAGTATTATTCGCAACAGGTTTCAGTCAAATCAGGTAAATGTCAAATCCGAGTGTTGTTGAAGCAGGTAAATGACAAATCAGAGTAGTGTTAAAGCAGGTAAGTATATGGTCACATTAGGTGATTATTGACATATCTGGTGAGTATGTGGACAAATCTGGGTAAAGGATTGGATGACTCAATCTTTCGGTCTTACCATTCTAAGACTCTTTGGGTTACATATGGTGACTAACAACCCTATTAACCACTAAGACTCCAGCATCTTACAAGAGCCGCACCGTATGCGACATCTCCTTTCATCTGGCTCATCCATGCCAAGACAAAATTTAATGCCAATTGGCTAATAAGGGGGAAGGGGAATAAAATTGGGAGAAGGTGCAATAAAACACGTAGCACCTGAAACTGCCTTGCGCAGGACGATCAAAAAGATGGTCTACCGCAGTAGAACTTAAGCGGAACGGCCATCGCTAGTTTAGGGGTGAAGCCCCCGGGATTCCTTTTTAGGGATACCCAGAGATCAAATTAGCAAATCAAAAGAAAATTAAAAATTGTTCAAACTTTGAGATCTTTAGCGTGAATATTACCGACATATTTACCATCATCATCTTGTACCCGGTAAATAGAATTACCTATGGACTGAACAATCGTACATTTTATGAATTTGGGAGCAAGTTTCGCGTTGAAGTTGTGAGAGGCTCTGCTCAAAAAGAAATTTTTGCAAAATACTTTTTGCCCTAAGCATCCTTATTTGCCCCCTTCCTCGTCCTGGGGGTTTATGGACAGAAGTTCTATGCATCGTAGAAAGGATGCAATCTAGCAACTATAAAAAAACGAAACGCAAAAAAAAAAAAAAAAAAAAAAACGAGAAATGTATCTAACACTCAAAAAAAAAGATTGTATATGGAAAAGTATAAGAATTAATTACCAAACCAAATGTGAAAGAATAATAAAAGGAAATTCTAAGAAAAATTCCAATAGCTTCGCGCCAAAATTGAAAAATCGAATAGTCTATACTTCAAATAAAAAAGTATTTAAATAATTAATAAAGTTTTGTGTGCCAAAATTATTAACACAAGTAGCAAATCTAATAAATTTTCGTTATTTCACGAAAAGGGATGATGAATTAAATTAAAAGAAATTTAATTCATAAAAATTTCGTTTTTTGGTAACAAATCTATCAATTCATAAATCAGGAGGGAAAGTATCGGGATTCAAGGCAGGCCGGACTGACAATGACTTTTCGACAACAAATGTGACTTAGACACTAATGAATTCTTATTTTATTTTATTTTATTTTTTTTTTCTTTTGAAATTAAGTGATCTTAAGTAACCCAATCGAGAATTTGACACCGTTCAAGGAGAGGAATTCGTTTCTTTAACTTTTTAAAACAGAATTGTCCATCATCGGAATCGAGCGTCATCTAATCAATTTGGTCACCTCTTCGTCTTTGAGTGGGAAGATTAAACCATTAGCTCAATCTTCAGCTCAAAGTTTGTGTGTGGATTGAGGTGCGTAAACGCAGATCTAAGATCCCTTCAATGTCACATCACACTCGCAATGACCGGCTCCACTCCAATGAGCTTCAGAGAATCACAACCCCAATAGAACGGTCAGTAATCAAACCCGTGGTTTTAATGTACTGTAGTCCAATTCCGTGGACCTGGGAATCACTGAAGACATTTGGTCCTTCCTTTAAGAAAATGTAGTGTCTAATAGCTGAATCAATTACGGGAAAAACAGACATTTGAGACAGCTCGGAGAGAGAGAAAATCTACAAGAGCCTATCCGTGAAGGATAGTACCCGTTGGGCGCCATATTGTGACGGACACCACTTCAGGAGATTGGGATAATCTCCCACAATCTTCGCTGAAGTGGCGCGGAGGCGGCGTGAAAGAGACGGGCATACCGATAGCGTCAGCTAGCTCAATCTGGGTCGTGGGTTTTGTCTCTTCACCGCCTACCACACAATAAGTGGTATGCCGGGGGTAGCAGAATGACGAGAGGGAGAAGCTTCTTAGGGCTTCAATCATTCCTGGTAGCTACGGACGAACTGAAAAAGGGGAAATTTAAAGGGAGAAAAAGGAGGACCACGACGGGAGGCTTCCCACCCCAATTTAGGCGTTTCAGCCCAAAACCAAATAATCATCGGAGCCTCTGTCCGATGAAACCCTATAAACAACAATCTTAAAGCGTCACAAAAGTTAAAATTTGTACTAAGTCATCTTCGAATTTGTCAGCCAAACCTACCCTTTACCCCGAAACCTCCTCCCAAAAGAAAACTTAAACTGGCATTTTAATTATTTTCGATTTTAATCGCGCGAAATCAAAATCGCCATCTGAAAATGCAACGGAGAAAACAAAAAGGAAACTCGAATACTTAAATTCATCAAAATAAAGGCTCTATATTTCGCTTTCTTTTTCATTACCTAACAAAATTCAAATAATCTTAAATTTACCTAAAGTGGCCACCTACTAAATATTTGTAATAACAAATTTAATATATATAATATAATTCAACTAAAACAAAAAAAAAATGATAATAATAATTAAAGAAAAGGTTAGTGAACCCTGAATGTTATATTTTCTGTCTTATATTTAATTTTAATGTTAGTAATAAGTATTTATTTAATGATTAATTTATTTATTCGTAGAAAATTATGTGTTCTCGTTTTGCATGAATTTGTATGTGTGAATGAATCCTTAGTCGTGAAGATTTTGTTGAATGTTGCTTGTTGGTTTGATTGTGGTTGACTGCGAATACATGCCGAAAACAAGGATCTTATGTTGTGAATGTGTTAAATTGATGTATGCGGAATGTGAATTTTTGCGAAGTATGATATTTTATGTTGAATGTAAGTTCCAGAATGTAAGTTATGTTGAATGTAAATTTTAAGTTGAATGTTTAGAATTTTTATAGTAAAATCGTTGATGTTTGTGTCGTAAAAATATGTTGCATGCAGCCTTGTCATGTATGCGTGAGATCCTTGTTATTGTAGAGATAATCGTCGATTTTGTCCCCGTAATAAAAATTTAAATGTAAGTACTTACAATGTGAAATGTTATGTATGAGCATGAATGTGGATGTGTGTGTTTATGGATGAATGAAATGAATGCGGTGAATTTCTGGTTGTTGATTGGTGTGAGTGATTTCTGGATGAAAATTTTATGTTGTAATGTTTTGTAAGATCTGGATGCCTGATGAATGAATTTATGATTGATGGATGTATGTTGAGAATCTGGATGAATGTTGAGAATCTGGATGAATGTTGAGAATCTGGATGAATTTTGAATGAAAGTTGAAAACGTGGTGAACTAAAGGTGAGTACTGGAACGAATGGGTTAATGTTGATGTCGTCGAATGTGAACTTTATTGTTTTCACGTCCAGGTATCGTTTTGATATTTATTTGATTTGTTAGAATCTTTTAAAAAATTTTCTGTTATTAACACTTTTAGTTAAATTCATGTTTTAGGTTTTAAATTTGCACCAAACGAGTTTTTAATTTGGATGAAACGTAGTTTTAAGTTTTAAATTGACATGAAGCGTAATTTTAAATTTTTAATGTTGCACAAAACGAAGTTTTAAGTAGTTAATTTGCATGAAACGTAGTATTAAGTTTTAACTTTGCATGAAACATAGTTTTAAATTTTAAATGTGCACTAGTTTTAAGTTTTTAATTTACATGAAACGTAGTTTAAAGTTTTAAATTTGCACAAGACGCAGTTTTAAGTTTTTAACTTTTGTAGAAAACGACGTTTTAAGTTTTTATCTTTGCATGAAACGTATTTTTAGGTTATAAATTGGTACCAAAACGTAGCAATAATATATTAATTTGCATGAAACTTAGTTTTAAATTTTAAATTTGTACCAAATGTAGTTTTAAGTTTTATATTTGCACCAAATCGTAATACTAAGTTTTAATTTTTTTGTTTGATATTTATGGTGAATTTTAACTTATTATTATTTTAGTTACAATTTTATATCGAACTTAAGAACAAAACTAAATGAAAACACAGAGCCTTTTAAACAAAAAAAAAACTTTAATTTCGCGGGTTTAAAATTAAAAAGAAATCACGGCATCCTTTACTTTGCTCTTAGAGCAATTTTCAATAAAAAAAAAAAAATCGATTCGATCGACTTCGACGATCATCAAACGGGGACTGAATTTTTCAAAAAAGGAAAGCCGCCTAGCGTCCGATAGATCTCTATTGTTTCCTTGTGCAACAATGCCTTTATCGATTTCCGTTGTCGTTAAGTACATTGTTGGTCAAGGAATCAATATTGAACAATGATTGAGAAATTTGTTACCAACGCGATGATTTATCGATGTATAATCGACGCATTTTATCGGATGACCAAAGCAGGGATTGTGAACCTAATAAATTTTGGGTTATTTTAATTTAGATTTTATTTTTTTCGTTTCCCAGAACCGCGTTCATTACAGAGTGACAGTCACTATCAACTTTGATCGTATGCAATTCCATGTCTTTGTAATTGAATGGGACACTACATGTGCCGCCAAATATTGTTAAAAAATATATCTAAAAATAGTTAAAAAATATTGTAAAAATTTGTTAAAAAATTTTTTTGAGAAAAAAAAAACGAAAATTTACTCGTTTTGATACAAGGCAGGTGAAAAAGTATGCAACATATAGAGGCGTTATTGCATTAGTGTGCAAAATGTAAGCATGGGTGGATTTTTTTTACTTGTTTTTTGATGACTTCTCGGGTGTGTGAATACACTGCAGTGCAAAGAAAACGCCGAAATTGTGAAGTAATGCAACTAATTTTGATTCTCAATTCTCAGGTTATCGTAAAATCTTCTTTGGAGGTTTTTTGTACGCAATCTTTTCACCGACCATTTAATATTTTCACCATTTTTAGATTTTTTAACATATTGCTTTTTGTAAATATTTAGAAAAATTGTTAATAATTGTATGAAAGTAAAAAATCAACCTGAAAAACAACCAAAACAAAACGACCAAAAATTGTTAAAACTTGTGATTTAACAATTTCCTTGTGATTTGGTGGCCCTACTCCAGTCAGTGACGTGTTAGTAGTCAGTTGGAGGAAACTCAACCTGTCGACTCGAAAGTGGCTTGAGTTACCAATTTTTAGTCGAATTGAATCTGTCAAAGGTGTTTTCTTGTGTTTTCTTCACTAGAACTCAATATTTCAAACCTGTATCAAGATATACCGTTATTTAAAAAAAACAGTTTTTTGCGATTCTTTCGAAAAATAACGGGTTTTCGATGGTTCATTGTACATTGTATGAGATGGATTGAAGAGAATAATTTTTGCCACAATTTTGTCTTTTATCCGCTGTGCATTTTAGGTATACTATCGTAAAACAAAATAAAATATAAGTGTTTTTAGTTCAACTTGTGTAAGCCGGAAAAATTTCCTGGTCCCACGCGAATTCTGGTTGTACAGGTTTCACTGCATTTTTTTTTATTCACACATGCAAAGCAGGGTTTAAGCCCAATTCAGACTAACGATTGCGATAACGATTGAGCTTCCTCGACCAATGAGATCAAAGTTTCCATTTCCCTACTGTTGAAACCTTTGATCTCATTGGTCGAGGAAGCTCAATCGTAAACGCTATCGTTAGTCTGAATTGGACTTTAGAGAAAGTCAAATAGTGCGGGGCACGAGGGTGTCAGAGTGCCTTCACGAAGAGAAATCCAAATAGGAATATACGAGACAGTGGACTCTTCTGCAATGATACCCTAAAGGCCTGTATCCACATGGAAGTTTATTTGCAGAAGTCGCTTCCAGAAGAGATTTCTGGTGTCACAACTTCTGGAAGTTCACTTGCAGTTAGTGTTTCCACGGGAAAAACTTCCAGAAGTCTCTGCTAGAAGCGACTTCTGCAAATAAACTTCCATGTGGACACAGGCCTTAAGAAGTCCTATAACTTTGAGAGAATTTCCTATTTTTTGGAATGAATTTTTCTTTAGCTGGGAGTCATTGCTATTCTTATTTTTTGTAGGAATCTGTCGCATTATTTCTCTCCCTGTTAAAGCCGATTCTGCAGAAATGTCGATTTCGTAAATACAAAGAAAACTACCTAAAAAAAAGATGTCAAAGTATGTTTAAAAACATTTCGCTTGCAACAATGTCCACAAAATATTATCTGGAACATTCTCACTGAACCGAAACATGAAATAATTTTAAAAACGGAATAATAAATAATATTATATTGCAAATACTTAGGAAAACAAAACAAAAAAACAAATCTAGATCGAGATGAATTCGAAATCATGGTTAGTTGATGATGAGAAAGCGAAAAATTTTGCTCCAATTCGACAGAAGAAAATTGCTCAATGACATCACAGAAAATTTGCTACCATGCGACTAAAATTTAATAAAAGAGTAATAACCATAAAAAAATCTAAGAAAATTATTTGTTATTTCATTGTTTTTGCACATTTATCTAAAAGTTCCACAGAGTTAAGATTTTGTGGACAAGCGCAGATAATAAATACAAAAAAATACTTTCCTATTATTTCCTTCAATTTCTTAGGAAATTCGTTTCATTCGGACCAAAATATTGTTGAAATTTATTAAATTTATGGACAATCATATGACGCAAAGTATGCAAACAATGTCCAAAATTATGCAGTCATAGCATGAAAAAATGTTTTCAATGATTTTGAGAGCGTGTAAAATTTATAACACAATTGATCAGAAGATTTTTTTTCTTTAACCATGACTGCATTCGACATACTAGTAAAGGTATCTTTCGGTTTTTATTTTCAGTTATTTTCTGTTAATTATGCAATCAAGCGTTAATTGTGGGACACTGAATGATTCGACTAAGAATTGGGAAAACTGCTAACTTTTTTCTATCTAAAACAATGTCAATTCTTGGATTCATTGAGGGATGACACAGAAGTCAAAATAAATTTTTACTCTATATCATATACTATACATATAGGAGTATATTAGATTTAGTATACCGTTTGTAACGTATCGAATCAATCGTCCGATACAAAAACGAACTACACCAGGATGTTTGGAATGACAAAAGATTTTGATTTCCATCTGTCCGTCTTAGGGTTACGAGACTATGAAAGCGAAATAGTGCGTTTTGAAGTAAGAAAAGTGACTTATGTACACAAAAAAAGAGACACTTTTGATAAATTAATTTAAAAAAATGGTAAAAACATACCCATGGAAAAACACAGTTATATTTATTCTTGCCATTTTGTATGTTTATCTCAAACGTGAGTCTTTCCATCTCGTTTCAGATTGAAATCGCAATACCGCTGTAGGTCTGACTACTGTCACTTTTAAAGTGACGTCTGGTCACCCTAGTGTGTCTGGCTGTCTGCCCGTGAAATTTAGACTTGAAATTTTGTATAGTTGCGTTTCTCGTAAATGGCAAGGCTACGTTCTTGAATGGGCAAAATCGGACCACTCCTTCCCCCCTAGACATGGAATACTATTTCCGAATTTTCTCGAAAACAGTGCAACATTTCGAAAAAAGTATAAAGACGAAATGTGTTTAGAATATGATTTTACATAACATTCTATACATCAAAATCCCAATGGAGCACTCCTTCCCTTCTCCCCCACACAAATGAATTTTTTTTTTAAATTTTGTCTGTCCTCATATAGAATATTTGATGATTGTCTGGCAATTGTAGCAGTTTATCACTATATTCGTCCTCGTTAACTTCAAATATGAATTGAAATCACCACAAAATGTGTTCGTAGCGAGTGTATTTATACCAATAAAATTATTGGGTTTCCAATAAAATTACCCCTGGACTGTAGTCTGACAGCATTGTTGATTTTTTATCGCATGCTCTCACAGGTCGCGATAAACAAAAATAATAATAATTAAAAATTTGAAAAGGATGTTACGGTTAAGCAAAAATGGAATATTTGTATAAAATAGTTTTACTTTTTAATTTCTTATCGATTTTCACAATTTCACAACCAATTTAATAAAATTCTTATTATTAATAAAGTTTAAAGTTTGTTTGAAAATACATTTCAATAGTCCAAATTCGAGTAAATTAGAATTTCGGTTATTGAAAATGTCAGTTGTCAAGTAAAGTAATCATAGGAAGTATTAGTAGATTTCTTGCCTGCCGAGGTAAGAGAAGGATGGGAGAAATTATCCTACTTAACACGTTGATCGCCACGTGTCCACCGGTGGTCATTCTTTGAATTACACAGTAGACCGCGTGCTTACGAGCGGGTATTCCTTGGGTGACATTCTGGGACCAATATTTTTTTTTAATTTCCTTGCTTTATTGCAAGTACTACCAATTCCAAGTAAAATAAGTTTACATCTTTGGACCAAACTTAATATTAAAAACATTCAGGGTATTCACAGTCCTCTTTTAAATTGCGAGTAATTTTACCGCTCGGTAATTCAGTCAAATTTAACAGATTTTTACCGAGACGGTAACTTGGTTCATGTAATTGTAGACATGCCTTGAGTCGTGTTTTCCGGCCCGGTTATTCGGTATCAAGAATCAACCGCGAGTGGCGCTAGTAATGTTTTTAGTTGTCAAATTTTCTCGCTGGTTTTTTTGTTAATCTCATCGGACTGCAAATTTTTTCAATTTTGATAGCCATTGCCACAATAGAAATTCAAAAGAATACATCAAACATGGATTTAAAGGTATGTGACATATTTTACAATCAAATTCGCAATTCATGATTTGGTCACGTATCAAATAAAAGCGCTGTTCTCAAATCTGTGCTGTGGGATGTTCACAGCAAAATATTTTCAGTCTTTTAATATTACCGAAAACACCGAATACCGAAAATTAAAAGAGGACTGTGAATACCCTGACTGTTTTAACTTATTTTTCTTTGAATTTAATTTATTTTGCCAATTGCCTACGCTTTTAAAAATCTTAGTCTGTTTTCTTCAAAATTTCTTTTTCTACTAATCAAAACTGATTTTACAACATTGAATTACAGTGGAGTCCGCTTAAGAGCACTATAGCTTAAAAGAACATCCCGCTTAAAATCACAATTTCTTGTGGCATTTTCTTTTCTAGATTATTGCCGTACATTTTAATTTGTTTAAGAGAACACCGTTTAAGAGAACAATCCGCTTAAGAGAACAACATTTTGTGCGCAGTTTTTTATAACTCATACAAAAAAAATTCGTTTAAACGAACATAGCGACAAAACATGTGACTCTACTAAAAAAACGCCCATAACACATGTTTCAAAAATGTTTCATTGAAATCTCGTAAACAAATTTTTTCTGTTAAACAGAAAATCGATATATTGGATAAATTGAAAAGTGGTGTCAACAGAAAAGAGATATGAGTGCGGTATTTCTACATTATCAAAAATATTAAAGGCAGAAAATGAGTTGAGATCTATTGCTTTGCAAACGAAAAACCTTTCTTCTAAAGAATTGAAAAAAGGAGAATTAAAGATATATGTATTTTTACATTGTTCGTAAAATACATTATTTGGTTTTTTATTAATCTTTAGGTGCCTCGGAATCAAAAACACCGCTTAAAAGAACAACCCGCTTAAGAGAACCAATTTTGCTGACATTTTCAGTGTTCTTTTATGCGGACTCCACTGTATATGAAAAGCTAACTAGGATCAATTTTTTTTAAAGTGAATAAACGGTTTTTAATAATAGGCATTTTTAAGTAAATTAAGAACAAATGAACATAAATTAACAAAATATTTCTCAAAGCTATGAAAAAGGTTCCCAGTGGTGGTCACGATGTCTTGAAATGAAACACGTAGTGTGACCACGGGTGATCACGTTGTCCCACTATCGACATCCAATAATGACCACCGGTGGTCACTTGGTCCTCTGTTGGAAAATGTTCATTGGTGGGCACGTGGGGCTCAACGTGTTAAAAAATGATCAACTTAGCGACTATTCCAGAATCGATAATATCGAAAATGGTCAAGAATCTAACTGCTGGATGCACATAGACAGATCTTAACTTACAAAATTCAGAATTGCTAATTCTGAACAGCTAGAGTATTCAAAATATTTTGCATAAGTCGTTTCAATAAAAAAGACTATCAGGTAACGATATTCAATTTTTTGGGTCAAAATTGATTCCTCTAAATCGTCACACATTGCAAATGCTATACGGCAGCCTAAGCAATAAAATAAAATGTCAAAATATCGAAGAAATCAAAATAAAAAGTCAAAGTTCGATATCACGAAATGAAAAATCTGTTCACGAAGCATTTGGCATTTTACTTGATTTTAAATGCAACCAAAGTGCATGCAGTGCAAACATTTTACTTTTAACTGTAACTAAAAAAGAGACTTAAATGCAAATAACCATTAAAAGGAGGATAAGTGAAAGTAGTTTTAAAGGTGCTCTCAACGATGCTGTTGACGATCGTTTTACAAGAAGAACGAAAAAAAAACCACGAACCGGATTCATTTGATTGAATTAAGCACCGTATAAACATGGGAATCTCGTATTAAACCTTTAGGTTACGTTCTTTTTTTGTGAATTTGTAGCCATCTATCTGGAGCCAGAATAAGAGTTTGCAATTTACTTTACTCCAGTGTAGACATTTTCAAGCAAGAGATACGAAAAAAAACTACAATTAAGAAATCGAGTAAAAAGGAGAAAAGCCCAAATGGCATTTAAGCCGTGCCAGGCAATCTTATTAAAGAAAGGGAATGGATTTGGTGCATTTGCTAAGTGAAAGAAATGAAATCTTGATGATGGCTCACGGTGAAAGTTAAATTTGATACTTTGGTCATTATGTCTGCCATGGCATACACACCACTCGTACGTACATCGACAATGCTTGTTTTCACCTCAGCCAAGCCACATCATGGCGAATTGTATTCATTTGGGATCCATTTATCTGCTCATCAAAAAGGTGAAGTTGAATGGAGAAAAGTCCGATGCTGGATACTTTGGCCTGATGTACACATTTTGCATCCGAAAGTGAGTCAATTGCGTGATGTAGCTATCTTCCATCCATCCATCTATTCATCCATCTGTCCATCTATCCACACGTCTATAAAAGAGGCGTAAATGGACGTCTCATTGACTTTTATGCCGCAATAATGTTTTTGACCCAACTGCCTTTTAATTATGTTTTTTTTTATGCTGGGAAATAGAAGAATTCACTTTTTGCAAACGATTATTGTTCCATCATTATTAAGGTTATTTGCCACGGGTGATTCCATTAAGAGAAATGTGCCAAACATTTTAATTGAAAAATTAACGAGTTTTTAAATGAAAAATTCATTAATTATGCTGGTAGAAGATTCATATTTAAAAAAAAGTCACATTGCACGATTAATGTTTTCTCTGAAATTTCACTTACGCATTTTATACATTAAATCGAAGGTTCCCAAATCCGGACATATTTTTGGGGGTGCGGGAGGATTTTTTTGATTTTTGAGATAAAGTTAAAAATTCGTCTAAATTATACTTGAATTTGATCTCCTTTTCCTTGCACGTTCCATTCTGAAAAAAATTAGTTGAGCTTAGCCTACTCCAGACATAGAAATTCTGGGAGTTAATTAATTTAAGTTGGCTAAAAATTGCTAAATTTCGTTGCGGCAAACGACCATACGTTTCATTGGTGCCAACGGCTTTTAAAGATCAAAATTCAAATTCTATTTTAACCATGATATTGGGTTGGGGAAAAAAAATATCCGGCCTTTTTATTTAGAAGGAAATATAGGATAAATTTGCGACGTCTTCGCGATTCCAGTAATCTGTTTCAATCGTCCAATTTTTTCTTCCAAAAGGTTTTCGGATCGATAAGAAAGGAGTGAAAATACTTATTGAAATATCTGATATGAACAGCACCTGACTTTCTTATACAAAATCTATCTTTGTGTACAATTTGCACTATAAACCCGAATAATAAAATAATAATTTATATAAAAATATGATTTTTTTTTCAAAATCTGAAATATCTTGATAACCAATTTACAGTAAAAGGCAAAAATGTAGAAAATTTTAATATCTTTAATTCCACCTTTAACTGTTTTTTTTCGAAATGCCTAATGAAAATACAGTAACGTTTGGGGAAAAAAATACGAACAACTGAAAATGCAGGAGTGATATTCCATAACTTGCTTCAATCGTTTGTATCGAGTTAGAAGAAAAAGTAGTATTCGCTAACTCTGTTTTGCCCTGTCATTTATTTTGGTCGAAACAGAGACCGCGAATACTACTTTTTCTTCTAACTCGAAACAAACGCTTGAAACAAGTTACGGAATAACACTCCAGCTCTGCGCTCCGAAGTACACACACAATACAAACAAACCTGTAATACCAATTACGCGACTCCCTAACAGTATATTATTAACCATTCAGATTTAGGTTATTTGCATTTTTTGTTTTCGAAATGTCACTAAATGAATTAGAGCGTCGCAATTTAATTTGTAAATTCTGGTTCAAAAATCCAGAAAAATCTAAAAATGACATTTTTAGGCACTTTTTCCCAATGGGTTTCAAAAAAACATTTATTTATAAAACAATTCAAGCATTTTTAAATAAAAAAACATTGCGAGAAAATCGGGTAGTGGCAGAAAGTGCGCGTTGCAATCTAGCAAACTTCGGGCAAAATTAAAAGCTGAAATTGTTGGAAAAAGTGCAAAGTCATACAGGCAACTAGGACGCAAGTATCAAGTGGATCACAAAACGATCAAAAAATATTTAGGGGTCATGAATATAAACAGAAAAGCCAAAAAAAGTGCGCCATTAGTTACCGAACGTCAAAAAAATGTGATTAAGTCTAGATTGATGTTGCTGTCCCAAAATTATTTCTCTGTTAAATCTTCCTATATGTGTGTGATGGATGACGAATCGTATTTTACATTTGAAGGCAACGAATGGCAACAGCACTTATACTATGAGAGTGAAGGACAAAAAGCACCAGACAAAGTGAGGTTTCTTAAAAAGACAAAGTTTCCCGGCAAGATTTTGTTATGGGTCGCCATTAGCGAAAAATGTGTGAGCGAGCCAGTATTGTTGAAAAGCGGTTTAGCAATAATTAAAAACTGCCTACCAAAACTTCAAAAATTCATCGCAAAACATCACAAAACGGACAAACTGGTATTTTGGCCTGACCTGGCTCCTGCACACTACGCCAAGGATACATTGAGCGAGTTAAATCGACTTAAAATCGAATTTATTCCTAAAGAACAAAACCCACCAAATGTTCCACAACTGCGGCCCATTGAAAACTTTTGGGCGAATTTGAAAAGGAAGGTATACGCTAACGGTTACCGTCCAAAAAATTTAAATTCCTTAAAATACAAGATTAGGAAGGAGCTTAAGGACATCAACACGGAAGGAACTCGTCGGGCAATGAAGGAAGTTCCACTAAGGGTGCGAAAGGCAACTCGAATGGGGGCAATTTTTTTTTGTAAATAAAGTAGATCCACTAAGGTTTAAATAAAAAAAATTAAATTTGAAAAAAAGGGTTCTAGTATTTTTTCCCCCAAACGTTAGACTCGCGATTATATGAACATTCTATTATATGAACGGCTGTCTTAAATGCAGCTCAAAATTCCATATTCATATAATCGCGAGTGCACTATACTTGTTTTTTGCCATTTCCCATTTGACATATTTTTGAACTGACAATCGTTTATTTTGAATGTCACTCGATTAGATATTGAAAAAGTTCTAGAATTTATGGCAGAACGTACTAGAAGTTTATGTTATGTGCTCGTAAAATAATTCATAACATAATTTTATATTGTCATCACAGAATACGAATTTCAAAAAAAAAAATTTATTTTCATTCTATGAAGAAGAAATTTTATCGTCATAAAATAACATAAAATATCATTTTATGAAAAATTACAGAAAAGCGCCCATTATTATACAGCTAGTCGTTTATATATTTCCCTTATTGTTTTGGCCTCCTTATTTAATACGACTAACAATAAAACTTATTTCAAAAAACATTTGGTTATAGTCTAACGGTCCATCAACATAGTAATGAATCATTCAAGAACCCTATATTGTATATTCATATGCCTAATGCTAAGATAATGATTTTAATTGCATTTCATTTCGCAGGTGTAACTTCATCACTAATACGTACCACAGAAAGTGTAAAAGCTGCTAATAAAATACCTTAATTACAGTGAAAAACATAAATAATTGCATGACGTTTAAAATATCATTATCGAATGTGACAAAGCAATAAATTTCATTTATTGCGAAACACTTAAAACGCCAGAAATTGAAAAAGGCAATTGAATTTAATTAAGACTCACCCTACAATCCTTTAACCCTACATTGTGACGTCTCCTGAGAAAGGATCTTTAATCTAAAGATTCCAATGAATAATTATATCGACGCCTCCATGCAAGGCTATCGTAATTTGACTTACGACATTCTTCAATGTTGAATTTTTAATTCACTAAAAAATAAAACTCATTAACTTTTTTGAGATATTAAATATTCATAATAGCAAATTGAACAACTTTCTTCCAAAATCAGTAAAAAAATTAAAATTTCTCCCAATATTAACGTTTTATCGTACTTACAAAGACGTTAGAATTTTGACAGCTCAAGAGAAACACAATAATCTTGCACGGCGGCGTCGATATGTAGCAACGAAAAAAACATTTTTTTTTGCTCGAAAGTAAAACTAGATTTTTATATAAATTATTGGTTTATCACAGCTGACTGTTCGTTTTATTAAGCACAGTCAAAAACTATTCGCAATTCAAAAGCACAAAAAAAATATAGATTTATTTACTTACATAAAGATGGTCAAAAATATTTTTACGGTTTTGTCAACTCACCTGAAAAACGAAAAAAAATAACAAAATTATTTTAAACGTTAAAAACAAACAATTTAGTACATATACCTATGTATCTTAAAAACAATTACTAGAATTAAGCGGCCCCTACACGTTCAATCTTGCAGTCAATCATCGCATGCTGTGACAGCATGAACGTCTATGGTAATGCTGTCATGCCAAATTCCATGATTGCCAGCATGCTGGCCAATATCAAAATCATTTTGATATTTTCGAGAAGCTTTGTGAATGACAGCATGCTTGAACGTGTATGGCGAAGCTGTCAATCAATTCGTCATTTCAGCGTAATTTTTAGTAGTGAAAAGATGTCGCATATAAAAGACAGAGTTTTTTGGGAATCTTTTTCGAGTTATATAGACAAAGAAGTGAGTTGTGGATGACAAAAAGAGAAATATATAGGGACAAAATTTTTGAAATTCATATTTGTGCTGTGTGCTGTCGGTTTAGCTGTTTCGAATTAACTGATGCTTGCGCGCATGATTGAGCGTATAGTGCAAATAAGCTTTTTGCTGTGACAGCATGATTGACTGCAAGATTGAACGTGTAGGGGCCGCTTAAAGGCGTGCCCGAAATATATCGGGTCGTAACAATAAAAATTCGTGTTTTTAAGCAGAAAGTGTGCACTCTGAATGAGTAAATTTACTGAAGTAAAGCTCGAATTTGATAAAGAAAAGTTTACTCTACTCAATGGACCACATAACTCTACCATACATCAAAATAAGATTATTCGAATAATCTACCAGACGATTATTCGTAGACTTGCTTTCAAAACATGCCTTTTCCCCTACAAGAAAAACCAGCGAGAAATTTTTCGCTGCAACGAAATTTTTTTCCTAATGAACAATCTGCCCAATAGTGAAAATCGCATCAAAATCCATCCAGTAGTTTAGGAGATAGCAGAAGAGGGGATCAGAAGGGAGAAGAATATTGACAGAGATCATGGCGTCACTCTGATGAGATCCAGCCATTGATTCTCAAGATCGAAACTTGTTGGTTTCTTTCCAAAGAACTTTAATTTCATAGTATTCAATTGTGGCCATGAGAAACAGAAATCTGGTAATTGAGTAGAAATGGTTTCGATAAAAGCAAAAATATTCCAAAAATGACCTATAGCTCGAAAATTATCAAAATAAATAATAAAAAAAATCCTTAGTATCAGCAACGGATTCATAGAGCCCATAATTGGATATATATCGTCGATTTTAAGAAACTTGATTTTTAATTTCAGTATCTGATTTCTATAACCGGTTTAAAAAGAAATCTCTTATTCATTAGATTTCAGAAATATCTCTTATTTATTAGATTTAGATTTAAGAATATTAAAAAATTTAAAAAAAATGTGTTTTAGGCCCACACGCCACCACATGTTTCATAAATCTAGTAACATTTTTTCTCCGCATACTGTTCACATTTCTATGAAAATAATTCGAAAGTCTTTAAGCAATTACATAAATTAGAATAACAGAAAATAAAGAAATACAATGTTTCAGAATTTTCTCCTTTCGAAAAACATTCAGTCTTTCATCGAACTATAGTTAAAAATAAATAATGTATTTGTTACGTAAGACTCATAAAAAATGTAAACATTTGATTAATTCTTTGTGGAAATGTTTTAAATTTCTTGTACAAAACACTCTCTGGATGAAATTCAATCGAACGTAGATCGACATTAAAATTTGTAATTCAACTAAAAATGAATTTTTCAATGCATTTAGCAATTTTTTATTGGAGGGATATCATAACAAAATGGGCATAAAATTGATTAATTTTAATATTAGTTTGTTTTATATCCAAACAACAGAGTCAGTATCTCTTTCATCAGTTGAAGCTTGGTTGTATAAATTTTATTGAAATATCTCCCAAAGCTTGGGGGCTGATGCAGGGATTATTTGGGAAAATTAACATTTTAAATACATTCAACACATTTTTGGTCCGGCCAAACTGTGTCGTTCTGCGCCGTATATCGAAACGTCGCACACCATTCCAAGGGCTCAAAAAGCTGGCATTACCAGTACAGAAAATTTATTGCAATTACACTATAGTTTTAAAGACTAAAATGTTTATTTTAAACGTTTCCACAATTTTGTCATTTTTCAGAAAAAAAAATTAGTTTGCATTCAAGAGATGTCTTTAACCCGTTCGGTACATGTTTTTTTCTATGGGGGTTAAAAATACTCTATATACAAATTAATGATGTTTAAGCTATTAGTATTCATTTAAAACAAAAAAAATTAAAAATTTTTATGTTTTACAAATACGTCCACTGTGGTCCAGCTTTTTACTCAAAAAATCAAAATTGGGTCATAAATGCACTTAAAGGTGCACTGAATGAGAATAGAGTGTTGAAAATAAATACGTAATAAGTAAATTCAGATTTTTAACTGCGTTGCCATATGGCATCAAAATACCGAACGGGATAAGGAATGTTTTAGATATTGACCCTGCAAGAATGCGTATGTATTAATACTTTAACTAAAACATTATTGTATTAAATTTCTCAAAGTTTTTTTTAAATAAAAAAATCTGTAACTATGCCTGCGTTTGTTCGAGGTAGGGATTGCAAATTTACCGAACTTTGTCATTACCGGTAACGCGGTAAAAAAAATTAAAATTACCGGTAAACCGGTAATTACCGGTAAATTAAACATTTTCTAAAATTATTAGGAAATGCACAATATTATATGATAGAGAGGGTAAAAAATAAGAAATAATGTGTAATTGAAAGTATCCTTTATTTGTCTCCAGAAAACTAAAATATAAAACGCAATTAATATAATAATATTAACCCTGGACCCGTGTACTATAAAACTTCCATTTATCGTGTACTTGGGCACTCAGTGCCCAGATGCAATTCCAATAGAAAATGTATGGCGCGCGTTTGTTTAAAAACCATAAAAATTGGTTTATTCGTTAAACAAGTAGAAATACAATGGGAAAATATAATTTGCAAAAATCGACTGAGAATATAGACCACCTTGTAAGCTCGCGAATCTGGTACTCGATTTCTCCAACAAATCATGTACTCCACGAAAGAAAATGCAATACATGACAACAATACAATATAAATATTATAATATAAATAATATAACAATACAATATAATATCTGCATACAAGAAAAATCATAAAAGGGGAAAAACCCAAAGCTGTAATCAAAATAAAAACAAAATTCATACAAAATGTACTGACTTGGGCACTGAGTGCCCAAGTACACGATATTACGCTTTTTTTTGACAGCTTCCACAACCCCCCCGAAGATATGCAATTTGGATTTTTTTTTTGTTTTTGTACTCTAAATTTCAGTATCTTTCAGAAATATATTGCATTTCATCATATTCTTTATTAAAAATATGGTTAATTTCGGTTCGAAAATCGTTCTGGGCACTCAGTGCCCAGTACACGGGTCCAGGGTTAAGAATAATAAACCAAAATTCTCACCACTTTGTTGAGTTATTTTGAGAAGCTTGCTTATGTTTATGCAGTTATCTATTTCAAAAACTTTTTTTGCACAGAAATATATATTACTTACTGTACTTATGCTAAGAACATGCAAGATTTCATAGCTTACTAAAACAACAATTTGTTTTGAAAATACATTGCTTACTATGAAATTTTAAACTGCACTGAGAGAACAGAAATCTATATTTTGAGAGCCAATCACTAGTGTCAAATTCTGATATAGGCAGTGATGCTATATCGAGGGGAATTCCCCTTTTTGCGGGGAATTTGACTATAAAAATTGTTAAAAAAAAAGGGGAAAACGCTTCAAAACTAGGGGAAACGATTTACAACGAGGGGAAAATCTTCGCCTTTCAACTAAATCCGAAATACTTTTAAAAAATTACGGAAAAGTAAAAATACAAATAAATAAAAACAATTACAGTCCAATTCCTAGCTTAGGCAAAGGTAAAGAGTGAAGGAAATGCCCTTATTTAAAAATGCCCTTATGGAAATGCCCTTATTTTATTGCAATTGTAAAGTACACACCAATCTTTTAAACGAAAACACTTTAAGATGGCTTTGGAATGTACGTTTAACCGATTTTTCAGTGTAGGTACTTTTTAACCGCTTTGAAAAAAGCACATTAAAAAGTACCATTTCTCATCTTATTCAAATTAATTACTTTAAACTACTTTAAAAGACTTTGATGGAAAGTAGTTTCCATGAAAGTTCATTGACACATCTTTTTTGTTCGTTTTTCGGATTTCTTAAATATATTTTCAATAGAAATATTTTAAATTGCAAATCAGCAGAAGTGCTTTGTTTAAATTATGTAAAAATCAATTAAATCGGTACTTTCTTGGTCATCTTTAAAATTTGGCTTAATGTACTAATTTCGACTAATATTCACAAGAAGAATGCATGAACCAGTGGCAAAGTGCCCGGAATACAAAAATCGAGTTCCAGTCGCGACTTGATTTCGTTTTTTCCATTTTTTGATATTTTTATATTTTTTTAATTCTAAATATGGAAATATTTTTTACCGAATTTAAGGAGGACAGGATCATTTTAAGCTCAAAAGCAAAGAAACTACCTTAATTTACACATTTGTGACTTGCTTTGATTATTATCCAATTGTGAATCCCGGCTTCTTTTCATATCTTATTTGACGTTTGGTTGGAGACCCGTGACGTTGTTATCGGGAATACAATTAACGAGTATTTTGTTAAAGCTTTCCAAAATATAAAATTATTTCCTAATTTGTGCTCTTTTCTCTTAAAAGACTTTAACATGAGTTCAGAGGACAATAATTTTTGGTTTTAATAAATGAATTCTTTATTTAAAATTCGTTGTTTTTATAAGGGAAAAATGAGGGGAATTTCGTCATTGAAAAAGGGGAAAAAGGGGGATTTCGTCATTTGGAAAGGGGAATTTCACTAAAGGTACATAGCATCACTGGATATAGGGCTTTCCATATAGTCGAAAGACAAATGAGCGAAAAGCTTTTGAAAAAATTTCTCTCAATATCTTTTCTCTCAGAAATTTTTCAATAGCGCCTAAAGTTCAAGCGAGATAGAAACCATTCATGTTTAGTCTCGCTTTGTTTAATCTTATAATACGTAAAAAAATATTTATAATATGTATATAAATAACTGTAAAAAGTAAAAAACGCTACCGGGAAATTGGAAAACTTTTGCTCATACTTTGAGTTTGAAGTCTACTCACCAACGCTATAAAAAATTTTTTTTTCTCTAGTAATAATCATCCACATTAATATCATCAGGGTATTCACAATCCTCTTTTAATTTTCGGTATTCGGTATTTTCAGTAATATTAAAAGACTGAAAATATTCTGCTGTGAACATCCCACAGCACAGATTTGAAAACAGCGCTTTTATTTGATACGTGACCAAATCATGAACTGCGAATTTGATTGTAAAATATGTCACATACCTTTAAATCCATGTTTGATGTATTCTTTTGAGTTTCTATTGTGGCAACGGCTATCAAAATTGAAAAAAATTGCAGTCCGATGAGATAACCAGCGAGAAAATTTGACAACTAAAAACATTACTAGCGCCACCCGCTGTTGATTCTTGATACCGAATACCCGGGCCGGAAAACACGACTCAAGGCATGTATACAATTACCGAATTCGGTAATTCATTTTTACATGAACCAAGTTACCGTCTCGGTAAAAATCTGTTAAATTTGACTGAATTACCGAGCGGTAAATTTACTCGCAATTTAAAAGACGACTGTGAATACCCTGATTGACTTTAAATTTGGTTGAGTTAAAAGAAAACACTTTTAAATAAGTATAACATTTAATGTATTCATAACAAGAGTAGTTTCACGCCTCACTATAAAAAATAATGTTTTTACCGAATTTACCGGTAATGAGCTGTAAAATTACCGGTAAAAAAATTATGCATTTTCAGCCGATTTACCGGTAAACCGGTTTACCGTTTACCGGTATTGCAATCCCTAGTTCGAGGTGATTTTTTTATTTTTGTTGAAGCTCATATATTTTAGATTTACTACCCGTTTACACTTTTTGCACGAATTTACACTAATTTAAAGGAAGACGTTTGTTTAAATTCACAAGTGATTTTTTTGTTTTCTTTTCAAATACCCCCTTAAAATGGAAAAACTGAAATTGCAACTTTTTTAGAGATAATAATCAAAAGGAGAGAGGGTAATATGGACGAGAAATCAACCGAACTGTCCATCTAATGGCGAAATTCACATCAAAATTCATCAAGGGATTTATAACGCCACCCAAACGAATGAAAAGATATGAAATTTAAAAAAATGGAAACAATTTTTTTAAGTTTTGTTCACTGAACTTAGTTGTGCAAATTTACAACCCGAAAAATACTGCCTGTGAATTTATCCACACTTTTGGGTTGTTTGCGTCGCGTCATATAAAGGGTCTTTCAACAAGGACATAACAATTTTGTGTTTTAATAAAATCGCACTCTAAAACTTTTTTTATGATCTGGCAATGCTAAAACGTCAGTCAAGGTTTACATTTTTATCATGGTGAAGTTCACGAACGAGCAACGTTTGGAAATTATTAAAACTTACTACCGAAATTCTGAGTCGGTGGTCGCAAGTTTAAGAGCGCTTACTCCAATTTTCGGTCGTAATGGTCGTCCAGGCTGTGCGTGCTATAGTGGATAAATTCGAGTCAACATATTCACTATTGAATGTTCCTGTGCCAGTGAGACAACGCACCGGTCGAAGTACCGAAAATATCGCAGCCGTAAGTGCTTCAGTTCAAAATGAGCCAAATGAGTCGACTTCACGCCGTTCACAGGAATTGGGAATCTCTCAGTCCACATTGTGGCGAATTTTGCGTAAAGATCTTGGTCTACATCCTTACAAGATCAAATTAACTCAAGAATTGAAGCCTCTTGATCATTTGAAGCGCCGAAACTTCTCCGATTGGGCTCTAAAAAAGTTTGAAGAAAACCCTGAATTTAATCGAAAAATGATCTTCAGCGATGAAGCTCATTTTTGGCTTAATGGCTTTGTCAATAAGCAAAATATGCGTTATTGGACAATAACAAACCCTCATGTGCTTCAAAAGATTCCATTGCATCCACAAAAAGTGACCGTGTGGTGTGGATTTTATGCCGGAGGTGTGATTGGACCGTATTTTTTCGTTGATGAAAATGATCGCCATGTTACGGTCAATGGAGTTCGCTATCGTGCCATTTTGGAAGACTATTTTTGGCCAGAATTGGATGGACTTGACATCAGTGATATGTGGTTCCAACAAGATGGTGCCACATGCCACACAGCTGGTCAAACAATTGATCTATTGAAGGAGAAGTTCGTTAATCCTGTAATCTCGAGAAATGGTCCGGTCGAATGGCCACCTCGCTCATGCGATTTAACGCCGTTGGATTTCTTTTTATGGGGTTATGTTAAGTCGTTGGTTTATGCCAACAAGCCAACAACGTTAGAGGAGCTCAGGAACAATATCGAACGCGAAATTGCCAACGTTCCGGCCGATATGTGTGGAAGAGTGGTGGAAAATTGGCTCCAAAGAATCAATCAGTGCAATGCTCGCGGTAGCCATATGAACGACATCGAATTTCATACTTAAATGTAACATGTCCACCACACCTGGAATAAATTTCAGCCCGATATCTCAATTATTCTGTGTTTTATTTAAATACAAAATTGTTATGTCCTTATTGAAAGACCCTTTATATGCAATCATTCGCCGTGAGCAATCCGATACAAGTGAATAACAAATTGGTTTCAAGAGAATAAAATATTATTCAAATTACTGACCCCAAGGTTCTGAATAGATCGGAGTTTTTCGTCCAGAATTTTGGTACATTTTCCAAAAAATTCCGATTCAAATTTTAAGGAAAAAATTGAAAACGAATATCTATATTTTGAACTTTTACCCTGCCGGGTTGGCCCCGAACGGATCCACATATAATCTCGGAGACTCCACGTAATACACAAATATTTAACAACAAAACCTTTGATTTTAATGAAAAAATACCGGTAATCTATAAGTTAACGAACTTTTTTGTAAACCCCTTTGCAAAAAAAAGCTGAAAAGCTAATTTAGGTAATTTTACGAAGGGGACGGGGCTTTGAAAAGCGAAAATTAGCGTCACGTAGTTTATGGACAGCTCCTAACTTAACATCAAATTATAAATTTGGAATATGCTCTATAAAAAATTAAGCTTATCTGAGCGTCACTTTAAAACCTGTAGCTTGACGATCCGGAGCGAAAAAAATAGAACATATCACATTTTTTCGCCTTACATCAAATAAATCCTTTCACTCTTGATCCAATCAACCTAGTCACATTTGGTTTGTTCTCTGAAATGCTTCCTTCGCATTGTATGTCGAAACATGACATACGAAACATTTCACATTGAATTCTCTTGTTTTACACACGTTCCTTGGCGCGAATCCCATATAGATTGTATTGACAAACGGTTAACTTCTTCAAAGTAGCTAAATATCTCAACCTATTTTCATAAAAGGTGTTTTAACCTTACTAATATTTCGAAGCATATTCCATCTTATATGCCACTGCTACACTCAGAGAAAACTAGAGTCGATCAACTAGAATAGATTTTTAACCAAGTGAACGTTTCCCGTACTCAGGCGAACAAAGTTGACCTTCAGTTGGAGATGGGAATTTACAATACTTTACAACGTTTTACAATTAGTCCAGGTAAAGTTTAAGTAATAGTAGGGAAACATTTACACCGTGTGTACAGCAGTCAGAAATGAAGTATTTCCTGTCACAGATGTATTAACCCTAAAATAGCTGTAAACTTGGTATAAAAATTACCTACCGCAATTAAACTTTACTTGCCCCAGTTGGCATAGGTGCACAAAAGGGAACTAATCGACTTCCACAGGCCAACAGTTCACCCGTAGAAGTCGATTGGTTTTCGCATAAAAATATTCGGATGTAAGGCAAAGCGGGATGCCACGTCCTTCTTACGTCGGATGAACCCAATATTATAATGTTTACCTGTCCTAAGAAAATTGTACACCTGTTATAGACATAATCAAATTTACAATTTCTTACGTCTTACATTGTCGCAATTCCTGCCACAGGCAAACTACTATTGCAGGCTAATTTCGCTTGCTCCAATTTTTTTTCCTTAAGCTATAGCAAGTTCACAGATATCTGTAAGTAAGCAGACATCTAAAATAGGGCAACTTAGCCGGTACTAGCTAAAATAGTCCTTAAACAGGCTTACAACCTTTACTGCATTTCTCTCAGTGTACATATATGAAGTTTTCCACCTATCTTGCATCATACATTAAACAGTCGGATAGGACCGTATTGACGACGGCTTAAGCTGCAATGGTTGCACGCTAAGCCATCAGTTAACCAAAACAGTCTACCATCGAATACGGCCACAGCGTAATGGAGGAGCTCCCAAAAGGTAAATCAAACATTTTCTCAACTTACATGCATAACTCCATGCGAATTAAATACTAAGAAGTATACTTATAAGCAGTGCTAATACCAAAAGGTATACAAGACGGGACCAAGACTGGAACAGAAAGCATATCAGAATCAGACGCAGGGGAGTTTAGCGAGGCTACTTGGCGAAAGAACCCAGGAGCTCGTTGACTGTAGACAGAGTCGCGTATGTGGCATAATCATACTTACATATATGGCGCTTGCCGGTGGTGCTGCTTAAATTATGGAGAGTAAACATAACAACAACGCGCCATCAGATGGGTTACATTGCAAACATACATATATTACTCTTCTCATATGCGATTCGTTTAAATGTAAAATGAATGAACGTATTGACCCGATTGTCTAGTGACCCACTCCGAGATTTTCTCTTATTTCCTCTTTTGAAATGTTTTCCAACCGATTCTAAATCATAAACTGTGGCAATTTTCCAATGGGGTGATAAATTTTTCTTTTTCTTCCGTTGTTGTGGTGAATTTATGGTAAATTCAAATTAAAGAGTTCCAAAAGTCTGAAAAAAGTTTCTTTTATTTTTACAACAATATATGGGATAAGTATTACCATTGGTATGTATAATGAAAGCAAAAACAACCAATCCGGTTAAAAACTAATTAAATCGATATTTTAGAATTGAACAAAATTTATACATCACAGTAAAAATTAATTTACAATATTCAATGTTGGCAAAAATTGTGAATGCTGTGAAAATACATCATGTAGGGAAAATTTACATACCAAGCGCAAAATTACAACTCGAGAGGGAAAGGAATATACCCTTTGCCCCCTCCAGGGGTCCACAAACTTTGTATGAAACTTTTTTCTGGGGGGTGGTGGGGGGGGGGTGTGTGGTACCTCAAATGAAAGGTAATGAAGAGTACATTCCAAAAATATATAGCACGATGGGATTTCTTCCCTCACCCTTCGATTTACCCCACGAAGGGGTATAAAAGGGGTATAAATCGAAGGGCGAGGGGGGAAATCCCATCATGCTGTATATTTTTGGAATGTACTCTTCATTATCTTTCATTTGAGGTACCACACACCCCCCCCCCCCCCACCACCCCCCAGAAAAAAGTTTCATACAAAGTTTGTGGACCCCTGGAGGGGGCAAGAGGGGCGAGCGACAGCTAAAAATACCCATTTTGGATAGGGGATGCCTCCCTCTATCCCTCCCTATACACCAAAAATCTGTAGCGTCATTGTCGCTAAACTGAACTCTTGCCAAAATACTAAAACGTATGTCATTTATCGCGATCTGTCACCCATTTAGCGATCTGTCACCCTGACAAGGTCGCCGTAGAACATTTTTTTCTTAGTTGGACCAAGATCTAGATGCTGCAATAAATTTTGTCCCGTTAACTCGTCGTTTTTTTAACAACGAAACCGCGGTATAAAACGCGATCTGTCACCCATTTAGCACCACCTGACAAGGTTGCCGTAGAACATTTTTTTCTTAGTTAGATCAAGATCCAGGTATTCAAACATATTTCGTCCCGTCAACTGTTCGTTGTTATTTTTTTGTTCTACGGCTCCCGGGCTATGACTTGTCGAAAGAAAAAAATAATAATAAAAAAAATAATAAAAAAAAATAATAATAAAAAAAATAATAAAAAAAAATAATAATAAAAAACATAACAAAAAAAAATAATAAAAAAAATAATAAAAAAAATAAAAAAAAAATAAAAAAATAAAAAAAATGAAAAAAAAATGAAAAAAAAAATAAAAAAAAAATATGAAATTTTCTTAAAAAGAATGTTATCAGCTATCGTTGAGGAATTCTTTGAAATAACGGTATATCACGGCTAGAAATACGCAGACTACTGAAAAGGTTACGGAGTAAATCGCGAAAAACTAAATTGCGATTTTTAAAAAGCCACCATTTTGTTTACTTCCAGTAAACGGATTTTCACCAAAAGTTGATAGGATCATTCCATTCCAGGACCAAACATCCCTGTAAAATGTAATGGCTCTATCTCTAGTGGTTTTTGAACAATTTTGTACACAGGCTAATAGATTGACAGATTAACAGACATTTTTGTAATAATGCTCTAATCGACTCAGGAGTACTCGGGAAATTATGTTTACGCGAAATTAAGATGTCGAGATTTTTTCATAAATATAATACTTTGTGATACTTCCTATAAAAAAATCCTATAAAAAAATCGTATTGAGGCAAGAAAAGTATTATAATAAACGAATATATTTTGTTCCAGATTAAATTTTCCTAATCGGCGATGTGATAGAAAGTGTATAATGACTGAAACAATTAATTAATCAAAGATGTAATTAGAAGAATCAACAAAAGACAAGATAATAATGCTACAAATCTATCTGGCATATCGCTACAAAACCGACTCAAATTAATGTCATGCTCTGGTTTTGTTCTTATTTTAAGTTATCGCTAACAAACAATAAATAAAAAAAATCGTTTTAAATGCCAAATGCACCGTAATTATGCTAAAAACTGTGTTACCGACTTTAATTAGATCCAAGCGAACAAAGCTTGTTATGAACAACTGAAGCATGAATGGATGCAGTTTGATATCATCACAATATACTCTTCTATTATAATCATAATACCATAATATGCTGGGCATGTGATGTAAATAGTGCAATGAATTACTCATTCAGTCAGTCAATCATTGATAGTAAAGCATACTAGTATAGCATAACAGCGAGGGTTTATTTGAATATCATAGAATTTTATCAAGGGGGACTACTTTAGTTACCGAACACTGCTACTATCTACAATGTTGCTACTCGTTTTTTTGGAATGGTGGCGTCGCGGTATGACGTTCGAAATTTCCAGGGCATGAACAATAGCAAAATAGCTAGAGCATTGGCAGCATAACTCAATAGTACTATGAGGGTGTAACGATATTCATGTGGTAGCAACAGAAGCGGAAACATTATTTGTGTTCAAAACAAATGGATGTCTGATAACAAAAATAATGAAAATTTTGCTTGAACTTTTAAAAAGGTTCGTTGATGTGTGATACATGCATAATTTTCCCACACATTTAAATTTGTGTAAAAGAAAAGCAAGACAAATTTTTGTTATAAGAATACACCGCACTCAGAGAAAAAAGTTCGCCAAGTAGACTCGGATTTTTGGCCAAGTGAACTTTCTCCGTTTTCTGGCGAACAAAGCTCACCTATATTTGGAGATGGGAATTTTCAATGATTTACAACATTTTACAACTAGTCCAGGTAAAGTTTCAGTAACAGTGAGTATAAAGAAACATTTACACCGTGTGTACAGCAGCCAGAAATGAAGTATTTCCTGTCACAGATATATTGACCCTATAATAGGAATAGCTGTCAACTTTGTGGAAAAATTAACTACCGCAATTAAACTTTACTTTCCTCAGTTGGCATAGGTGCACAAAAGGGAACTAATCGACTTACGCAGGCCAACAGTCCACCTGTGGAAGTCGATTGGTTTTCAAAATATTTGCAAAACATTTTCAAAATTTTCGATTTTTTTTTCGCTTAACCTACAGCAAGTGCACAAATATCATCTGTAAGTAAATATACAACTCATATAAGTGAACTTAGCCGGCACTAGCTAAAATAGTTCTGCTGAAGTCTCCATTCCATTTTTTTTTGTGCATGAGAAGGTCGTACAGATCCACGTACCACAATGGACAAATTCTGGTTAGAGTACGTCAATCTTGGCAGACATTCTAACCTAACTTAACTCAGCAGGCTGAAAACCTGGCTAATAGTGTCCAGCCATGGAATTTTGTGATACAGTTCATACTTCTGAAAGAACTAATTTTAAGGATTTGTTAAAAGATTTGTTAAGGGCAGTAAAATATAAAATAGAATAGCAATTTCAGAAAAAAATCTGATATGAACAGCATGTGCCTTTCTTATACAAAATCTAGCAATTCACACGATAACCCGACGAATGAAAATAAAAATACGATTCTTTTTGCAAAAACTGCAATACCTCAATAATGGTAAAAGGTTATATCGATGTATGGTAAATGGCAAAATGTAGAGAATTTTAATATCTATTTTTTCCAAAAAATCATTCATTTAATATTTCTATTATCAGATTGATAAAATTTTTGTCAATTTGATAAAAACAATTTATTAAAATTTAACAACAGGATTTTTATCAACCATGGTTTCTCGTAGGGGTGATGAAATTTTTCAATATTTTATGTTAATCTGGAAATCTAGATCGTAAAAGAAAATGGACTGAAGCGATTGGATAAAGAAGTGGAGAAAGTGCTAATAAGACAATTTGTTCCAGACATTTTCCGGAAAAAGATTTTTTTAAGTGGTCGACTTAGTTTTTCGTTAGTATGCCCTTTTGTCACATAATCTTTTCGCCCGTACTATGAACAGTTTTTTACTAAAACAAAGATAAAATATCAGTTGTGGTCAACACAAAACTTTCTTCTACAAAATCTACGACCCTGGCGCAATTTACGCTAGAGCCCTGTCGCGTTGTCAACCTAAGACGACCTCCCAATAAATTCTTGGTTTATTCAAAAATATCAAAAACGTACAAAATTTGAGATAACTTGAGAACTGTAAAAGATATCAATTTACGGTAAATGGCAAAAATGTAGAAAATGTTAACATCTTTAATTATTCTTTTAACTGATTTGTCGAGAAATCGTTAGTTTGCAAATTATTCGCAAAAATATGATTTTTTACATATTAATGGAAATATCTCAATAACGGTAAAAGATAACGGATAACGGTAAGAAACAAAATTGTGCAGAATGCCATTCTCATTAATTCACTTCATACATTCAGTCAGCAAAAACCCGTTAATTTTCGAGATAATCGCAAAAAACTGTTTTTTTTTTTTGGAAATAACGGTTTATCTCGATAACAGGTGGAGATATCGAGTTATAGCTAAAGACAAAAGTGTGGGAAATTTTATTTTCTCCAAGTTTTGTCATACTTAAGACCACTAAAAAACGCGTAGTTTGGGAGTAAATCGAGAGAAACGAAATTGCGATTTTTGAAAAACCGCCATTTTGGATACTTCCGGTTAACGGATTTTCACCAAAAGTTGATAGGATCGTCCCATTTCAGGACCCAACATGCCTATAAAATTTCATGGCGCTAGCTCTATTAATTTTTGAGAAATCTTGTACACAGACTGACAGACTGACAGACAGAACGACATTTTTTTAATATGACTCCAATCGACTCAGGAGTGATCAGGAAATGTTTTTTAGGCAAAATTAAGAGGTCGAAATTTTTCATGAATACAATACTTTCCGTTCTACTCCGTAGAAGAAAGTAAAAATGCTCCACCATATTTGTGGTATTGCGCTTCATTAACTGTTATATTCTACACGGCCAAAATTTTTGGGCTAAATTTAAATCTTTTTGGTATTGTATACAGTTGCACACCGAAAAAAGATTAGAATTTAATCTCGCGAAAGATCATTTTTTCAAATTTTTTTTATTGAAATGTAATCCAAATAAGTTATGGATTTTAATACTTTTTTTTATTAATATTTCATGCGCATTATTTTTTTTAATGCAGTTTTGTATTATAAAGTAATGCAAATGGGCCGTTTTAAAAAAAAAAATTCAAATATTTGTTGAAATTTAATAGTTGCATTTTTTTAATGTTCTGAACCCGATCAGAACAAGCTTTCCATACAAAATCCTGCACCAGCTTTTCAGCTCGAACAGCGTTTGGAACAAAGGGAAATTTTATACGGTAATGTACGGTAATGAAATGCTGCTAACTTCAACATAATAAATCTGACATTTTATTCTCAATTGAGGATTTTGTGTTGGTGGTTTGTTGGTTCTGTTCGACAGCGAAATAGTTTTAATCATGGGAGATAGCGAATCGTGATTATATCAAGAAAATATAGCAGTAACGGCCTACTGATGTAACCAACATGAAGTTAGTTGCCATTCGAACTCGATGAAATTTCCCACTTACTCTGATCGTTTTTTTAATGTTCTGTGTTCTAGAACATTAAAAAAATGCAACTAATATTGTCATTAAAATTTGAATTATTAAAAAGGGGAAGTATTTAAAAAACAGTGCTTTTTTAAAACCACCGTTTTTTTTAATACTTATATACGCGAATTATAACGGAAGAGAAAATTTAAAAAAATATTGCAAAATAATACAAATTTTTTGAAAAAGTGTTGAATTCCAGAATTGGGATTAAAAGTTGGTACAAAAAGTATTAAAAATATTCGCATTTAATGCTGTTGGCATTAAATGTAATAATGTAATACTTTTTTTCAATCAAACTCTAAAAAAAATATTGAAAAATAATACAAATTTGATTAAAATGTAGTTAATATTTTGACAAGATTAAAATTTAATAAATAGAAAAAGCATTAAAAAATGTCGAATTCCAGAAATGGGATTAAAGTCCAATAATTTGTGTACACGGTTAAAATTATTGGACTTTTAATCCCGTTTCTGGAATTCACGGTCATTAACTCTCCGTCTACCGAAAAAAAACCTGCTAGAACTACCGTTGGGGTCAATTAGACCCCAATCGGTAATAAGCCATTTTCCTTTAGTTGTTATTAAAAATGTCTGAGTACACTTAGAAAACATAACAAAAGCTATAATTGCCAATCTGGCAATTATTGAAAACCCGTATGGTGATTTAATTGAACGGCGTATCAAAATTTCATTTGAATTCAAATTTTCCAATAAGATTTGTTTAAAACTTGTTCCAATCGGATTTCGATGTATGGGAGTTTTATGTAGAATAATATTCTAAATAACTTTTGTTCTTGCACTTTTTTGATTACATGTACCGTTTTTTAGATATTCGCAAAAAACATTTTCGTTCGTATGGGGGGGTACCCCCCCTAATGGTCCATTTTTGCCCATTAACGAACTTAGCCTCGCATTTTACGAAAAACGAATCTGCGCAAAATTTCAAGTCTCTAGCTCAATCCGTGCGCCCGCAATCCGCGCCACAGACAGACGGACGGACGGACGGACGGACGGACGGACAGACAGACGGACGGACATGCAAAATTCATTTTTTTTTATCATTCTAAACACACTGGTGTAATTCATTTTTGTGTGTGATGACGGGATCTTGGCGTTACAAACGGTAAGGCAAAGTTAATATACCCTTTGGTTTCACCATACGGGTATAAAAACTTCAATAATGTCAATAAATTCCAGCAAAATACAATGAAGAATTTTTAAAGAAACAATGTCAAGAGTTACAAAGTCCAAAAACTATTACGACTAGAATTAGAGAAAAATTTTATCGCTGTGGGGTCAAATTGACCCCAATGGTAGACGGAGGGTTAATGGCGATAAGAGGTTACCATAGGAAAAAAAAACTAGCGCTCCAAGGGAGATAAAACTCCGTTCCTCTTGGAAAACAACCCTATCAATTGCTATAAAACTCTAATGTTCCTAATATTTACATTGAGTTAAACCCATTGCCTTGAAGTTAAATGTAGATTTGACATCAAGCAATAAACATGTAAGAATTAATTAATACCATTAGGTATAAAAGTAACATTTAACAAAAAGAAATCTAGCTACTTGATCTATGCATTTAGGTGAAATAAAGAAATCCTTGAAATCACACTAGCACGTTTATCTGGAAAAACACTGTTTTTACTTAACAACAACACAAACCAAATTCATACGAATTGCGGCAGAAACAACACTAACAAAATTATAATGAACAAAATTTGCAATATCGTCAAAAGAGTCAAAAGATGAAAAGAAAACATTCAGAATTTAAAATAAAACCTCCCAAATCACGTGTAATACGGGCAATTTAATGTTTAAAACATGAAAATGTTTGACGTACGAAGAAAAACATTCAGACAGACATCACGTTGTTGCATCTTTAATACCAAATCGATCATCCATCAATAGCACAAAACAATTCATTTGACCTAACTAACCCAATTTCTCAGTCTTTCAAATATATCTATACTAGCTTGTACTCATATAAGATACAATTGAATCCATTAAAAAGGAAACGGAGAAGAATTCATTGTGATTTGTCTGGGATTATACAAGAACATGTACAGTAAATGATCAATTTATACAAATCTATGCCATAAGATTGATTATGTTTCAATCGAAATGCAAGTTTCGCCCTTAGAATAGTATCTAAACTCCCAATCGAACACCGATTATCATGTAAAAATGCTACAGTTAGCGTAGTTCATAGAAAAGTGCTAACTGCCATCTAACACTAGATAAAAGTCGTGTTATGTTAAGTGTGCAATTTGCTGTTCCACATCAATAACGCCGAATACCCTTCGAGCCACTCGAACAACCAAACCGATGTAAAATAAAATAAGGGGTAAAACGGTCGCGAATTTTCACGCTTCTCAAGTAATAATTTAGCGTTTTATATAATCTGTTCGGAGTTACTATAGAATTATCGGCGTTGAATTTCAGACACAAGCTGTTGGGCTTTAAAACAACTGATGCAGCAGGTACTAAAGTCGATTTAGATGTTAATACAGGAAAGCTCCCTTTGCGGACACCTCCCTTAAGCGGACATATTTTCTGGAACCAAATTCCTTTCTATAATTCTCAATGCTCAATTGGATCACTCTAATAAGCGAACACTGGCATAAACGGCCGCGGATACTATATTACGGCCAGATTGTTTCTAAAACCTCACATACGCGGATATATTCCAAAAAATTGGCCAAGAGATGTAAAGACCCAAGAGATGAAGGTGTAATGGAACCAAAAGATGAAGATGTAAAGGAACCAAGAGATGTAAAAGGGGTTTATGTCAGCTAGGTATTTTTACTTAAGCGAAATTAGAACTAACGATTGCGATTACAATTGCGATTACAATTGCGATTACAATTGTGATTACGATTGCGATTACAATTGCGATTACGATTGCGATTACGATTCAATCCTCTCGACCAATGAGATCAAAGCTTTCATGTCCCTATAGTTGAAAGTTTTGATGTCATTGGTCGAGAAAATTGAATCGTAATTGCAATCGTTAGTCTGAATTGGGCTTTATCGTGATGCCAAGTCGTGGGATTTCTCCCTTATTGAGAGATTTTTTCATCAAAAAGGAAAACAAGTGATTTTTTTTATAGTTTTTTACCGTTTTCCCACTCATGTTTAGGGTTTCATGAAAACATTCTCTAAAATTTTGATTAAAATAAACCATTTAAAAAAAAATATTTCTCTTGAAACCCCAAACATTAATGGGAAAACTTGTTTTGTACTTTTTAGTGCATTTTGAGTATAACATTTGAAAAGTTTTTTTTTCAAAATTGTTTTATTTTATTTTATACTTTTTAGTCTTCGAATGTAATATCCTTGCCTTTGAGATATAATTATGCGCCGTTTACACCTGACACTTTATTCCCCGATTTTTTTTCCACGAGACTAAATTTATGTTGCACAACTGTTTACACTACGACACAAAATCCAGAAATTTATTCCTGAAAGACACTCGAATTTTTTCATATAAAACCTTCCAAATAAATTCATATTTTAACAACTTTCGCCAGGGTTTAAATTGCTTTGCTTAATTCTCGTGCTGATGCTGATGCTTTGCTGTGCTGAATTAAACGTAAATGGCTTTGCTTAAAGCAAAGCACTTCAGGAGCATTAAGCACCAGCAAAGCAAAAAAATGCTTCGTCGAAGCAATCAAGTGGGAAATGCTGTGCTGAAATTTGCTTAAGCAAAATTTAAGCAGTGGTGAAATTTGCTTAGAAATGCTGTGCTTAAGCAGTGCTGAAATTTGCTTAAGCAATGCTGATTTGCTTTCCTTTGTGTTTCTTATACAGGAATATCGATTTCTTTTTTTGAGGAAAATAGTACGGAGCAAAATAAAATTAGGGAGGAAATTCCTGAACAACAAATGACTTTCTTATACGAAAAAAAAATTTTTTTTTGAGGAAAATAGTACGGAGCAAAATAAAATTAGGGAGGAAATTCCTGAACAACAAATGACTTTCTTATACGAAAACTATTTTCCTCAAAAAAAATTTTTTTTTCGTATAAGAAAGTCATTTGTTCAGGAATTTCCTCCCTAATTTTATTTTGCTCCGTACTATTTTCCTCAAAAAAAATTTTTTTTTCGTATAAGAAAGTCATTTGTTGTTCAGGAATTTCCTCCCTAATTTTATTTTGCTCCGTACTATTTTCCTCAAAAAAATTTTTTTTTTTTCGTATAAGAAAGTCATTTGTTGTTCAGGAATTTCCTCCCTAATTTTATTTTGCTCCGTACTATTTTCCTCAAAAAAAAATTTTTTTTTCGTATAAGAAAGTCATTTGTTGTTCAGGAATTTCCTCCCTAATTTTATTTTGCTCCGTACTATTTTCCTCAAAAAAAATTTTTTTTTTTCGTATAAGAAAGTCATGTGCTGTTCAGGAATTTCCTCCCTAATTTTATTTTGCTCCGTACTATTTTCCTCAAAAAAAAAATTTTTTTTCGTATAAGAAAGTCATTTGTTGTTCAGGAATTTCCTCCCTAATTTTATTTTGCTCCGTACTATTTTCCTCAAAAAAAAATTTTTTTTTCGTATAAGAAAGTCATTTGTTGTTCAGGAATTTCCTCCCTAATTTTATTTTGCTCCGTACTATTTTCCTCAAAAAAAAATTTTTTTTTCGTATAAGAAAGTCATGTGCTGTTCAGGAATTTCCTCCCTAATTTTATTTTGCTCCGTACTATTTTCCAAAAAAAGAAATCGATATTCCTGTATAAGAAACACAAAGGAAAGCAAATCAGCATTGCTTAAGCAAATTTCAGCACTGCTTAAGCACAGCATTTCTAAGCAAATTTCACCACTGCTTAAATTTTGCTTAAGCAAATTTCAGCACTGCTTAAGCACAGCAGAACGAAGTACAAAAAGCAAAGCAAAGCAATAAAAATTTTCGATTTTCAGCACAGCACTGAAAATAAGCACAGCATTTTTTAAGCACAGCATTTCTCCGTCACAGCAAAGCAAAGCAAGTTTTAGCTTGCTGTTTGCTGATTTGCTTTGCTTTTTCAATCCCTGACTTTCGCTAACCCCTAATTTATTCACTAGGAGTTAAGCCGAGTTAGTGAGTTAAGGGAGTTAGCTAGTGTTATTTTCCATGTTAAAGGTGAGTTAAGGGAGTTAAGGCGATTTAACTCCTAGTGAATAAATTGGCCGTAAGTGATTTTATTCTGCGACAGATAAATAAAACTCGCGGAACAAATTCTGAATAAAATTCACGGTCAAATTCAAGAAAAAATCACAAGTATAAATGGAGCCTTACGAAATTTTTGATTTCAGAACCGGATTCAACGATCCCAAAAACCTCCAGCTGAGATTATTTTCCAAAAATTTTGAGAAAAAGGATAGTCACGTTTTCCGTACAGGACTTTACAAAGACGAAATAGCGAAAATATTGTATTGTCAAAGGAACTACGCAAAATGGCGAAATTTCATCATCGTAGGTTGCATTGTTTCGGAAATATAAGCTTCCAACGATTTGAAAATATATTAATAAATACAGTAAAACCTGTATAGTCCAGCCTATACATGTTTCAGGTTTGCACCGATTAATCGGATAGATGATACCTTTCTTGCATAATCAAACTTCATATGATGAATATAATTGGGTATAACATTGAGATAACCATGCCCTCAAACTGCTAGTGCAGAATTTCCATCGTGGTATGCGCTGTGTGGCATGTAGTGCCGTCCTGTTGGAACCACATATTGTCGGTATCCATATCATCCAGTTTAGACCACAAGAAGTTACTTACCATCGATTGATAGCGCTCGCCATTGACGGTTATGGCAATGCCAGTTTCGTTTTGGAAGAAGTACGGACCGATGATTGCGCCAAACCAAAATCCGCACCAAACAGTGACTTTCTCGGGCTGCATTTGATGCTGGTATATCTCGTGTAGATTGATATCGCCCCAAATCCAACGATTTTTCTTGTTCACTTATCCTCTCATCCAAAAATGAACCTCGTCGAAAAAGATGATATTTTTGGCGAAAGGGTCAACTTCCAATTGCAAGAAATGTGATAATTTGCATACGTTGTTCAACGCTATAACCTTCCATGGTGATTTGCCATACATTAATTAACAAATCACAACAAATTTGAAAGATGTTGCTTTAACAACATGGCCGCTATAATCTAAGAAACTTCGAGCGTCCTTATTGAAAGACACTTTAATGGATGTAGATAGGTGAAATGGAACACGCTTTCAAAACAAAACATTAACCTCTTCCGCAAATTGGAAAAATTCAACCACCGCTTCTCCCTCTCCTATACGTATGGAAAAAAAATTTGCAATTTTCTCGAAAATAGTTCATTTTTTTCAACATCGCGTTTCATAGGGTTCTATGGGACGATACCAACGTTGGAATGCAAAAATCGCGTCAAAAAAGTTTACTGATAAAAGTCGATCTTACAAATTTCGTTACATACGGGCGAACACAGGAATGTTGCGGATACAGGAATGTTGGGGATTTATCGAGTGAGTAGATGGGTAATGTCCCGAGGAAGTGCGGGGCTCCGTTTTGATTGCGATTTCTGAAGAGATTTTAATACCTTTCTTAAGAAAAGTAAAAAGGTTCTTGCATGACATAAATTTCGAAAAGGTTTCGATTAGAGTCGTGTAGTGTTAAAAAATATGTTCGAGGTAGAGAAAAATCTCCAGTAAAATTGTCCAGCAAACCCCCCTCTGCCTCTGAGCCATGTGTAGCTCCACAAAAAGTACATTTCACGCCTATTTGTATGGCTGAAATAAATAAAAAATACTTTAACCAGCAACAACAGGTCTACATTCTAGTATTTATCAAATAGATTTGCTATTTATGAGAATCAAATCCCACTTCTGATTTGGCCAAATATCAATTCTCTTGTTAATTACCACAATTATAGTCAATCTGACACCAATATTGACCCTGGTTCCGATAGCAAAATAAAAATTATTGAAAATATATTGAAATTGAATTCCATAAAGTCAAATAAAAAGGAACATTTATCCCACTGAAATCCAAGAAATCGCACTTACAATAACACAAAAGTCATGTAGGCGGGACGCGAGTAATGTTAGTTCTTTGTTTAATAAGGAAAAGTAAATATTCTTATTCTAAACTATGTCGTTCTTATAAAATCACATCAACAATACAGTTTTATCGTTGTTTTAACACAAAATTTTGACATTAATAACACTTCGATGGGGCGATTTCTCGATGAAATAGACTTCATTAGGTATTCTTTTACAAGGGCATTTCAAAAAAAATATTGAAATTTATTTAATTGCATGCGAGAGAACAGAACTTCACAGCTTTAGTGTTTTTTTCCCGAGCAAATAAATGGTAAAAACGATTTAATCTGAAATACAGTAGAACCTCTATTTATGAACATTTCATTTTTCGAGTCTCTTTCGCAGCTCCAATGGTGTTTAATGCGGCAGTCACACGACGCTGTTTTGCCAAAGCTAGTGGCCGTGTGAACCCTAGTGCGTTGCTACTACCAGCAGCAGCGTGATGATTTTAGCAGCGCTAGTGAAGTAGAGACCGTTCTACTTTACCAGCGCTACTAGGGATCACGTGACCCTGTCACATGGTTTCTGAGCTGCCAAAAGTCTGATAAGTAGTAAAGTTTGTTAATTGTAAGTTTTTATTTTACGTTTATTTATTTAAATTTGTGTGTAACCACTGTTTTGCTACTTGCCAGCGCTACTAAAGTATAAATCATGTGAACCCTCTCAGTACGCTGTCTGCTGTTGCTACTTGACCGCGCTACTAACCAACAGCAGCCAGCGGCTGGCACAACAGCGTCGTGTGACCGCCGCATAATGCTCGCAATCGCAAATTGCGGACATTAAATAATTTGGTCTAATTACACTGGAGAACAGTGTTTTTGTTATTTATATTCTGTTAATGGATTCTGATATATAATTTCTAGCTGAAAAACATCGCCGGACAATGTATATGTCTATGTCGCCAAATTGTTTAATGATTTATCTTTATAGTTTTCAAGCATCAAAAATTCACAGGAATTTCTATTATCATTGTAGGTTTTATTTATGGTTTTTTGGGCATTCAAAAATTTATACAATAAACTTTAAGCTGGCAACGAAGGGTCTGCTAGTAGCTTCTAAATATCTCGGCTTACTCAAAAATATTCTAAGAAATTGTAACACATTTAATTTACTATAATTTATGACCCTACATCTTTTCTCGTAGCATTCACTCGAAACAAGGTATTCGCGAAAAGTTTTGGGATTACAAATGGAAAACCGCCATTTTTTGCAAAATTTGATGCTTTTTTGTGGAAAAATGCTTACATAAATAATTTTTA
Organism: Chrysopilus asiliformis; assembly: GCA_964034945.1. Lineage (NCBI taxonomy): Eukaryota > Metazoa > Arthropoda > Insecta > Diptera > Rhagionidae > Chrysopilus > Chrysopilus asiliformis. The sequence goes on from OZ035961.1 coordinate 43,908,259, forward strand.
TCACTAGCTTTTTCCCATCTTTTTGGTAGCATACGGTTTCCGCGTAAAAAAAAAACTTGCAATTTTTGGTCTCCGTAAAAAAGGAAGTGTTGCTCGGCCAGGCCATGCATCATCGATTGGAACAGGTGGTAGTCGGAAGGGGCGATATCTGAAGAATACGGTGGGTGGGGTAGGACGTCCCAATTCAGTGTTTCCAGGTAGATTTCAACGATATTCGCATCATCTGGCCGAGCGTTGTCGTATTGCAAAATCAATTTGTAATGTATTTGATCGAACTGTGGCCGCTTTTCCTTCAATGCTCGGCTCAAACGCATTAGTTATGTTCGGTAGCGAGTTTCTATGATGGTTTCACCCGGTTACAACAGCTCATAATGTAATGTTGAAACCATTCGCGATACTTTCTTTCACTAATAGAAGCCTCACCATAAGTTTCTACAATCATTCGACGCGCCTCAGCCGCAGATTTTTTTGAAGTAAAGGCAAAAAGCAAAATTTCCCGCAAATGACGCTTATTTGGCTCAAATTTCGACATTTACACACACAAAAAAAATATATGACGCCAATAAAAATTCACAAATTTAATGATAAGGTGTTGTTGCCAGATGCCTAGCTTATCGTTTTTTGACGTTTTTGGTCTGACATTTTTGACCAGCATTTTACTGCTAGTGCCATCTATTGGAAAACGGCGGTTTCCAATTGTACTCCCAATAATTTGTCCAAAATTGTTTTATAGTATTATTCGTTTTTTTCCAAAATTATATGTAAATTCTAATACTGTATATACATAATATTTATTTGCTGTTAAAAAAATCCCAAAAAGCTATTAAATGTTACATCTTTGTTCAATTAAAGAGATCCAAAGAATCAGTTTTTTTGTGTCTTAATTTTCAACAAAGGTTGGCAATAAAATTTAAATCTCTTATACGAAATTCATAGTCACACCTTCACAAAGAGCAGTAAGTACCGGCTCAAGGAAAATTGGTTGAAATAAAATAACAATCAATGTTATTGTCTCCGTTGTTAAATAAAACTAAAACAAAGATAAGAGACATTACTTTGGAGCACAAAGAAAATATTCAATATTTCCTTACAATTACGAAACAAGATAAAAAGAAAGATGAGTTACGACGGAACAACGACCGCATAGGCTTGATCTTGAGCACAACGAAATTAATTTAACCTTGTCGCTATTTACAATAACAAAATGAATCTTGGAGAGCAATAGACTTAATTCTGTAAGTCCCCGTAAACGCAAATAAGAAATAAAAATCAGCTGTAAGAAAATTAAAACTAAATGCGTGAAGTATAAGGGTACAATAATGTCACATAGCGCCATTATACAATATGCAACTACATTATTGCTGATCTCTGCATAGCTTGTACTCTACAATGAACTATTATTTTTGGTTCATTCGAGATTTATCATGGACTTTGCGTCATCATGATAGCTAAAAGGATTAAAACTGATAGCGGATGAGATATTATATTATTTAAGTTTATGGGGTTGACAGCAGTCGGACCCGAATATGACAATACCATGTAGTTTTTATTATGAATTAGTATTATTTCACGGCGAAATCAGCCAAGTTACAACTTTGCGTGAACACCCCTATAGAATTAGGCGATCACAGGATTTATATCTAGTTTTTCGGAAAACCCCACCTAAATATTGTAAGAAAATTATTTGGATCCCTAAAGCACGTTTGTTGCATTAAGATTAAACCCCCCTTTTTTACTTAACACTAGATTGGCCAAGCAAGTCATTTTGACTGCTTTTTAATTTCAATCAGAAAAACAATTATGAATATAATGACACAATTTGTTAGAATTTTGTGACTTTTTGTACAACATATAAATGCGTTTATTAATAATTGTAGTTACCTCCCCCCTCCTTCATTTCCGGTATATATATATAAGAGTATGTTATACCTATATTGCCAAAAGCAGTCATTTTGACTGCTTGACCTCCTTGGGCAATCTAGTGTTAAAACCCTCTCCGTTTAAATTCGGAACACTGAAGTCGGTTTTAGCGCAGTTTCCACAATATCTTAGACATAATTTGAAGTAACACCGAAAATGAGTATTTCTCTAATTCCGGTATAACCCAATGCTCCTTTTTAAGGATAATGTTCTCAAACGCTGGGAAATCAAGCAGAAAACTTTAAAGGTTTTTATTTTAACACATTGAACGCCACGTCGCACGAAAACGTGCGACACCTATGTTTCCCAGGGGGCCACGTCGCACATTATCGTGCGACGGCACTAGGTTTACTGGGAGCCACGTCGCACGAAAACGGCTTTTTACATATGGGATTTTACATTGCCACTGAATTCGGTGGCCTCCGAGGAACATTTACGAGTTTTCAGCTTGGCCCTGGAGCTTTTTTTTCATAGTTTTTTGTGCGATATAGGTTAAGGAATTTTTTGAAATTATTTTTGTGAAACAAGCAGAACTATTTTGAAAAAATATAATCTTATTCACAGAAATAGGTATACAAAATAAGTTCTGAATTCTAGAAAAATAAAGGCAGTCATTCTAATTCTTTAGTTTTATTTATGTTACATTTGTTATTCTATTTATGTTGTTTTTTCATTTGAGAAATTCAACTGAAAGAAAGATAAAATATAGAAAGAAAAGTAGATTTGTTATTTTCATCCTTCCTTTTTTCAATACTGTGTTTTTTCTTCATTGATGTTGGTTGTGCTGATGAAAATTCTAGTAATTCAGTTGCAATATCTTCTCGGAATTTCCGAATTTTCGTGTTTTTGGTTATGGCTGCTTTATAAATAATTAAAGCATTCACAACAGAAATACCAAGTAGTAACTCAATGCCTAGTTTGCGATACCATTTTAGTCCTTTTCGCAGAGTGGTGGCATATGATGCCATTTGGTCAGACAAATCGATTCCGGCCTTCCCTTTGTTGTAATCTAAAACCGCCAACGGTTTTTCAATTCTTCTTTTTTTGGTTCTCGCTGAAGGTCCTGCACTAGTAGAAGGTTGTGGATCAGTCAACTCTGCGCCTTCAGGATCTGTTGCACGGTATTTTTTCCGTGCAGGGCCATGCGACCAAAAACGTGCGACACAGAAATCCTTGCACAAAAAGTACAAAAAGGACCTGTTGACAGCCCATATTGGTCCAAAAGTTCATTTTGAGTAACAACGAAAACATTCGTTCACAAAAAGCTACGTGGCCTCCGGGGAAACATTACCGATTTTGCCGTGGCGTTCAATGTGTTAACACTAATATAAATTAGTAACAAAACATAGCTTAATTCATCCAGCGGCGAGATGATACCTATTTTACATAATCAAACCTTATAAAGGATGTTTTTTAAGAGGCGCTAGGTTCCCGATTGGGATATTTGTCAATCTAGCTGTCATTTTTACTTTCCTCTTCTATTAATGACGGAGACCAGCTCGAGAACAGGGGCAGATAGAAATTTTCTGATCCGTACAAAACCGTTTGAGGCAAAATTGAGGATGTCCGTGCATTTGTCTGTCGGTCTGTCCGTTTTACGTATCTTACTCGAGCATGCGTTGACCTTGCGACTTGAAATTTTTTGTAAATAAATTTTACAAAAACTGTAGTATTATACCAACTTTTGGAAAAGTAACGGTAGCTATAACGGATACCTCCCATACAACTTTTTTTTTTAAATTGTTTTTTTGAGAATTTTTCCAAAATTGTGTGTTTTTTTGGCAAAAAATGAATATAATAAAATATAAAGATTTTCTACATTTTTTGCTTTAACGGTTTTTTATACCTTTTTATATCTCTGAAAAAATCATTTTTTTTTCATTTAAATGAAATGCATTTAAATCAAATACAAAACATTTGTTTTCAATAAACCTGCATTTAAAATGAATTTCGTTTTACTACTTTGTCTTTTAATTCAAACGAAAAAACATTTAATTTTGGCAAACATTTAAATGATATGACAGCTCTTGATTTAACTACATGCCAGATTTGTCTCAGTGCGGGTATGGTAAAGGGTGTTTTTTTTAGACGTGTGGTTTTCAAGAAGAAATAAAACGCATATAATTTAATGTTATGGCCAAGAGTTTAGCTTTATTATAAAGATAAGGGTTTGCCATTATGTTTTAAAAATGATTTCGGGCAAGTGGCCGCCGCGGCTGGCTCGAATAAATTCCAGCCGAGAGGCCCAATTTTCGACCACTTTTTGCAGCAATTGGGGCCGTATGTCAGCAATAACGCGCCGAATATTCTCTTCCAAGGCGTCAATCGTCTCGGACTTATCTGGGTAGACAAGCGACTTCACATAACCCCACAAAAAATAGTCCAGCGGTGTTAAATCGCACGATCTTGGAGGCCACGCCACAGGCCCACGACGCGAGATAATGCGCTCACCAAAAGTTTCCTTCAATAAATTGATTGTTTCGTTGGCTGTATGGCATGTAGCGCCGTCTTGTTGGAACCAAAGGTCGTCCACATCAACATCCTCCAATTCAGGCACGAAAAAGTCATTAATCATGGCTCTATAGCGTTCCCCATTGACTGTAACATTATGGCCGGCTTCATTTTTGAAGAAATATGGACCAATGATTCCCTCTGTCCATAGAGCACACCAAACAGTGACTTTTTGAGGATGTAACGGCGTCTGAAGAATGGCTTGTGGATTACCATCCCTCCAAATGCGACAATTTTGCTTATTGACGTACCCATTCAACCAAAAGTGAGCTTCATCGCTGAACAAAATTTTCTTGTGAAAATCGGGATCGGTGGCCATCTCGTTTTGGGCCCATTCACCGAACGTGTGACGCGCTTGATGGTCGTTTGACAAAATGGCAAACCAAACTGAGCATAAATCAAGTGACAACTGTCAAAAAGACCAACTCCGAAAAAAGTAGTGCCAGATTGAAAACCACACGTCTAAAAAAAACACCCTTTATTTAAATTTACTATACAAAACCATTTAAAAACTCGAGAACTCCGTTAGGAAATATATTTAAAAACGGGAAAAATTCAACCACTCCTTGGTATCAATTATTTTTATTATTATAAAAATTCATCTAAAAAAGATTGATCTAAAAAAATTCTGCTTTGAAAATAAATTTTCTCCATGTAAATTTATACGGACTGAAATTCAATTCCATTTTGCAAAACCATTAAAAACATATTAAATGAAATTTCTACTTTTTTCCACACATTTCACTCCTGATTACATTGATTTTGGTTCCTTGCTGTTGGCTATAAAAATTCCATCACTAAAGACGTTTGAAAGCAGAAAATCACAAAAAAAATAAGCATTACACCGCGAGATGACCACTTCAACGGAATTTTTATTGGTCATTTGTTGTGTTATATTTTTTATGACTCAATAATTGCGCTTTTGTGTTTATAAAAAAAACCTGTATGTCTTATGAAAAACGTAATTTTCACGAGGTCTTTCATTTGACAAGAAAAGCCCGAAATTGAAAGTTAACAATTTATTAGATTGTTAAGAACCAGAAAATTAAAAAAAAAACAAAATTTAACGACGATGAGAAGATTTTATCAAATGAAAGCATTTTGTAATAATTTCGAGATTTCCAGTTATAAAATACCGACTCTCTGTCATTTTTAATGATTCAATCTTACGAGAGAATAGAAATTTGAGAAATTATAAATCTTGAATGTTGTGTCACAGCAATAAAAGTACCATAATTTTACCTTTGCCCTTAAACCTGATATTTCGAAATCATTTCTTTTTAACGATACAACTTTTAACTCATTATTTTCTTTCATCACTAGACCATTTATACTTGATTGCCCTTTCCATCACCTCAACTCTTTGAATTTTCTTTTGTAGAATTATGCTTCAATGCGATTAATAAAAAGAACGAACGGAGGTGATTATTGTCATGGTTCAATGTGCGCAACTGACTTCCGTCAACAATCAGAGGAAGCTTCTTGTATGGAACAATATTAGATGCAACTGATAATTCTTAGGGCAAGGGAAGTCATTATGACTTTCAATTCAGTTCTTTTTAGCAACGGTAGAGGTAGGAAAGGGCTCATACTAGTCTATCAGGTTATAACAGTAATTTCTAAACGCATCATAATTTATAAACTATATGAACCTAAAATTATTACAATCTTGTCAAAGATGTGTATGAATTTACCAAATAAAAATAACTAAGTAAAAATAATCTACACGAAGAATAGGAACATACGAGACAGTGAGATTTTTTGGTAATGGCTCCCAAAAAAAGGGGAAATCATACCAAAAAAAAAATAGGAAATTTTCCCAAAATTATAGGACTAACTTCTTATTTTTAGGGAATCATTCTAGAAGAGTCCACTGTCTCGGAAATTCCTATTTGGATTTCTCTATGTGTAGCTACCGTGTATGTACCACTTCAAAATTATGGTTGACTATCATTGGGAGTACTATAATAATTATTATGGGAATCAAAATATAAGCAGACGACTCAAAATGTAATCAGACGATGACTTCCAGTTAGTATTATGTTTAATTTTCCAAACATAATTATGTTCCCCGACGAGGGAAATTTTGGAAAATTATAATGTGATTGGGAGGATTGTAATATCTAACCATTATTTTATTGGGATGAAAAAAATGTGTTTGGACGTCAACATATTGTTGTAAAATCTGTATCTCAACAAAATTATGGTTGATTAGCACAATTAGTGAAAAAATCTTGAAGCGGGCGAATTAAAAATATGACCCCTTAAGACCATATCTTTATTACACTAACCCTTTAATAGACAATGATGTGTATACACGTCACAATGAGGTATATACACGTCATGTTACTGGTTTCTGATGGGACATACACGTCAAATATTATTTTACTAATAAAATCATGACGGTTAAAGCCGTCACGAAATATATGAGGTTATATTGATTGTCTGTATTTTGTGTCCCTACAGAACTGCGAAATATTGTCGTAGTGTCGATACAAATGAAATTTTTCCTGGAAATATTTTTTTATTCTTTTGTGATTCTCCGAACAGTACGACGACGTGTGAGATTCTGGGTAGTACACTCTAAAAAGTACTGCATGCGAAAGGGTTAAATATATATGTTCAATTTTTTTCTTCACTTATAATTCGCATGATGCAGCATCTGAGTATATACATATACCCAAGTCAAGATGAAAGATCTCAAGTCCATGAATAGCAGACACTCTTGACATTGCTGTGAGGAATTTTTGGGATGTGAAAACAGGAATTACTATTATGATTAATATAAACAATATTTGCTTAGATTAATCATAATTATAAGCCCACCATATTATGTTCGCCCCAATCATATTATTATTGGACAAAAGACAAATTTTTTGGGAATCTAAACATATTTTGGTTGCCCCAAACATAATATAATTGATGAATTTGAAAATATTGTTGTGCAGCTAAACATAATGTAATCAAAATATCAAGATTTCTCCTTCAGCTTTGAGCATAATATTTCTAACCACAGTGTCAGCAATCATAATTGTAATAGCAAAAATATCCCCTAGGGGAAATTTCAGCCAAGCATAATTGTAACAAGAATCTTACAAACATATTGTAATTATACGGGTTGCATTTTATAATTTTTTTTTCTCCGTGTAGGTGCCTTTAAATAGTCATAAATAAATTAGAATTTAAATATGCTTTTCAAATACCTTCTTCCTCATTTACAAATACCTACTACTGTTGTTTAAAAAAAATGATGTGAACAGGTCGTGACTTTCTTATACGAAATCTACGTTTATGAGCATTTTATAACCCGAAGAATAAAATATTAGTTTGCATAATATAAAAAGATCGATTTTTAATAAATATTAAAAGAACTTCGACTGGAGTTTTTTGATCGTTCGAAAAAGAGTTGCCTGTTCGAATGATAAAGGTACTCTATCTGCGAGCGCTAAAAGAGCAGTTTTCGAGCAATTTTGTAATCTGTCCAACGGATGTAGTCCAGATTTGAATTGCTCTTTTGAGGTTAAAATTAACAAAATCGTGTGGAATTGATTTCTTGGATTCTTCATCTAGTGAAGAAGAATTTCATTTGATCACAAATATGAGAAATCTACTGCAATAATTATGGCAACAATCAATAAATTTTGCAATTTCCACGCACAATCAAGTATTGGGCCAAGTTGCAAGGTTATATCAGTTTCGCCATTTATAAGTTTGATGTTTATTGAATGAGAGGCTTTTTACAAACCACAATTAACTTTACCTCGTTATAAACTTTGCGGCATTGATCAATTTTTGTAGCAATTACGTAAAACGATCTTCCAAACGATTCCAAATAATCAGGCGTCAATTAAAAATTAATACAATCGAAACGATATCGAATGAGTTTAGGGGACATAAACCGGCATTAATTATGCAATGAACACATCATGATTTTTACATTGAAAGTGTTTAAAATGCACGTATGGCAAGTAATTTAATATTTAAAATAATAAACAAACGTTCAATAAACCATAAATCAGTGTGGAAATTCTTTGAAATTCGCCCAGTATTATTATACGCAATTAAAAAATATCTGATGTGAACAGCACATGACTTTCTTATACAAAATCTACGTTTCTGCACAATTTACCTGACGAATAAAATATTAGTACAATATCTCGATAACGTTATATCTTGATAATGTCATTAGATAATGATGGAAAATTCCATTCTCATTAATTAATTTCATACATAAAACCAAACCCGTTATTTGTTGAGATAATCGCAGAAAATTGTTTTTTTTTTTTTAAAAACGGGTTATCTCGATAACGGCTTGAGATACGCAGTTCTAGTGAAAGACAAAAATATAGGAAATTTTCTTGTCTTCAAATTTTGTCATGACTGCTGAAAAAAGCGCAATTTCGGAATAAATCGCGAAAAACGGAATTGATTACTTCTGGTTAACGGACTTCCATCATTTTGCTTAACGGTTGATAGGATCGTCAAATAGCTCTATTCGTTTTTGGGAAATCTTGTACACCGACTCACAGGCTGACAGCAGGAATACATTTTCTCAGAAGGGTTCGGGAAATGTTTTTAGGTAAAATTAAGAGGACGAATTTTTTATGAATACAATATCGTATTATACTACGTATAAAAAACATTTTCCGAGCACTTATGAATAGATTAGGGCATTATTACAAAAACGTCTGTCTGTCTGTCTGTCTGTCTGTCTGTCAATCTGTCCATTTGTCTGTCTGTCGTCTGTCAATTTGTCAGTCTATCTAGTTGTCAGTCTGTATTTTTTTAAATGCCGTTTTTTGCGATTGTCTTACGCTTGTCGCGATTCTTTACATTTTTTTTCCTTTCCCCATAAATCGATATTTTTCAACCGTTATCGATATAGTTTACATTTCGTAAAAAAAACATTTTTTATGTAAACTAATATTTTATTCGTCGGGTTAGACTGTAAATTTTGCAAGAATGTAGATTTTGTATAAGAAAGTCATGTTCTGTTCACATCAAATATTTTAAAAATAAACTAACCATTTTAGCTTAGATTAATCTAGGAGTTAAGTTGAAAAAGTGTATTGTTTAAAGTGTTTGTATGGTTTTAGTTTGTCCATGACGCAATCGGTTTGCGTTGAACTGGCAAAAGTGTAACTTTGAACAAGATTTCTGTAGATTTGACCTTTTTAATGGTAAAAAAATTGTGTCATCGAAAATTATCCCAAAGTTATTGTACATAACACTAAATACAGATGTATGTCGATATATCGATTTCGTTGGGTGGATAAGCAACTTTCAAAAAGCACCCAACTTTGTACACGTTTTACAAAATAATTAATATTGTTTACACAACTGCACAGAGTCGTTTGAAATTACGAAAATCTACAATATAACAAAGAAAAAATAGAAGAATTCATAATTTTGTAATGATTCTTTTTCATATCCCCTGAACCAGAATATTCAAACATACTTACAAATTCATAATTTAGAAATCATAAATAAATATGTCCATAACACTCACCTGAAAAGAAAGAAGAAATATTTTAGTAAAAGCTCATTCTTAGAACAAATGCTGTATTTTTTTAAGGTTAATTATACTCTTTATGAAAAATCTAGGATAGTAGAGGGAGCGCGGGGTTACATTATGGTTCTTCCACGCGGCGGCCCTCGACGCTGGACTAAATCAACCTATTTACCGTCAAAAACTATAGCAGAGGAGGTCGCGACAATGGATGTAATACATTTTTGTGAACAAAAAAATGACTATTTTTTGTTTTTATTTGTATGTTCTTTCTGTTAAGTTTTACTTATTTTCATAAGGTTTTTTATATTAACACTCTATCTGCCACGTCAGTCAAAAAAACCTGACACCTAATTGTACACAACGGCCACAATGAAAATTATTAAAGTGTTCGCTGCAACCGCAACGATTTTTTGTAGTTGCACACATTTTATGGTAATCAAATAACATTTAGGTATAATTTTGTTTCAATTTTTTTTTCTCTTATGTCTTTTTGACTGACAACTAAATATTCGAAAAAGTCTTAAAACTGTCGTGGCAGTTAGAGTGTTAATTTTTAACGGGGGCAGATAAATGGTAGAAACTTTTTTATCCGTGAATCTGTCTGTCAGTCTATCGGTCTGTCGATCTGGCAAATATTCAATTTGATCATAGTTTTCCAATTGAAATTTAGATAAACTTCTATGAAATTGCATTATACACCATTTTTCCATTACAACTTTTTCGACACAACACATATTTTTCCCGACAAGTAGTACTATGCATTACAAATACAAACAGTAGAGTAAAACTTTTTATGGGTTCAACATAAAGGATATTTGGATTTTTAAGCTTTTAAGTTCTGGTATAACTACTTGTGTCCTCTTTTGCAGCAAGTGACTCGGTTATTGCAACAGGCTCTGTCTGCTATATTTGCGATGATCGGGTTCACACTGTACTTAATTATTTCTAGTTTATAGGGATACAACTATTTATTAAATAAAGACCAAAACATTACAAATTGTTACACTCTGTCCATAAGCCACATTAGTGTAATTGAATTTTCATCCAATCAACCAAAACTACACACAAATTAAAAAACCTCCAATTCTTATGCAAGAAAAATCCATTTTTACTGTGGATAATATTTTGTTTACCATTAATTGGTCAAGATAAAAGTCTTTTTAACAGCTGAAAGCAAACAAATAATTGTGATTACCTAATTTTAGTATTTCAAAATAGGCTAACCGACCTTAAATTATCAAAATTTTTATGGGTAAAAAATGTAAGCATCGCGTAATGGGAAAAGATTGATCGGAAAAGCTTTAATTCAGGTACGTACAAACTTCTCAAATGGTAAACAAACACAAGAAAGACAAAACAACTCTTAATAAATTTCGTAACATTTCGATGTCATCACAATCAACATCTCGACAACTCTTACTCTTCGAAATAATAGAATTGTGACGCAACAAGCAATTATTTTGTTGTTTTTTGTACATCGACCATCGTTACTTGCACTTCTCAAAGTAGACAAGTTTTATTATTATGAACCTAAACAAATTCTGTTTACGAGCCAACAACAAACACCCTATCAAATTTAATTCTCAAGTACACAACAACTAAGGAGGACTTTGACGATCGATGATGTTGAAGAAAATATTGCGAGAAATATAAAATGAGAAAACAATAAAAGATAAACGGAAACCAAATTGATTAAAATTCAGTTGTGGTATCGCCAATGTGACCCATTTGACCAATTCAAAGATCGAACGATGACATTTTATTTTGTGTGTGTTTTTTTCAAGTCAAATTCAAGTCTTGGAAGTGATTTATTGTTCTTAATAAGCACGGCCAGTTTTTTAACCTGATCAAATGAGTATCTTTTTGACGCTTAGTTTGAAAACAATTTGCATGTTTTTTTATTAAATCAATCAAACATTACAGAGAATTGGTAGGTAGTTCTGAAAATTTACATAAACACTTTAATGTGTGGCGGTTCATAGAATTATTAATAGTTTTGTGCTCGAGAATCACACAATTTATACCCATACAAATTTTAAAATTTTCTTGTGTTGATCAAGCTGTGGTTTTTTTTAAATCTATAATTCGATTTAAAAATTTTTACTTTTTCAGATCGAAAATATGTAAGAATGGTTTTAAAAATTCAGTAAACATTTTTACATACAAAAAGAAACTTCATTTATTTCTTTACGTTATAACATGTAACGACATTCACTGTAGAAAATGAATTTGAATTTAAACCGAAAAATGGGGTAAAAACGGGGTAAATTTGCAAAAACGTCGTAAAATTTCGAAAAAAAATCAGAATTTAGCTCGCACACCATTTAAGTTGTAAAATCACCCAAAAAACATTAATCTTACACTAGAAATAGGGTAATTTTAAACCTTGCGTAAAATTTCGACCAATATTCGTATTTTTACTCTCATTTTGGTGTAAAAACACGCTCGCAGGGTATTTTTACATTATTGTACGGACAATTTAACCTTAACCTTATAATTCGCATAAGGTTTGTGGCATCGGAGTATAAATACTCGAATCGAGTTTTACTTTACCAAAATCCTGTGTGGCGCCTGCCACATGGCAGACATGCCTGGGAAATTTGGATGTGAAAACATCCGCAAAAATAATATAATATTTTTGTTTTTGCAGACTAATACCATTTTCGGTGTAATTTTAAACAGAAAATGTCGTAAAATTACACCTTTAAGACGCGGTTTTGCTACCAAATAGGAGGAAAATTACAACAAAAATGTGGTAATTTTAAACATCCATGTCGTAAAATTACACCCGTATTGTACTTTTACTTCTTATTTAGCTTAAAGTTCCCCCGTAAAAGAGGGTTTTGTACGCCACAAAATGAGTAAAAATGCATAGCTTTTAAGCCATTTCGACTCGGTGTAATTTTACCCCTATTATCGTAGGAAAATGGTTTCCTACGATAATAGGGGTAAAATTACAATAAAATTTTCTAGAGTGTTGTATTAAAACTAAAAACTAAAAAAATGCACTTTAATAATAGTGTATTTATCACCAAGTAATTCAGTTTTGTTTCCATAAAAATACAGGCATCCCTCGAGTTACGCGGTTAATTGGTTCCGCGTAAGTCGAAACCGCGTAAGAGGATTAGTGCAAACTACAACAGTACCTATTATCTTTTTTATATAAAACATTCATCTATAATTATATATTTTCTTTTTCACACGTTCGTGACATCGTGTACCACTGGTGGTACATGTACAGTTTTTTAAAACCGCGCGAGTAAATAGTGCGGTAGTTTTTTTTGTGGAAGTAATATAAAAACACGCACCGTGTACCACCGATGGCGCACAACCGCCAGAAAACAAATCGCTCGTGTATCACCCGTGGTACACGATGTCCAAATGTAAAAAAAAAGTTGAAAATGCAAATGTCACGAACGTGTTAAATAAAAATTTTGCACCAAAACCGCGTAACTCGAACACTGCCGGAATTTTTTTCCGCGTAACTCGAAATTCACGTAACTCAAGTACCGCGTAACTCTCGGGATACCTGTGAACTCTATAAAAAAAATAATATAACTTAACAAAAAGAAAATACAACTAAAAACAAAAAAAAACTAAAATAGTAATTCTTAAGTTACAAATCAATAATAAAGAACTTAAGAGAAATAAAAATCGTACAAAATTTTGACGTCGCTGATTCTGAGTCGGATTTTGCTTTCGCCAGATTCACTCTATTTCTGGAGATACCAAAAAGAAAATAATTTCCAAACCAAAAAAGTTGCTTAAAAGATTCTCCTTTTCGTATCAGCACAAATAGAGTGAATCTGGCCAAAACAAAGTCCGATTTAGAATCAAAATATGATTGAAAATACTATTGTAGCCCAATATTTATACCCGTATGGTGAAACCAAAGGGTTTATTAAATTTTCCTTACCGTTTGTAATGCCAAGATCCCGTCATCACACAAAAAAATTAATTACACCAGTGTGTTTAGAATGATAAAAAAAATTGAATTTCGTATGTGCGTCCGTCCGTCTGTGTCTGTCCGTCTGTCCGTCTGTCTGTCTGTCCGTCTGTCCGTCTGTCCGTCCGTCTGTCTGTCTGTGGCGCGGATTGTGGGCGAACGGATTGAGCTAGACTTGAAATTTTACGCAGATTCGTATTTCGTAAAATTCAAGCCCAAGCTCATTCATGAGCAAAAATGGACCATTAGGGGGAGTACCCCCCATACGAACGAAAACGGTTTTTGCGAATATCTCAAAAACGGTGCATCTTATCAAAAAAGAGAAAGAACAAAAGTTATTTAAGAGGTGATAAAACTCCCATACATAAAAATCCGATTGGAATAAATTTTAAAAAATCCTATTGAAAAGTTTGACTTCAAATTGGAATTTTGATATAACTGTTCGAATTTTGATACGAATATCACCATACGGGTGTCCAATAATTGTCAGATTGCCAATTATAGCTTTTGTTATGTTTTTAGTAATATTTTATGCAGGTGGCTGGTCTGTGGAGTTATATTTACTTGATGAACTTTTCACAAAAATTAAATAAATCAAAAATAAATATGTAACAAAAAAACGAAATCATTTTGTTCGGTTTTCGTTACGTTTTTCGTTATTGTAACGGAATTAAATTTCTTTAACGTTATAACGTAATTTTTAAGTTTTCCTTTCTAAATTCGTGTTCTTAACTTTTAAGACCAAACTTTGACATTAATTTTTGAGCGAACAAACGGACAGAAAAATTGAATATTCTTCTCAATTCGTCTAATATTCTGTAAATAATAAAACAAAGATATATTTTTCGATAATCATAAAATTTTTAAATTCAGCGCCACTCGGATGAAAAAAAGCATAAAAAACAAAAAAAAATATTTATCTCGCTTTTATTTCTGATACACACACAGTGCTCAAAGAAATATTTTTTCCTTTCTAGTGCATTTTTTTAAATAAAAGCTTTTTAAAAAAAAGTTTTTTTAAATTGCATGAGAATCATATGTGAGTATATTAGATTTGGCATACCGTTCGTAACCTATCGAACCAATCGTCGGACACAAAAATGAACTACGCCAGGGTGTTTAAGATGATCAAAGATTTTGGTTTTCGCATGTCCGTCCGTTTGTCCGTGAACATGATAACTTTCAATAGGTTTGAGCTAGAGACTAGAAATTTTGTATAGATGTATTTTCCGTAAAGAACCAGGCTGAATTATTCAACTGGCAAAATCGGTCCATTCTTTCCCCCTCCCACAGTTAAATGAAACAATTTTTGCAATTTTCTCGAACAGGTGAGTCGTATTGAAAAGTTTATAAAACTAAAATGTGTTTAGAAAAGGATTTTACAGAGGTCATTTATACAGTAAATCCAGATACTTCGTACAGTAATCCCTCCAACTGCGCGGTTTCGCAACTGCGCGGGTAAGTTTTTAATACAAAAATTTCGAACTGCGCGGAAAAATTTCGCAGCTGCGCAATTTTTTTATAATTTTCGTTTAAAAAAACATGTTTCTAACCCCAAAATTTCATACAAAGTAGGGTTCACAGTGCGCGGTTTCGGTTTGCGCGCTCTTTTTATGGAACGTATCTACCGCGCAGTTGGAGGGATTACTGTATATCCTGGTAATTCATATGAATTTGCCGGTCCCTTGAAAAAATTCCGATAATTCGTAAAAAAATCACTGCATTTCCTCCCCTTGGATAATTCGTTTTTCATTTTGCCTTTGAGGTCGACAAAACGTCTGTATTTTCAGATGAAACTCCCGTTAATTCGTATTTTGTCGTTTTTTACCCTCGATAATTCGTAATCCTGCTAATTGGAATATGTCGATAATTGGTATGTATCTGCCGGTCCCTTGAAATACGAATTATCGAGATTCTACTGTACATCAAAATCCACAAATAGCTCTTTTAAAATAAAATTTTTGTCTGTTTTTATATAAAGTATATAAGAACATAAGTCTGTCCTTATATAAATACAATTGGCTCCTGGCAATTGTAACTTATCTTATGTTTTACTAAAAGATTTACGTCAAAACTCTATGCAAATATGTAGCCAAATTAATACATGATCCAAACTAACATCACAAAAATTTGGTATTTAAATGTGCAAAACTTGTAATAAAAGATCAAAGAATGAAACTTTAATCAATTCAATCGATATCTCTAATATACATAAAAATATTATTATTAATCATAAAAAAAACCTATGATACACCCTCATTGGCTTGTTATTGGCATTGGAAAAAGCATAAAAAAAATGTTGAAATAATCAATCCAGTTCCATTTAGATGGCTCGCCCCTATCAAACTCAATAAAATCACGATTTATATGAAAATTCAATTTTCGTATATCTCTTAACCTTTACGCTTCATGAATTGCAAATCCAATAGCAATAAAAACAAAATATTGATGCATAATCCATACGGATTGTCTCAATTTTATCGTAATAATTATGTGGATCGTTCAACAAATCTACAACGAAGAAAAACACACGAAAAACATTTCACTATCTCATTTACACCTGCACCTCTTTCATCGAATCCAAAGCGATAATAATTTCAATCAAATTGTCGTTGGCTCTTGCAACATTGCAACTGCCCAATGATGACGTACGTAACATGTATATAAAATCATCAGGCAGCAACATACTTATGGCTTAGTATAGAACGTGAAAAATCACTCTGATCGCGTTTGCTTTTTATGATTTTACATTTTTTTGTGTTTCTTATTAACGACCTTGGTTCAATAGTTTTCTTATATGTCGAGTTTTAACTGTTTCAAGGTGTTTCGCATTCGTTCGTTCGCACATTTGCACATATAGCGCAACAATCTTTCATATGGGGCTACTATGTACACTGGAAAACTATCAAAATGCGAAAAAAAAAATCATAGCAGAGTTTGCATTTTTGCTGCGTGCACGGGTGCAGGTAAATAATCAAGGTGATGTTTACTTTGCAATAACGAACTACTAACGATCTGCGCACAAAATATTTAATTATAATCGTCTTTAACCTAAATATATATTTAACATCGGATTGTATTCAATATTAAAGTAATTAATTAATTTTGAAATACATTTTCCCCAACACATTTTTATAATACAAAAAATTCAGTGTCTAAAAAAATATAATACAAAAATTTAATGCAATCATGAAATAATTAATTATGCAGCATACATCGAACCAAATATGTAAACGCTTAAAACCCTGTCCATGAAATCGGTTAATTTTCAAAAGATCGCCTTTTTTCCACTCATTTGAACGCAGAAAATCTGTCTTTTTTCCCGACGATGATATGGTCAGCAACCTTTTGACGGTTGTTTTATAACCAGTAAGAAGGTCATAAATCCGCTGAATACATTTTCAGTGTTTTTATGGAGGAAGTCGTATTGCCCTCGTTCATTTTTTTTTTTGAATTTATTAACTCGTATTAACCCGTTCGAGATATTGATCCCACAACTACTTATTCAAAATGGATCGTTAATTTTCTACTTCTGTTAGATTGTCATTAGAATTTCCTTATTCAGAAGGTAATACTAAATTTAAAGATTTATCTATGTTAAAAAAACGAATTTCCTATTTTATTTCGCATTTTGATACAGATTCGACAACAAAAAAAGCAATCGATCATTTTAGAAGACAAGTTTCATTCAACAAAACAAAAATGGAACGTGATTATCATAAATTTTTTATGCCAGTTAAATTAAAATTAAAAACAGAAACTATCGAAATTTTATGAAAAACTACTAAAGTTCTTCTGACTTATTTATTAATGTGGTTTTGTGATAAACATTGAAAACCATATAGAAGTATATTATTCGAAATACAACTTGAAAATGAGGGATTTTCAAGACAGGGTGTTTACTATGAATCGCATAGGGCAATACCGTAACTGTATTTATTTGAAAGCACCATTATGTCATTTCGTCGAAGTGTAAACAACAAGTATAACAACATTGATTTTTTGAGCAGTGAATATGTTGAATTACGTGCCAACAAAATAGCATTTGCGGAGAATTTTACCAACGGCAGAAAAGAGAACATACTTGGAAATGCTGAAATGGGATGTCCTACCCCACCCGCCGTATTCACCAGACATTGCCTCTTCCAACTACCACTTGTTGCAATCGATGATCGACCTGTTTCAATCGACCTGTCCGAGCAGCATTTCACTATACCAGGATGTTTGATATGACAAAAGATTTTGATTTCCGCATGTCCGTAAGTCTGTCTGTCTGTCTGTCTCTGCGTCCATCTGTCCATCCGTTCATCCATCCATCCGTCCGTCCGTCCGTCCGTGTGTGGACATCATAACTTTCGAACACAGAAAATAAAAAGTATGTAAATATTACGAAAACGTTTGTTAATATTACGAAACCATTTGTCCCCCATGGGCCGACAAAATATTTTGTTAATGGTACGATGTCAATTTTGTTAAGTTTTTGTATTTTTGTATTTCGTTTTCACAAAAATTTTGTTAATATTACAAATATTTTGTAAATATTACAAATATTTTGTAAATATTACAAATATTTTGTAAATATTACAAAAACAAATCTCTCTTGTTGATATGGAATCTCTTTCTGTTTCTTGCTTAGTGTGTGCTCATAGAATTTAATATATGCAACTAATGAGCGGAAATTGTTTTAGTGTGATGACTTCTAAAATTAAGAGATGCTTGTTTGTTTCTGATAGTCATGCTTATTCACAAATTTATTGTTAGCTAACAATATTGTTAAGTAACAATAAATTTCATAGCAATCCATAAAGAAAATGGTATTCACAATTTCGCTTGTTAAAAAGTTTCGTTAAAAATGTTCGTTGTGTTGTTATGGCAACAATTTTGTAAATTATTATAATAGTTGCAGTTGTATTGCATTCGGGGATTGTTGTATTGCATTCGCGGATTGTTGTACTGCATTGGCGGATTGTTGTATTGCATTGCGGGGAGACGATAAATATTTTTTAAAACTGTTTTCTTCTATGGAAAACGGATCGCTGGTATCGCGAAGAAGTTGACTTGGTAATCCACGTGGTAATCCAACATATCGTCGGTGATAGTGCAATACCGCGTATGAGCAGTTTGTAAATACCACGTATCTACATTTTGAATGTTTTACGGGGGAAGCAAAAGTTTGATATTTCTAACCCTTTAAAGAGATTTTCTCATCTAAGATTTTTTGGGACCTCATTATATGACTGTCATAATGAGGTCCCAAAAATCTCTTTAAAGGGTTAGAAATATCAAACTTTTTCTTCCCCCGTAAAACATTCAAAATGTAGATACCCGGTATTTACAAACTGCTCATACGCGGTATTGCACTATCACCGACGATATGTCTTTAAAAAAAGCAACACAGTAGAACAAGCTTAAAAGCACATCGAACTTCGCAGAATTTCATGTGCATTTATCCGTGTTTTGCATTTATCCGTAGCTCGGAAGCACGGAGTAATACACATTAATGTGCAATTATGCGAGTCAAAGATAAACATGCAACTTTAATATTCCTGTAATAAACATTTAAATTCAATTAAGCTACACAAAAACAATGAATCTAATTAAGAATTCATTTTATCACATAAAAATAACAAAAATCACATTTTTTTTGTTGTTTTTTTTGTACGTTTTATTTTTGCACATGTGCATTTAAACGTGTAAAATTTCATGTAATTTATACTTTTGGGGTATGAAAATGGTTGCATTTAAGCAAGTATTGCAATTAAGCGTGTTTAATTTATCCGTATATATTTATATGAAAGATGCTTTAAAATCCTCCAGGCACAAATATGGCGTCCAATTACACGAGTTTTACATTTAAGCGTCTTGCATTTAAGTGTGTTTTACTAAAATCAATTTTTTTGCTTGAAAAATAAAATATATTTCTTCCCAAACAACTAAAATTTATTTTTGCTATCGTAACAATACTTTTGAACAATTCTAACAAGCAATAGTGCACTCTGAATACGGTTTTATTTGACAATTTTTAGCTTAACAATATTATCGAAAGTTCATAGCAAGCAAAGTGAAATGTGAATACCGATTTCTGTTCTAACAATTGTTATGGGCATTAACAAGCAATAATAGCTTTTGTGAATAAGCAGTTTCTATATTGAATATTCGTATGGAGGAAATGTTTTATGACGGCCAATATGATGCGAAATGAAAATAATTTATTTTGAATTATTTTTCTTACAAAAACTTCAAACGAATGAATTCTCTCGACGAATGTTGTTCTGTTACCTCGAAAAAATACTATTCGCGTTTAGTATTTTTCGAAAATGGGAAAAAATTATCGAAATCTGAAAAAAATGGGCATAAAAAATATTTCAAAAAGCATTTCAACTAATGTCTAAACTAAGAAATGCTTTCCAAAAACTGATTTTTTGCATCAGTTTTATGAAAAATTATTGGAATCGCTTTAAAATCGAGTTTTTAGAACTGGCGAATCGACTAACAAAATCGTCGCCATTTTTTCGTCATGCACAAGTCTGGCGCAGTTCTACTAGTAGTCTAATTACCTGCTGCAGGCATCCAAACATGGAAATTGGGAATTGGATGCTTACAGCGGCTAATGAGACCACTAATAGAAAAGCTTGTGTATCGTAATGACGCCATGATGCAAATCAGATTTGACAAAATGTACTTCGTAATATTAACAAATTTTAGTAACTATACGAAAAAATATTCATTAATTTTTTCGTAGTATATACAAAACTTCAGTAATATTTACGAATTTTTTTTTGTTAGGCTTAACAAAACCCATTTTGTAAATAATACAAAATTATTTCTTTCTGTGAAGAGATCGAACTAGAGACTTGAAATTTTTTGCAGCTGCGTTTCTCGTAAATGACAAACCTAAGTTTTCGAATGAGCAAAATCGTACAATTCCTTCGCTCCACTCCCATACAAACGAAACATTTTTTTACAATTTTCTCGAAAACGGTTAGTTAAATCGAAAAATTCATAGAGGCAAAATATGCTTATAATATTATTTTACACAACTCTTCCATACATCAAAACTCAATCGGAACATTCCATCATTAAAAAAAATGTAGTTTTTTTAATAAAACTTTGTGTTCTCATATAGAGTATTTAACGATTGGCTCCTGGCAATTGGAATTTTCCTACAGCCTTATTAATAAACGTTAGTTAATTTTTATCAATGGTTTACGCAGTGGATAACTCGAAATTCTTATTAATAAAAAATTTTAAGAGTTAACTGACGTTAGTTAACTTTGTGTTAGCTAACATACCGATTTCCTCGAGTTAAGGAGTTGATAACTCTTGACGGCGCATAACTCTTGCAAAAAAGACTGGAAGAAGCAATGATCCATTAAAAAAATGCAATTTATGTTGTTTTATTATATTACCTTATCACTTGAACACCAATTTTCTGATCGCTTTCCTTCAATTTTTAAATTTTCCACTTTTAATTACTTTGCAGTGAATCACAATTAAAATAAAAACATTAATTTCACTCCTATTTTAATATTGTCTCCAAGGAAACGGATTTAAAAAACCAAAATATGACTTAAATGTAAAAGATTTTCGTATTTTTTGGTACAATTCGGCACAAGGGTTGCCGTATTCCAGCGAAATTTTTAAATAAAATACGAGTTAGCTATTATATGGAGGAAATTTTTTTATTAATAAGAATAGTTATCTAATGGATA
The DNA here is from genome assembly GCA_964034945.1 of Chrysopilus asiliformis. NCBI lineage: Eukaryota > Metazoa > Arthropoda > Insecta > Diptera > Rhagionidae > Chrysopilus > Chrysopilus asiliformis. The sequence goes on from OZ035961.1 coordinate 43,929,860, forward strand.
AGTTTGCTATCTCGGAGTTAGTTAGCACATGAGTTATCTCCGTGTTAGGGTTTTTTTATTAATAAGGCTGCTAATGTTTATCATATCATATCATACTAATATATAAAAATGAGTTGGTGTCTGTCTGTCTGTTCCTCTTTCACGCAAAAACGGCTGAACCGATTGACTTGAAATTTGGCATGAGTATCTGTAATAGTTCTGGTTCCAACATAGGCATACGTAAAAGTAGCGCGAGGGGTGAGGGGAGTAAAACGAGGGGGTAAAGTGATTTCGAAACTTAGTTTTCCCTCTATGTTACCCTTTCGCGGGGAAAATACCGAGCCGATTGGCCTGAAGTTTAGCTCCAACATAGACCATCAAAAAAAAAATTTAGTAGACGCTCAGCAAGACAGCAAGTTTTTCGAAACTCCACTCCTAAGGGAGTAAACGGGGGTGGGTAGGGGGCTGGTGTTTTAAAACATTGATTATTGCTAAACGTAAAAAACAAATTACATCGAATCCGTAGGGTTTCATGTATCTTAAAGGTTTTATTTACATTTATTACATTTGTTACAAAAAAAATCTCATATAAAAAGTGCATTTGACGTTTCGCAAATTTGGACTAGATTTAAGCCATAATATTTTTGTTGTTTAACTAAACTCCGGAGTAACTCAGTTCAGCGTCCATAAAAATAAACATAATAAAATAAAACAAAAATTAATAAAAGAAAAAATTCATAAAATTTGACAAAAAGAAAATACAACTAAAAACAAAAAACACAAAAAATAGGGTTATTCACATTTGCTAAAAAAAAAAAGCTGTTATCTAAAAGTTTTGTGATCAACTGTAACGGAATGAAATTTCTATAACGTTCTAATACAATCCTTTTATCAATTTGATTTTTTTAGCAAATTAGAGGTTCGGTGATATCAAAATGATAAAATGAATTATCATAGTTTTCAACATTTTATAAGACAGTAAAAATAAAGGCTAAAATTTAAAATCTATTGCATATTTCATGAAACTTATTTGAAAAAATCAATTTTGGGGATAATACCTTTATTTAGAAATTAAATTGGATTAATTTTTCTTAAATTGTTTATCCCAACATTTTCAGATGTTTTTGAAAAACTCAGTTTTTAAAATTTTAAGATAGGGGTGTATTTTTTTGAAACAACACAAGCACTTTCATCAACAAATTTAATTTATTTGAAGTTTTTGTTCTAACATATCATCAAAGATCAATCATACTGTTTCATATTATATTATTAGTTATCATTGATCATTTGCATTTCTCCTAAACCTTGTGACATCATCTCGTTAAAAAAAAAGAGATTAGATGTTTTTGTGAGAGAGAAAAAAGAAGAACACTAATGAAAACAAACAGAGAAATTTGTCAATCAATGCTTTGTTGAGTGACGTTGATAAAAATTTTCCTTGGAGTAACTTTGATTTTTATCAATGTGATAAGGCCCTTTTATCTGATGGGGAATCTTTATCAATGTTCTCTCATAAAAGTCCTTTTATGAGAAAATATTGATAAAGATTCCCCATCAGATTGGCCGCTATTTTTATCAAATTGATAAAAATTTTCGTTGAATGTAGGTTAGATGGAATTATAACATATATTCTTATGAAGCTTTATACGCGAAATCAATTTTTAATTTAGGCACAGTTTTTTTCTAACATCTAAGAAAGTCATTAATTGAATGTGAATTTCAATCGATTTAATTGGATATTTTCTACACACAATATCTACTAGACCTTTTCCTTACAAATTGTTTTGATTATGCTACGATATAGAGGCAAAAATTACTTTTCCCTCAGCCCAAACAAAAGAAATCGCACATGCAATAATGAATTGTTTTTTTTTGTATTCTTCAACTCAATGAAAATATTTTGCACCAATTTCCACGTACCAAAATTTCCTTTGGCACCAGGCACCACAATATGCATATAAAAATACAAAGTGAAATGAAACAGAAAAAGATTATTGTTCTCCCGCTGAGAGTGTTGTACAACGAAATTGTTTCGTTATATTTCGCTAAATTTTTTTTTCTTCCCATATTTTCCATTTTATATTATAAAGGAAAAATCATTATTCCATTGTTGTTGTTTATGCTGTATACACGTTCGTTGTACCTTCTGTCGAATGGAATTGCCGATTGCAAAATGCGCTTTTGCGCAACGCTAAAATCTTTTTCCCGCCACAAAATTCAGGTACTCTAGACAGGCCACAAATTTAACATCAGAGCCACAGTCACCTCTTTTTTATTATAAAGCTGATGTTTTTTTTTCTTCATAGAGTCAGAACAGATCAAGCGAGTTAGTTAACCAGATTTATGAGAAGCGAATGCTTATTGTTTAGGGAAATAGTAGAAAAAGCTTAATGTCCATATATCTCTACAAGTATAAGATTCAGGCATAAATTTTCGCGTAGTACCTCAATGTGTAAAAAGTTAAGGTGAGGCACGGTACTCGGTTAAAGAAGTCGTGTTAGTCCATCATATTGCTCAACATTTAAGTAAGGCAATCACCTAACCATGTTCACCACTGCTATGGCATGCAGTATTTTTCAAATCACCTCCATGCTGGATTTGCAAAACTACAAAATACCAAGAGTACCAAGAGTTTGGTATTTTTAGCTAGTTGTACATTTGAGACTCACCTTGGCACCCATAGACGAAATTTATTTGATCAGTAGATTCAGAGATGGATCCCTTCAATGTAAATTCTTTGATGATTGTTAAATGCAATTAAGAATAAGAAAATGCCTACTTCAGAAGAAAAATCTTAAAGAGAAATCTGTGACAATTTATAAATAAATTTTGTGAAATAAAAAGCCAAGGGATGATTGAAATAAAAGATTTTTTTACGAATTATAAAAAAAATCATATACCATTTATTATTAGACAAAAAATTAAGGAAACCAAATTTTTACTTATAGTCGCTCACATTTTTAACGGGGGTGTGATTTCTTTGTCACAACTCTTAGTTTAACGCTAGAACTACCAGACCCGTCAAAATAACGAAATTGAGATTTTAAACGTAAATTCCTAGAAAACAAAAGAACTTTTGTTCAACAATGTTTGGTGACTTTTAATTATTCGCTAAACCGAATTAAACACAATACACTTCACACCGCAATTCTCTAGCGAAATATAAGGAACTCAAGTAGTTTCACTCCATATGAACATTTGTAGATTTTTTGAGGAGGAGCAAACGAGAGATCAATAAAAGTTCGTGTCCATTTTCTTATTAGAAGGATTTGAGTTTGAATTTAGTGTTACCGCTGCATTATTTTGAAAGTAATTATTTTCCAAACTTTTTTTAATTTTCCGCGTGAACGAACAGAATTTTTTATCAAATATTTTAGATTTTTTAGATGTATTCATAGAAAGAAAATATTGTATTCATGGCAGAGATCGACTCGAGCAGATAGAAACTTTCTGATCAGTACGAAATCTGGGACGCTATTCTCGGAACGTTACGGATTTTTCCGAAACGTTTGTGGTGCAGTGGAAAAAGACCTCTATGTGATGTACGTACTGTCTATATTGCTCCAAATGACGTCTCAAACATTACGAAGCAATCCACCACTTTATACGAAACCGTATTCTCGGACTTAGATTACGGAAATATCCGCAACATATCAAAACATTACGTTTCGGATCCATCCGAAACGTTCAAATGTTACTTTCCGAAACGTTTGTGTGCTGTGAGTTATCGTTTCGCGTCCGTTGTTTATTGGTATTCGATGCGGGCATAATTTTAATCGTGTAATAAGCATAATACGGAGAATAATTCTTTTTCATTCATTCATTTGCAAATGATTAGCACGAGAATTTTAGTTTTCATTCGCTCACGAATTTTTTTTCCATTCTCGTATTTTTAAAATTCTATTCGCGAATGGAATGGAAAATTTTACGAATGGGAAATTAAAATTCGCTCACGAATTTATCGCAAAAGAATGATTTTCGAATGGAATTATTATATGAAGTAAAAGTAACACCATAACTTTCAAAAGGATTGAGCCAGAGACTTGAAATTTCGTACAGTAGCGTTTCTCGTAAACAGTAAGGCTAAGTTATTGGACGGGGAAAATCGGACCACTCCTTCCGTCATTCAAATGAAACAGTTTTTTACAAGTGTCTCAAAAACGGCGCTTCATATCGAAAAATTTATAGAGACAAAATATGTTTAGAATACGATTTTACATAACTCTATACATAAAAATTCAATCAAACCACTCCCTCCCCCCTAACAAACGATAACAAACGTTAAAATCAACAAATAAACAAAAATCACTCATAATACACTATTACTTACATTGAACACTAGTCAAATATTATTAACTGATATTAAATTAGTGAAAAATTACTCTAATACAAGTTAAACACTAGTTAATAAATATAAACAAAACAAAACTATTCAAATATTTCCGTTTTGACAGCTCTATTCTACGTACATTTCGGAATGAGGTGAATATGGTGAATATAATTCCGAAACATAAACATTTCGTTACCAGAATACGATCTTTCAAACGTTTCGGATTTAGATTACGGAAAAAACATTTCGGCGAGATTCGTAATCCGTAACGTAACGAAAAATCCGAAACGTTCCGAGAATAGCCTCCCTGATTCAGGCAAAATTATGAGGATGTCCGTGCATCTGTCTGTCGGTCTGCCTGTCTGTCTGCCGGTCTGTCCGTTGTACGTATCTTAAATAACTCGAGAACACGTTGATCTAGCTTGAAATCTTTTGTAAATAAGTTTTACGAAAATCGTAGTTTTTTTTAAAAAAAAACTTACCGTTTTTTTAAAATTCGCGAAAACTATGCGCTTCTGGAAAAAATTGAATATAACAAAATTTAAAGGACATAAAATTATCTACATTTTTCAACATATTTCAAAAAAAATTAGTTTTTTGGAAATTTCTTTTCGGAAAAATTGCATATAACCAAATTCTTCGCAAAAAATTGCCTTTTTTTGATTCAAAAACACAAATATTAAAAACAGACGTTTACGACGGAGGTTAGGTTATTGGAGTTGACAGAAAGACAGTTTCCTAAATGATACTCGACTTGAGAATTGAGAATAACTTAAAAATCATTTGCAGGTAGAAAATATACAAATCATTTTTAACTAGAAAATAAATATCTATAAAAACCGTGAGAACTGTTGAAAGTAATTCAGGAAAAAAAAATGATACAAAGATGATGCTACTAAAATTAAAAATCATTAATATAAGGTCAACTGCAACCATTAAAGTAATTTGCGTATACAATCTCAAGTTGCTTTATAAAATTACTTTTACCTTCTGTTCCAAAGAATGGACTAATGGTTTACGCGAATACGTTTCCTCATTAAACGCAATCGTATATCCCAAGATCTTCGTACCCGTCGAAGGCAGAAAAAACCTTGAGCAACAAAATTTTAGAAAATACAAGAGCCATCATCTCATTTGCGAAATTTTTGTACCTTCAAGAGATATGGTTGAGACCTCATAACGTAACAAAAAAAAATCCCAAAATAATTATAATAATAAATTGGTTCGTTTAATTTTTTCTGCTGCTTGTTTGCCGGCAGAGTGATTTCATGTATCGTTTACCAGAGTTATTGTGTTAAAATTTGAGCGCTCGGTAGAAGTTTTCAATTTGAAGGAGGCTACAATGAGATCTCGTTATTTAAAAATAAAATAGCGACAAAAGGTCAACCTTGTGGTACCTCTTTTTATGCACAAATTTTATTTCGATTGCACGTGATACGGGCAATATTCGAGTGGTAATCATGGAATACGTAGGTAGATAGGTAGGCCAACAACCAGCACCGGTTAAAGCTAAGAGTATCGACAGGTAAGTTTACGCACGTTGTTTCCATATTTGGTATTAGCTTAAAATCTGTTTCTGCTGTTTTTTTCCCAGTTTACCGTTTCAAAATGAATGCAAAAAATCGATCGAGATGATATTTTTTTATTTATCTGTGAAAAAAACGCGAGCATTTGTCCTTGGTCCAAAAAATGAATTTAAAAAAAACGAATAGCAAAAGGAATTATGCTTTCAAAGTTGAAACGTGATGTCACTTAAATAGCGATGATCCATCAACAGTCATTCGCCCTAATATCGTTTAAGCACGCATATCCTTGCCAATTTTTGAACTGCCATCAGTTTAATTTTGAAGCTTGCAAACGTAAGTTTTATGTGGTTTTAAAGAATTTGAATCTGAAATTCAAATAAATCAATAAATTTGAAGAGAGAAAAAACGTTTTTTACGACAGTAACTGATTAGTGGCCAAAAATGTTTGCAGAAAAATGGAAAGATTATTAGAAAATGTAAATGATGATCATTAATGTATGTTATAGCTTTCTCTCTGTCACACTTAATGTATCATAATAGTATTATATTATAGCCATCGTATCACGTAGATTCGAATTTAATTATTCTACTATAATGTCATTTTATCTACTATACTCGACGACACAATAGTCCGATTGAATCTTGTTAGCTGAGTGAGAGTGAAAAGAAAATATTTCGTAAAAGTCGCAGACAAAAGACCCATTTTTTGTTATGATAATGATGTAAAAGGCATTGAACCTCTTGTCTACTCTCCGAACGACATATAGGCTCATCATTAAACTTTTTTTTCTCATCTCTAGTATTGACTATATATATATACGTATTGTATAAAAAACTATCACTTTACGCAAATTTTCTTATCGATTTTTTTAATTTATGCAAAGGCGTAGAAACAGACACAGAAAAAAGAAATTTTGCAGGCATAGCGGATGTTATTTTTATTACTATTTAAACAGCTTTTTGATGGCGATTAATTCTGAGTTAGGATTTTTGGTCGATTTTTAAAAATCAAACGTGGATAATAAAGTTAGTTTCATTAATTTTCAGTACAACTATAAACCTATATCGACATTATCTGAACAGCATATCGCCTACGCCCAGAAAATTAATTCACCTGTAAGTTTATGTGTTACAAAATTCGATTTAGTTTTATTGAGAAATATAAATGAAATTATATGCCCAAACACATATACTATACACAGGATTTTTACACAGAAAAAAATTATTCGTAAATTGAACTATTCTGTAGAAAATGAGGTGAAAATTACTCTGTTTCCCTTTTCTCTATGAAGAAATTAAACCAAATTGCGATGGATTGCTTGCGATGACACGGATGTTTTTAGCCATGTTTACAGTAGCAATTCCCCTCCCCTCTGAACCTCTCACCTGCTATCTCGTAAACCAGACAACGGATTTTTATGAGGTTTCCCCCATTGGATAGAGAATATTACGACAGATATATGTAGTTCTATATACACTAATTTCCTTTCTGCTTGCCCCTCCCATAAATACAAAAGGAAAAATGGGACTTTGGACATAGATTCTGTCAAAAAAGAACCGGGAATTTTTAATTTAAAAAGCTCGCGTAAATTATAACATTGACCTTAGTTACTAATAATGAGTCAGATCTGTCAACCAGATCGTTTACAGCAGCAGATTGAATTAGTAGACCTCAATAGTGCGTTACGATTTTTACAATGAACGAAATTATTGAATAAAAAGTTTGCCTTAAATTTTGTGTTGCGAACGCAATTTCATGTGTCGACTCGCTAAAAATGTTATAGAAAAGGCTTATGGAGAATCATATTTATCATAAATACGCACCTACGAGTGGTACAAAGCGTTTAAGGAAGGCCGAGAGATCGTCGAAAATAAGTCTCGTTCTTCAACCGACGAAAACATCGAAAAAGTGCTCGATAATCGTCATTCCAACTTAAGAGAGATAGCTTTTGACCTCAACGTTTCTCACGAGTTCTATTTTGGTGGATATTTTAGATATGAGACGCATCGCAGCACGGCGCGTGTCGAAGGAGTAAAATTATCTTCAAAAAGAGCACCTCAATTTACGTAAATTTTTGACAAAATAAATTTTGATTATTAAATGAAAATTTTGTGTTTTATTTAACAATTTCCGGTACTTTTTTGACAGAATGTAAATGGCTTTTAAAGGGCTCTCCCCATTGCCAGGATATTTTAGTTGCGATAAAATGTAGGGACACACTTATACCGTATGCGTCATAAAAATCTGGAATCTAGTACTGCAAGTATTTTCAAGGAGATAACGGTAGCTTATTAATTTGTTCTACGTTTGAAAGGGTTTGTCAATACAAATTCGTACATAATTGAGCCAAAAAATTAAATGTTTATAAATATAGCAACATGGGGCAGGCTCAAAGAGTGAAAATCATGAAGTTGGTCCACGCGCGAAAGTCCAATAAGGCGATTTCCAATTAATTAAACGTAGCGTTGTCAACTGTTTATGCTGTAAGAGCGACTTATTTGACCAGGGGAATAGTTAGGCCGCAATCTGGAAGCGGTAGACACATTTCAATAAGGACTCCAGTGTTGATTAGGGCAATCAAAGGAAGGATCAGAAGGAATCCAGTAGGACATCTTGGAGAGTCATGTAAAACCATCGATAGTCAACCTGCGGTAATGATGTGTTTTACGTGTTTCAACAAGACGGGGCGCCGTGCCACACTGTCAGTAGTACCCAAATTTGGATAATTTAAAAAATCAATAATTTAAAAAACTTCTGGTCTAAGGACATGTGGTCACCTAGCTCTCCAGACCTTAATCCCTTGGATTTTTTAATATGGGCATATGTTCAGGTTAAGACTGGAGCTAAGGTAATGTGCAAGCCCTGAAGTCCACCATTACCATCGCATGGAACGACAAGCCGGAGTCTTATTTAATATTGACATGCAAGAAGTACAGGCCCCGTTTGGAGAAGTTCGTAAATGCTGGAGGTGGACATTTTGAAAAATTTCTTTTACTAGTATGTAAGAGTTAGTTTAGAACAAAATATATTTTTTTTTCGTTCAACTTCTATGTTTTATTAAACGGTTTACAATTTAATATGAATTTTCCAGATTTTTATGACGCATACGGTATAACAAAGGCTTGGTAAGAAAGAGAAAGAACAAAAAAAAGCGTACGTCGCCAGATGTCCAGATGGAAAAAACGGCGACATTTTTTTGGAACTTTCACACATTTTTTTATGTATTAACCGCTTGGTGGAAAATACTAACTTTGGATTTACACAAAGTTATCAAGCAAAAATATATCTGGTGAGCTTAGAAATTCGCTCATTTGACAGTTTTAGTTAATTGTTTCTTTATACAAAAAGTGTTGAAAAATTGTGTTCAAGTGATTAGAATATGTAGTACTTAGTGTTTTAAGTGATTCTGTAATTAGTGAAAATAATTAGAGAAGTTTCCAAAAAGAAAAATCGGAAAAGTGAAAAAATGTGAGTTAAAATATGGGTATCTTTTCGATGTTACTACAGCCGCCAAAAAGTGCGTTCACGATTTATAACAAAACTTTAACAAATAATACTATTTTGCGAACAGCTATTACAATAGCAAATGTGAATACTCTTATTATTATCTAACAGCTTTTTGATAGTATAACACAATTACGGTTAAAGTAGTTTACGTAATAAAAATCCACTCAAATCTACTCAATTATTCTATTAATTCTATAAATAAGCAACACGCACTGAGATGCTCGTTAAAGTTGTATCTTGGACACATTCATTTGATCCAGCAACGATATTTTATTTATTCTCAGTTTATTCATGGGAAACATACATTTTATTTATGATACCATTTTCGTTGCTTAATTTATAAGTGACATTTTTATCAACTTTTTACAATAGAGAATAGCTAAAACACCAAAAATACCTGCAAAATATTAAATAATTAAAACACAAAAAATTAAGGATTTTTTTCAATTTATATTTTCATCATTTTGAACTGCTTGCATGAATTTATAATTATATTTATTTGCATCAATGAATGTAGGAAAAAGCTCATACCTAAATTTCTAAATAAAAATGCTCTTAAAATAATTTATAGAAACAAAATTTAAAAAATATATATATAACAAAATTTTCACACTAATCATACATTTTAACAATAGAAAGAATACAAATGTTGAATTTCTTTCCGGTATACAATTTTATTGATTAAATCTAACTCAAATATAGTAGGCATATTTTATTCTAATTTTTGATTAAATTTAATCGTGCTAATTGCTTATTGATAGACCCATGTATAACTTAAAAACCACTGAATTCAACAACGAATCAATTTTAAATTCATGAAGAATTTTACTTAATAGGTTTTATGAAAGTTTTTTTCTAAAACCTGTATTTTTTGCGATATTAATTTACAGAAAAGTTCCCTAAAGTACGACTTGTCTAATGACCAAAACCAGGAGTGGTATTCCGTAACTTGTTTCAAGCGTTTGTTTCGAGTTAGAAGAAAAAGTAGTATTCGCGATCTCTGTTTCGCCCTGTCTTTTATCTTGATCGGAACAAAGACAGCGAATATTACTTTTTCTTCTAACTCGAAACAAACGCTTGAAACAAGTTACGGAATACCACTCCAGACCAAACTCCCATGAGCGGGCAATAACTAGCGAGTTTTTTTAGAGTTGAAGAGAAATTTAACATGAATTGATAAGTTGTTCTAAAGTTTCGTATTTGGGAGATAAAGGCCGCTGTGATTTTTTTTGATACCATCAAAAGAGGACAAGATGAAAAGGAGGTTGATGTTAGTTGGTGGAAAATTTAAATAATAAAAAAAATCGTATTTTAGTCTCATAACAACAAAGTCGTGATCCTTTTTAGTAAATTTTGAATCGTGAGGTCTAATTTATTTATTTGTTTACTTCTGTAGACAATAAATGTCAAAATTGCTGTAAAAAAACAGCAAAATATTATATCTATTTCGATAATAGACAAATAACAATAAAGGAGGAGAATCATTTATGGAAAAATTATAATATAGGCTCAAGAATTTATTATAACTATTATGGCGCACGTCTTTATTAGCTTCTTAGTTATCGTTTTTATTCTACAAATAAGAAATCAAAGTTAAAAAAAATTATTTAGTGAACGTGGGTTGATTGCTTAATGCATAAATTTAACTGTGCATTTAAGAATACACGTAGGTGGGTATGACTGAATTTTACTATCCGTTCTTCCACTCATCTTTATTGTCTTCTTTTTTTTCAAAACACATATTGCGTGATTAATACTTTTTTTCAGCTTAAAGAAATTTTATAAAGGCAATTTGTCGTTAGAACGTATGAAAACAAAGAGCATTTTCAATAAAGCATTTAATAAAAATGTCGTCATATAAGTGTCGTTGAAAGGGTGATGCATACCATATTAACCGGAAATTATTACATATTTTTTCCAAGAAAATCCCTGTTAACATCACAATGCTCGATGTCGTGTTCGATTTATTACAGAGAACAATAACCCTAATAGTTGAATATTATTGTCTTTAGTTTTAGATTTCTTAATTTTTCCGTTATATGGATGTGTTTTTCCCACAAGGATGGAATTATCTACAAGGAATTATCTCCGGTTTTGTGAAAAGTCTTGATTAAACGATATTATTGAATCTTGTTAAATTATTTAATATTATACATTTTCAAATATGTGTGAATAAATATATCTTTAATATTACAATTAGTGTAAAATCTAAAAACTATATTTTAATTTAGTCGATAATTACGTACACTGTGTCCATAACTCCGATCTGTGGGTCGAAATAAGGGAAAATTAAGTTCTCTTTAAGTCAAAAAAATAGTTTCTTAATACTGATTTTTAAAAATTTCAACTATTTTTTTTTTAAATTTAAAATTGATGATTGATGTTGTGAGGTAATTCCGATACACCAAATTAATTAAACTTTTGACTTTAATGCGACGGTGATCTTTATCCACATTTATTTTTTTTTACCATTTTCGGTAGGGTCGGGATTAGGAATCATTCATTTATGATGGGCATAATTCCGACCCCAAGATTTTTCACACTAAAATTAGTGATGTTTTCATTTCTGAAACTAAAACTGTATTCGTGCTATGCAATTCCGCTATAAAACGTGCGGAGTGTCATTTTATGTTAGTAATTTCATAATGGATGAATTACATTTAGCAAAAACTATCAGATTGGATCAGGAAAACTCGCTATATGTAATTCTATCTCTATAAATGAAAACGCCATTAGAAACTTATTTTGAAGTAAATTTTGATTTTGATTTAAATACTAATTGTTGTAATTTAAGTAAGAGTTTATGACCTGAACACCTGCATGTATAACACAGGGGAACAAAAAAAAATTTTTTCCTGCGGCCTAATTTTATGGAGTCAATTTAGATACATATGATTATGAAGTACTCAACCTATTAATTATTTTGTTTGAATTTACTCTGGTTCTCGTAATAAACCGTTCTATTAAAAATACACGTTTTTTACTAATCTCCTTACATAGATAGACTTTGAGATGAAACTTTTCATATATAGTAAAAAAAAAAGTTTGAAATGTGCGTTACTGCATAACGGAAATAAATTAGCTTTGATCCCGACTACACTTAACGAAGAATATCAAAATATTAAACTTGTTTTAGAGAAAATTTCATTTCAATAACATCAATGGTCAGTGTGTGTAGATTTAAAAAAAATGGTAAATTTTTTATTGGGTCAGCAGAGCGGATATACTAAATATCCCTGTTTTCTGTGTCTGTGGGACAGTCGTGCGAAAAATGAACACTGGAGCAGGAAAGACTGGCCGTCGAGATTGAACACGACTGTAGGAAAAGCTAACATCGTTCATGAACTATTGATCAGTCGAGAAAAAAATCATTCTTCCACCACGACATATTAAACTTAGGCTTATAAAACAATTTGTGGAAATTTTAGATAGGAATGGTGATTGATTCAAATATATTTGTAAATCAGTTCCTGGCCTCAGTATAGAAAAGTTAAAAGCAGGCATTTTTGATGGGCCACAAATCCGTACTCTTATAAACAAGGATGACTTCATAAATCACATGACTCAGGTTCAATTGGAAGCATGGACAAGCTTTGTATCAGTTGTAAAAAAATTTTTGGGGAATCACAAAGCTGAAAATTATTCCGAAATAGTAGACAAAATGCTCCAGAACTTTCAAAAACTAGGAGCTAATATGAGTATCAAATTGCATTATTTACACGGTCATTTAGAAAAATTTCCGGACAACCTGGGTGATTATAGCGAAGAACAAGGGGAACGATTCCACCAGGGCATCAAGATTATAGAAGAAAGATATCAAGGCCGGCGGGATCGCTATATAATGGCAGACTACTGCTGGAACTTACAAAAAGACTGTCCGGACCAAAAATACCATAGAAAATCCCATACAAAACGTTTTTCTTAACTCCTGTTGATATGTTTTTATTTTTTGTGATTAATTTTATTATTCTTTGTATCATTTATAGCACTTTGTTCATTTGAAGTCATTTGATAAGTTTAAAATAAACGTTTTTAAAATATTCTCCTCTTCTTTCAAATTTAATTTCCAGTATAAATGGATTGCGTTTATCTCAAAAAGTAGAGTCAATTCAACAAATCTATTATTATTTTCGTATTCAGTAGACCAAAATTATCTAAAATTGACTAATAAACCCCATGCCGCAGAATCAGTGTTGCCCTGTGTAATAACTTTATTTCATTTTTAATTGAGTTTATCTTTAGAAGTACATGCCGCTCGGAATTATGTACATGGTGGGTCGGAATAGCTGCAAGGAAATAATATTTGAACAAAAAAAGTGATCACAATTGTTGTTCTTAAAGTCATTCGGTTTTCATTTGCTTTTGACAGTCGGACGGTGAGCCACATATAACATTATTTGTTACCAATTATCATACAAATTAGGAATGTGAATGTAAGCAACACAGCATACGAACTATATTTCCTAATACTTTCTTTAATTTCCTCTTGAGTGACGAAATTCAGATTTTATGACGTCACCATAAGATTTCATTTTGAATCAATCATGAAATTTTGTCGGCGAGCTGACCAACAAAAGTTAAATTCGATTTAACTTTTTACGACGACAAAGTTGGTCGAATTGATTGTATACAGAAGCATAGGATACTATGAGTTTAGAATCTGAAATGTCACCATAAATGTTGTGTCGGGCCAATTGTATTCCGGCCTTTATTCGGCTTTTTGGTCATTGGTCGCAAATACCAATGTCTAAAACCTTCACTAAATTTTTGATCTATGGAATAAACACTAGAGATTTCTCTAAAAAGGCATATAAAAAATTAAGTTTGAAATTTCTATAGACTTCAAATTTTAGACGTCAAACTTTTAAATCTTAATAATCGTCTAAATTCAACTAATAATGTTGCAACATGCTACTAAAACTTTCATGTGAAATTTAAAAACTTCTCCTAAATGGAAATCCGAATAACCATAGGCTGATTTTAAAAACGAATCGAAATAGAATAAATTAAAAACGAATCGAAATTGAAAATCACCCATGAAAATTAACGAAAGACACCACTACAATTTCTAGTTAATTTGCATTCAAAATAATAACACAATAATAAAATAATAAGAAAAACTTTCACTCCATAAAAGTAAAATTGATTCATTTAGCTTGAATTTTTTATCCATTGAGAATAAATGGCTAACACATAATGTATTAAATATTATTAATGAGAGAATAAAAATGTATTTGTATCAAATATGAAAAACTCTTGCCGATTAAAAAATCGAATAAGTATCCCGAAATTGCCCCGAAACAATCATTAATATTAAATTGTTTAATAGAATCATTTCATTAGCACGATCAAATCTAAATTATACCACATAACAATAATAAATAATAGTAGCAATTTCTTGTTGTTTTTTGTTCAAATTATCTGCATTTATTTCGAAATTGATTTGATTTCGTTCATTGCCATTTTCATATAGGTTTCTTTTTTTTCTTATTTAAAATGTTTCGAATCTAATCTGAAGTCGTTATGTTGTAAGTGATGTTGTCGGATACATAAAATACATCAGCGATGAATGTTCAATGTAGGGCAACCAATAAAAAAAAAATACAACAACAAAAAACATAACACATCACTTTCACCGTGGCGTAGCTATTCAAATGTTGTATACAGAAGAGAAAAAAAAACATTTAAAAAAAGCCCACACACCATATGAAATGTTTACATTCGTTTTACATTATTTTCGTATCTATATGTATATATATTTATCTGTCTTATTTTTATTCATTTCTTTCTTAAATCCAAACGAAAGAAAGTGAAAGTTCTCTCCCTAATGTGATTAAGTTACATTAACACATGGATCAATAAGTCCCGAGACTAACCCAGAGATGACGCTCGTAGTAAACCAGTAACCACGTCTTTCTAGAGTACTAACCTTTGCTTGAAACGTGTCAAAATTTTAAGTCGATCGGACCAGAAACAGCTGAGTTATCGAGGTTGGAGTAAAGTCGTTTTGTAGTTTGTTTAAAAAATGGAAAAAACCGAGTTTCGTGTTCTGATAAAACATTGTTTTTTAATGGATAAAAACACCGTGCAAGCGAAACAATGGATTGAAAAATGTTACCCGGACTCTTGTCCATCAAAAGCAACGATTTGTCGGTGGTTTGCCGAGTTTAAACGTGGTCGTACCGACACAAATGACGCGGAACGCTCGGGTAGACCTGTGGAAGCCGTTACACCGGAAAATGTGAGTGAAGTGACAAAAATTATAATGAAAGATCGTAAAGTGAAGCTCCGTGAGATTGCTGAGATAACACAGATATCATATGGAAGCGCATTTACTATCCTTCATGAAAAATTGAGCATGAAAAAGGTTTTTTCCAAGTGGGTGCCGCGATTGCTTTCGATGAAACAAAAACAGCAACGAGTCGATGATTCAGAAAGCTGTTTATCGCTATTTACTCGCAATAAAAAAGATTTCTTGCGTTGTTACGTGACCATGGACGAAACATGGATACATCACTACACTCCAGAGTCGAAGCGGCAGTCATCTGAGTGGCGCACAGCTGGCGAAAGCCGTCCGAAGCGTCCGAAAACGCAGCAGTCAGCTGGCAAAGTCATGGCGTCAGTTTTTTGGGATACGCATGGCGTGACGATTGTATCACCCTAAAAGGTGATTATATTGATGAATAAAAAAAAATTTTGCAAAAAAAATGTTGTTTTCATTGTTAGTCTCGGGACTTATTGATCCATGTGTTACTCTCTAACTCTGGAAGGGTAAACTGGCATGCATTATTCAATGCAGATTCATTACAATTTTCTGTACGATATTTCTATTTTGCTAATTATTTATGCAATTACTATAGCTGTATTTGAATCTCGTGCAAACTTTTTATAAGTACTACGGAGTTGGAAAATTTACCTTTTCTGTTACTTAGTAGTACAACTACTTCCAAGTACTCACGAAAAGTCTAATTTTAACGTACCCGTGAGTACTTGGAAGTAGTTTGCATTTGAGGTAGGAACATAGCCTAAAATTACATGACGTCAAAAAGATTGCACGATATTACGCACGGTAGAATATATTATCAAAGGTCACCCATCCAGAGTTAAGTACAGATACAGTTGCTTTTTTTAACAAAATAATAAATATTTAAATGCATTTCTTTATCCATTTGACTGCAACTGTATACGTTGCTCCTCAAGTGGCATCATAAGGACTTGATTCACTGCTGATACTGCTGTTGCCGCTGCTGCTGCTGCCGACGACGCGGACGCTGGTTGTGTTGATAAAATATGACCATCATTCCATATCATATCGAAACAGTTAAATATCTCATTTTCACCATCGTCGTTATTCGTATCATTAAATATTGTACAATAATTACGATTTTTACTATCACTATTGTTGTTATTGTTATTAATCTTGCTACTATTGCCAAGTAGTTGTTTATTATCATTGTTGTAATTAATATAATGATAATGTAGATTATTGTTATCGAATAATGTTATGGTTGCATTATCATTCGTTAAATGATCAAAATTATAAATAAGATCATCACTTAGCACACTATCCGATGAGAACACACTCGAATTATCCGATGATGAGAATAGATCATTATTGTTACTATTATTATTATTAAAACTATTATTATTTGTGCGTAAATCAACAGTTTCCATTAATTTCTTTGATATCTCATTGATACTTTCGGTCAATAGAGATTCAGCGGTTGGAAAATCGAGGAAATTGCTATCACTTAGTTTCATATTATTTAAATTATTACTAGTGTCACAATTAATCGAGCTATTAAGATTTTTATTTGTCACACTATTACTATTATTATTAAATAGATCATCACAAAAATTAATACCACTTAGAATATCGCAGCCGGAATCACCCGAATCGCTAAAACTTCCGTTTCTCGATGAGAAGCTATCTAGCAGAATATTCGGCTGCAAATTAAGGTTATGTTGATCAACAATATTAAGACTATTGCTACGCCATTCACCGGTATTACTAAGACCGTTAGCCGTACCGTTATTCGTCCCGTTATGACTTTTCGATAGCCACGATCGATTCGATCCAATAACACCGACATCTTTATGCTGCGAATTGTTTTTGTTCACTTCGATTTCGGCCGTATTATCCGAACAGGAGCGTCGCAACGGGAACGCCCATATCCGACATAACGGATCACAAAGTCGACAACAGCAGGAACTGGTATTTTTATCATCCTGCTGCAATGATTGAAAATTAATTGTAAATTGATTCGATTGCTGATGGTGCTGCTGCCGATGATGGTGTTGCTGGCGGTTTGTGTCCAGGCTATTGCTGAAAAGGATGTCAGCACCGTTACTGCCTAAAGAGGATAAAATCGGATTAAATGGTGGCGGTCCGATGTTATGATAATGGGAATGTCGCTGCTGATGCTGTTGATGGTGCTGATGATGAGGTGCATGTGTTGCAAAGTCCTCGCAAAAATTTGATGAAATCTGCGACATAGACAGCAATGACGGTGAAATTGTTGTCGCCGTGGCCAACTTAGGATTCTGTGACATACAAGTTGCTGCCGTAGATGCTGGCAGGGATATACTATTGGATGGCATTGGTTTACGGTCCTTTTTTCGGCGTTTCCTCGGCTTAATAATGCGCGGCAAACAAGCTTCCGGTGAGGTACCGTTTGAGCTTTCATCACTTGTTA
This sequence comes from Chrysopilus asiliformis, assembly GCA_964034945.1. Classification (NCBI taxonomy): domain Eukaryota; kingdom Metazoa; phylum Arthropoda; class Insecta; order Diptera; family Rhagionidae; genus Chrysopilus; species Chrysopilus asiliformis. The sequence continues at coordinate 43,947,899 of OZ035961.1, forward strand.
TAGAGACGGAATCAGTTGTGGTTGTTGTTGTTGTATTGCCCATTGATGTTGCCGTCACCGATGATCCCGAATGGTTAGATCCAGAATTCAAACCAACCGCTGAACCGTGACCGGTATTGCCAGACTGATTTGATTTATTTACTGTTATCGCCATATTCAAATTCTGTGCCAGTTGATTGCCATTACTGTCGACAAATGTTTTTCCGGCTTTGCCGCAATTTATTGTCGATGGCATCATTTTTATAGAATTTGAATTGTCGCGTTTATTAATCCGATTACGATATCGTCCGGATAGAATAAGTGGTGCTCCGTGTGCATGCAGCGCCAGTCGTGTCATGGCCGTTTCATCGAATTCGGCTGCGTTTCCCGCCATTAAAACTCGTTGTTTTAAGTTACCACCAACGGATCCAGATCCATGCCCACCTCCGCCGCCCATATTATTGTTGCCACAATTATTATTAGTGTTGCTATTATTATTGCTGATGGCGACACTGTTATTGTTGTTGCCGTAATTATTATTCTTTCGAGGTCGTCTGGCAGCTGTCGAAATTAGGGGCACTCCAGCCCAGCCATTTGGATTTTGTGTGAAGCATCCCATCATGTAATTATGTTGCTGCTGCTGTTGATGTTGCTGTTGTTGTTGCTGCTGCTGCTGATGATGATGAGGACGAGACAAATGATTGCTAACTCTCTGTGATTGTTGTTGCTGCTGCTGTTGCGTTTGCTGTTGATGCTGCTGAGGATGTTGGCCCACAGTTGTCGTCGTGCTGTAATACCCGGCGGTTCCGGAGGCGGGCGTATTGCTTCCTCCTCCTCCTCCTCCGGCTGAGAGAACAGCCTTCTGAGTCAGGGTTGGCCCAGTGACTGTATGATGTTGAGGATGTTGTGACATCATAAAATGATTCGACGTGTATCGATCCATACATCCTGACTCTGATGGCGGTATAACACTCATCGTATGTCGGAATCATTGATTTCGTATTAAAAATATATCGTCTTTAGTTGTCACTAGATTGGGCTTGGCTCTCACAGAAGGATTTCTCAATTAGCTCACACAACAATAGTCCAATTTTGTTTTTACTGTGCAGAAATTTACATACAATCCTTGAACACACTTCAAATTTCAAGTGACACACAAACCAGCTTTAAGTTTTACTAAAAACAACAATCGCTTATTCGAAATTGATAAATCCTTTCATAATTTTTCGACACAAAAACTTTCGAAATTATTGCTAGCCCGTTTTACCGGTTCTTGAGGGCGCCCAATCCAAACAGTCACTTGACATCCGATGCACTTGTCGTGCAGATTTCTCTTTTAATCCGTAAACCGTGATCCAAGTAGAACTACATGAAATGAGCATGCAAAATCACTGATCGTTTGCCTTAATTTGTTAGCAATTCACTTTACACCTTTCGCTCGTTGTTCATCTTCAATGTAGCCGGCGACGACTACTTTTTACTCACGGAAACGTGAAACGAAGCAAACAGGTCGTTTAGCAAAAGATCATCATCACATCGCAAAAAGTATCTATCAATTATAAGATGGGTATAGCATCTGTTAGATATCGCATTGATACATTTATTACATTTTCACTTGAAAACTAGGTCATCAGCGCGATGTACATTCATAATGTCTACACCGAGATCGCGATCCTCGGTCCATTTGAGATGAAAACAGAAACAAGACACCGGATAATACAAAATGACACGGATCTCACAAGTATCTTTCTTCATTGATTGTCCATCACTGCTAAATAAGAAACACCTTGCGGAACCGTCCTTAGTGTTATACTATACAAAGTTCAAATATCAATGTAATGCAGCAAAAGTCAATCACGTGGATGTCGGGATTGCAACAGTTCGAATATAATTTCACAACAATAAATTAATTAAAGTCCATTTCGAACGCGGTGGTTCCAAATTCAACGTCTATCCGAAAATCTCATAGTATCCAAACATTATCCAAATATGAAATGCTGCTACCGATCTTTCACCAATAGCTCAGCACGGAATGGTGACAGGGCGAACAGGTATATCGATCTGTCTTTCTCGTCAATCGACACCCTTGGCTTCTAATGCACAACACAAGATGCCAAAAACATCCACGCTAGTCCATGAGGACGTGAGGAACGGGCAAATTTTAATGTAACTACACCGAGTACTGCAATTGCAACATAAACTGGTTAAGAAAAAAAGAAGCCCAATATGTATAAGTTTTTAAATCCACAAGACAATACTGTCGAGGTCGTCCGTCCGTTCCTCCGCCTTATCCAGCAACCAAAAAAAAAACCACCAACGAACTGAATCCAAGGCAAACTATGCTCAGCTATCTTTTCCACTCCAAACAAAACTATTCAGAAAATCGTTTCGTAATGCGCGTACATTCTACAACTTTTCAAAACTGGGCCTCAAACATAAAGTTTTTTTTTTGAAGTTATATTATTATCTTATTATATTTCTTTCATTGAGGGAAAAACGTCGAAAAACGAAATCTTCGTAACAACTCCAGTCAAATTGTTGTATCGCGGGAGATCCCGAAATGCCTTACGACAGGGAAAATCAGCGTTTTTCCCACACAAAAACGAAATGAAATCGACAGCACAGCCGCACGAATCAACCAGCGTCTTGAACTGTCGGCGGACAACTAACCAAACGAAGCGATTCCACCAGATCTAGTGTAGTGTGGATGGCATTTGGCTTAGTAAGAGCTCCATTCAACGACACTCTGACCAAGTTTGCCGGGCCCCCATCCAGTCTAACCAACAACCATCATTCATTCATCCATCCAGTCGTGCATTGCAATTTCGTCGTCGGATCGAATTTCTTTGGCAGCGATGCCAGAATGAACAGCAAAGATTCATCTAGTGGAATGGGGCACTTCCAAACGGAGTAACCACCATCGGCGCGCAGTGGAAAGAGAGACTGTACGAGAGCCTGGAAGACAAATGGAGCCCCATTCATTCCATTCCGAATTATCTATCAAAGAAACTGCCAACAAAGTGCATAAAATGAATCGGGCGCAATTGTGCGGAGTGTGAGCAACATGGATAATCCCAAAAACAAAACCCGATTCTCTCTCTCTGAACTACTAAAGAGATTCTCTTGGAACGAGGACCCTACCACCCCGATTGGGGTATAAACAACAAACCAAACAAATGGATTTTTTCCACTTACAGCAATTTTCATCCAAAAGAGGCAGTAGTTGGTTCACTGGGCTTTTATTCTTCCACTCGGTTTTCTAAAGTTTGTTTTGTTTTTATTTTCATGCATTTTCATCGTTTTCCATCTCTTCACGACAACTTGACGGATGAAAAGTTTTGAAAGTTTCATAAACTTGAATGTTGCAACAATAAAAAAAAATTTCTTTAATGCACTTTTTACATTTTAATTAATATTTCTCGCACATATAGAAAATCTTTACAGAGTTTTTTGAAATCAAATATAGACGTTATTGAAGCCAAAATTTATTCAAATATATCTCCTAAAAATTTTCAGCTAAAGTTAAAAAAAAGAAAAACAACAGCACACAGAGAAAAAATTGCAAATTTAACTATTTTATAATGGGGAATCGTGGCCATTAATAAAATAGTTTATTTCAATTTCGAAAATAGTCAAAATCGGATATTTATACTCAATATGATATATGATATATGATATATCATATTGAGTATAAATATCCGATTTTGACTATTTTCGAAATTGAAATAAACTATTTACATTTAGTATACAGGTTGTAACGCATCGAACCATCGGTTACAAAAACGAACTACACCAGCGTGTTATAGGCACCTTACACGTCCAATATATTGAACAATATTTTCATTGTGTTCAATATATTGATCGTAAAAATATTGAAGCAAAAATATTGAAGCGAACCATACGATTTTAAATATCCTTCAATATATTGAAGCAAAAATATTGACCGTGTAAGGCATGTCTTAGGGATAACAAAAGATTTTGATTTCCGTATGACCGTCCGTCTGTCCGCCCGTCTGTCCGCCCGTAAAGACCATAAATTCCGAAACAATTGAGCTAGAGGCCTGAAATTTTGTAGAGTTACATTTCTCATAAATGGCTCGGCTAAGTTTTTAAATGGGCAAAATCGGACTATTCCTTCCCCCCTCCCCATACAAACGAAACAGTTCTTTGCAATTTTTTCTAAAACAGTGTGTCATATTAAAAAATTTATAAAGGGAAAATGTGTTTAGAATAGGATTTTACATAACTCATCCATACATCAAAATCCAATCGGACCACATCTTTTCCCCCTCTCCTATACAAATGGATTTTTTAATAAACATTTTGTCTGTCAATTGTAGTTTTTCTTGTGGTTTTATAATAAGTTTAACTATTAGTATTTTGTGGTTATAGTCAATTTTGATTCAAATTAACTATTTTGTACGCAGAGAAAGAATAGCACAGATTCTCACAAAAAAATATCAATAGTCGTATACGAGACAGTGAAATTTTTTGATAATGACTGCCAAACAAAAGAGGAACTCATGCCAAAAAATAGGAAAAATTTAACAAAATTATAGGAACCATTCCCGAGTGACCCCTGACGGAACCAAGAGGGTATATGGGTTTGGGGTGATAGAAAAAGATATATGCGTTTGGCCTACTCAACCGATTTCGGTTCTGTTTCTGGCATTCGACTACATAAAGTAGAGAACACATCTATCAGTTTTTGGGAAACTGATGAGAAACTGATTGGTGTGAACGTAATATCAGATGACTGATAAGCAACCACGAAAAAATTCGTGGCCAGATCAGTTTTTCTAACAAATAGATGGCCAACTGATTGGTGTGAACGTTCGCGTCAGTCACGTCAGTCGTATCGAATCAGAACAAAACCGGATTTTATTTTTTGAACTTAATGCAATAATAATGCATAAACACGCTCTGTCTCGATTATCCACCCGCATTTTTTTAAAATCTGCAATTAAAATGAATAGAAACTTTTCATAAAAAAACTGTCAGTCGCAACTGATAGACGAGAGCGTATAACTAGATGTAAAAAACTGATGGAAAACTGACGAGTACCGTAACAGTTGCGACTGATGGAAAACTGATAGATGTGGCCCCTACATAATAAGGAAGGAAATTTTAGTGCAAAAAAAATCACAGTTCTTTCCGGACTTTAAATCCTTTTTTTGTATCTTTGAACCGACTTTGGTCGCGTTTTCGCTATTGGGTTCTAAATAATTAATGTTTTAGTGCAAAACTGGCCTTTTCTTTAAGATATTTGTCCCATTTTTGAAATATTTTACGACATCTTAGCCAAACGGTGGGCCCGATATGACTGAACATTTCCAAAAGAATACTTGCGGTAGCTAGACACCAATACGAACTATTTATAGATGCTATAAGGGACTGTCCATAAAATACGTCACGCTAATTTTCGACTTTTCGAAGCCCCCTCACCACCCCCTCTTCATCACGACTTTTCGCGATTGTGGAACTCACTCCACCGCAACCCCCTCCCCTAAAGTATGACGTATTTTATGATCACCCCCTAATAAATATGCTCCCCTCTGACACCCCTCCCCAGTTATCTCCTGAACCTCCGGGGCAGTTTTACCATAATTTTTCCCAGTGGATAGGATATCTAAAGGAAATTTTTTTGTCAATTACAATCTATCACACGCTTTCGTCCTTCCTGCTAACTCCTAAATTCTAGTAAGGGTTTTTATTAATAGGCAGGTCGTCCGGTGGGGAACATTTTTGGCCACAAAAATCATATTCAAAAGTTTTCAATTACTTGATATTGGAGATGTCATGTTTGATTGACCCAAGACACTAAAAATCTTAAAAAAAACTAACTAAAACCTTTAATATTCTTATAGAAACGTCTCATACTTGCAATTTGCTACCAGATATGCTAATAGAAAAGGGAAATCCGAAATATATACAAAAGCTAATCATCTGACAGACTAAACTTTATAAATACCTATAGAATACAAATATCAAAGGACATTAATAGCTTTTGGCTATTTTATTATGCCTTGCAAAGTGAAATATCTGTTCTTCTATGGATATTCATCCCCTTTCGATGTTTGCTGCTAAAATACCCGTAAGCAAATCAAGTAAGGAGTACAACACATGGTTTTCAACCTTAATGAATAAAAGATGTTTTTTGCATTTTCCAATTTGAAACCCCATTATATAAAGAGTTAACCTAAAAAATTAATACAAGAATTTTTACATAGCCGTTATTGCAAATCCTAGCGTTAAGTCCTCTCTATTCTGCTTGAAAAAAAACATGCATGATTTTTAAACTCATAGAATTCAGTTGGAATATCATGAAATTTCAAATTCAAAGCAAAAAAATTGAATTCACTTAAATATCATAATTATTCCACAGTCAATATTAATTGATCTTCTGTTACAATTGAAGCGAATATTCCGTAAGTGTATTCAAACGTCTCAAGTAGACGACTTTCTATTTTGAATATTTTCCAATTGATTGCACTTCACCGCATATTGGGCAAATCACAATCACATGGATTTGGAGAGAGTTCAGCTAATACTCTCCGCAACTTTCTCTCCCCGTACAAATTAAATTGATGCACAATACAGCCGTACAAAGTTATCGAAAGAAAATCCCATCGCAAAATAAAACTGCAACAAACGAAGAGTTACAGTGTTGAAGAGATCATAGCTGAGCCTAAACCTGGAGCCAATCAAAAAATTATCAACTAAAACATCACGTTTTAGACTGCCTCGGATCCAGACTCTTGTTCGTGACGCGTCATCTATCCGATATCAAAAGCCACGCCATGCTAAGATTTTCCACATCGAAAGTATCAAGAGATATACAGAAAATACTATTCAGCACTATTGCCATAGATAAGATATTTATAGGAGAAAGAAAATCATTACGATAGAAAAACAAATATCTGATGTGAACAGCACATGACTTTCTTATACAAAAGTCTATGTTCCCGCACAATTTACACTATTAGGCACTTCGCACACCAAATGCAAATTCGCACCGCGTAGCGAAAAAGTTCAAAGTTAACAAGCGATCTTATATCGTATGTCATCTACATGACGAATTAATTTCTCCGCATTGTTATGGAATACAAAATTAGAGCTCATATAGATGACATACGATATAAGATCGCTTTTTAATTCGCATATGGTATGCGAAGTGCCTAACCGACAAATAAAATATTAGCTCATATAAAAATGTGTTTTTTTTTCCACAAAATCTAAAATGTCTTGATAACGCTAAAATATATCGATTTACGGTAAAAGAGAAATTTATAGAAAATTTTAGTATCCTGAATTCTTCTTGAAGTATTTTTACAACCGTTAATTTGCAAGTAATTCGCAAAAGCCTAATTTTTTACCTTGTAATGCAAATATCTCTATAACGGTAAAAGATAGCGGATACCGGTAGAAGATAAAATTTTGTAAAAATTCTCTTTAGCTCATCTTATCCATTGAACTATCAAAAAACCGTTACTTTCCAAAACAGTTGCAAAAAACTGATGTTTTCAAAATAACGGTACATTTCGATAATGGTTTGAGATACGGAGTTCTAGTAAAACACAACAGCCTAGAAAATTGTCTCCAATCGTTGTCTCCAATTTTTGCCAAAACTACCGAAAAATGCGAAATTTCGGAGTAAATAGCAAAAAACGTAATTGCGATTTTTAAAATGACCCGTTATGGCCACTACTTTCACAAAAAGTTGATAGGATCGTCCCATTCCAGGACCAAACATGCCTGTAAAATTTCATGGCTCTAGCCCTAGTAGTTTTTGAAAACTCTTGTACATAGACTGACGACAAACTCTAGACAGATTGACGACAGATTGACGACAGACCGACAGATAGAAAGACATTTTTGTAATAATGCTCCAATCGACTCAGAAGTACTCGGGAAATGTTTTTTAAGCAAAATTAGGAGCTCGAAATTTTTCATTATACTTCGTATCAGAAAGTAACCAACTGCATATAATAAGTCTCAAGTGTATGGAGTGCACTGATTTCACCGTACATCTGCTGTTTATCTCGTGGAAATCCATTCAACGTAGCTTTTTTTCCCCGACTATCAATCGCGTATCTTGTATGTCGACAGTGTCTGCTTGCATGGGCGAATGGGTGAAAATGTATGAAAATGTTGGCTAACTTATGACTGTTAATAATAAACATATGCGCCGCTTTCTGTTTATGCTAACTAAGCAAGTTCATATCGCCACAGGAAAGTACATACTCCACTCGAACAAATCGAGTTTAACGTGGTCGCTTTTCCGTAAAATCAGCTTATGATTACAGAGGTGGATACATGACTACACAAATAAGTCTACAGCAAGATATAAGGTGATTTCACTTGTTGGTGACCAGAAAAATACCTACTTGAATTTTAAAAAAAATATTTTTACTACTTTTTTTAGTAAATTTAAAAAAATATTTTTTTTATAATATGATAAAGGTACATTTTTTCATATACATACATGCATTGCTCGATTTAAATCACCTTTTAGTTACTGTTATTTTTTGTTTTTTAAATTTTTAAAACTTTAAATTTTTAATCTATTCTAAAGTGAGCCATTTTACTTGGGTTGCGAGCCATTGAGAGAGGAGGCTTTACTTTTAGAACTCACAGAAGCAAATTTAACCATAATGGGAGAAGATAGTTTATTTTAGCATTTTTTACTATGTTACGCAAACCTTCGGATTAATTTTGACCGAAGCCGAAGTTCAGCAGAAGGTGTAATTTTTGGCCGAAGGTAGCCAAAGCCAATTGCTTAATCAGTAGAAATCAACTTATAAAGTAATTACGCATGACGTCGGACACCTCTATTGATGAAGGTGACTAGAAGGCCCTCAAATCAGTGACTGGAAGGCCCTCAAATCAGAAACAGGGACCCTATCGCCGAAAACGATTCGATCAATCTTTTTCGTGAATCCGAACAAAAGGCATCGTGGAACACGAATTCGTGTTGAAAATATACGACCCAACCGTGTCGTATCTGATATGGAACTATCGTATCTCATATGGAACTCAACAAAAAAAAAAAAACTTTTCTCATGGAAAAAATGTAAGTACGATGTAAGAAGTAGTATTATTTCTTGTGGTTTTATCTGAACAAAACTTTTTATAAATATGTTTAAGTGATTTCGGCTTAATTTTAAATAAAACAGAATATTTTTTATGTGTTTTCCCGACTTCTACTCTTCTGCGTATCGATGCAACCCCTGCAAATTCGATGCAGAAACTTGCTACACTAAACATACAGTAATCCCTCCAACTGCGCGGTAGATACGTTCCACAAAAAGAGCGCGCAAACCGAAACCGCGCACTGTGAACCCTACTTTATATGAAATTTTGGGGTTAGGTCCCAGATATTAGAAAAATTACAAAAAAAAAATAGAAAAAAGTTTTTCTTTAACGACATATTTAAATTAATACAAACATATGATATGTAACTACTAATCTTTTTGAGAAACCTTGTTATTAATGATTGATTACCCGATTTTTGTTTTTCATTATGAATTTCTGCGTATGGTGCTAAAGCGGCTGTCAAATTTCTCCGAAATTTTAAGACACGCTCCATATCAGGGTCCATATTAAGAGCTTCTTATTCAAGTTGACTACCAAGCACAAAAGAATTTGCTAGTTTTTCGCACTAAATATAAGCACGAAATTACCAAATATGTACGAAGATACAAAATGACCAGCTGATTCCTTCTTGTCGGGGATTTACCAAAATCTATATTCAGAACATGTTTTTTAAAATGAAAATTATAAAAAAAAAACCGCGCAGCTGGGAAATTTTTACCGCGCAGTTCGAAATTTTGGTATTAAATACTTAACCGCGCAGTTGCGAAACCGCGCAGTTAGAAACCGCGCAGTTGGAGGGATTACTGTATTTTCAATTAATAAAAAACCGTGCATGAAATTTTTACAGATTCGCTAGTTTTTTTGATAGTTGACACCACAACGCACTACGATCTGTACGAGAATCGGAAAAACAATTAAAACAGTGGCACAATACTGATTCAAACTGTAATTATAAATGAAAATCGTATCGTAAGTACTTTCGAATCGTATTCGGCGATAGAACAGTCAGTTTTGATCAGATTGCGCACAAGTAATTTCGGATGTGAAACAACGCAAAATAATAGAGACCGGTGAGACGACTTTCTAAACATTTTTCCCCAATTTTTTTTGGAAATCTTAATTTAATGTGGATGTATGAAAGCCAAATACCACTAAACCGATTGCCATGAAATTTTGCACACAGATTCATTTTTCCTTCTCATAGGTGCTCGCTAAGAAACGGTCTTACAAAATTTCAAACGGAAGGTCCTGTAAGGATAACGAAAATATCATTTTTTCCCCATTTTTCCTCCGAAAAACTGGCATTAGGAGATTTTCGGTGTCGCTGATAACGAATTTAATGGTAAGACTTCCTTCCTCGACCAATGAGATCAAAGCTTCATGTCTCTGTCGTTGAAAGCTTTGATCTCATTGGTCGAGAAGCCTCAATCGTAATCGCAATCGTTAGTCTGAATTGGGCTTTAGAATTTCAAAATTCGAAACGGAAGGTCCTGAAGACATGACATTTTTTTTTTCAAAAGTTTTTAATGTATTTTTTTGTTATTTTTGGTGAAACAAAAATTTATGCAAAAAACTTTAACCCGGCAAAAAGCTAGTTTCCTTGTAGATCAATCATACTCAATTTTCTTTACTTTGTAGTTTTACGTCTAACAACCTCTGAAGCTATAAACTAGTACAACAACCCTACAATTCTGGTTATGTTTTCGAATCTTCAGCCAAGAACGGACAACCGATCGAGCATAATTGCAAAAAGACGAAAGAAGCCGAAACATAACAAGCATACAAGACACAACGATGCATAACGAACGGTGATTCTTGGACTTTACCATAGCCAAAGTGTTTTATTAGTCTATCATGCATTAACTAACCACATCATCTTCTTTTCTGCGTATCTGTCTGTCTGTCTGTCTGTTCGTTAGTCCGTATGTCTGACGATTTCTTGGCTAACTAAAATCCATTACATTACACACGATGTTGTACCCTTAGGTGGGCCACTGAAAGTATGGCAGTCGGTTACTAAGGCGATTAACATAAAAGGTTATGTCTCCATATGGCCAGCGAGTTCGAGATGTAGGGAGCGAATGGAATCGACAAACATCACGTTTTAGCTTAAGGAAATCACACCACAGATCATTGTTTATTCTGCTCGACTTTAGATGGTAGCATACTAAATAATGTGCACCTACACGAACGAAAGAGAAACTCATCCCAAGTCAAGAAAGACATTTAATAATTTAATACCGAATGTAGAGATTTTTGCGTGGAGTAGCAAAGAAACACTTGGGTGTTTTCCTCTTTAGTTTAATCACCACAGATTTCCCTATGCTTTCCCTTTATTTTAGCGGAACGCAATTTTATTTACTTAAGTCCGTCTCGTGAAAGGCAAAAACGCAATCATTATCTCTAATTAACAAAATCAAATCATCAATTTGCCACTTCTGCTCCAAGCATGATTCATTTGAGGTGTTTCGTGCTTCAATTTCGAATCGCTTCCAATTTATTTCTCTTTTTTTTCTCCTTGGCCACCTTGTGCAGTTTTTCCGGCGATTTAAAATAATTTCGTTTGGCCCAGATACTGAAATTGCTTTGTGAAATATTCCAGCATTTAGGTTTTTTTACGCATGGAAATGATTGTTCTTCTATTTCGGTTTTTTTTTTGTGGGGATTTCTTTTTGTGCAGACACACACCTATTTCAATGACATTTGCGACGATTTTTCGTATCAATAGAACGACACGAAAATTTTGTTCATTTTCAATGGGCTCGCCCTTGTACTAGTTGTTTAAAATTAACTTGTTTTTCTTAAGCTTTGCGTTTCACCTTTAACCAATTATGTTTTTTTTTTACTTGAAATTTAATGGTTTGTTGAAACATTTGAATGCATTTGTTGCAAAGAAATGAGAAGTGATGGAATCGGAACAAAATGTTCACTAAAGAACTATTTAAAGCAGAGATGCAAACCAGAAGTTAATTGTGGTACGGTTTTGGTTCATTGAATTTGAATTGAATTTCTGGTTTTTGGTTCCCAAAATTTCAAAATTTGGTTCTGGTTTCTTAAATTTCAAAAAATGAATTCTGCTTTTGATTTTCTAAAATTCCAAAAATTTGGTTCTGGTTTTGGTTTCTAAAACTTCAAAAATCTGATTTTGGTTCTGATTTTAGTTCACTGAATTTTTAATTGTTTAGTGCAGTGTCGTTCACCAAGCCTTCACATTAGGGTGGATCGCTTTTCTTTTTTCTCGGATTTCGGAAACGGTGGGGGGGGGGGGGTGGAAAAGTTGTGAATTGATATAAAAACAAATTGTGGAAAGTTTCAGCTCGATCGGAGGTCATCTTCAGTTTTCGCTTTTTGTTTGAAAATTTGGCGCTAGGTGATTTTCTATGTATTTTACAAATTTTCGCTAAACACTTTTGCTGTGATCACCCAGATTTCGCCGCGTAGAGGCATTTGTAATTGGAAATCCTTTTTGTATTTTAATTTTTTTTTGTTTTATTTTTTTTTTTGCATATATTTCATTTTTACATATAGTCACATCTTTTCCATACCCCCCGCTGTTCACATTGCCACATTTATTTTTTTTTGTTCGAGTCGCGATCCACCCTACTTCACATACTTAACCCTTAAAGGCTTGGTGGTACATTCGATTTACCACCTTTTTCGCAACAAATGATGCACGGTGGTACCAAAACTGTACCACCGATTAAATCGTCTTCCATTGCGGCATGAAACTTTGAACTGACACCACTAAAAATATCAAAAAAAATCGTTTTTCTCATGTGCCGCACGGGTAAAAATATTTGCTATTTTTCCGTGCCTCTAAGGGTTAAAGTTTTTTACGCAATGAAATTTTGAACACAGATTCGTCTTACCTCATAGGTGCTCGCTAAGAAACGGTTTTATGGATGGTCCTGTAATGATAACTGAAATATCATTTTTCCAATTTTTCATCGGATAATTTAGCTCTAGGCGGTTTTTTTAGTCGCTGATTATGAATCTGACGTTAGAATTTCAAAATTCGAAACAGGAGGTCCTGAAGGTTCTTCAATTCACTTCGCACATTAAATCACTTAAGACCTGTTCGTTTTCGAGAGAATAGCAAAAAATAGATTTTTTTTAAATACAGTAGAATCCCGATAATTCGTATTTCAAGGGACCAGCAAATTCATACGAATTAGCGGGATATACGAATTATCGGGGTACGAATTATCGGGATTCTACTGTAATAGTATATCTTGAAACCGGACAACAGTGTAGGAAATTTCACTGTCTTCAACTTTCGCAATACATAAGACTACTGAAAAACATCAGAAAAGCTACAATTGCAAGGGCCAATCGTCAAATACTTTATAGACAAAATGTTTGTAAAATGTCTAAACTCATTTTATTTTTTAATATGATTCACCGTTTTCGAGAAAATTGCAAACAACGGTTTCGTTTGTATGATGGAAAGGGAAGGAATGGTCTGATTTTGCCCGTTCAAGAACTTAGCCTAGCCATTATTTTTTCGAAAGTTATTTCGAAAGAAACGTAACTGTAAAAAATTTCAGGTCTCCAGCTCAACCCTTTCGAAAGTTATGATGTTAACGGACAAACACGGACAAACTGACAGACAGGAAGACGGACAGATGGACGAACATGCGGAAATCATAGTCTTTCGTCATCCCTAACAACCTGGTGTATTTAATTTTTGTGTCCGATGATTGGTTCAATCCGTAACAAACGGTATAGTAAATCTAATATTCTTCGATTCTCAAATAGGGTATAAACACGTTGCTTCGGAGTAAATACCAAAAAACGAAATTGCGATTTTTAAAACGTCGCCATTTCCGTTAATCCATTTTTTTTAATAAAAATTGACAGGATCATCTCATTCCAGGATCAAACATGCCGTTCATGGCTCTAGATCCAGTAGTTTTTAAGGAATCTTGTATATAGACTAACAGATTGACAGACAGACAATTTTGTAATAATGCTGGCAATGTTTTTACGCAAAATTAAGAGGTCGAAAATTTTTGTTCTAGTTCATGCAAAAAAGTAAAAATATAAAATATTTTCCCATTTTTCAATTTGACCAAAATTAAGTTACATTAATAGAGCGGGAGCCGTAGAACAAAAAATAACAACGAACAGTTGACGGGACGAAATATGTTTGAATACCTGGATCTTGATCTAACTAAGAAAAAATTCTTCTACGGCGACCTTCCAAAGTGGTGCTAAATGGGTGACAGATCGCGTTTTATACCGCGGTTTCGTTGTTAAAAAAAAAACGACGAGTTAACGGGACAATATTTGTTGCAGGATGTAGATCTTGGTCCAACTAAGAAAAAAATGTTCTACGGCAACCTTGTCAGGTGGTGCTAAATGGGTGACAGATCGCGTTTTATACCGCGGTTTCGTTGTTAAAAAAAAACGAGGAGTTAACGGGACAAAATTTATTGCAGCATCTAGATCTTGGTCCAACTAAGAAAAAAATGTTCTACGGCGACCTTGTCAGGTGGTGCTAAATGGGTGACAGATCGCGATAAATGACATACGTTTTAGTATTTTGGCAAGAGTTCAGTTTAGCGACAATGACGCTACAGAATTTTGGTGTATAGGGAGGGATAGAGGGAGGCATCCCCTATCCAAAATGTGTATTTTTAGCCGTCGCTCGCCCCCCTTGCCCCCTCCAGGGGTCCTCAAACTTTGTATGAAACTTTTTTCTGGGGGGTGGTAGGGGGGTGTGTGGTACCTCAAATGAAAGGTAATGAAGAGTACATTCCAAAAATATATAGCATGATGGGATTTCCCCCCTCACCCTTCGATTTACCCCACGAAGGGGTATAAATCGAAGGGTGAGGTGGGAAATCCCATCATGCTATATATTTTTGGAATGTACTCTTCATTACCTTTCATTTGAGGTACCACACACCCCCCTACCACCCCCCAGAAAAAAGTTTCATACAAAGTTTGAGGACCCCTGGAGGGGGCAAGGGGGGCGAGCGACGGCTAAAAATACACATTTTGGATAGGGGATGCCTCCCTCTATCCCTCCCTATACACCAAAATTCTGTAGCGTCATTGTCGCTAAACTGAACTCTTGCCAAAATACTAAAACGTATGTCATTTATCGCGATCTGTCACCCATTTAGCACCACCTGACAAGGTCGCCGTAGAACATTTTTTTCTTAGTTGGACCAAGATCTAGATGCTGCAATAAATTTTGTCCCGTTAACTCCTCGTTTTTTTTTAACAACGAAACCGCGGTATAAAACGCGATCTGTCACCCATTTAGCACCACCTGACAAGGTTGCCGTAGAACATTTTTTTCTTAGTTGGACCAAGATCTAGATGCTGCAACAAATTTTGTCCCGTTAACTCGTCGTTTTTTTTTTAACAACGAAACCGCGGCATAAAACGCGATCTGTCACCCATTTAGCACCACCTGACAAGGTTGCCGTAGAACATTTTTTTCTTAGTTGGACCAAGATCTAGATGCTGCAACAAATTTTGTCCCGTTAACTCGTCGTTTTTTTTTAACAACGAAACCGCGGTATAAAACGCGATCTGTCACCCATTTAGCACCACCTGACAAAGTTGCCGTAGAACATTTTTTTCTTAGTTGGACCAAGATCTAGACGCTGCAACAAATTTTGTCCCGTTAACTCGTCGTTTTTTTTTAACAACGAAACCGCGGTATAAAACGCGATCTGTCACCCATTTAGCACCACCTGACAAAGTTGCCGTAGAACATTTTTTTCTTAGTTGGACCAAGATCTAGACGCTGCAACAAATTTTGTCCCGTTAACTCGTCGTTTTTTTTTTAACAACGAACCCGCGGTATAAAACGCGATCTGTCACCCATTTAGCACCACCTGACAAAGTTGCCGTAGAACATTTTGTTCTTAGTTGGACCAAGATCTAGATGCTGCAACAAATTTTGTCCCGTTAACTCGTCGTTTTTTTTTAACAACGAAACCGCGGTATAAAACGCGATCTGTCACCCATTTAGCACCACCTGACAAGGTTGCCGTAGAAGAATTTTTTCTTAGTTAGATCAAGATCCAGGTATTCAAACATATTTCGTCCCGTCAACTGTTCGTTGTTATTTTTTGTTCTACGGCTCCCGGGCTATAACTTAAGCCCGTTTGCGCATACTATTCTTAAAAAAATTAAGTTGTGATTAGCATACTTAAACCGTAGAAATTCTGGGACTTAAATAATTTAAGTTGTACATAAGTTGCTAAGTTTCGTTGGTGCAAACAGCACTTAACAATATTTATCACATTCAATAATATTTACCTACATTTTTACGTCTTTTGAAAAAAAAAATTTGTAAACAATTTTCGTGTTATTCAAATTTTTTTTAACTAGAATATGACAGCCTTATTAATAAACGTTAGTTAATTTTTATCAATGGTTTACGCAGTGGATAACTCGAAATTCTTATTAATAAAAAATTTTAAGAGTTAACTGACGTTAGTTAACTCTGTGTTAGCTAACATACCGATTTCCTCGAGTTAAGGAGTTGATAACTCTTGACGGCGCATAACTCTTGCAAAAAAGACTGGAAGAAGCAATGATCCATTAAAAAAATCCAATTTATGTTGTTTACCTTATCACTTGAACACCAATTTTCTGATCGCTTTCGTTCAATTTTTAAATTTTCCATTTTTAATTACTTTGCAGTCAATCACAATTAAACTAAAAACACTAATTTCACTCCTATTTTAATACCGTCTCCAAGGAAACGAATTTAAAAAACCAAAATATGACTTATTTTAATATCGTCTCCAAGGAAACGGATTTAAAAAACCAAAATATGACTTAAATGTAAAAGATTTTCGTATTTTTTGGTACAATTCAGCACAAGGGTTGCCTTATTCAAACTAAATTTTTAAATAAAATACGAGTTAGCTATTATATGGAGGAAAAATTTTTATTAATAAGAATAGTTAGCTAATGTATAAGTTTGCTATCTCGGAGTTAGTTAGCACATGAGTTATCTCCGTGTTAGGGATTTTTTATTAATAAGGCTGTGATTGTTCCACATAATAAGGTTATCCCTGTGTAAAAAAAATATAATTTCTTGAGCAACAATTTTAAAATATGACAGTAAAAAAATTCTCAGAACCTTTAATCAAGGGAATAATCATACACACCGAAATTTTCCCGGATTAGGCAATCAAAATCGTTTCAACATTCTTACTTTTAGTCTAACTGAGCTAATATCTTATTACACTTCCATAAAGAGATTTAATGTTAACCTTAAATGATGTCAAATTCATTAAATTCAAAAAGTGGACCAACTTTATTTAGGAAAGGTTTAATAATCATGAAAAAGAAGAAATTATTTCTGTCTAAAAGTAGTCAAGATAATTTTCAGTTACAGGTCTCTATTCTTGCCGTTAGTGTGGCACATATGACTGCCAACTTATCCAGATAACCATTGAAATTAAAAGACAAGACAAACAAGCAACAAAAAAAAGTAAAAGATAATCACACATCATTTTTCTGTTTTGGCTGATAATGCTTTTTCTGTTTGTGTTTCTGCTTCTGTTGCAGGTAACGCAAGTAATATACGAAATGCTTTCCAAATAACTTTATAAGATGGGACAATTGGATACACGTACGAAATACAAAACCGTCTAATTATGTATATCTGTCTGTTGGCTGCCGTTTGGTCTGCATATGTCGCATTTTATAATATTTCAACTATTTTTTTTTTCTTTATTTAGGCATTTATTTTGATGAAAACATTGAAATATCACATTATAGACCGTTACATAATAGCCCTACCTGGTCAACATTACGATATAACTAGCCACAAGTTCAGCTACTGTCATTTTACCATTTGAGAAGCCAACAATCAGCTGTTGCAGGCATTGTTCGCGTAACTTCTTAAACCTAAGCATAGGTTTTTTTTTTGTGTGATTTCACGTTACTTCGTTCATCATCAACGCCATCACGTTATGATAATGTATGCCGGTTAATGTAATTATTTAAGAACTGTTGTTTTGCATGTTACTTTCGCAATAAGCATTTCATTTCATACATATGTCATATAATATGTAATTCCTTGTTATTTGCATTCGATTCATTCAACTGGAAGTGAATGAAACATTGCTCAACATTGAAACTATGACCAGGAGCGGAAATTCCCAAATGTAATGATTTTATAGGCTTTTAGCTGTTGCATTTATAAGCAAAGTTATTTTTAAATGTAAAAAAAAAACAATATTTTGAAGAAAAGCACGCTTTTTTGTACCTTAACACGTTGGCTGCCAAAGCCTTTTCAGGATTTTGATCGTGCAGTGACAACGTCTTTTCACGATTTTGGTCACCTGAGGCCAACTTTTTTTTGTTATTTTTTGTTTCTTTGTGCCTAAAAATCATTTTTGACTACTCACGACTTTATTATTGGTCCTAATTTTGCAGTTATAACGGTTTTTTTGTGTCGCACGTTTTAGTGCGACATGGCCTGGGAAAACATAAAACATCCTGTGGGGCCACGTGCGACGCGGCCTCAGGGTAACATTTGGGTGTCGCATGAAAACGTGCGACATGGCAGCCAACGTGTTAAAACGAAAATTTCCTTAAGATTAACATTCCGACTCAAATTCAAAAACAGGCCTTTATAAAAATATCTAGAAGCGCCTATCGCGTAAATTATGACGTTAACCTCTGTGACTTACATGAAGTTGAAATGTGACGTACAATATAAACTCGCATTATTGCCCTAGGGTTCCTTGATTCAATTCACACATTTTTTTCTACTCCATATACTCCGTGTATGAGTTTGTAACGCATCGAACCAATCATCGGACACAAAAATGAACTACACCAGGGTGTTAGGGATGACAAAATATTTTGATTTCCGCATTTCCGTCCGTCTGTCCGTAAACACCATAATTTTCGAAAGGATTGAGCTAGAGATTTGAAATTTTGTACCGTTGCGTTTCTCGTAAATGGCAAGGTTGAATTCTTGAACGGGAAAAATTGAATCACTCCTTCCCTCTCCCCCATACAAACGAAACAGTTTTTTGCAGTATTCCCGAAAACAGTAAGTCGTATTGGAAAATTTATAAAAATAAAATGTGTTTAAAATATGATTTTACATAACTATTTCATACATCAAAATCCAATCGGATCACTCATTTCCCCTTCTACCATACTTTATCCAGTTTAATGGTGGGTCCGTGTGTTCGCACGGATATGTGTGTATGTATGAAATTTCACTTTTATTTATTTATTTATTTATCAACAGGTAATGAGAACCAACTGACTATAATATATTACAAGAAATAATAGTAAAAAATAAATTTCTATACAAAATATACAAATATATATTACACTCTACATAACTTAAGCTTTAAAGCATTTTTATTGCTATGAAAATCAATGCTGTCAAAGTTTTCATTAAAAAGTCTGGACATGTTTGACATGGGCTCGAAACGACCATAATTTGTTTTGTGATAATCTATATAAATAAATCGTTTATTTCTGTTGGCACGAAGATGAGAATCGATTTTTATTGAGTTTAATAAGTGCGGCGAGGAAATATTTCCGGACAGTAAATCGTTAATAAATAACACACAAAAAATTTCTCGTCGTTTACCAGTGAACCATAACCGATTTCGACCCGGTTTTTTGCATTCTAAAGCTTGGTTCACTCTATAAAATCCTATGACTTTCGAAAAAATAAACCGCTTTCCAAAATGAGCCGTTTTCGAGAAAATTGCAAAAATCTTTGACATTTGTATGGGTTTGACATTTGTAAAACCCTGGTCTAGGCCGAATTTCAACTTTCTATTGCAATGAGTTCTCAAGTTTTAAAATGTGTTTTATGAAACCTTTGAACATTAAGAAAGGTTTCATCTCACCATTGGGTGGATTTCATCTTTTTACTTTCGTCTGCTTTAAAAGAAAAGTATTGTATTCATGACGGAGACAGACTCGAGAACCGAGGCAGATAGAAACTTTCTGATCAGTACGAAATCCATTTCAGGCAAAATTATGATGATGTCCGAGCATTTATCTATCGGTTTCTCCGTTTTAGGTATCATAAATAACTCGAGAACGCATTTAGCTAGCGACATTTTTTTTTTGTAAATGAGTTATAGGAAAATCGTAATTTTCTATCAACATAAACTACTGAAAAATTTTGGAGTAAATGCTAAAAAACAAAATTGCGATTTCTAAAAAGCCACTATTTTGGTTACTTCCGGTTAGCGGATCTCCACCAAAAGTTGATAGGATTGTCCCATTCCGTGACCAAATATGCCTGTGAAATTTCATGGCTCTATCTCTAGTAGTTTTTGAGTACACAGCCTGACAGAAGAAAGACATTTTTAATTTTGATAATATGTCGACCGTATAATAGTATTTGTCTTAGTTTGGCGGGCTTAGCGGTCCAATTTTAGGAAATAAAACAAAAAGTTGTGTTTAATTTTCCAGCCTGACGTTTCGAGCCTTGTTTTGGCTCATCTTCAGAGGCGTTAAACAATCATTTAAATGCACTGACTATGTTATAACTGTTAATATTTTTAGCCGTAAAAACTTTGTCTAAATGTTATATTAAAATAAATAAATAAATAAAATACTTTAAGAAAAAGACTTTGTTTGACGCACGTTTTTGAAAATCAAAATAGAATCACTCTACTTTCAAAGCAACATTTTTTTGCACCGGAAACCTGCAAAAAAAAAGATTTTTTCTAATCGAGACGCGCTTTTAGGCAGAAATCTTTTACTTTAAAATTAATATAATTTTCGTACAGATTGTAATCCACTGTTGTGAATATTTTTGTGACACCTGAGCAAATGCCGAAACCCTTTCGCATCAAATAACCGAACCCAGCGTTATCCATGATATAACCCCATTTGTGACAATGCGCTAACTTAGCTTAGACACGAACCCATGGAACAACAAACAAAAAACCCACTCTACCTTTTTTCGCTGGGTTCAAAAATATTTTTAGATCATTACAATTTATGACAAAATTTGGTTGTTTATTAAAATTTTATGAGAAAAAACTTACCAGATAAACTGTCCAACATATGCATAAGCAGCTTCTGTGTCCCATTCGGCTCTTTGTAAATCGTAGAAAATTCTGACTGCAGGGGATTATTATCCAATCCCAAAATGAGCAAATGAAATAATTTGC
This sequence comes from Chrysopilus asiliformis, assembly GCA_964034945.1. NCBI lineage: Eukaryota > Metazoa > Arthropoda > Insecta > Diptera > Rhagionidae > Chrysopilus > Chrysopilus asiliformis. The sequence continues at coordinate 43,969,117 of OZ035961.1, forward strand.
CGAGTTCATACGGCAACACACGAATTTGATTGAAATTTAGCAACAGCTCCCTACAAAAAAAGCAACAAAAATCTTAAGTATATATGATAAATACGAAGAAATTGCAAAATTTTACCTCAATTGAATTAAATCTCCTAATTCAGCTGGTAAACTTCTCAATTTATTATGCGAGAGATCCAATGTTCTTAGATTTGTCAATAAGCCAACATCAGCTGGCAATCTTATTAAATTATTATCATTTAAATAGAGGGCAGTAAGATGATTGAATTGCCATAGCGCCGGACTTATATTTCGTACACTGCCTAAAAATATTCAAAAAAAAAAGTCGATTATTTTTTTTCTCACAATATTCGTAGAAGAAATCTTAGTGTAAAAAATTTTAAATGGTTTTCAAACATGTTATAAAATTACCTGTTATCTCAACTCCATGCCAAAATGATTTTTTACCAGCAGCAATATCCTCTGGGGACATAAAAGTTTGCTGTCTCCTCGCATTGTTTTCATATTTGTCTTTATTACGAGACATTTTGTAGGAGTTGCCTAATTTGAACATTAAAAAAGATATGTTGAGATTGCCATCAAAGTTTTTATAAGACGAATCCTTGTTCCGTTAATGTGTTAATCAGTGCGACTTAAATCATGCATTAAAATGCGCTTTTCTTTGAAAAAAAAAATTAAAAAAAAAAGATATGTAATAGCATTACTAATCCATTGAATGACCGGTAAATTTGTCTTTTTTGAGAGCCAATATAATATGTATTATGTAATCGATGTAGATGTGATTAACTGAAAATGATAACAAAATGCGGTAGATTTCCGGAAAAATCTTATTCAAATTATCGCAGAAAGATGGATAAATATATAAGCCTAATCAAACACCTAACCTTCCGTCTCGACTAGACATAAAACACGCCAATGTCATTTAAATGGTACATACAAAATTCTTCAATATTCTTGTCCAAGATACATTCTGAGAATGTTATTTCCATGTTCTGAGAATGTTATTTCCATGGGACATTTTGATTGCAGGACATGAACAAAAGCGCAATTTTTATCTAATTTAAGCTCGATCCAGACTACACGATGTACGGGGTACGAGATACGAGGTTTTTGGTTTCCTCGTACATGGAACTGCATCCACACTGCACAGGGTTTTGCTCATTCGTGTACGCGGCTACCACGTACGAGGATAATCAAACAGCTTCTGATTTTACTCACTAGGTGAAACCATGTGCAAATTTCCCATCCAAACACTCGATGTTCGGGGTACGTGCCAACCTCGTACCCCGTACATCGTGTAGTCTGGATCGAGCTTTAGAGCTGTTCGCATAAAAAAATAGGATTTAGTTGGTATGAACGTCCTGCCTAATATTCAAAATCCATTCAGTAGTTTAGGAGATAGCAAAAGAGGGGGTCAGAGAGGAAAAGAATATTTGTCAACCGCAAACTTAATCAAAAATTTCGGAGTATATAGTAAATTTTCAGCTAATGCGGTTCAGTGGTTTACGCGTTATTCTGTTAAATAACTTAAAAACATGTACCTGGTGGGGATAAATGATTGTGGGGAAAAACGAGGGACTGTAGCAAAATAATACATAACCTATAACCTGACCAGAGGTCTAAGTAACATATAGGAAAAAACTGGACCGATCAGTGGTTTTCGAGCTAAGTCCGGACATACAGACAGACAGACGTTGCCTTTTATATAAATAAAGATAATACGAGTACCTGTTATTAATTATATATTATTATACCGTTTTATTTACCATAGAAAAATGCAAGATAATTAAATTTTAACATTTGATGTTAATCAAAATGTTTTTAAAAACCCCAAAAAAAATCCAAAAAACACAAAGAAAACCCAAAAAAAAACATAATAAAATCCAAAAAACCCAATGGGTTGGGCTTTCTTAAAAAACCCGGATTTTTCACTTTCAGACCTGAATTATTTCTGGCGGTGAAATATTTTTTTTTGATGTGAGATTCTTATGTAAAAAAAATTAAAAAAAAATTTTTTAAAAAAGCTTTTATTAAAAAAGAATGCACTAAAAAGAAAAAAATAATTTTCTGGACGCTGTGTATCACAAATATAAAAGCTTTTTAAAAGCGAGATAAATTTTTATTTTATTGTTTTATGCTTTATCTCGCTTTTTAAAAGCTTTTATATTTGTGATACACAGCGTCCAGAAAATTATTTTTTTCTTTTTAGTGCATTCTTTTTTAATAAAAGCTTTTTTTAAAAAAAATTTTTTAATTTTTTTTATTTTGTTCTTTTTAGTCTTCGAATATATATCCTTACATTTGAGATGTCCTTACAGGCTTTTTAACTTGAGAATCGTATTCAGCGACCCCAAAAACCCCCAGAATAGATTTTTTTCCGGAAAATTTGGAGAAAGGGATAATCACGTTATCCTTACAGGACCTTCCGTTATCCTTACAAGGACGAAGTAGTGAAAACATTGTATTGTCATCGGACTTATATAAGTGTGCAAAATTTCAAGTGAATCGGATGAGTGGAAGTGGGTCAAAATTTGATTGCAAGATTTGACCCCGACAAACAGACAAACAGACAAGATAGCGAGCTAAATAAAAGCTTTTAAAAACAGCTTAAATTTCAATTTTTTTTTTAATTTTTTTTTTTAATTTTTTTTTGTAACATTACTTGTTTGCTTCCGACAAAATACGAAATATTTCTGACAAAAAAGTCAGATAATTAGTTTTTACGGAGTTGCGTAATTAACAAAAGGCTCATTCAAGGATTGGAACAGTAATTTCAACGTCGGATAGCTTTAAAAACTAGTTTGAGGAATTGTCCCTCATCAGGTCTGAAAGAGTTAATGGAATTTAAAAAAAAAAATCTTTTTTTTTTGGGCTTCTCGAAAAACTGGCAATTATTGAAAACCCGTATGAAAACCCGTACTGTTTGTGTCCGTGTTGTCGTTTTATGTTTTTTGTTGGACCGATGCGGGTAAGTCGAAATTCAAAATTTAATTTTTGCAATGTTCGCGGAATTAGGGAGAACCATCTTTCTGTTTACATCCACCTTTCCCAAAATAAACCAGAGGTACTGGCTTTGGGTGAGACTAAAGTTGATCGTGATTGCGACCCAGGTCAATTTCAGGTCAATGGGTATCACCTGGAGCCAGTATTTTTTCGTCAAAGGGGTATCGCAATTTATATCCGCAACGATGTGCCTTACTCTCTTCTTCCTAACTTAGGAAAATGCGCTAATCCAGAATTTAATTTCATCTGGTTAAAGCTCCATATGCGCAAGCACATCTACCTTTGTTTCATTTATCGAAGCCCTAATTGTTCCACCGAGGACACGTTGGTCGAGTTGGACAAATTGTCTGTCTCCATCGATGCAATTACTGCAACAAACCCTGACGCTGAAATTGTTGTTGCGGGTGATTTCAACGTCCATAATGATAAGTGGCTTCCTTTCTCATGCCATCCTGATCCTGTTGGTTTGCACACTGAACTCTTCACAGAATCAAACTTGTTGACGCAAATCGTAGACAAACCAACGAGAATTCCAGATATTGCAGGACACACCTCATATCTGTTGGATTTGTTTTTAACTACAAATCCGTCTAAATATAGCGTTTCTGTCTTGCCTCCCCTGGGAGGATCTGATCACTGTCTGGTAAGCTGTTCATTTTCCACCGAAAGGCCTCCTAAAAATACAATTAAAGCCCCGCGTAGGACTGTTTGGCATTTTAAAAAAGCCAAGTGGGAGAGCTTGAACCAGTATTTTGCAGCTTACAAGTGGTCTGATTGTTTCAGGGAAGGTGACGTTGACGTTGCGACTGCAAAGGTCACGAACGTAATCACACTTGGTATGAAGTCCTACATACCGTGCAGCTCCATTGTTGCGAGGTGTGATTCCAACACCTGGTTCACGAAAGCGTGTCGCGACGCCATCAAAACAAAAAAGACGGCGTTTTCTGAATTTAGGGGAAACCCTAATGAAGAAACTCGCTTGTCGTTTATAAACGCTCGAAACACCTCTAAGTCTGTACTACGTCGTGCTAAACATGACTTCGACCAAAAGATGAAGCGGAAAATCTTAATCTGTCCGAAAGGGCAAAAATCCTTTTGGTCAATGGTGAAAGCGGTAAAAAACAATTTCACAAAATCTTCAACACCTCCACTAATCTGTGATAATGAAGTGGTTGTCGATCCCGTTGGCAAGGCGAACGTTTTAGCCGCGAAATTCGCAGCGAACTCAAGTCTCCCGGAATCCAACCAATTACCGCCCCAACCCACCATATCGGAGATTGTCTCTCCAAAACTTTCCATCCGCAAAAGACAAATAGTTAGAATTCTGCAGGAGATTGACGTGAACAAATCTACAGGACCGGATGGCATTCCCCCCCATGTTTTGAAAAAATGTGCCGTCACCTTAGCTGGACCTCTTCGCTCCCTATTTTACCTCAGCTTCTCCAAGGGGATCTATCCCTCTTCTTGGAAAGCAGCTAATGTCCAGCCCATTCCCAAAAAAGGTGACAAATGCGACCCCTCAAATTATAGGCCTATAGCTCTGACTTCTGTACTTGCCAAGGTTATGGAAACTTTAATAAATACCAAAATTACAAATTTTTTAGAGCGCAATAACATAATCAACGATCGCCAATATGGCTTTCGTGCGCGCCGCTCCACAGGCGATCTTTTGGTCTGCTTGACCGAGCGCTGGAGTAAAAGTCTCCATAATTTTGGCGAATCAAAAACTATAGCGCTGGACATCTCCAAAGCTTTCGACCGTGTTTGGCATAAAGCTTTGATGGCAAAGATACGAGCTATCGGTCTAAACCCTGCAATTTCCAAATGGATTGAGAGCTACCTTTCTGATCGTTCAATACAGGTTGTATTGGATGGTTATAAATCTGATCTCTTCAAAATTAACTCTGGTGTCCCTCAAGGCTCAGTTCTAGCTCCTACGCTTTTCTTAATATTTATCAATGATCTACTATCTCTCACTCTCAATCCACTTTATTGTTTCGCTGATGACAGCTCCCTTGACGCATCCTACCATTTCAGTTCACCTGCAGAATCGAACGCCATTGCAGTTCGATCGAAACGCAGTGAGCAAATTAGATCTTTGAATTCTGATTTAAACACAATTCTGGCTTGGGGCAGAATCAACCGTGTGGAATTCAACGCATCTAAAACCCAATCAATGCTGTTATCGATGAAATGCGAAAAATCCCCCGAAACGGTCGAATTTATGAGTGAGTCCATTAGTGACTCAAAAAACATCAGAATGTTGGGCATCGAAATAAATGAGAAGCTCCAATGGAGTGATCATATTTTTAAAATAGCAAAGGAAGCATCGCAGTGCCTAGGCTTCCTGGGACGATGCAAAAAATATTTCGCACCAGTCGACGTCCTTAACATTTACAAGAGCTACATTCGACCGAGACTCGAGTACAATTCGCACATTTGGGCTGGAGCCCCAAAAACTGTCCTCCAACTGCTGGACCGAATCCAAAAACGTGCGATCCGACTAATTGGAGACAAGTCTTTGACAGATTCATTACCGTCTCTCGAGCATCGTCGCTCTGTTGGAGTACTCAGCATATTCTACAAATATTTCAATGGGAAATGTTCCACCGAAATTTCCCAACTTATTCCTCCACGGTATATTTTCCCTAGACCCTCTCGTGCAGCTACACGTGCGCACGACTTCTTCCTTGAGCCTCCCCGCTTTCGTACAGTAAAGTTTAGGGGTTCCTTCATTCCGCGAACAACAAGACTTTGGAACAATTTACCATCCGATGTGTTCCCCCCGGACTATAACCCGCAGAAGTTCAAGGAGAACATAAATCGGCATCTCCTTTTGTCCTTCCAACCATCCCGAGCTGTGCTTCAGCATTAAAGGGTCTTCCCCTAAGCTCTGGCTGGATCTATAAAAAAAAAAAAAAAAAAAAAAAAAAAAATGGTGATTTAATTGAACGGCGTATCAAAATTTCATTTGAATTCAAATTTTCCAATAAGATTTTTTTAAAACTTGTTCCAATCGGATTTTGATGTATGGGAGTTTTATGTAGAATAATATTCTAAATAACTTTTGTTCTTGCACTTTTTTGATAACATGTACCGTTTTTGAGATATTCCCAAAAAACTATTCGTTCGTATGGGGGGTACCCCCCCTAATGGTCCATTTTTGCCCATAAACGAACTTAGCCTTGCATTTTACGAAAAACGAATCTGCGTAAAATTTCAAGTCTATAGCTCAATCCGTGCGCCCGCAATCTGCGCCACAGACAGACAGACGGGCAGACAGACAGACGGACGGACAGACGGACGGACAGACGGACAGACGGACAGACGGACAGACGGACGGACAGACAGACGGACATGCAAAAATTAATTATTTTTATCATGGTGTAATTTATTACACCCTTTGGTTTCACCATACGGGTATAAAAAGTGGCTTTTTATCGGGTAGTGTAATTTTTACTTTCTTATACGGAGTATAATAAAGTATTGTATTCATGAAAAATTTCGACCTCTTAATTTAGCCTAAAAAACATTTCCCGATCACTCCTGAGTCGATTGGAGTCATATTAAAAAAATGTCTTTCTGTCTGTCAGTCTGTCAGTCTGTCTGTCAGTCTGTCAGTCTGTCAGCCTGTCAGTCTGTCTGTCAGTCTGTCAGTCTGTCAGTCTGTCAGTCTGTCAGTCTGTCAGTCTGTCAGTCTGTCAGTCTGTCAGTCTGTCAGTCTGTCAGTCTGTCAGTCTGTCAGTCTGTCAGTCTGTCTGTCAGTCTGTGTACAAGATTTCTCAAAAACTAATAGAGCTAGCGCCATGAAATTTTATAGGCATGTTGGGTCCTGAAATGGGACGATCCTATCAAATTTTGGTGGAAATCCGTTAACCGGAAGTATCCAAAATGGCGGTTTTTCAAAAATCGCAATTTCGTTTTTCTCGATTTACTCCCAAACTACGCGTTTTTTTAGTGGCCTTAAGTATGACAAAACTTGGAGAAAATAAAATTTCCCACACTTTTGTCTTTAGCTATAACTCGATATCTCAACCCGTTATCGAGATAAACCGTTATTTCCAAAAAAACAGTTTTTTGCGATTATCTCGAAAATTAATGGGTTTTTGCTGACTGAATGTATGAAGTCAATTAATGAGAATGGCATTCTGCACAATTTTGTCTTTTACCGTTATCCGTTATCTTTTACCGTTATTGAGATATTTTCATTAATATGTAAAAATCATATTTTTGCGAATAATTTGCAAACTAACGGTTTTTCGACAAATCAGTTGAAAGAATAATTAAAGATGTTAACATTTTCTACATTTTTGCCATTTACCGTAAATTTATATCTTCTACCGTTCTCAAGTTATCTCAAATTTTGTACGTTTTTGATATTTTTGGATGAACCAACAATTTATTGGGAGGTCGTCTTAGGTTGACAACGCGACCGGGCTCTAGCGTAAATTGCGCAGGGTCGTAGATTTTGTAGAAGAAAGTTTTGTGTTGACCACAACTGATATTTTAAATAGTACTTCAAATAAAAATTAAGTTTTCATGAATTTACAAAAAGAGGACAAAAAGTACAAATTTATCTAAAAAGAGAACAGAATATAAAACTTTGAAAAACACGCCGGAGATTTTTTTTTTGGTCAGAAAAGGGCACATGACCTCCAAAAAGAGGACGTTTAGGGACTCGAACGACAAATAAAGTGATTTTTTTATTTTAAAATTTAACCCTAATCATCCTGGGTGAATTTACAAACAAAAACACCTAGGATGAGTCCCGCGCACTCATATGAAAGTTATATATAAAACACTAAATTTAACAGTATTAGAATATTTTTTTTTTCACATAATGTTATGTGAGCACGTTCGTCCAGATGTAAACGGACTTGATTTCCATTTGGTGGCATCCAAAGCAAAGTTGAAATGAGTCCCAAAGACTCATCCTAGGAGGATTAGGGTTAAATGGAACAAAGAAGATCGCAACTGATAGACGATTGAGCATACAGTCGACGATAAGAGTTATCAGTTTGCCATGTGTCCAATTATTGCCATTCGTTACAACTTCTTTTGTTCGAAATGTCACATTCCTCTTTAACACCTGGTTCAACAATGTTGCCTCTGTCATTGAACTCTGTGACAATGAATTGTGATGAAGTACACATTTCGCCACTATTTGAACCACATGAATTAAATAGCTACGAAACTCGAAAAAATGATTCAAATTATTTCGTCTTAAAATTGATGTATTCGAAAAATAAAAATTCGAGAGAAATACGCAAATTTCTTCGCTTCATGTGAAATTATAAATTAAAAAATATTCCGTTTCTTGAGCAATCATTAAAATATTCCTTTTCTTGGTAATACAAATTGCGTTACAGAGAATATAGAAAATTGCCATCAAAAATCAAGAATTTCAATAACGATTTCCAAAGTGTTCCAAATGAAATTCGGATCTACAGTTTTTTTTTTGACATAGCACAGAGCATGCAAAATTTTTTCATAACACATGCATCGAAAATATGCCTTTCGATGCCTCCGTAGCGGGCCGAAAGTTGCGTTTTCGGCCCTATGGGCGAAAGTACGATCAGCAGACCGAAATTGTGTTTTCGCGACGTGTTTGTCGTACCACAGAATACAGAAGAGAAACTTCATAGGCAGAAAACACTAAAGTAAGCAGTACAGCCATATATGCCTCTAACCGAAAATTTATGAATAAAATTGAACGAGTGTGAAGTTAGCTGCACGAGCCAAGTGTGATTTAATTGAGCATTGCCAATTTCCATTTTTTGTTATGTTGATTTTTTATTTCAGAGGAGAGAAATTTAAAAATTAAAATCTGTTTTGACCAACATTTCTTAGTAATAAAACGATTTTATACACTCAGAAAAATATCCAGGTCAACTTTCTGTCAGGTTAACTCTGACCGCTAGCTGGCTTACAGAGGTTTCCATTACATGACATTACATCCTCAAAATGCTTATCTAAGGTCAACTCGTGCAGCTCCCAATGCCCTACTTCACCTGCTGGTGGCTGAATTTCAGAATTTCTCCGAACACAGGTCAACACAGTTTTACTTTCCCTCATGCAGGCGAACGCGCGCCTGCCCGAGGCCAATTACGCCGTATGTAGGTCGTCGAGTTAGCCTCCATTTTTCTGAGTGTAGAATATAATTGTTTTGTTTCTTTTAAAAATTTACTTCTGCTGAAGTCGCGCTTTGCTCGTGCAGCTAACTTCACACTCGTGAAATCATTGACTTTCGCCCATTGTTGCGTAATATACTATTTAAAATCCATCAAAACATTTTTAATGAATTTTTGATCAAATCAACCATTTTCGATATCATGTTTCTATGAGCACTTTTCCAGATGGCAAATATAATTATCCATTACTCATCCAAAGATACACAACTGATATTTCTAATAACTACCTATAGTTACTCGTTAGACGTAAAAACTAGTTTTGTTAAAAATTCATTCACGCTTTTTGAGGAAACCGTTAGAATTGCCACAATAATGTCTTCCAATGAGTGATAGACAAATGGATTTGCCATCTAGGAAAAACAATCAGGACACGGCAAAAAATCTTGGAGTGAATTCCAATCAAAACTGGATTAAGCTGGACCTATATGTAATCCAATGGAAAATTCTAATCCAATAATATGGATTGGAAATTTTTATAAATTTATTTTTGGTTTAATTCAGTATTAAAGTCTAAAATTTTGATTAAATTGTAGACATTAATGTTAAAAGTACTTAAGTTCGATACATAATAAAAAACTTTTCAAATATGACTGCAAAAAAGGCTAAAATATTTTCAAAAATTCGCATGTATTAAATTCGAATCCAAAATATGTATTAAGATTTCGTCAATATAATTATTGGATTGAAAAATACTCCAGGATTTTTTGCCGTGGATAATAACTCACAAAAAAAATAACTTTTTCTGAAAATTCCAAAATTTCCTCTGCAACATATTTTTTTTACGTTGCTGAAGAAAATTTATTGCACATTGATACAAAAATTATTTACCTACGGCTAATTCACAGAATTTCTTTTAAAGTTACGGTATATCCCCATAACTTTAATTGTTAGCGTTACCATTTCTGTGATGAATTATAGATGAGTTATAAAATAGGTGTTGAGATGAGTGAAATTGACATCTAAAAAAAATCATTAAAATCGGTAGAAAAAGGATTTTTGTGGAATTTTCCTGTGCTGTGGAAAAATTCGGGGACAACTAATACTTCCTTATACGTAGTATAATAAAGTATTGTATTCATGAAAAATTTCGACCTCCTAATTTTACTGAAAAAAACATTTCCCGAGCACTCATAACTCGATTGGAGTCATATTACAAAAATGTCTTACTGTTTGTGAAAGGTAAAAAAAAATCTGTCTGTCAAATGTCAAAAAATTTCTTTCTGTAAGTCTGTCAGTCTGTCAGTCTATCAGTCTATCAGTCTATCAGTCTATCAGTCTATCAGTCTATCAGTCTATCAGTCTATCAGTCTATCAGTCTATCAGTCTATCAGTCTATCAGTCTATCAGTCTATCAGTCTATCAGTCTATCAGTCTATCAGTCTATCAGTCGGTCAGTCTGTCAGTCTGTCGATCTGTCAATCTCTCAATATGACAATCTCTCAATCTATCAGTCTGTCAGTTTGTCAATCTGTCAGTATGTCAATTTTTTTGGTATTTACTCCAAAACTATCAGATTTTCAGTGGTCATAAGGTATTATCCCGCATAAGTTCAAATGGTCCGAAAATTGTGAAAGTGAAGAAAAAAGAACAATATATAAGTGAGACAGAGGAAAATGCAATTGAGATAAAAAATGCGCAAAAATTCGGTTAGATTTTTTTATATATTTCCTTATTAAAAAAAAACTTTAGCGGTAATTATCGCAAAAACTATTTTTCTTTTATTGTTTGCAGAAAACTAGACGAGTTGAGAAACACATTTAATTTTTGAATGCTTTTGTTTGCCCAAAAATTAAAATCAAAGTTTGGTTATAAAACTCCATAGCAGTTCCACAATACCGGTTTGCTGAGTGCGTCAGCGTTGACATTTCGGCGCTCGAAAGTAAAGCCAAAGCGTTTATGCGAAGCCCTTTAAAATAGCGCTTTGCTTTGAAGCTTCAAAGTGCTCTGACACGCCTGGGGAGTAGACCTACTTTCTACTACCGCATTAGCGCTTTTAAATGACAATGAAAATTGCGTGATTTTTGCATAATTGTGAGGCAAAACAATAATTTTAAGAAGCATTAGTTTAAAAAGTGAAAAATAGTTGCGGGAAGTTTTGCTTTTTGCCTTCAATTTGAAAAAAATCTGCGACTGAGACGTGTCGAATGGTTGTAGAAACTTATGGTAAGGCTTCTATTAGTGAAAGAAAGTGTCGCGAATGGTTTCAACGCTACAAAAGTGTTGATTTTTACGTGGAAGATAAGGAGCGTCCCGGACCGGTGAAAAATTATGAGCTGTTGCAAAAGGGTGAAACCATCACAGGAACTCACTACCGAACACAACTAATGCGTTTGAGCCGACCATTGAAGGAAAAACGGCCACAATTCGAGCAAAGACATGACAAATGGATTTTTCAACACGGCAACGCTCGGCCAGATGCCATTAAAACCTATCTCGAAACACCGAATTGGGACGCCCTACCCTACCCGCCGTATTCTCCAGACATCGCCCCCTACGACTACCAGCTGTTCCGATCGATGACGCATGGCCTGGCTGAACAGCTCTTCCATTCTTACGGAGAGACCAAAAATTGCGTCGATTTGTGGATCGTTTCAAGAGACGAGCAGTTTTTTCAACGTGGAATCCGTATGGGAAAAATTTGTGGGTAGTGATGGACAATATTTTGAAGATTAATATGGAAGTATTTTTCCACAAAAAAGCCTCAAATGGTTTTCCATTTGTACTCCCAATACGTATAAGAATGTATATTTTAATTTTTTGCTAAGGGAATATGTTCTAAAAATGGATCAGTGGAAAAATATGGGTTAAAATAAAATGAAATTCAACAATATTTATTTAGTTTAACGACCTTGTAGAGCTTTTCCGTCCAAGGTTTGAGACAATAACATTTTTTACTTCGAAATAAGCACATTTCAAAATTTCAACGAATCGCATTATTTATTATTTCCTTCTAATTTGTTGGAAATGACTGAGTTAAGAGAGTTGCAACTCTGCAAATTCTGCAATCAAAATATTTATTTATGTTCAGTACTGATATTTAATGTTAAATATGTGAAAATATTTTCCTGCTTACGAGGCGAAGTAATAATAATCAATCCCGGAAGTTGTAATTTTAATGAGTTCAAGGATTATATCTTACCAATTGCTAAATGTGTATATTTATTCCAAAAACTACCTTGTCTACAACAATTAGAAAAAAATATCTATTTGAGACTGAGACGGAGTCAGATTCGGCCTGCTTTTACACAAATTTACATGGATTGTGTGCCTTAGATGAATTCAACCATTTTTTAAAGTTTTCCTTGCCACCCATTAATAGCAGAGATCGTGATAGCAGAGATCGTGAAAGCAGAGATCGTGAAAGCAGAAATAGTGATAGCAGTATAGACATGTGTAGCCAGACGGTTAGCCACAAAAATCCCACGACTAGAAACAAAAAAATCTCTTTCTTGACACATAATTCTAAAAATTTTTAAAAAATATGGCCACGAGAGAATATTGTGACGTGGTAAGGTCAAATATACCCTGAAATTAAAGCGTCTCAGTTACGAGAGATTAGTATTTCCATGTTTTGTCCTTTTTCACATATTGCCTAAATCTAGCTGGTAAATCTAATTGGTTCACAACTGTAGATTTTTCAGACCTCTGCAGTGAGAAATTTTTTCAAATTTCGACCGTTAAGCAATCACAATATAGTGATACCCTGGTAGCCCCGCTTTTAATTTGAAATATTGGACAGCAAATTGTATAGATGTCATCTTATCAAAGCTCAAAAAATTCATCGATAGTTATTTCCATTAACTATCACTGTAAGCTCAGCACATCAGTATAACATAAAACTTTTTTTGTGGTTAATTTTAAATATTTGGTGTTCATATAGGGCTGCCATCATATCTCTTTTAAAGAGAACCTTATCTCTTTTTTTAACCCCATTATTTTTCCTCTTTCTTTTTCCTTGCCAGTTCTCTTTAGTTCTCTTTTTTCAGAAAACTATGCGTAAAAAACCAAACAGATTTTTCCACGAAAATTCCATTATGAATTAAAATGATCACGTTATTTATTGTATAGTAGTACTCTACTCTACAATTTTCTGTGTGTAGTGCGAAACTGTGCATTATAATTGTAACGTAAAGCTATTTATTGTATGCGCCAGCAAGAACAGTTTCTTCTCCCACGATCAGCTGCTGTAAAAATCAAAACAAATCAAAATTGTGCGGTTAAGCAAATAGCCGGTTTTGAAATTGTAGTTTTGACATTTTCAGTTTTTTTCGATAGATACGGAAAATAACAGACACGAAAAATTACACTTTTTTGTAATAATTCTGTGCAGTCGTTCTAAGTTCTGTAATTTTCATATTCAAAAAAAGTTCTCTTTTAGTTCTCTTTTTTCATTTGGTTAATTTCCTATACAATATCTCTTTTTTTAACCCAAAGGTTCTCTTTTCACAAATAGGTTCCATGGCAGCCCTATGTTCATATAATACATCCCTTTATATACTGCGATGTCTGTATAAACGGGCGTCTACTGTATGTCGATTTTTTTCAATACCCTAGAACTATATTTCTATACGAATCTCAGTTATTTTGAAATATTCGATAACAACAAATAGCAAAGCGGGATTGCCAGGACGCGAGAACGGAGGACATCGGCACGTGACCGGGACCACTGACAAGACGGAGCTATCATATTTTTAAAATAGTAAAGGAAGCATTGCAGTGCCTAGGCTTTCTGGGACGCTTGAAAAAATATTTCACACCAATCGACGTGCTCAGCATCTACAAGACCTACATTCGACCGAGACTTGAGTACAATTCGCACATTTGGGCTGGAGCTCCAAAAACTGTACTGCTGGACCGAATTCAAAAACGTGCGATCCGACTGATTGGACACAAGTCTTTGACAGATTCATTACCGTCTCACGAGCAAGGTCGCGCTGTTGGGGTAATCAGAATATTCTATAGATATTTCCATGACAAATGTTCCACCGAAATTTCCCAACTTATTCCTCCACCGAATTTTTTCCTAGACCCTTTCGTGCAGCTGCACGACTTCTTCCTTGAGCCTCCCTGTTTTCGTACAGTAAAGTTTAGGAGTTCCTTCATTCCGCGAACAACAAGACTTTGGAACGATTTACCACCCGATGTGTTCCCTCCGGACTATAACCCGCAGAAGTTCAAGGAGAACATACACCGACATCTCCTTTCGTTCTTCCGACCATCCTGAGCTGTGCTTCGGCATTAAAGGGTCTTCCCCTAAGCTCTAGCTGGAACTATAAAAAAAACACACATTACGGTAGACAAACACCCAAAATCAGTTATAGCGCCGAAGAAGTAAAAGAAGAAATGTGCTTTTTCAGTGCTTTTAAATTCGACTTAGCGATATTTGACTGTAATTTCTCGTCACATCATTATTAGGTCTATCAATGGATTAGAAATGCATAAATCTAAGAATATGTGTTAGTAAGAAACGCAAAACATATTTATTATTAATTTTAAAAAAATAAGATTTTAAATGAAAAATTGAAATTAAAAATTAAATAAATTAAAAAAAATAACCTCTCATGATTATGCAGTGCTTGTGTAGATGCCACAGTAAAAAATAATAACAATAGAAATGTCATCCACAAGTTTCCTTTATTAAAAAAAGAAAGTTTTTTTTTTCAAATTCGTTCTCGGTTTTTCTTTCGTTCTCGTTCTCGTTCTCTAGTACTCTGGACAGCGTGTGGATGCACTTCTTTATGAAATTAAGCCACAGACATTACTTTGCGTTTTAAAAATCACTTAAAAATGTTAGAGTTCTGTTTTTCTTTTTTCCGTACTGTTAAAAAAAAATCTGTAATTTTGAATATGATTTCTAAAGCTGACTACACACGATCGATCAAAGATTCATTGACGAAAAATTTATTTGAGCGTGTGTAGGCGGCTTGGTATATTTGTTAGATTTTTTCACTTCTAAACAGTAGCCTAGCAAGGGTTGAGGGCGGTAGGGACGGATTTTAACATTTGCCACCCATGATGGTTTAGTGGGCGAAAAATTTAAAACTTTTTTGTGATGTCCCACAATATTGTAGTGAATTTTCTGACATGTACTGAAATTTCGTTACCGACCCTTTGCTACGCTACTGCTTATAACCGAATCTGAGCGTTCTCGAGAATAACGATCAAATAATCTAACAAATAGATTTAAAAAAACTGTAGAAAAAACTGGTTTTTAGTAATAAAATGTACAGCATCAATTCAAACGTTGTCAACAAAAATATTAGCAAAATTGGCAGCAGCAACAAAAATATTTATCTAAAAAAGCAATTTAAAAAAATGTGAAGTGAATTGCTTTTCACACAAAAAAAACTTTTTAATAAATGGTAAAACGAGGAAAAGTTTTGAAAAAAAAATTAAACAACAAAAATTAAAACAAATTAAGCACTTTTTTAGTCTCAAAGTAGAACTGAGGGGCCCTGCACATGAAAATTTCTAAATTTAATCGATTTTCTCATAATTTTAAGCCACTTTATTCACAGATTTTTCAATTTTACCAATCAATTCATCCAATTTAGAGAATTTCCCGAAATTTTATGTCTCCAAACCGTAAATTTTCACAACATATCAATGCATTTGATTCCAAAATTTATTTTCAAATCACTTCCAATATCGAATGTTTTGACTTTGAGATTTGGGGCCACTCCAGTTCTAGAACAATTTTTTTTAGTTTAACTTTCAAACAAGCAAAAAGTCAAGGAACTCTTCTCAAAAAGGTAAAATATTTATGTATCTTTTTTTTTTGCTTTTTTTTGCTAATTTTATATGCAAACCTTCATCGACCACTTCTTCAATAGTTTGCAAATCGACGAAAATGTTGACTGTTTGTTTTTGATTCTTTCTCGTGAATTAAGGTTTCTTGCTTTCTTTCAATTTGCGGGACAGAGTTTTTTTTTAAATATTGGAAAAGCGGAATAATTTTCTTTTCACTTTCACAGTAGTGACGATGACTGCAACAACAACAAAAAAAACGCACGACAGCTCTTGGAAAATCCACTCGTTTTACGGCTGGTCTGGTCAGAAAGTTGCTGTTAAACTCTTGGGGCTCCTCTGGCTTGAGTGAATTCCTGGCGACACAAGTCTGACCACAATTTACCACTTTTTATTGTTTATTATATAATTAACGGCTTTTGTTATTGTTTGGATTTGTTTTATTTTTGTTATATCGCGCACTAGCCGGCTTTTCACTGCCGATATCTACGAATTCTGGCACAATGGCTGTTCACAGATTTCGGAATTATGTACAGTTCAACCACGAGACATATTTTTGACTTTTCGTGTGAAACTTTTTCGAGCTTTCTCTTCCAATTTTCGTTCTCCTTCGCTGGTAGCTGTCACGCACGCACTCACACTAAGCCACCGATCGAAAGCGATGCATATGCGTACACGGGGAGCTGTCAACCTACCACGCACACACAGCGATAGCTCGCGGCCTATCTCCAAAAAACGGCAGAAAAAAAACACAAAAACGGCAAAATTTCACCACGGAAAATGGAGAGGATGTTCCTCGGCCCAATAAATAAGGAATTTTACGTGCTGCTTTTCACGTTATTCGTGGTCCTTTTATCTATAGATAGTACGAGATAGTACAACTCCACAAACATAAATGTGTTGAATAGAGAAACTGTGCACGGACCAGAATCGAAAAAAAATGAAAACAAAAAAGATTGGACTTAGAGAACCCAAAAAAAAAAACTATAAACCGAAATTATCCAAAAAGGAAAAATAAAAATGTACTCTACTTACACACACATTCACACATCTATCTATATAGATTTCATTTCTTATAGGATTTTTCTTTTGAATTCAAGAAAAAACCTTTTTTTTTCTTTTTTCAAAAATTCTTACAGGTCCCTAAAGAGGGGTGGAAATCTCTTCTTGAATTATGCATACATGCGACGCGGTCATCAAATTCACTTCTCCTTAGTACAGTTATTCACACTTTTCCTATTGTCCACAAATAATAATCGCGATCCGCACAAATTTCCAAAAGTAATCAAACGCTGGCTATGCAAATCACACGAAAATTTAGTCCGCTAGACCGCCATAATAACACCACAAAAAAAAATCAAGCCAAAACGCGAATTTTCTCTGCACTATTTTGCACAATTTTCGAGGACTTTTGAGGTCTATTTCTTACCTAAATGCCAATTTACAACCGTTCGTTTCGATTAGCACAAGAAATTGGTTAGAAACACTGGTAATTTATATTTTCAAACAATTTTTGTTTAATATAAAATTTCTTGCACTTTTTACAAAACGACAACGACCAACACAAGCACGAACGTACAAACTGAAGTGGCAGATGTCAAGATTCAAGTTACGCAAAAACTTATAAAACACCCCACAGCACAATTACCCTTCTAATGGCTGCGTTCCGGTTTTCGAAGAATGTTCACATGTTGCGGTTGTTAATTTGTGGCCCTATTCTACGCTGTAAAATATCGTTTATACATTCAATTTCGGCCACATGGAAATCGAATCGAAATTTTATTGGCTTATTTCAATGGTTTACAAATACTCTATTTAGGCTGCACGGTACTATCATCCAAAAACGTAATAAATGAATATAATGAGGCCCATCGACCTATCTACTTCTGTAAAAAGAGAAAATATAAGCAATTCAAAAAGAATGAACAATCACAGTTGGTTTTCATGGAAAACGCCATTTTTTATGTGTCAGTTATTATTTTGGCTGTATGATTGCTGCATATGGCAGTAGAACAATGCTCAACTCATTCGTCGGCCGCACGAAAATCGAATGGTCATGCGGCTTTGCATTTACATCAAAAATCATTAGATTTCCATGCTGTAGAAATTGAATGTGTAAACGGGCACTCAAGTCGACCTGTATTTTTAAATTTACGATCTCAGCCCATTTTGATTATAGTGACTAGAGTGTGGCCATCGTGAAAGTATTGTGCGTTGAAATTTTCAAATTTTTTAGTCATTATCACAGATTTGAACGAAAAATGTTTTAATCGATTAATTGAAGTACAGTGATCCCCCGCTATACGGACGCTCGTTTAACGGAAATTCGAAGTTACGGACATGACTAATATAGGAACAAATTCGCTATACGGATAAAAAAAATTCGCTATACGGATAAAAAAAATCGCTATTACGGACAAAAAAAATTTTTTTTTTGAATCACAGAAAAAAATCAAGAAAAAGTCCTCCATAATTATGTTGTATTTATTGTAAATGTACATACCTAATTTCTCCGAAATTTCTGACACATTTTGTGTATACACAAAAGAGAATTAAAAAAAGGCAATAAAAACTGCAGTGCGGTGTATTTTTAAAAAATCTATTTACTATTCTTAAGAGAGAACTCCAATTGGGCAGAAGCAGCAGCAGAAGCAGAATCTGCTTTCTGTCCCACAATGAAATTTGAATTCTGACGAAACTAGCAGAAACCTACGTAGAAACAGCTACGTTTTTTTGTCCGCGGCATGATTTGTTCCATAATATTTTGTTGGTTTTAACATATTCAATTGATTTATGCTCCATTTCAAGTAGTATAAATTTTTTTTTTCTATAATTATATAGTTTTCTCATTATTCTAGTGGTTAAATAATCATTTTAATATATTATACTAATCTGTTTCGTATTACGGATTTTTTTGGTACGCATCTATCTATTTTTAATACGATCTCATACTAAAACAGGTTTCGTTTTACGGACATTTCTATTGATTGGAACGCATCTATCTATTTTTAATACGATCCCATACTAAAATAGGTTTCGTTTTACGGATTTTCGATATACGGACAGTTTCCGTGGAACGCATCCCGTCCGTAAAGCGGGGGATTACTGTACTATTTTTATGGCTGAAAAGCTTTAAAATGTTAAATATAAAAAAAAATTAAATATAAAAAATTTGAAATAGAAGAAAAAAGACGATTTGAAACTTTTCACACATTTTCGAACTCCCAACGATTTTTCGATAACTCAAGTATTATATAGTCACTCTAAAGGCCCAACCAAAGTCCTTCTGATCCGTTCCGTTTCCGTAAGCTGTCAAAGTTGAACATACGACCAACAACATTGCTACCCATAGTCTGCAAAACGGAGCGGAACGTAACGGAAGAGTTCGCAAAAATCCATCTCAAACGGATTACATAACCTCAAACCCTAAATTTGACACGCACACATAACCTAATATATTCAGATATTTGAATTATTATATTTTAAATTACAAAATAAACCAGAACTGCCTTTCTCCTTCAATATTGCTTATTTAACAATTTTCAACTTCGATCAAAAGGCATAATCAAAACAGTGGTCGAAATGTCAGATTCCGAAACGGAGCGGTCGTACTATAGGCAGGTCTCCGTTCGATACGTTTTTACGGAAACGAAACGGAACGGAGCGGATCGGAAGTACTTTGGTTGGGCCTTAAAAAGCAAGCAGAAACGTTGATAAGTTTATTCGATCGTCTAAAAGTTTTAGTCATGGTAAATTTATGTCACATATATTTGACAAATAACTTTGATCATTTAAAGCGCGGAATTACACACGGCAACTTTCGGGCTTACTTAAGCCGATTTTCGGGAGAAACGACTGAGGAGGGAAAAGTTGCCACTCGAAATCATGGCTTATCGACAATCTGCATACATGCAAAGCGTGTGAACCGGTTTGGGAAATGTAGTAGGCAGAAATCATTTTCGTTCTGACCGTCAGCAGGTAAAGATCTTGGGAAGTATATGAGCGGCAGCAATTTCAATGGTTTGAGTTCACACACATACATGTAAACTTGTGTAGCATATACAAACAGGATTGGCTTATTTAAGCCACAAATGTAAGCACATTGGCTTATTAAGCCCAAAAGTTGCCGGCTTACTTAAGCCAAGTTTAATACCGGACAAATGGGCCTAAAAACGGCTTCTGCCGGTTAGAGCAACTTTATGACCAAAATGTGGTCTATATGAAATCAGGTTTTGTCGATATTTTTCAAAATATTTTCTTATACAGATCTACAAAATAACATCTGCAATCTTTTAATATGGAAATATTGCTTATTGTTTGAGGGTTTACAAAAAATTTAAATCACGCAAATTTCTTAAAAATTTAAATAAACTGAGGAATTCTTCATGGTACACACAAATTCAAACGTTTCGAACAATCGAAAAAGAATGACGATAGGTTACACTCTAGATATTAACACTCTAGTCATTCTACTGTCGGTTATTCTACTACGAATTTTAATAAGGGTAATTTTTGACACGATTTTCAGGCATATTGAAAACTGCGTGTGACCCCACTGCAAGTTTCAAGCGGCTTTTCAACACAAGGACTTTTTCCAATTTTCCTTGCGAGTTTTTAATTTTAAAAATGCCAAAAACTAATCTAAATATCGTGATTTTGAGTATAATTCTATCGCTTAGTATCCACACATACGCCCAATATGGCACTGGCGAGTATATGAAGCGGGAGCATTCCTTAGCGAGACCTTATCAAGGTAAGAATTTTCCATTTTCATGTAGAGCGCAATTGAGGAATTTTTTATAACCTTACTCATATGCCAACACTACTTTTGCTATCATCTCTTTGTGATAAACATTTCGAGGGTTTCCCACGATAATGAATTTCTATTTTCAGGTGTAGGAATGAATTTCCCGTTTTGGGACTTCCTAGGTAAAAAATAAAATATTTGAAATATTCTGTAACAAAATAGCTTTTATTAATAGGCAGCACAATGGTAACAAATAACTATGTGAGGCTAACTCCTGACTTGCAATCCAAAAGTGGAGCCCTTTGGAACCAAGTGGTAAATATCAAAAATCCATATCTAAACTAAAATCACATCACGATCGAGTAATCTCGATGAGTAATACGATCGGAAGTAAATTATCCGTAACCAGGTCGGGACACGTAATAATATTTCAATTTAGAGTTCGTAACAGTGAAGGGAGGGTGCTAGGCAATCATCCAATTATGACGCAAAACCTTCAGGCAAAAACTTTATCAAATGTTTACTCCTCCATTCTGGTGTTATGTTGATTAGTTCTTGTTTTTAAACATTTGAGTTGGAGCAATTTAAAGAAACTGCGCACATTTATAAAGTTTTATAAGACGCATTAAAAAATTTCATTTGTCCTAACTTAAAAGTCCTTTTTATACTATATATGAGAATTATATAGTAGTATATCAGATTTAATATGCAGTCTGTAACGCATAGACCCAATCGTCGAACAAAACTGAACTACACCAGCGTGTTTGATATCGCAAAAGATTTTGATTTCCGGATTTCCGTTCGTCTGTATGTTTGTCTGTTCCTTTGTCCGTCAATTTGTGATTACCAAAACTTTCGAATGGATTGAGCTTGAAATTCGGTACGGTTGCGTTTCTCGTAAATAGCAAGGCTTACTTCTTGAACGGGCAAAATGGGGGCATTCATTCCTTCTCCCCTCTCCCAGACAATCGAAAAAGTTTTTTGCAATTTTCTCGAAAACGGTTACACATCGAAAAATTTATCAGGCCAAAATATGTTTAGAATATGATTTTACATAACCGTTCCACCAAATAAAAATGTTATCTGTCATCATATAGGGTATTTGACGATTGGCCCTTGGCATTGTGGTTTGTTTTAAATTTTAAGTGGAAATTCGGTCTGTCCTCATATAGAGTATTTAACGATTACCCCCTGGGGATTGTAGTTTTTGTTAGTGCGGGCGCGTACCGCGTCGGGAAACTTGTAGAATGGTGCCGAAATGATAATGGTTTAAATATTGATTCAAATAACATCTTTATCTCATTTTGGAATTTTTGTGGACACGTCCGTGTTTGAGATCAATAGACACATACTGCTATTATCCCTTGAGGATTATCGTGTACCAAATACTAAAACGTAGTTTTAAGATAATCGACCTTTAAACTTTCAGGGGAATTGCGGAAAAACAATTAGAAAAAGGGGTAACTTTGTTTATACCCGTATGGTGAAACCAAAGGGTATATTAACTTTGCCTTACCGTTTGTAACGCCAAGATCCCGTTATCACACACAAAAATTAATTACATCAGTGTGGTTAGAATGATCAAAATAATTAATTTTTGCATGTCCGTCCGTCCGTCTGCCAGTCATTGTCCAGTCTCAACAATGACGCTTTTGAACCAGACGAAGATGATCCGTGGGCATTCGAAAATAAAAGCCGTCTGTTATATATGTTATCGGCCAAACAGGATTTCAGGATAAACTAGTCTATCGTAGGTTCGTTCTAAGCCTCATATGATGAACTTTATCCTAAGCAAAATCATAGAAAAATCCACTGTCTAGGATAAACAGATATGACCTAGTCTGAACTAATTTTACCGATTCGAAAGTAATAAAACGAACAGATTCAACGGGGTCCCAAATTAACGTATAGACAAAAAATGAATCGCCCCTTTAGATTTTCCTTTTAAAAAATAATATTTAGGCAGAGGGAGAGAAGAGAGTGTGATAGTGGAGCGGGAGTGAGAGGCCGCTGAATTATCATATACGTTAATTCACAATACGTTTGTCTATACGTTAATTCACAATACGTTTGCTCGTTTTCGCAACAAGCAAAATGTGTATAAAAATTTATGTTTGGCACAATGATATAAAGGGTCTTTCAATAAGGACGCTCAATTTTTAAATGTAAATAAAACAAAGTATGTGTGAGATATCCACTCTTTTTTTTTTGTTTGAAAGAATATGTTATGGCATTAAGTATGGAATATATAACGTCGTTCCAATGTTCGCCGCGGCTTTGCTTGGTGGCACGTATTCGGGGGGTCCAATTTTCGATTACTTTGTCGCATAAATCGGGCTGGATGTCGTTCGTTTTGTTGGCTTTGAGTTCGTCAATTGTTTGCGGTTTATTCGCATAGACCTGTGATTTAAGATAGCCCGAAAGGAACCTGCGGTTTAAGATAGCCCCAAAGTAAGAAGTCTAAAGGCGTTAAATCACGGTGGACTCAGTGGACAGTTCACGTTGCCGCCGCGCGAGATAACCATGCTCTCAAATCGCTCGTACAGAATGTCCATCGTGGCATACGCTGTGTGGCATGTAGCGCCGTCCTGTTGGAACCACATGTTGTCGGTATCCATATCACATCTAGTTTGGGCCACAAGAAGTTACTTATTATCGATATATAGCGCTCGCCGTTGACGGTTATGGCAATGCCAGTTTCGTTTTGGAAGAAGTACGGACCGATGATTCCCCCAGACCAAAATCCAGACCGAATAGTGATTTTCTCGAGTTGCATTTGGTGCTGGTGAATCTCGTGTAGATTGGTACCGCCCCAAATCCGACAATTTTACTTGTGCACATATAAACAAAATAAACATATAAACATATCTGTGGTCACAAGGAAAAAGTGCTTAAGTCGAAAAAGCGTGTTTTGAGCAATTTGGGTTTAAAGTTTTGATTACTTTCTGGAAAAAATTGGTTAAAGAAATTGTTATGGAACCTCAATTGAGGAGGCCCAGGTTCTTCAAGAGTTGTAGCGCCTAGGATGATGATATATGAAACTTTTAATAAATACTCGTAAATGGTGGTGGGAATTACACATATTGGTTTGGGAAATAAGTCAATAAACTGTTGTTTTTGACTCAAGCGTTTTCTTTCTCAAAAACATTGTCTAGTTTCTTCAATTCACATTCAACTCCCTCGTTAATCTGGAATCGATATCTCAAAATCGACAAGAAACAGCTTTTATATAGAAAAAAAAATTTAAAACTTACCATTTTCAGCCATGTATGACGACAAATTGGGATCTTCAAGTCTCGTTCAAAGTTCATGGTAAAGGCAAGGATTTATACGGCGATGGTTTTGTAATTTGGTACGTTCGAGATAGAATGATACCAGGCCTGGTATTTGGCAGTAAAGATTACTTCAGTGGTTTAGCAATCGTATTGGATACGTACAGCAATCACAATGGACCTCACAATGTGAGTATCCCGTTTATCCAATCAAATCAGATTTGTTAAAATTACAGATAATGTTGTTATTTCCTCAGCATCAACATCCCTATATAAGTGCTATGGTTAACAATGGAACATTAACATATGATCACGATCGTGACGGAACACATACTCAATTGGCTGGATGCGAGGCGAAATTTCGAAATCTTGATCATGAAACTTCAATAAGTATTCGATATGAAAATGAAGTTCTCACAGTTTCCACAAACATTGAAAATAAAAACGAATGGAAGACTTGCTTCACAGTGCCCGGTGTGCGACTTCCAACTGGCTACTATTTCGGTACATCGGCAACCACTGGAGATTTGTCTGATAATCATGATATTCTGTCATTTAAATTCTATGATTTAGATGCCATATCAGACGTAATTATTAATTTTTTTTTTTTTTGCTGCTCTTACAATTTTCTTAAATACTTTTAAAATTTTACTTGCAGAAACCAGCTGCAAACCGAATGCATATTATTCCCGAGGCTTTCAATTTTGAGCCGCCACGCGAACGAGCCGAAGATCCCAAGCCAGGCATGTCGAATGCGAAGATATTTTTCATCATTTTATTTGGTATGTTGGCCGCTGTTGCCATTACGATATTCGGTATGGCTTATTATAAGGAAAAGAATTCAAAAAAGAGGTTCTATTGAAAGAGCAAATATTAGGTAAATAGGTAAAATATAATAAATGATGAAATGTTTTTTTTATCCTTTAAACATTTTCGTAATTCCTGCTCTTCATTTTAAAGTTCTACATGTAAATAAATGGCTTCATGCAATAAATTAAATTTTCTATAATAAAATTTACTTTAATTCCGAAGAAAGACTTTGTCAAAAATTTCACCAACAACTTTTACCAAATTTTAATATAAATTTTTGATTGTTTTTTTTTTTATTTCTTTTAATTTTTCTTTAATGTTTATTGCAGAAGACCCTTTATAAGGAGAATATATACATATATTTTTTAAATTTCAAATTTTTCCGAAGGATTCTATACTCTTATTATCTAATCTTATTTCTATACTTTTTAATTGTTACAAATATAATTTTTTTGTGATGGATTTTGTAAGTCTGAACACGCAAAATGAGTTAAGTTTAATTAATTCGTTTAATTTGGAAATCAACATCAACAAAGTCAGTTAAATTATGCTTTAACTAAACCAGTAAATAAATGGAAAATTCTAAAATTTTGTAATATAAAATTGATATTAAAATTTCCACGAATGGTATAAAAAAATTAATGTATATTCATTGGTTGCTAATTATTTTCCTTATTAAAAAAAATAATTTTATGCTTTTATGTTTTAAATTAAGCAAAATAAATTAAATGGGTCCAACAATATTACGTTTTGTTGTTGAATTTCATCTGTTTGTGTTTTGAAAAATCGTCTTTTTGCCCCCTTCTTTTATACGGTTTCACAAAAACGAGTATATGCGTACGGTTGTGCCTGAAAAGAAGTTGTAGGCCCGTTTTCCCGGTTCAGTGCGTCATTGCATTAAGTTATCTGTAAAAAGACGCGGGACCTTTTCAGGATTTCCCCCACCGTAGATTTGAGTGAGCGGATTTAAAAATATCAATTGTGATCAACACAAAACTTTTATCTGCAATATTTAGTTTCGGAAAAAATATGTACAAAAAACATTTTTGCGAATATCTTGAGAACCGCTAAAGATACGTAAAAACCTTTAAAGAAAAAAATGCAACAAATTTTATTTCCTTCGATTATGTACATTTTTTTCATAATAGATTTTCAAAAAACCGAACTTTTTTCAAATAGATTAAGAACCGTTAGAGAAAGAATTAACGGTTCTATAGAAATTTAATGATTTTTTTTGATGATTTGAGAAAATATAGATATTTAATGATTTTTTTTTACTCTTTTTTTCCCCAAAAGCCCATAGGCTTCGAGAAATTGTGTGTGAGGTACCCGTTATAGCTACCGTTACTTTTTCAAAAAAAATTATAGTTTCAGCCAGAGCTTAGGGGAAGACCCTTTAATGCCGAAGTACAGCTCAGGATGGTCGGAAGAACGAAAGGAGATGTCGATTTATGTTTTCCTTGAACTTCTACTAGTTATAGTCCGGGGGAAACTTATCGAATGGTAAAACATTCCAAAGCCTTGTTGTTCGCGGAATTAAGGAACTCCTAAACTTTACTGCACGAAAACGGGGAGACTCAAGAAAGAAGTCGTACGCACGAGAAGAGGAAACAACCTTTTTCGTAGAACTAATTCACAAAAAAAATTCAAGTCGCAAGGTCAACGTTATTAAATATATTTCGAGTTATTTAATATACATACAACGGACAGACATATGCACGGACATTCTCATAATTTTGCCTGAAACAGATTTCGTAATAATCAGAAAGTTTCCATTTGCCCCCCTTCTCGAGTCGGTTTCCATCATGAATACAATAGAGGAATGTAAAAACCGGTGAATCGATTTGTTTCAAACGTTCAGTGTAAATCTATGTTAATGCGGCGCATGCAAAAAATATGTGTGGCGGGGTAATGCTACGGGCAGTGGCGGCTTTATAGGGGAGGCAACGGAGGCATTGCCTCCTCATAACATTTTATAAAAATGTTTTTCTAACGTATGCCTTTAATTTTTTTTACCATAATGGGCTGAATAAAAATCTGTATGTTCAGAAGCTGTATGAAAGTATTTGTACGATACAGAGGCTAGCCTCTATGAAAAGATTTTTTTACGGCGCCTAAAGTTAGTTAAAACTAAAGTTAGTTTTTGAGGGCTAAAGTTAGTCTCAAACTCGTGAAATTTGAATTTCGCGGCAAACGAAATTTGAATTTCGCGACCTTATACAGTTCGGTGAATGCGTTCAAGTACGATAAAGAGGGAAATATTTTTGGGACAATTTTTCAGCATAGCTTTGTATGGTGACAGTTGTTCTATGTTATATAGTTCTGTGGTCGTATCATAAAAAAATTTATAGAACTAAAAAAAACTTTGCCTCTTCATTTCAAATATACACGAGCCGCCACTGGCTACGGGGAACGAGAAAACGAAAAATTGCAATAAGTTTTTATTATAGAGTGATTCCATATTAATTCGACCAGAGCTCCCCAGATGACCATCACCAATTCTAATGATTTTCACATGCATACAGAAGGCGCATAGACGGAATACCAAAAGCAATATACATAAATCAAGGTAAGACACGTGGGGAACCTTTGGGTGATTCGTGGTCTAAAACCCACCGATTAACGCAAGTAAGCTCCCCTGAAAATTTCATCCAAATCGGTTCAGTGGTTCTCGAGTTTTAAGCCAACAGGCAGACAGACAAACAGACACACGAACCTATTATATAATAGATTCACCTAGTAAAATTAGGAAAGCACGCTAAATTTCTCTATAATCATTAATCTATAAATCATCATAGATATGGCTTATCAAAATTAGCCTATTTGGCACTGGGCTCAATTTTGCATTTTTTAAAGTCTCATTATTCCTAATTTATTAGGCCCCGTTTACACTTGCAGTTTTTTCTTGAATTTCTCCGCGAATTTCATTCAGAATTTTTTCGTCTATCGCAGCAATAAATTCACTTAGCAAAAGTTGTCAAAATCCTAATTTATCCCGGTGATTTTATATGGAAAAATTTTAGTCCCGCCATCTTTTAGGAATAATTTTCAGAATTTTTTGCCGTAATGTAAACAGGGCACCAATCATGT
Organism: Chrysopilus asiliformis; assembly: GCA_964034945.1. Taxonomy (NCBI): domain Eukaryota; kingdom Metazoa; phylum Arthropoda; class Insecta; order Diptera; family Rhagionidae; genus Chrysopilus; species Chrysopilus asiliformis. The sequence goes on from OZ035961.1 coordinate 43,996,977, forward strand.
ATTCCGACGCGTCTCTGTCTTTCGACTTCGACGCAGCTTTTAACTCTTGACTTCGCCATATCAGCATCTTCAAATTTCCTGGAGTGACAGTTAGAATCACGTTTCGATTCATAGTGATCATTCCGCGAAATTTCAAGCTGCAGATATGGCGAAGTCAACAGTTAAAAGCTGCGTCGAAGTCGAAAGTCAGAGACGCGCCGGAATACATGATTGGTGCCCAGGTGTGAAATCTGAATTTAGGGTCGCAGAATAAAATTCGCGGAATAAAGACCCCGATTCTGATAGACGTGTGACAAAAGTCGTTTTACGTGTTTTTGTTGGTAGAAAAGCACTAACAACAGTACGTAAAACGATACAACTATCAGAATTGGGGTGAAAGTGATATAAACGGCGCATTACACCCATCGCCATGAAACAGATCACTGTTACGTTATTATATCTCTAATTTTCATCAAAAAAAATTTCATTATTGCTTTAGGGTTTGTAGGTTAGGAGATTATGAAAATCCAAAATAGCTCCCACAGAGCGGGCGATTAGAATTTTTCGATTTTTCGAGGCCAATATCTCAGCAAAGTTATGCTCCTTGTTTTCTAGAAAATAATGTAGAACTATCCTCATAAAAAATTGGGGGATTTTAGGTCCCTCCCATTTTTTGCTCACGACTCTCAAACTATACTTCGGCTGAAAACTCCGTTAAAAGAGGTCATTTCCAAAACAAAATTGAAGGTATCTCCAGCAATTTAGAAAAATATTTTTTGCGCTGTAAAAATATCATCTCAGCAACATTTCACGAATACGCGACAATTCCAGAGCAATAATGCATCATTATCAAAGCAAAATGAGTTTGGCAAAATTTGTATGGAGCTTGATCACGTTTTTGCCGTTTCTGGGATTTTTCCCCTCGCCTCCCATAAAAAACAACCCTCCTGGTTATCGATCAAGGCATTTTTGAAAATCCATGATGGTTCATGCGACGTTTCGTCCTTTTGTTGGGTGACTTGATCAAGCAATTTTAGAAATTATTGAAATCAGTTTGACATTACTTTTTAAACGATTGTAAAAAATGCACAATAGTGCCCCGTTAAGCAAAATTATAAAATTTAGCTAGACATGAAATTTTTAATAAATTAACGTCAAATAAGTTTAGCTGGATAATTAAGAATATAGAAAAAATTGATTTTGCCAAAATTTGTAGGTGGGCATAACCCCTTAAGACAAAAATTCGAAAATTGGGAAATACGTATTTTGGGAATTGAATGTTAAAGTTTGTTCAATATTTTCAGCTGTGACCTCTCATTTAATTCGTATTATTCTTCTCTTCTGCTGATGCCCTGGTGCTAGTAACCGTTTAACATCAGTGTAATGCAATCATGTGTTGTCCCATTATTTGCATTTATCTAAAAATGTCAAAGTACAAAGAAATCGAACAATTTACCCACTCTCTAGTTCGCATCAGATGAACGTGAACGTCTCAAAAAAAAATCAATCAAGGAACAATTTAAACACACAAATATACATTTAAAATAAAACATTATTTATTTAACCATCTATTAAATTTATATATTTTTACTCTTTTTGATTTATATTCATACTTCTGTCTTTATTTATTATTAGAATTATAATAATTGAATTTCGATAAAACACACACCAAATACGGATATTTACAACTTGATAGCTTCAAAAAAAGCTCCTTTCTTTTACAAAAATATGTACACGAAGGTAACAATCATACATGCACGCCAAATGGCAATTTCATCAGAATAGTCCACGGACTCTTGGTCGCATAAATTTAAATACGCCGAACGCTGCTAGGCCGATTATGCCGTATTTGACGGTGTATTTAAAAACTTTTGTACTTGTGCTAACTGGCGGTATCAGCAATATCTCGGGAATTCGATTCGGATCGACTTTGCCCCAGTTCTTTGCAATCCCGTCAGCATGGCCGATGCCAATTACCCCCACTACTTTTACTGGACGTGGAGTTCCATTCATTTGAGCATGCGGCAGTGCTGCGACTTGCAATGAATGGCAGAGATATAAATCCCGTTCCTTTACGAATACATCACTAAATGCTGGGAACTCGCCGGCCATTTCCTTCATCAATTTCTCAAGGAAATCCCTCTCCTTGCACTCTTCCACCTCCTTCAAGCTAATATTCTCGGTTGATGTGAGACGCCAAACCAGTTTCAAGGTCTGCCACAAGGAAAGTGCTCGGAGTGCTCTCTGCAAAGTGATATTAATTGGACGGTCTCCCAAATGTAGCATGCAGCCAGGCAAACGATGGACCTCTTCGAAAGCGCGTCGAAATTCGCCCCCAGGTGCCATGCCAAGTTCCTTGGCTATTTGTGCACTCATATGGAGGAGCAGAATATAGAAAATTCCATTGATAAAACCATTCGTGTTGATTATGTTACGAACCTGAAATGAAAGTGTCAAATAAGTGATGGTACAATAAGTTAAAAAACAAGTTTTAATTAGCTAAATGCCCAAAAAAGATCTTTTTTTGACGACAAAAAGAAAGGAAAAAAGCAATATATTTGACCGAATTTCGAGTCAAAAGCTAAAAGTCATTTGACCCTCTGAAGTAATCCACAGGGTACATAATTTCCCCGAAAAATCTCTCCTTAAATCTCCTTTCAGGCTATTTTATAAACCGTTAAACGAATTTTGAAGCGATTTTCAAAGCAAAAGACCATTTATGAAAAAAAATTTTTTTTTAGAAACACGGCCGATAAAAGCCTGAGCCTTAAATATTTCTATACATAGAAACCTGTATAAACCGGAAACCTGACTGATTTTAAAGACGTTCTTCAGACCAAATGAACCTAGATTTTTTCTGTATAAGGCGGAAATTTTTTCTCAATTAGATTTTTTGTCGTATATGAGAATCATATTAGACTTCCGATTTTTTCGTGAATTACTCCACGAATTTTATTCAGGATTTGTCCCTCGAATTTTATTCATCGATCGCAAATAAATTTACTTAACAAAAGTTGTCAAAATTTGAATTTATTCCGGCGGTTTTGTATGAAAAGTTCGATTTCGGGTGTCCTTCAGGAATAAGTTTCAGAATTTTGTGTCATAAAGACTGTATCGAAAAGTATGGAAACAACTGCAATGACCCAAAATTAGCATGCTGTGGCGTTTTAGTCAAATTTGAGGGTCAAATTTAAAAAGTCTGAGAGTTTGACAATTTAATTACCCTATCAAAAATCGCGATCTTAATTTTATTTTACGAAATGCGAGGTCTTTCTGTAGAGCAACGAAAAAGGATTGTGGACAAATGGCATTTCGAAAAGGGCATCACCATGAGGGAAGTGGCAAAACAGGAAGGAGTAAGTCTAAAAGCAGTTTTTACTGCCATCAAGAAATTTGGGGAGGAGCTGACATTCGAGGATAAAAAAACATAACAAAAGCTATAATTGCCAATCTGGCAATCACTGGAGACCCGTATGGTGATATTCGTATCAAAATTCGAACAGTTATACCAAAATTCCAATTTGAAGCCAAACTTTCCAATAAGATTTTTTAAAATTTATTCCAATCGGATTTTGATGTATGGGAGTTTTATGTAGAATCATATCCTAAATAACTTTTGTTCTTAGACTTTTTTGATAAGATGCACCGTTTTTGAGATATTCACAAAAAACGATTTCGTTCGTATGGGGGGTACCCCCCCTAATGGTCCATTTTTGCCCATTAACGAACTTAGCCTCGCATTTTAAGAAAAACGGATCTGTGCAAACTTTCAAGTCTCTAGCTCAATCCGTGCGCCCGCAATCCGCGCCACAGACAGACGGACGGACAGACAGACGGACAGACAGACAGACAGACGGACGGACATGCAAAAATTAAATATTTTTATCATTCTAAACACACTGGTGTAATTCATTTTTTTGTGCGATGACGGGATCTTGGCGTTACAAACGGTAAGGCAAAGTTAATATACCCTTTGGTTTCACCATACGGGTATAAAAAGTGGGAGAAAAACAGGGCCTAGATGCGAAAAAATGGGTCAAAAAAATTGTGCAGCAATTCGGCGTGATTGCAGTGTTTCGGTTAGAGATGTCGCAAAAAAATGTAAAACAAGTGCTGAAATGGTTCAGCGAGCCAACAAGCGCAACAATATGAAGATCTATTGGAAGCAACGACAATCGAAACGTAGCGAAAAACAGGCAGCCTGCTCGAAACCGCGACTTCGAAAATTGTATGACACCATTTTAACCAAAAAAAAAACCCAATGCATCATTATGGATGATGAAACGTACGTTAAAATGGATTATCGTACATTACCAGGATTTCAGTACTTTACGATTGCAATAGGGGAAGATATAGACGAAGCACAAAAGTCGATTCAGGTGGAAAAATTCGGAGCCAAGGTATGGCAAGCAATTTGCGAATGTGGCCTGAAATCATCTGCATTTTTCACAACGATGAACATGACGACTGATTTTTATGTCAAAGAGTGTCTAAAAAACGGTTGCTGCACATGATTCGAAGACACGAAGGATCTGTATTGTTTTGATCAAATTTGGCATCATGTCACTATTCAAAAGTCACCATTGGGTGGATGTCAACAAATGGAGTCAATTTTGTTGCAAAAACAATGAATCCACCAAATTGCCCAGAAATTCGTCCCATTGAAAAATTTTGGGCAATAATGAAGCGAAACCTGCGGAAAATATGTCTGGTGACGAATGATATGGAGCAATTTAAAAAAAGACTGGCAAAAAGTCGCGAAAACTATTAAGAATAGTACTGTCCACAATGTAATGGATATATTAGGACAAAAGTGCGGCGAATCGCAAAAACATAAAAAATATTTTTGAAATGTTGTGTATAAATAAAAAAATATGTACTTAATAACCAATTTTATAAAATTTTTCGTAAAAAAACTAAATTACGCCTTTTTAATCCCATAATTTTTGTTTCCATACTTTTCGATACAGTCTTTAGTGTAAACGGTCTTGCAACATGAATTTAGGCTCGAAGAATAAAATTCGCGGAATGAAGTGTCAGGTGTAAACGGCGCTTAACACATAGAAACAACCGGCCGGTCGAAAAAATGAATTTTTTGACTGGCGGTTTTTTTCTTGACTGGCGGGTTAGGCGCCGTATACATTTAGAATGAGAAAAAGACAAATTTAGCTAGAAACTTGAAATTTTGGATAGATGTGTTTCTCGTACAATGCGCGGCAAAGTTCTTCAATGGATGAAATCGGAATATTTTTCTTTCCTCCCCCATACAAATTGACGCTATCGTAGCTCGACTTACATTTTTGAGTTATTGGCACTATTAGAATCTCCAGATATAAATACAGCTACAACAAAAAATTGTATAACGGTTTAACATTTACCATCATATTTCTCCAAACAAGAATATCGTAAGCTGACTTACAACATTTAATCAAATTTTCATATGTTGTAAGTCTAGTTACGATATGTTTGCTTGGAGTTTTAATTTAAGTCCAATGTTGCAGTGGCGAAGCTACGGTATAGACAACTTAGACAGCGTCTAGTCAATTAAAAACCCATTAAGATATTATATTTTTTTTTAAATTAAAAGAAATGGTCCATTTAATGGTCCATTTTTGCCCATTAACGAACTTAGCCTCGCATTTTACGAAAAACCAATCTGCGCAAAATTTCAAGTCTCTAGCTCAATCCGTGCGCTCGCAATCCGCGCCACAGACGGACGGTCGGACATGCAAAATTTAATTATTTTTATCATTCTAAACACACTGGTGTAATTCATTTTTGTGTGTGATGACGGGATCTTGGCGTTACAAACGGTAAGGCAAAGTTAGTATACCCTTTGGTTTCACCATACGGGTATAAAAAACCTAGGACACAGTGAGATTCCACAAGTCCTTTTTGCTTGCAGGTGATTTGCTGTCAAGTAAGATATTCGATGGGTCAACTTGAACTTGTCTTTTTCGGGAAGCCTGCCATTAGCCCGACTTTTTAGCATAAAAATTTACCTTAGCTAAATTGATATTTTTTGCTTCTTCTAAAAGCGTTTTCTCGTCATGCTTTAATATATGAATACGTGATTGACATAATTCCACCATCACAATGTCTGGCCGAACATTTCTGATAACCTGAAATTAAAGAAATTAATTTAGTTTTAAATCGAATAAATCTACGATATGTTTGATAAAACGTACAAAAGAGACATCATCCTGTGATTCCTCACTAAAATGTGCCGTTCCCACCAAATAGACTTTGCTTCCGTACGGTGTAGTCAGAACAGTGACTGTCGGTGGTAAATTCTTTTCAAAATCCTCGAGCGTATCGTAAACTTGTATTTGACGCGGTGGTTTCTTCTCTTCCGATTTAGAATCATTGCTTGGACCGTCACCATTCGCCTTGACTTCCATTTGTTTGTTGGCACTAGAACTGGCAGTAGCGGGTACTGCCTTCAAATTGAACGCAGCATTAACGGAATTTGGCTTTGGTTTAGTAGTGGAAGTAAATTTTTTCGGTGATGGTTTTCGATTATTTTGCGACGACGATTGATATTGTGTCGTCTGATTATGATGATTTTGCTGTTTCGGCTGTGTAGATGGAGGGGGAAGACGTAATGCATACGAATCCTCTGGATCCGAAGAATCAATTAAATAAACCGAATTTTCATCGTCCCTCGAAGATGTATCACTTATTTCAATAATTGACAAATTTGGATTATCGTTTTTAAATATTGTCTTATTTGCTAACTTGGATTTTGGATCAACTTCCACGTTATCGGAACTCTCCGACTCAACTAACGGTGGATCATCAATGTCGCCTATCCGTAACGATGGGAAATTATTTTCGATGGTTCCAGTTATATCGACAGCTGAATCCATTGCCCTTCGATTGGCATCCTCTATTATGTTAATGAAATTCATACGTAATCGATTTTTCTTCAAGAGTAAAATGCGAAAAGGAAACGAAAAAAACAAAACAAAAAATACAAATATTTTAATTACCATTTTCTGTAAATGATGAAAAACTTAAATTATCCAATGCACTGTTATATAAACTGACCTCTTCACGTCCCGGCGTTTGAGCTTCAGTCATCTTTTAAACACTCAAAATTCTCAATCTCTCTGAAAATGTAAAAATAAACAAACACTTTTATGAAACTAGTTTTTGTTATTATATTGAAAAATTAATTTTCAAGATGGAATAGTTTTACTGTAACTGAAAACGCCCTAAATCCCTGACACCGCTAAAAATTCTTACAAAAATCTTGAAATTTTTGACGACATACTTGGATTACTGCGGTTTGATTACGACGGATTTGAATCGGCGATAATTTGCTGGTTTTTTTGTGATAAGTTTTACTTATTTCAATGTGAAAAGAATTCTTGGTAATGGGCACGTAATTAGGAGAGGAAAATTGTGAATTGGTTTGACATTGTATAAAAGCAATGTTAAAAATAATTTTCAAAACAATTGAATTTTGAGCTGTGAAACTAGAAGAAACAATGCCATTCATCCGGAACCCAGATAAATAGCCCTTCCTAGATCCTGTGCTAGATTTCTTTTATTGTTATACCCGTATGGTGAAACCAAAGGGTATATTAGATTTGCCTTACCGTTTGTAACGCCAAGATCCCGTTATCACACACAAAAATGAATTACACCAGTGTGTTTAGAATGATAAACATAACAAAAGCTATAATTGCCAATCTGGCAATTATTGAAAACCCGTATGGTGATATTCGTATCAAAATTCGAACAGTTGTACCAAAATTCCACTTTGAAGTCAAACTTTCCAAAAAGATTTTTTAAAATTTATTCCAATCGGATTTTGATGTATGGGAGTTTTATGTAGAATTATCGTTTTTGACTATTCGACCGTTTTTGAGGTATTCGCAAAAAACGTTTTCGTTCGTATGGGGGAGCCCCCCTAATGGTCCATTTTCGCCCATTAAGGAACTTAGCCTTGCTAGATACTAATTTTTAGACCCGGTAAATATTACTTTTATTAAAGTGGATTTTGAAGCTAAATTAACACTAGTTACTTTCACCACCGTCCTTGACACCAAAAACCTTTTATTAGTCTCCACCATCACTTCTCCCTTTTCACAAACGAGGCATTTTTCGAAAAAGATAAATAGCACAATGTGTTTGGAATACGATTTTCCTGACTTTTGCATATATCGAGATTTGATTTGATCGTTCCTTTCCCAGTCCAGCAAATTCGAAGTTCTTAAGATTTTCTCGAAAACGGTGTATCGTTCTGAAAAAATGATTGACACCTAAAGTATTTAGAATGCAATTCTACATAAATCCTCCATACATGAAGTTCCTATTGGAGTGACTGTTAAGGGGGTAACGACCGAAAAAATGAAAAAAATACCGATTTTTTTATTGCAAATTACTATTTTCCGAGCACCCCTGAGACAAAAAAAACATTTTCCGAGCACTCTTGAGTCACAGATATAATCAACTAGATTGGGTCGCTCCATACAACCCCATAGCAAGAAAATGGGACAGCGTCACATCACTATCTCGTTTCTTCGTGGACGTTCAGGGAGCCATGGGTGTCAGATTTTCGAATCGATTATGAAAATATAGCAGTAACGGCCTACTGATGTAACCAACGTGAAGTTAGTTGCCATTCGAACTCAATGAAATTTCCCACTTACTCTGGATCGTTTTTTTAATGTTCCGTGTTCTAGAACATTAAAAAAACGCAACTATTATTGTATATGAATATGAATCATTGGTATAGGACTTGAATAATATTCTGTCGGTGAACTGCATAAGATTTAACGTTCAATTTTTCTTGATAAATTTCTCTCCTTCTTTCCTCGAAATTGTTGACATTTGAGTGTCCGATTTGAGATAGCAAATGGCGGAATCTAGTTGTATATATTTCTGCCCTGATTCGATTGGAGCGTTATTACAAAAACGTCTCTCTGTCTGTCAGTCTGTGTTGTGTACAATATTGCGGATGTTTTGTCCAGGAATCGGGGTACGCGTTTTTTAGTAGTCTTCTGCATGAAAAAAAAAAGTTTAAGAAAATAAAATTTCCTGCACTTTTGTCTTTTACCGTTATTTTAAAAAAAAATCAGTTTCTTGCGATTCTCGAAAACTAACAGGTTTCGGTGGTTCAATGTATGAGATGAATTGAAGCGAATAATATTTCCCACGATTATCTGTTTTTTACCGTTATTCCGATATTCATTAAAATGTAAAAAAAGTAGATTTTTCCGAATTTCTTGCAAATTAACGCCTTTTCGAAAAAAAATCTGTTAGAGGAAGAATTGAAGATATTCATTTGTTTTAGAATTGAAAATTCTCTACATTTTTGCTTTCCACCGTAAATTGATATCTTTTACCGTTATCGAGATATTTCCGATTTTCTAAAATCAAAATTCATATTTTTTTATAAAATAAATATTTTGTTTGTCGGGTTATAGTGTAAATTGTGCCCAGATGATCATCGCCATTCATTTCAATAAAGCAAGCTAAGTTCCAGCGTAGTCCAAGTGGTAAAGTACTTGGCCCGTATTCCGGACGTCGGTGGTAAATTGTGCCCAATGTCGATTTTGTATAAGAAAGTCATGTGCTGTTCACATCAGGTATTGTTTTGAGAATTTGATGTCCCTGATTCCGAATCTGGCAATGGTATACAACATAGTTTACAGTAACCTCCTGGGGAGGCAAAAATCCCAATGTTAATTAAACGTGAATTTTCGTTTGCATTCGCACTACACGCTTGCCGAATGTCGCATCTGGATAGATTCTACCTCCAAAAAGTTCATTTTGACCTCGAGAGGTCGGTAACGACAACTTTGGCGACGCCTAGGGTAAGATATAGTGGTTTTAAAAAAAAGTGTGTTCTTGTTCTTGGGAGATCATAAATGTCTCAAAATTCACAATAAAAATATACAATTTTTGAGCCTTCTTCCACTAAGCCTTCTGCAGCTGTATTTAAAGCCCGTTTGCGTGTACTATTCTTAAAAAATTAAGTTGCGGTTAGCCTACTTAAACCGTATAAAATCTGGGACTTGAATAATTTAAGTTGTACTTAAGTTGCTGAGTTTCATTGATGCAAACCGCATTAAGTGTATTTACGGCTTTGCATGTGACTATGTGATGTCGACCTGCCCTTCATTATACAAAAATCCCTCCAACTGCGCGGTAGATACGTTCCACAAAAAGAGCACGCAAACCGAAACCGCGCCTTGTGAACCCTACTTTGTATGAAATTTTGGGGTTAGGAAATTTTGGAGTTAGAAACCGAACAGTTGGAGGGATTACTGTAATGTACAATCGCATTTTTGGCAAAACAGTCGGACCACATATTTTATGTTTGGGAAAAAGTTTCGGATTTTCCCACAAGACAATATAAGCTCGCGATATCAAGGGAGGTTAGTGGGTCTCAGCACGCCCTAAATGATCTATAAACTATTTTAAATACGTACATTACGATTTCTAGCAAGTAATCATTTTTACATTAGCGAAGAATTTAATTTGTAACCCAAAGATTGTATCTAAAAGCCTTGTAAAATTTTTTTTTGTAAGGCTAAGAGTTCCATATGTGAAAATCACAAGTCTATTCTACTACAACGCAATTTAATTCATAAACGAAAAAAGAAAAAAAAAATACTAAAAGATCTGTTCCATTTTTAATGTGGCCGCAGATGTAAATAAAAATGATTACAATTCATGGTCAGAGTTCAAGAAGATACGTGATAGGTTATCTTGTCCACGTTATTGTTGTTAAAATATTCTGGATTTTTTTAAAAATATAAACAAATTCTATTAAGGTAAGTTGTTTTTTCGACATAAAAATAAATAAATGAGTTTAATAGGAGAATTTATGGTAAAAATAGAAATGGATTGTTTTCACCTCCGGCGGCCTCTAGCAGGACAAACTGAAACATGGATAGCCCTCGTCAATTTAGAATTTTCTTTTTCGGTGCCCGATGATCATTGATTCTTTTCCGCTTTTCCGTGAATTGCAATATTTGTAAGGTTTTATTGCCATCCATTAACAATATAGGTCGTGATAACTGTCTATCCCGATGATCATCGCTATTCATTTCGATAAAGCAAGCTAAGTTCCAGCGTAGTCCAAGTGGTAAGGTACTTAACCCGTGTTCCAGATATCGATGGTTCAATTCCCAACTGTCTCACGCTGTGATTCAAGTCCACTCAACTTGCTTTACGAAATGGGTAGTGATAATTGCCGCTTGGTGTTAACGACATCATCGGTCTAGATTGCTATCACGGTCTCACGGTCTCTGGTTACAACGTAAAAACCTTACAAATCTTGTAATTCGGCTATGGTTCACAATCCATGTAAAAACTTTAGGTGCGAAGCAGGGAACAAATTATTATGAAACCTCAATTGAAGAGGCCCAGGCTCTTCGAAGGCTGTAGCGCCGAGGATGATGATGAAGCTAAGTGGACTTGAAGTATCAGCGCGTCACCATTTATGCTTCAATCTGGGACCTTCGGCACCCCAGTTGAGTATTTTATCACTAATACTGGGTTTCCAGAAGACAACATACGGTTACAGTACTGATTGACACACGAATTTTGAATTCCGCGGCACACAGTCGGTCATCTCAAGTGGATGAAACGTGAATGAAAAATGTGCTTGGGTGCGATGAAGAGGGAAACCCTTTTCAGACGATTTTCAGCAGAGCTTTGTATGCTGAAAGTTCTCCTAGCCATACAGTTCTGCGCCGTATAACACAAATCCATTTTACACTCCATTTATATCTGATTTACTGCCGTATTTCAAACTCGAACACAAATATGGTCTCCAACCGCAGTTACACAAACTTATCGAGCACTTCGTGAATTTTATAGACCCAATAATCACCCATCTGCGGTGCAATTCGTCGTGTTGTAGATAGTTTTTTCACCAATTTTACACTACATAACATTAGGCCAACATCAAGAATGAGATCAGTACCAGTGCGTTCCGAAGAAAATATATCCGCAGTTGAGGCCAGTGTAACCCCCGTCGCACACTTCAGCTAAGCGAGCTCAACTACGCGAGCTAAGTTTCTCGCTGAAAGTAAAATCCTTAGCATTTGCATTGGTGACCGCACACTTCAGCGAAACTATGAAACTACGTCGCCTAGTCATGGGCGAGATGGACTAAGCTCGCTCGCGTAGTTCAGACCTCAACTACGCGAATGACTTCGCTGGCATCGCTGACACTCACATATACACACTTTCGGCATTATACAGTGTAGAATCGGTGTTTGCAAAAGTGTAGTAATTTGTGGATATAAATGTGTAAGTGCCAATTGCATTTGGACTGGAAAACGTAAAAATTGAATTCTTTTGCGGAATATTTTCAATCGCATTAAATAATTTATATCTAAAAATAGCTGCAGATAAAGTGGAAAAATGCATATATTTACCGAAAATATCGCCGCGTAGTTCAGCTCAAGTGTGCAACGATGTGAGCTAACCCAGCTAAGCTAAGTAACTATAGCCAGCCTCGCTCACATAGCTTAGCTCAAGTGTATGACGGGCGTAAATGAAGACGCGAATTTGTCAGTTCGCAGGAATGAACACGAGCTTGGGCTTTTTCCGTCCACAACTTGGAAGATTTTGCGAAAGGATCTCGGCCTTATCCCTTACAAGCTTCAATTGGTGCAAGAGTTGAACCCGTTGGATCCTCGCATGCGTCGTACCTTCGCTGAGTAGCGTCAAAAATAATTGCCAGATGATCCGGAATTTTATGGCAAAACTTTGTTCGGCGATCGGGATCACTTTTGGCACAACGGATACGCCAATAAGCTAAATTGCCATATCTGGAATGAAAACATTCGGCAAGAGACTCTTCAGACACTATTCCATCCTAGTTTGTATGCTGAGGGTATCATCAGGACTTATTCCTTGAGAAATGAGACAGGAGCTCGCGTTAAGCGGCCCCTACATATTCAATCTTGCAGTCAATCATGCTGTCACAGCAAAAAGCTTATTTGCACTAGACGCTCAATCATGCACACAAGCATCATTTTATTCGAAATAGCCAAACCGACAGCACACAGCACAAATATCAATTTAAAAATTGTTTGTCCTTATATTTTTCGCTTTTCGTGATCCAAAACTCACTTCTTTGTATATATAACTCGAAAAAGATTCCCAAAAAACTCTGTATTTTATATACGAGATCTTTTACTACTAAAAATTACGCTGAAATGACGAATTGATTGACAGCTTCGCCATACACGTTCAAGCATGCTGTCATTCACAAAGCTTCTCGAAAATATCAAAATGATTTTGATATTGGCCAGCATGCTGGCAATCGTGGAATTTGCATGACAGCATCACCATAGACGTTCAAAATGCTGTCACAGCATGCGATTGACTGCAAGATTGAACGTGTAGGAACCGCTTTACAGTCAATCGTGACCGGTACAGAAGGATGACCAACGAATATTTGTTTCCAAATTTACATGACATCAATGTGGACGATATGTGGTTCCTGCAGGACGGGACTACGTGTCATACTGCGACCAATACCATCAATTTTTTGAAATCAAAATTTGATGGGAGAGTGATTACAAGATTGTGACCTGTAAATTGGCCACCAAGATCTTGTAGATAAACCAGCAAATGTTAAATGATAAAGAATTATCTTTCAAATAAAAGCATTTTTTAGATCAAAAGTCAATGTCGTGTTTTTTTTATTTACATTTGTTTCCCGAACACTCTTTAAAAACACTTTATTCTATCACAATTTTTCTTAACAATTTGTGTGAGCCGAAAATTACGGGATTATCACTGCAAAAAAATTTGCAGGACAAAACGAAATATTTGTACAGAAAAAATTAACTAACACTTTTTTTAAAAACTGCTATTGCCAAAGAAATTTCGCATGTTAACAAAATCTTAACTTTGCATACCACAATACGGATATAATTTATATGATGTTCGTAGCAGACATTCAGTAAAATAATATCAGGTAGTAACGTTCTCTCTACCTCTGTTTATGTAACACGACTAAAAAAATAAATATGAAGATCTATCGAATCCGCCTATTAGTCAGTCAAAGTCCAAACAAAAATCGCGACAAAATAACAAAGTGGAAGAATCCGAATCCAGCTAACGAGTATAAAATGTAATTAATTCAAAAAAAATATCAAGGTCACTTCTTGCTCTCGTATCTCGCACTAAAAATCCCCAAGTTTTTGGTAGTTGTTTTTTTTTTTTAACAAATTGGCAGACCATTGAACTTTTTTATTATTATTACAATTACGTCAGCTTTTAAAACCAATTTATAACTTACATTAGTAATAATTTAATGTACAATCAAAAATTAAGACTGATTGGGGGATGTTTTTGGTCAAATTCACCCGTTACTGAAAATTTGGTAAAATTCGCTAAAAAAAACGTCTACTCACGAATAAAAATCCAAAACTATTGATACAAAAACCATCCAATCCAATACTTAGCAAAGTTTGACTCAAAATTATTCATCGTTCTTTTTTTCGGAATGAATAAATGGAGTAAATGTGGGAAGTTTAGACCATAGCTGATTAAAATCATTTTGGGTCGAGAATGTTAGGAGAATGAAACAAAATAACTCACTTATATTCTGTCTGAATACATAGCGCACATCTTAAAGAAATTTTAATAAAGCTGACGATATGCTCGACGTAACATAACTTTAGTAAATTTTTTTCATGACTATGTAGTGCTCTGCGCCGGTTCTACTCAAGTGGTCTAGCAGGTTTTACATTGAAGAGATATAACTTTTTAGATAAACCACTAATGGCAATTGCAATGAAAGTATTTCCTATTGTAAGAAAGGTTATTCCCGGCCATTGCGCCGGCTAGCATAACGGGTGCTGCAGTAGATTTAAAAGAGTAGACATTTTCAATATGTGTGCCTTAATTACAAAAGTTTTTATTTATCGCTCACGAAATTGTTATAAAAAAAACTAAAATGTGTTTAAAAAGATCCCGCATTTGTACCTTTTGATGTATACGTGTTAAAAAAATCGCGCATTAATATTTTTTGGGATGGTTACGTTCGTCCATAAACCGAAACAACTTTTATTTGTTCATAAACCGAAACAATTTTTCTCTGTTCATAATCTGAGGCATTTTTCTAGAAGTTCACAGAATAGGAAAATAAACCCTTGACAGTTGAGTCTAATCTAATGCTATTTCATTAAAGAAATCTCTTTGTTTATTCCAGTTCACACACAGGAGCGAAGCAGGAAGGCGGAAAAATTTACAATGTAGACAGTACGATAATAGACTAAATGTTTGTTTGTTTGTTTGTTTGTTTATTAGTTAAAGAAACTTTTAGATTTATAATGATTTTACAAATTAATCAATTAAATATCTATTAATTATTTTCATTTTCTTATTTTGTACATATTTAGAATTTTTCTTTAATAAATTTTCCTATTTGTTTTTTAAAAGAACAAAAATTCGATTCAGCTTTAATATAATTAGGCAATTCATTAAAAATTTGAAGGCCATTATGCAGGATCATATTCTGGGTTGATGTTTTGTTGCACCTTTGTATTCTAAAATCTCCTCCACCCCTTAAATTGTATGGTTGCATATCACAGATATATTGAAGATTGTCGGTCAAATACGTGGGCAGTAAGTTATATTTTAACTTAAAAATAAATATTAGCACTTTGGATATTATTCTTTGGTTCACATTCATCCATTTTAATTCACTTAACATATAAATAATTGGTGTATATATATTGCATTTTAAAATTATACGCATAGCCTTATTTTGTAAGAGTTGTAGTCTCGACTTTGATTCTGCCGAACATCCGAAAATTACTGTCGCACAATAATCGAAATGTGGGAGTATTAAAGAATTGTACAATAAAACAGTCGTTGATTTTGATATACTGTTCCTTATTATTCGCAAAAACCCGAGTTTTGTGAAAAAAATGAAGATGTTACGGCTTAAACGTTCCGGTTTTGTTTGAAAGAGTGTCTTCTCTCATATAAAACTATGAAAATTAGTCAACTTTAAACCGCTCTCCTGCACATTTTACTTTTTGTCGTCTCCGGGCTAAAAATATGTAAAATTCTAAGCGCTACTCTGTCATTTTTGTCAATTAAAATGACATTAAAATGACGTCATATGAGTGACTTTAATGTTAGTTTTTCATATAAAAAAAGATATTTAAATCGCTTGAAAACACCTTGGGATGTAGATTTATAAGGACACCATTGAAGAGACAAATTTCAGTATCCGTCCCAGTCGACAATAGCTCTTGGACAGCCACTGCTCAGTCGATACCATATCTATATAAAATAGTTTAAACTATAATAAAATTGTTTAAACTATTTTATATGAACGAATTCTGTTGGCACTTTTGTACACTTGCTATTACGCAGAGCGACAAACCAGGGGGCTTCATGTAACTTATTTTCGATCGACTGACTAATCGGACAAAATCTTTGATCGACTAAAAAATTGTTACACAGGCCAACACTCATTCTGATGCACACGATTTAAGAGTCTTCCCTGGGGTTGGGGTCGCTGAATCTGAATCTGCAGCGGTATTTTGATTACTAAGTGAGAAAAAAATTTGCGTAAGAAAACCGTATAAGTGAGTTTCCTTATTATTTGGTATTTTGATCTCAAATACGTGAAAATTCCATAGTGTAATTTCTCACCTCTAAATGTCAAAAAATTCGCCACCTACTTTGGACGTGGAAACCAAAAGTGAGTTTATTTGGACGAAATAAAAAAATGAAAGCAACACGATCCAGCGTAGTCCAAGTGGTAAAGTACTTAACCCGTGTTCCGGATATGGGTGGTTCAATTCCCAACTGTCGCACGCTGTGATTCAAGTCCACTCAATTTGCTTTACGAAATGGGTGGTGATAGTTGCCGCTTGTTGATGATGACGACATCATCGGTCTATGTTGCTATCATGGCCACATGTTTTTTAAGCAAAATTAGAAGATCGAAATTTTTCATGAATACAATACTTTACTAAATGCTAGAAAGCCTTTTGCTTTTCACAAGCAACAGTTTGTGGCGTAAAAGCTCTAGGATAAGCCTCGTAGAGGCTAATTTCGCACTAAATCACCACTGTTTGGCCAAGCTGGAGCAAGCGGCGGCCCAGCTAGGGATGCCAACGATAACTCGATGTTTGCAAAACATCGAGGTATCGTTGAAAAATATCGAGTTTTAACCTCGATGTTGAACAGGCCGATATATCGAGGTATCGATGTTGTTATCCACGATGTTAGAACATTACTCTTCATAAAATTAGTATAGAAACTAATTTTAGGACTAGAGTGAATAGTTTTTTTTTTTAGATAGATTTAATATAGCCAATCTAATTAAAGTTTTGTTTAAATTTTCTTTGGTGTCAATTTTCGGTTTCATCTTTCTACAAGATTTCGCAAAAAATACCAGAGCTGGCCATGAAATTTTACAGAGAAGTTTGGTCCTGATGTGGAAATCCGTTAACCGGAAGCAACCAAAACGGTGGCCTTTTAAAAACTACGATTTCGTTTTTTGCGATTTATTTCGAAACTAACCATTTTCCAGTACAGTAATCCCCCGCTATACGGACGCTCGTTTTACGGAAATTCGAAGTTACGGACATGACTAATATAGGAACAAATTCGCTATACGGATAAAAAAATTCGCTATTACGGACAAAAAAAAATTTTTTTTTTGAATCACAGAAAAAAATCAAGAAAAAGTCCTCCATAATTATGTTGTATTTATTGTAAATGTACATACCTAATTTCTCCGAAATTTCTGACACATTTTGTGTATACACAAAAGAGAATTAAAAAAAGGCAATAAAAAACTACAGTGCGGTGTATTTTTAAAAAATCTATTTGCTATTCTTAAGCGAGAACTCCAATTGGGCAGAGGCAGCAGCAGAAGCAGAATCTGCTTTCTGTCCCACAATGAAATTTGAATTCTGACGAAACTAGCAGAAACCTACGTAGAAACAGCTACGTTTTTTTGACCGCGGCATGATTTGTCCCATAATATTTTGTTGGTTTTAACATATTCAATTGATTTATGCTCCATTTCAAGTAGTATAAATATTTTTTTTCTATTAATTATATAGTTTTCTCATTATTCTAGTGGTTAAATAATCATTTTAAAATATTATACTAATCTGTTTCGTATTACGGATTTTTTTGGTACGCATCTATCTATTTTTAATACGATCTTATACTAAAATAGGTTTCTTTTTACGGACATTTCTATTGATTGGAACACATCTATTTATTCCCAGTACAATCTCATACTAAAATAGGTTTCGTTTTACGGATTTTCGATATACGGACAGTTTCCGTAGAACGCATCCCGTCCGTAAAGCGGGGGATTACTGTAGTCTCATGTATTACAAAACTTGGAGACAATAAAATTTGCTACATTTATGTCTTTTACTAGAACTCCGTATCTCAAGTCGTTATGAAGATATGCCAGTATTTTAAAAAAAATAGTTTTTTTGCGAATATGTCGAAAACTAACGGGTTTTTGGTGGTTCAACGTGTAAGAAGAATTAAAATCGTTTTAGTTCTACCTGGGTGCACTCAACCCACAGTAGAGCGTTCGTCAGGTGGCTAAATTATTTATTAAATTTAACTTTTTCAAAACATCGGAAAAACATCGAGGTATCGATGTTTTCAGGACGATGTTTTTTGACATCGATGTCGCCTTAAAAACATCGATTTTCGATATATCGAGGTTTTATGAACGATGTTGCATCCCTAGGCCCAGCTAGGGCCAAACGTAAAAATATTGCGACATTTTTCGATGCAAGGCATGCACCGCAAGTTTTTCGATACAAATTGTTGAAATATTCAATTTGCATCGAACATCTTTGCATCGAAAATTGTTGGAATATTCAATTTCCATTGAAGATCTTGCGATGCAAGCCTTGCATCGAAAAACGATGCAATATTTTTAAGCTTGGCCACCGCTTGCCACTGTAGCCCGAAATTATTCAAATAAAATGTTAGGAAATCGAATTGGTGCACAGGGGGAAACATTTTTCTAAAAAAAAATTAAAATTTGTTAAAATTCATAGACAGAATTTGATTTATTGGGAAAACAAAACAAACAAAATCAGCATTTTGAACTAAATAGATATAATTGTAGTAATAAATGAAAAAATAATAAATGAACTTAAGCATTCTTTTCAATTTTTTTTTTGTTTTTTTAATAGTTTTAGCCAGAGCTTAGGAGAAGACCCTTTAATGCCGAAGCACAGCATAAAATATAAAATACAACGTAACGAAATGATTTTTTTTTCGTTACATACCGAAATAACGTAACGAAACAAAATTTTAATTTCGTTACATAACAAAATGTGTAAAGTCACGATTTTTTTCCGTTTTGCATCCCTGGCAGAAATATAACGTTCGATTTTTCAAAAGGATTTGTTGGAAACATTCCAATCAAATAGAACGAATATTGAGATAAAAACATCTATTATTGACGTCAAAATTAAAACTACTGCATCAGCAAACCGTAACAGGATTGAAGTTTCAATTGAAGCTTGATGTGCTAAAGGATTATGTAAATATGGATTAGTGGGAGGCAATTTTGCGGTAAAATTCATCGATTTGAGGGAAATCACAAAAATCTTTTATGTTCGTATGTAGAAAGGTAAAAAAAAGAAGATATTAAATTGTAAGCAATAAATTATGAAAGCCTTGGGGCATCTACTGATACTGCATTTATCGATAGATTTGAAGTGGTGCAACAATATTGCATAGAAATTCTATAAAGAAAGACAATTGATTTATTTCTTAGCCTTTTACAAAGTACCTACTGAAAGTTTTGCCGATTATTTATGGAATTGGCGAAAATGAATCTAGTGGCAAAATGCATGCCGAATGTTAGTTTTATATCAAACTGTTTTTCGATGTATTTTCTCAATGCATGATAATATCACAAGAACTTTCAAGCAATCCATTAGGACATAAACAAAAAATGCCATTCAGGTAAATTTTGAAGGTCAGGAAACTCTAGGATTACAAAAAATTACGAAGCACCAGATAAGAGGATAAAAATAAATGCTATTACAGAGAATCTGCCTTGAGCAAGAAAACAAAGAAAATCCAAAATCTACGCATATCTAATAATATTGTTTAGTGACAACTCATTCAAACTACGTAACAATCGTAAATCAGAGCCCAAATTGATTTGCAATTGCCGAAAATGGTTAATTATTGCGTAAGAACGCATATAAAAAATCGTTCAATGTCAGTCGACTTTTTGCTTTTCAAACCCGTTTCAATTCTGCCGAATAATTGCACTTCCTTCCTGATACAACAGTTTTACACCATCGAACGCAACGAAAATTTAAACGTGCCGAAATCTAGCGATAAGTTGAAATTGATAAATATTAGTTCCACGTAAAAAACACAGAACTGCTACGTGTTAAACCGCAAATAAATTTCAGATTTCGTGTTATCTCGAAGTTTGCCATCGCACACTTTAGTACGTAGATATCAAATTATTTTGTAATTAACTTACCGTAAAATCGGATAAAAAGCCGCACAACAGAAACTGCTGGACAAAAAATAAAACAAAAAATATTCAAATTGACGATGCGAAACAAACATAAAATCAAATCTCCCCCACTTTTTTCACTGTGACAGCTTGCTTGTCCAGCATTGCCAGGCTACATTCTGTGACAAAACAATCCACGTGCTATGTACTAAAGTACATGAGTGTTTAAAAACCTTTTAACCAGAGTGTTATCAATCCGACATCAAAAACATTTATTCTTCTACTTGATATTCAGTAAAATTCAATTAGTTTCACATTAAGTTTCCGATCTAAATTTTGTCAAGTTACCGTTCTTTTCAAGATATATCCGCGGGAATACAAAAAGACGTTTTCGTGACGCTCTTTTGGTGCAGCAATCTTTAAAAAAATTTGACTTCATATATTTTGTGTGAGAGTGGTTAACACTAGAGAGACTATAAATTAGAGAGTGGATATCAGCACTGAATAGACTGTCCTACTGAGTGGGAAGTCTTTGAACTTCAATTATAATAGTCTCTTAGGCCAGTTAAAACAGTTTTGTCTCCATATTAGAACAGTCTGTAATGAATTTTTCAATTTATTAAAATAATTTTATTTGATACCTCAAACATGATTTTTTTACTTATATTAACATATTTCAGTTATTTTGGCAATTATTTGTGATAGTAAAATTTTTGAAGTTTTTCGCGCTCATTGGCGGCCATTTTTATACGTCCAACTGTCCAGTCTCTAGATTATAGGCTCTCTACATTAGCTGCATCAAGACAGCGTTAGTTGTAAGCGCCAACTATAATCCCTCGGTTCCGTAAAGCTGTCAAAGTTGTACTTACGTGACGGCCAACTGACGAAACGGAAAGGGAAAGTGGGCAACTCTTCAACTTTTGACAGAACGACCGGACCAAAGACAATATAGCCATACCTTCTGTCAATATGTGACGGAGCGAACGGAACGGAACATGGGAGTTATAATTGGTACTGTACTTCCAGCATAATAAAAAAAAAAATCTGGCTAGAGAGCATGTACTACAGAAGATTGTTATAGGACCTACAGACATTGCAACTTGTTTGCCAGACATCCCATCTTTGGCCAACTGTTGAAACGCCTGTAGCGCTGTTGGCCTACCATTTGACATGTTCGCCAAACATGCTGAAAAAATTAAACTTGTTTGATTTTTTGAGGGCGAAGCTAAAATTTTGACAAATATCTTATACTGTCTGTAGCGTCGTTTGCCAAACATTGAATGTTTCATAATTAGAGAGATTTTCCACGAATAATAATTTATATCGGCTGCAATTTATATGAATGTTGTACCAACCGTTCTGGAAAAATATTCAACCATTTTGATTCCTTAAATGGTTTTCTTTTTATAATGCAAGAGAAATTCATTTCAATCTGAAAAAGCATATTTCTTTCCTTCAACTATTGCATTTTCGGTATATTAGCTTGATAACGCCACTTCGGTCTGCATGGACGTGGCAAGAAAAGTAACCAGTTGTTAGTTCAACTCAGTGACGTGGCGTGCTGCTTTCAGTAGGGTGTTCAATATTAAGTTTCTGTTAAATGATAGACGTCTACTCTTAGTTTTATCCAGGATCACGTCCGGGACGTGATAGACGAAGATCCAATTTTTCCTCGATATTTAATTGATAAAATGGTTTCTCAAACAATTTTTCGATTGCGCATCCGCATTCACAAGCCATAATATTAAATTAATTATTTCTCATACACAAAAGCCAACTGAACACCTGTAAAATCAGAAACCGACTGAGCTGATGAGCAAGCAATATTGCTGTTTTGCTTGGCACACACACACCCACACGCATCAGCACGTCAGCCGAACGGCCATACGATGGTCGGTTTTCTATTGTCGGGTTTCGCAGCATCGCGGCCAGCAGCAAGCAACATCGCATCGGTTCGCCGTGCGGCTTTTTCTGGAGCACCCAAATTCATCGTTGTGTGCGGTTGCTTCTTGTGAACTTTGTGTGTGGTGAAACGTTTTTTATTATAGACTTTTACTTAGTCATATGTGTTTTGGTGCGCTGTAAATTGGAGAACACTCGAGTCGGTCGAACGACCGAAAGAGTCGGTATTGCGTTTCGAGTGTGTTTCGCTAAGGGGCGAGTAGGAAAGAAGGCCACAAGCAATTTTTACTTTGGTTCGCTGTAAAGTGGAGAACACTTGGTTGGTCGAAAGATCGAAAGATAAAGAAACAAGTTGGTAATGTAGGGTGCGGGTGCTTTAGGCAGCCATTGCCATTGGTAAATTGTCGAAAGAATTGGCACAAAAAAAAAATAAATTAATTAACAATAGATTTCCGATACATATTGGATTTCAGTAGGGTGTGCAGTGAACACCCTCGCACCTTAGAAGAAACGTCACTGGTTCAACTAATCATAGCCCGGCACATCTGAAATTTTCAGTTTCGGCCGTCATATCCTACGTACCTCCCCCTACTAATCCCATATTTCATCTTATCCTCACTTGGCACGTAACGAAACATACCACATCAAATTTAATCACCATCTTCGAGGTACATCTAGTGAGTCGTAGGTGAATTCACCAGTGAACGTTTCTTTCATCCAAGTGAATATCCACGAATCCCTAGTGAATCACTTGACATTAATAAATTAAATTAAAAATATAAATGATTACGCGACAATTCAGAAATTTCAGGAAAATTTTTGTCACTACACAATGGCCTAAACAAAAATCAAATATTTACTGATTGATGCCTAAATCACCTGCTATGTCCCATAAATCACCACAAGGTTCATATAATTCAATTAATTTCCAAATCGGTTGAAAGTCAATTGAAAAAAAAATCATAAAATTCAAAAAAAATGCAAAAAAAGATCATAAAATTCCTTAAAAAAAACGCCGCAGGCAAATTTTTTCAGATGTGTAACTTAAAATTATTAAAATCCCACGAAAAAATTAAAAACTCTTTTTTCCGTTCTTTCATCGAAAAATCTTCCAAAGAGAGAGAAATCTTTCGATCCTGCATGCAAAAATACATTCATTGTAAATTTTCTAGTAAAATAAAATAAACAATTGGATGCAGTTTGAAAAATAAAATTAGTAAAAAAAACCTTAAGAGGAACAACGCTTAAATATTTATTAATAATAAATTGGTATAAAACGCGGTAAATTGCTATAAAATACGAAAATTTCCGTATAAATAAATTGTTGATTCAAACAATATCTTTAACGCATCGAAATCCAAGATTACCGGCTGAGCTATCCTCAGTGTTCTGTGATCTGGCTGCACATCTGTATCGATAGCAGTACGATTCATGACACAAATATGAGCCGCCCTTTTTAACACGATTTGGATTTTTTTCTACTTTATTGTCTTTGTCCCAAAGATCAGCAGTCCATTCCCAAACATTTCCGACAATGTTGTACAGCCCGTACGGGTTTTGCTTAAATTTATCAACTGGACAAGTTGACGTGTAGCCATCGTCGGCTTTATTTTCATTTGGAAACTTTCCTTGCCAGATATTCATCCTGGAATTAAAGATTTTCTTTAAAATGTTAGGCTATTGAGTTGAAAATAATACCAATGTTCGTTTTTAGGCATAAGTTTATCACCCCAGGGAAACAGTTTTCCTTTTCGTCCACCCCGGCAGGCGATTTCCCATTCAGCTTCAGTCGGAAGTCGTTTGTTTTTCCACGAACAATAAGCAACTGCGTCGTGCCAAGAAACATGAACGACGGGGTGATCCAAGATATCTAGAAATCGAGTAAAATTATATTTCTTAATGGACAATAACTCCAAATTTCTTCTGACAATTTTATCGGAAAATTATCAGTTTAAAATTTTACGAGAAACAACTTTCTATTTTTAACCGACTTCCTTTTATCGTTACGAATTCGAAACTATCATAAACGGTAATTTCATAGATCACACTTCATTTGACGTTCAAATTTACCGTTATATTAAATAATTTCTGCGTAGTAAAACACAATATTAATTTCCATACTCAAACAATTTAAATTAAATCAATTATGATTGGTTCTGACCAATGTTGTATGTGGGCAAATTGATTCGCAAATAAATACTCGTACAGGCAAAGATCGACATTTAAAAAACCCCTTAATAAAAAAGATATAGATTTTATAAGTTGTTTTTAATAAAAAATAAACTCTATACATATGAAAACGAAAAAAATAGTGGTCAAATTTAATGTTGATAAATAATATAGAACTTCATTTTTTTGGAAAAGGGGAGCAGTAAATTAGGTTAGGTGTAGAACACCGGGGATGCTTAGGTGTGGACACAACGCTTCACCAAGAGGTTTGCAGGCCCATTGTGATGTCTTAGTACTCATAAGACCCTTCATCAACTCACTGCTCCTATTTGAAACTCAGCATTTCCTCGGGACGATGGTCGCCTAATTCCGTGAAGCTGCTGTAAAATCTGGCCACAAATGCCATATTGTCATGCTTGTAAGGCTGGACAGTCACAGAGCAAGTGATTCACGGTCTCCTGCTCTTCTTCATCACCACACCCGAGGCAAAAATTATTCGCGGCGATACCCATCCTTCTGGCTATAGCGCTAATGCTCTCTCACTATTTTCCCGTCTACGATACGTTTTGCGGATTCGATCGGTATTTCTACTGATCGATCCGAGCTCTTAATATCCATTCTGGTCCTAGTGTCTCGATTGCTCGCGGAATAGAAAAAAACCAAACAGTCTAGTATTTCCCATTCATCGCTTTTAAGAATGCTATTGTGACCGAAGGTACTGTGTTTCCATTGCCTGAGATTTAGCGCAATTTTGGCAGCAGAGCACCTTGAATACTCATTCAGGTGCAGTGGAGCTTCCATTGCCACTGTTAGCAGCTCCTGTGATATCTAGCGCGACTAGTCGTTATATCTTATTTGGGGTTTGGTATCGGGAAGGAGTAGCCCAATTAAATTGTGATGTATGGAAGAGTTATAGCAAATTATATTCTAAACACTTTTTGTATTTATAGTTTTCTGTTGAGGCACTGTTTTCATGAAAATTTCAATAAACAATGGAGTGGTCCAATTGGATTTTGATGTATGGTAAAATTATGTAAAATTATATTCTAAACACATTTTACCTTTATAAATTTTTCTATATGACTCACCGTGTTCGAGAAAATTGCAAAAAACTGTTTCGTTAATTAAGGGAGGGGGGAAGGAATGGTCCGATTTTTCCACATTCAAGAACTTAACCGAGCCATTTACGAGAAATGTAACGAATCATTTTGAAAGTTATAGTGTTTACGGACGGATAGACGGACGGACATGCGGAAATCAAAATGTTTTGTCATCCCTAACACCCTGGTGTAGTTCATTTTTGTGTGCGATAATTTTTTCGATGCGTTACTAACGGTATACTAAATCTAATATACTTCTTTATGATATATCATATAGAGTATAAAACCAATTTCATTGAAAAGAAAAACCCACCTTTCAGATCCATTTCCGGTGCAGGGTGCTTCCAGTTAACTCCGTCTACTTTATACCACCACAAGGCATTCACTACCCTAGAATCTTGATATTGGTCCCGTAATTCCTTCGAGAGTAACGCTTCAAAGATAAAACTATCATTGTATCTTTCTGCTTCAGTAATGTAATTGGTTGCTTCTACGAATTCTGCAAACTTTTTATTCGAAATTTCATACTTGTCCATATAAAAATCACTTTCCAAGTGGACTATTCTTTCCGGAGATTCCTTATCAGCTACAAAAACTGGTTGATTCGTGCCTATTAAATAAGTCCCTCTCGGAATAATAACCTTGAAGATATACCAATTATAATCTATAATTTAT
This sequence comes from Chrysopilus asiliformis, assembly GCA_964034945.1. Classification (NCBI taxonomy): domain Eukaryota; kingdom Metazoa; phylum Arthropoda; class Insecta; order Diptera; family Rhagionidae; genus Chrysopilus; species Chrysopilus asiliformis. Next base: position 44,023,278 of record OZ035961.1, read on the forward strand.
TTTTATTGTGATTAATAAAACCATGTCCTCGGTGGAGTCATTTTTTCGACAATCTTCCGAATTTCCGCCCAGACAGTAATCATTTTCAACATCTTTATTATCACTTATTTTATTGTCGTCAATGCTATCTCTATTGGCCTTATTGCAGCCGCAATCTAATATTACTAAATTAAACCGTAAAAAGCAGAAAAACAAGCACAAAATTAAATTCATTTTGCCGCAACAGAAAGTAAACAAACCACTTAAAAGTGCAGTCTAACTGTCAAACCAATGCTGTGGCTAGAATTGCCAACTGTAATAAAATGTTCCCTCTAAAAGCAGTTTAAAGATAGAACCTGAATCGTATGTCGATGCGTCCGTCATGCGTGCGTCCGGTTGACAGTTCGATGCGGTGACAGTTGGGTCACTTCTTCTTCACTTTTTTGCACTTCTTCTATTAGTTTATTATCGAAACAATTACTTTCAATTTGTTCCATACTTAAATTGCTTAAATCGTAACCAAACTTTTTTTGCGAAATGACATGTCCGTGCGTTGCCGCATGTAAAAGTAGAAAGTCGACCTACCACAAATAATATACAGATGAACAGAGCTCAAAGAAAACCATGTTATATGAAACGAAATCAGCCGACAGAAGATCAGCCGACAAAAGCTTTTGACTTAAATTTTGAGCGAGAGTGGAGAGATAGTTTCTCGTCAAATCGTATGCCGAACACACACAAGTGAATGTAAAAATGTGTTGAATTTTTTGTATGATTGGCGCGGCGGTGGGGTTGTATAAAACAAGTTTACAAAAGCTTGAAATCATCTCAAAAGAACCGAAGACAAGGCTCTCCCAGAGGAAAAAGTTTTTCGGCTTTTAAAGCTCGCTTGATTTGGTTTCATATAACATGGTTTTCTTTGAGCTCTGTTCATCTGTATATTATTTGTGGACCTACTCTATGCGGACAAACGCATTATTAGGGGAGTACTCATAGCAGCCCGTTGATTTTACTTTGACCGCATCGAACTGTCAACGTGACGGACGCATGGCGGACGCACGGACGTATGTTTCTGGTTGTACCTTAACACGTTCGTGACATTTGCTTTTTCAACTTTTTTTTACATTTGGACATCGTGTACCACATAAGGTACACGACGACTAAAATACCGTATGTGTATTATATGGACGACAAAAAAGTTACAAAAACTACTTATTAGATACCTATTATATTTATTTTACTTACCTTTAACTATCGCACTATTTACTCGCGCGGTTTTAAAAAACTGTACATGCACCCCCACCAGTGGTACACGATGTCACGAACGTGTTAAAATCCCCTAAGCCTTTCGCCTCTATTATTGTCTCAATATTCCCAGAAAGTTTTATCGTAATACTACTGGGATATTTCCAAAACAATTTGCAGGTTTAACATCTAGTTTCAGTGCTTTAATGCGCTATATGAATTTGAATATTTACCGTTAGCGGTTGTGCTTTGTTTTGTCAGTTTTGTTCTAAAATGAGGAAGGTGTGGATCATTGTCAAATTAATTTTGTGTTTTCTTATACAAAAAAGTTAATTGCATACTGGTTCGCGGCCTTCCCGTACGTATGCAATATTTCCCTATATGGTCGCTTCAGAACCGATTGCATATTTTGAAAGCCCCATTAAAACTAAAGTTTGCCTTTTTTTGTATTTCAAAAAGCATTACCATGTTCAATTCAGCACATTTTTTGTTCAATGTAGAACATATTATCATAATGGCCCCCACGGCCCGCTTCTGGGACCTAAGAGGTCTTGACCACCATGGTTCCCCTCCCCTGGATCCGCCCCTGCTACCAGCGAGTAGCCGTACACACGATTTGGCATAGTGTGCGACGCTAGTATATGTATTAGAGCACTAGAAACTCACCGAAAACGGGTAGAAAGCCTTTCTATTTTTGGCGAGTAAACCAATGTGTGTGCGTTTCCATTCATTTTCTATTTGCTGTTTTGTTGGAAAACGTCATATTGTTTTATATTTAAAAAACTTGTCGGCAACAGTTTTGGATCAAATTCGCTAATTTTCTACTATTCTACTCGAAACTAGAAACGTGTAAACGAACTTTACTCGCTGCTAGTAACTAGAGTGACTATATAAAACTAAAGTGTGGCTATCGGAAAACCGATTTCGAAAAAAGACTAAAATTTTCGAACCGGCTTATTTCGAAAATAAATTTTGTTTGCATTTTTTTTAAATAATTTGTTATATTTGAAACTTTTTAAGTTCTTGATTCAGGAAAACTACTTAAATGTATCGTTTAAAACGTTTTTCGTTCAAATATGTAATAATGACAAAAACAATTGAAAATTTCATCGGAGAATTTGAAAATTTCAATCGCACTTGATTAACATCATTTTCAGGTCAGGTAGAACAATTTTTTTATAAGATAGGCTGTTTTAATCTAGTAAACATCTTTTTAATTCATTAAAGTTTCTAAATTTTATAAATACGACTTTTGTAACCAATTTCAATTATTTTAGTAATCATTTGTGACCACGACTGAAATCGTTAAAGTTGTTCGAGCTTGTTTTTCAGCTCTGTTGCCATTTTCACAGGTCCGATTCGTCACTCTCTCATTAGACCAAACATTGGACTATAAACTAAAGGGTGACTAACACAATTATTGAACAATTAACCAGTTATAATAAGCAAATAATTAGGTTTCAAGATAAGGCTCAATATATAATAGGGGGAAAAAATAAACGACACCATAGCATTTTCTGTAATGAAGTTAAACCAAACTATTATAAAATATCCAGAACTGAATATAAGCATTTTGATATTTTTGAATTTATTGTTGTGTGATCATGGATATGAGGCGGCAAAGTGGATTAGACTAACCAATGGTGATGTACGAATAAAACCTGCTCGGGATTATGCCGATAGTAAAGATTTGCTTTGGCCGACTTCTACCATCCCAATTTATATTCCAACATCTATTTTTACTCCAGCAGAGATCAACGTAATTTACCAAGGGATTAGCTTGATAACGGGCAAAACTTGCATGAGGTTTATCAATCGAACAACGGAAACTGCTTACGTTGAGTTTAAAAAAGATAAACCTGGCTGTTGGGCGACGTTGGAGCCTCACGGAAAAGTAGAGATTATTAATTTAGGGAAAGGGTGCCATTACCCAGGCGCTATTGCCCATGAAATAATGCATATTTTGGGATTTCTCCATGAACAAATGCGATACGATCGGGACGATTATGTGGAAATAGTGTGGAAAAATATTCCAGAAGATTATGTAGATAATTATGCTCGCTTAAAATCGAATAATCAAGCATTCCCTTATGATTATAACAGTATTTTACATTATGATGCAGATTCTTTTGAAAAAAATGGGGTTAAAACCATCATTGCTAAGGTAATATTAACCTTAAACTCGAGACAATTAAACTTTTGTTATGATTATTTTTGTTTCAGAACCGCAATATTAAAATAAGCCCGTCTAATGTATTGTCGAAGCTGGATGTGCTGAAAATCAATACACTTTATAATTGTGATCCAAAAATATATCCTATTCACACGTATATGAAGATACGATCCTAAAAAAGTTTTTCGCATATTTCATTTTTTTAAATGGAAATCCTGGATTGGATGTAAAATAAGTTAATGATAGATATGACATCTAGCTTGTATTTATAAATTATAGTAAATAAATAGGCTTGTTTTCGTGGAATAGCTTTTAGCTAGAGTTCGACCAATTAATCGGCTTCGGCCCTCTTCGGCCAAAAATCACACCTTTGACCAAACTTTGTCTTCGGTTAAAATTAAGCCGAAGGTTTGGCCACAACCGAAGGTGCAAGTGAATGGCTTGGAGTAATTTTTATTCTTTTAAACACAAGTTTCCCAAAAATTTGTATTTGGTGAATAACGGCTTATCATAGGAAATGATTAATTTGCCAGTGAAATTTCCTCGTCAATTCAAAATATTTGGCTGGAAAAACTTTCACGGTAAGATTTCTTTTCGATTAAAACTACATATAAATTGTTTTCGTGGAATAAATTTATACTACATATAAATTTTTTTCGAATATTTTTGTCCAAGAAATTAGAACTGTATTGGAAAATGCTGCATCAAGAGCTTAAAATGTTTGCAAAATTTATGTAAAATAAAGCCAAATTGCGGAAAATCAGACGAAAGGTTATTTTCCTAAGAAGTTTTAGATTAAATTTTAAAATTTTGTTTTGTAATGTAAATGGTTATGCAATTTGAATTTTGTGTTACACCAAAAATTTAAATCACGTAAATTTCTTTAAAAATTGAAAAGAAAATGAAAAATTCCTCGCGATACACAAATTTCAACAATCCATTTTCAAAGATGGACGTTTTGAACAGTCCATATTCGAAGAAGAGTGACGATTGGCCACAGTTTAGTTAATAAGTCGCTCTAGCCTTGAGTATGAAATATAGGTATGCAATACTAACTTTAGTCAGCAACGGGTGAAGTTTTCAAAATTTAACTTTTCAGCAGAGTTTCTATTCAAAATATTAAATTCTATAAATCAGGCACAAATTTGATAAAACAGCTCTGATGAGAATCGTGGCTGATTTGAAATGTATCCCACGGCAGTCACGACTTCCGTGTCAATAAAGTTTAGATTTGAAAATTTGTAAATGGTTTCTCTTAGCTTCTGTCCTCAAACATCTCGGAGAGTTTGGTTTGGATGTAGAGACATAAATTAAAGTGTGGCCAATCTAGAAAGAGTATAATCTAGAGAGTGGATATTAGCACTTAATAGACTGTCCTATTGAATAGGGCAGTCTATTAACTCCAATTATTACAGTCTATTAGGCTAGTTAGAACAGCTTTTTCACCAGATTAGAATAGTCTGTGAACATTTTTTCTATTTTTTAAAACAAATACTACTTTCATTTTTTATATAGCTCAAACATGAGTTTTGTACTTATATTAAACGATTTCAGTTATTTTGGTAATTATTTGTAACAATGAATCAAATTTTTCAAGCGCTTGGTTTTCAGCTCGGAGGCCATTTTTATACGTCCCACTCTCTTCATTATAGGCTCTCTAGGCCAATCGTGCGATAATAGACTGGCATACTGTATCTATTAATTCCTATTAGAAAATCTATTTGATAATTTAGAATGATAGTTCACCAAATTAGAACAGTATTTTTTCTCGGAATAGTTTTTCACCAGAGCAGTCTTATAGGTCAATTAAAACAGTTTTTCACCAAATTAAAACAGTCTGTAAACATCTTTTCAATTTATTAAAACAACTGCGACTTTCCGTTACCTTTTTATAATAATTTATTCACATTTTATATAATCGACTTTAGCTATTGTATTAAACATTTGTGGTAAAGAAATCAAAGGTTTGAAAATGTAAAAATTTCGACTTCCACCCACGGCACTCTAGTGAATATTCGTATAGCAACTCTAATTGCAGAAACCAAAGAATTTCACCAACGATTTAAAGTGAACACGACACTATCAAAAGTCTGTTTTTCAGTGACAGTCGATAGGAAAGTAGCTCTGTGATTTTGAATTTCCACATGGTTTCGGCTTCATCCCAACGTATTTTTTTGATCCTCGAATTTTGATTTTGTAGTGAAATAATTACGGCTGGTCTTGTTTAAAGTGAAAAAAATAAAATCAAAATGTCACGCTCCGGTTCTGACGCCGATCCAACCAGAGGTAAAATTTATTTTCTAGAGAATTTCATTACTTTCTCCAAGAGTTAATACGGATAACAGCGAAACGATTTTGTCACTTTTTTTAATCTGGGCAATTGAACTTTTTTTTATTAAAAAAACTAAATATTTTAGATAAACGCCATGTTGTGAAATTCCAAACTATTCTCGGTAATTTGCGTATTTCGCCTAAGGTGCGCGTACTTTGGAGTATAAATACGAATAAGGAGCCCCGAAGAACCGCGGCGACTATCTGCTGGATCTTGTTTTTGCAAGTTTGAGTTCCATTCTTCTGCTGTATCGATTGGGCAAACTTGCGTGATTGCTTTTAACTGTACATAAAATCAGCTCTTTTGTGCAAAAAAAAGTTACGTTAATAAGCTGTAAAAGTGAAAAAATTGACATTTTTTAAGAGGATTTTTATCACGGTTTTTTGCAGACGAGGTATCATTCTTGAAAAATCCTTAACTCCGACTGCGACTCCAACTTTAACTTCAACTGTATTCTATTAAGATACAAAATTGTATAACTTTTTCTAAGCTATTTATTAAGATGTAAATGAAACTGACCACTCGATTCTACTTGAAATCTTTTAGGCCAGTTTGCGCGTATTATTCTTAAAAAATTAAGTTGGAACTTAAATATTTTAAACTGGACATAAGTTGTTAAGTTTCGTTGATGCAAAAGGCACTTATTTGAATATTATATTTAGAACACGCTCTACTCTGGAGTCAAAAAGTGCGTACTTTATTCAAACAATCTTCTTAGACACATTACTTTCTTATACAAAATCTGCGTTCCTGCGTAGTTTACATTACTACTTATAATCCGACAAGTAAAATATTAGCTTATATAAAAATATGAATTTTTTGTACAAAATCCGAAATATCTCGATAATGAAGGCAAATTAGTAGAGGATTTTTATACCCGTATGGTGAAATCAAAGGGTATATTAAATTTGCCTTACCGTTTGTAACGCCAAGATCCTGTTATTACAAACAAAAATGAATTACACCAGTGTGTTTAGAATGATAAAAAATTGAATTTTGCATGTCCGTCCGTCCGTCTGTGGCGCGGATTGCGAGCGCACGGATTGAGCTAGAGACTTGAAATTTTACGCAGATTCGTTTTTCGTAAAATGCAAGGCTAAGTTCGTTAATGGGCAAAAATGGACCATTAGGGGGGGTACCCCCCATACGAACAAAAACGTTTTTTGCGAATATCTCAAAAACAGTGCATTTTATCAAAAAAGTGCATGAACAAAAGTTATTTAGGATATGATTCTACATAAAGATCCCATACATTGGAATTTTGATACAACTGTTCGCCGTTCACTTAAATCACCATACGGGTTTTTAATAATTGCCAGATTGGCAATTATTGATTGTATTTTATTGTATCAAATGGTTATGTAGAATTGCCAGATTGGCAATTATAGCTTTTGTTATGTTTAAATATAAAAAACGGAAAAAATTGTAGCTTTTCTTATGTTTAGTTTATAAGAAAAGCTACAATTGCCAGGGGCCAATCGTCAAATACTCTATATGATGACAGACAAAATGTTGATTGTATATTAAAAAATCCATAGGAGTGGTCCGATTGGATTCTAATGTATCGAATGGTTATGTAGAATGATATTCTAAACACATTTCATCTTTATAGATTTTTCGATAGGATACACAGTTTTCGAGAAAACAGGAAAAAAGTATTACATTTGTATGGGGGTGGGGGGGAAGAAATGGTAAAATTTTGCCCGTTCAAGAACTACAAAATTAAGAAACGCAACTATACAAAATTTCAACTCACTAACTCAATATTTTCAAAAGTTATGGTGTTCAAGGACAGATAGACAGATGGACGGACATCCGAAAATCACAATCTTTTGCCGTTGTAGTTAATTTTTGTGTCTGATAATTGGTTCGATGCATACAAACGGAATGCTAAATCTAATATACTTCTATATGATATATAGAGTATAAAAAGGCATTACGCAACAAGGGTAACTTGGAAATATCCTTGTCTTTTTTGCGGACTTATCTTTTAACTGATAAGCCTTAGATCTAGATTTGATCAATAGCTCAAGAAATATTCCAATGTGACCTGTATCCCGAAATTATTCAAAGAAAAATACTAGAGGTCAAGAAAGTTAAATAAAATAGCTTGGATATTTTAAAGTTTTCCTAGTTTCCGGTACGAAATACAATACCGATGATGTCGTTAGCACCTAGCGGCAACTATCACTACTCTTTTCGTAAAGCAAGTTGAGTGGACTTGAGTCACAGCGTGCGACAGTCGGGAATTTAACCACCGACCTCCGGAATACGGGCCAAGTACCTTACCACTTGGACTACGCTGGAGTTACCTGATAACCAAGTAGTAAAAAAATCTTTATAATATTTAAAGCGTCAGGATGAATTACAAGCTGGTTTTAAACTTGGAATTTCGAACAACCACAAGAAAGGTTACAAATTTCTAAAAATGTTTTCGATATCGATTTTTTCCTCTATTTTTTCGATATATTCTCATTGTGATGAATGAAAATTATTCCTGAAAACTAAACTGCATGCATCTTTTCAATTATTCTTTTCAATTGGTTTTCTTGTACCATGTAACGAAATAATAACGTTAAACGTAACGAAACGGCATTTTTTGTCGTAACCAGTGTTGGGGCCAGATAATTATTTTTTTATCTAGATAAAGATAAAGATAAATGCTCGTAATGTTTATCTAGATAAGATAATAGATAATGAAAATATGAAAGATAATAGATAAGATAAGATAAAAAGCCAAATTATCTAGATAATTTTTAGATAAATATTTATTTTGACATTGCACAAAATTCAAAATTACGTACTAAAAAAAATAGCACAAAATTTTTTGCTTTTCTTGATTTCCAATTTAAATATAATAAGAAACGAAATAATAATAAAAGAAAACGGATAAGAAACGTTATCGTAACGTAACGAAATAACGAAATGATTTTCGGGCTTTTTCTTCAAAATTACGTTATAATGAACGTTATAGAAATTCAATTCCGTTACCATAACGAAAAACGAAAAAAATATTACGTTTTTTCGTTGTTTATTAGTATTTCCTTGTTTTGTTCAGTATTATTTTTTGTGAAATTTCCCACAAAAGTTCATCAAGTATAACCCCACAGACATAAAATATAATCAAAAATATTGGAGTAGTGTTTTTAATCGTATTTTGATTCTAAATCGGATTTTGTTTTGGCCAGATTCACTCTATTTCTGGAGATACAAAAATGGAAATCTTCTAAGCAAGTTTTTTGGTAGCGAAAAGATTTTCTTTTTAGTAACTCCAGAAGTAGAGCGAAATTCTATAAAAAAAATTCTATATCTTTGATATCAAAATCACGCTTTTGTGGAGACAGTTTTTTTAATGAACAAAACTTTTGTGTGATTTTTTGTCTTTTGTATTTTTTATTGATTTTTTAACTTAATAATCACATTTTTTTCCGTTTTTATTTGTATTTTCTTTTTGCTGAGTTTTATTATTTGTTATACAATTTATTTTTATGGAAACTGAACTGAATTACTTTGTGATAAACTATTATTACAGTGCGTTTTTTTGTTTTCAGTTTCAATACAATGTGTAACGGAATAATAACATTATAACGTAACGAAATTAAGTTTTTTATCGATACAAAACGAAATAACGTCACGAAATATAAGTTTAATTTTGCTACGTAAGGAAATTTATAACGTTATGATTTTTTATTTCGTTCATATCCCGGTTTACACTTGGCAACAGTTACTGGCAGAACTTTTTTTTTTATGGACAAGAGAAGAGAGGCGAGGGAAAGAGTGACACTTCGCTTCCTTGTCCGTAAACAAAAATTGTTGCCAAGTATAAAACTGTTCCTAAAAAAAGTTTTTAGGTTTTCAAAAGTATGCAGAAAACAATTTCGTTTCAGCATTTTTTCAGATTTAATTTTTTGATTTTCGGTGGTAACGATTATCTCTAGATAAATGGGATTTTCCTTTATCTAGATAAGATAAAGATAACTTTTTTGGGGTGTTATCTAGATAAGATAAAGATAACATTTTTTTTTATCTAGATGATTATCTAGATAATTATTATCTAGATAACCCCAACACTGGTCGTAACAAATAACGGAACGAAACAAAATTTAAATTTCGTTACATAACGAGATATATAACGTTACGTTTTTTTCGCTTTCCATTTCTGGTATTAAATGAAAGGTTTCCAGAAAAGAGTCATAGATATGTACAAAATATTCTGTTGGTTCAAGGTAAAGGATCTTTGAATAAGGATGTATGTCAAATGTAAATAAAACAAGTTGTGTGTGAGATATCCACTCATTTTTTTTGTTTGAAAGAATATTTTATGGCATTAAGTGTGGAATTATAACGTCGTTCAAATATCCACCGCGGCTTTGCTTGGTGGCACGTATTCGGGAGGTCCAATTTTCGACAACTTTGTCGCATAAATCTGGCTGAATTGTTTGCGGTTTATTTGCATAGACCTGCGATTTAAAATATACTGAAAGGAACCTACGATTTAAGATAGCCCCAAAGAAAGAAGTCTAAAGGCGTTAAATCGCACGATCTCGGTGGCCAGTTCACGTCGCCGCCGCGCGAGATAACCATGCTCTCAAATCGCTCGTACAGAATGTCCATCGTGGCATGCGCTGTGTGGCATGTAGCGCCGTCCTGTTTGAACCACATGTTGTCGGTATCCATGACATCCAGTTTAGACCACAAGAAGTTACTTATCATCGATCTGTAGTGCTCGCCGTTGACGGTTATGGCAATGCCATTTTCGTTTTGGAAGAAGTACGGACCGATGATTCCGCCAGACCAAAATCCGCACCAAAAAGTGACTTTCGGGATGCATTTGGTGCTGGTGTATTTCGTGTGGATTGGTATCGCACCAAATCCGACAATTTTGCTTGTTCACATATCTATTTATCTAAAAAAAAGCCTCGTCGCTAAAGATGATTTTTTTTTTGACGAAATTTGGGTCAACTTCCAAATGCTCCAGAGGTTGTGGCGAGGATAAAAATCACGTAATGCGCGGAACGTTTCTCGAACGGAGCACTGATTTTGAAAATAAAATTTGATGATTTGCACACGTTGTTCAACGCTATAACCTTCCATGGTGAGTTGTCATACAATACTGAACAATTCACAACAAATTTGACAGATGTGGCTTTAACAACATGTCCGTTATAACCTAACAAACTTCCAGCGTCCTTATTGAAAGACCCTTTACAAGCCGGGGTTTTTTAAAGAAAGTCACGTGCTGTTCACATCAGTTATTTTTTTAAAGGTATTTTTAAGATCAATTCTGTTCATTTTTAGTGACACGATCTTTAAGAAGTCGAAGACCAAGTTCTGTGGAACCCGAAGCAGTTCTAACACCGAAAAAGACAACACGCTCAGCACTTTCAGTTATATCCGAAGGTGATTTCCACCATACTTTATTTATTTTTCAGCTGATCTAACTCTTTCTATTTTTAGATAACCCTAAAGATTCGAAAAGCAAATTGTCGTTGCTTCAGAAAGGCAATGACACGCCAGGCACTCCGACTAGAGTTCGCACTCGTAGGAGTTCCATCTTGATAGAGAACACTACACCACCTGATGAAATAATGTTGAAAACGCCGGTCCGTCGAACAACACGAAAGGCTTCTCTAAGCGAAACAACACCCGTTAACAGCCCGGCCAGAAGAACTCGCCGAAAAAGTGAACTTCAAGAAGATGAAACGCAAATTAAATCTTTGACAAACATAAAAACTGAACCGATGTCAATCAAGGAAGAGGAGGACGATAATGTAATTGAAGCAGAAAACACTCACGGCAAAGATAAAAACCTGATGGAAGTAACAGAAAAATGTGTCACTCGATCGCAGTCTAAGTCGCCAATAACGAGTGATCCTAGTAGTCAAAAAGCTTCAAACGAAAAGCAAGATGAAACATTGAAATCTGCTAGAAAACTATCTAGCAAGAGTGAAGAAACTTGTTTGGATAATGTTTCCTTGCAGAGTTCCATTATATTTATTGACGACGACACCGACGAAACAGGGGAATCCGCTAAGAAAACACAGAAGGCTGTCAAGTTGATATCACTATCCGGTGATGGAAATAGTTTGTCCTCGTATCCGAAAACTCCACTGCATGAGAAAGTTAAAAATCAACGCCTTGAGTCTAGTCCAGAAGCTAATCAGTCGATGGAGATTTTCACTCCAAAAAAGTTACGCAAGGATAGCGAAAAATCGAAACACGCCAATGATGATCAGGATTTGTTTGGAACTCAGGAACCGAATGAAGTTGATTTACAGCAGCCTAAAACTCCGCGCGGGAATTTACAGCCGGATTCAAATGTCCCAACCAGTACTCCTCTGATGGGTACAAAAATTTCCGCCAGTACAGATCAAAACACAAGTAATTCACGTCGAGTTTCTGATGTGATCGCTGAAACATCATCGTCCGCGAAGAAAGCCGATAAAACTGATAAAATGGAAGACTCAACTAATGAGGCTGATAAGACCTTTTCAATGTGTGAGTCTTTGAATAATTCTAATGAAGCTGTGGTTGAAAAATCGAATCGAAGCCCCAATGTTTCGGCAAGCACTCGAAGCCCCAATGTTGCGGCAAGCACTCGAAGCCCCAATGTTCCGTCACCAGCACTGTTAAAGAATGCTACTAAATCTCCAATGAACAAAAGTGATGGAGATCTTCAGTCTACATCTAGAAAGGAGAGTTCAAAGGATGAAAGTATTACTTCAATTGAAATTGATGGTGAAAAGAAGAAAGATACCAAAACTGTTTTACACGCAAGCTTCTCAACGTCTTGGAGTCAACCAGTTAAGGGGCAGGTCTTAGATTCGTCAAAGCAAAGCTTTATCGACGGATTTGAGATAAATCGCTCACAAAATGAGAAGAAAGAGATTCACATTAAGGATAGTGGAAAAACCAAACCCAAGAAGAAAACAAAACCCATCGAAAGTGATGATGAAGAAGAGGACGAAGAAACCGAAAAAGAACGTAATGAATTTTTGGATGATGAGGCCATGGAGAACGACGAAGACTCAATGGACAGCAGTGAACGCGAATATCTTGAGCAGAATAAAATTCCATCTGATGGTGAAAGTATTGGATCTCAGGACACCATGGAAGGTAGCGAAAATGAGTTGGATAATGATGATGCGGACTCTTTTGTGGTGTCGGATGACGAAAAATATCAATATTCCGCTGATACCGATGAAGATGATCTTCTAGTGAAGAAATCACAAACCAAGACGAGTAAGAAAAAGAGGCGTATCGTAGTTTATTCGTCAGGTGAAGAAGACAGCACCAGTGCTGATACAAAATCCGAAAATATTAACGGAAATGACGGTAAAACGATTGCAAATTTATCAACTGAAGAGAATATTACGGACCAAAAATCAGCTGAAACAGGGAATAAATCACTTTCAAATAAATCTATAAGTATGGAAAAAGCTGATAACGACATCTTAAATATTGGCCAGCAGATTAAAAAATTATGCGACATTGGTCAAAATAATGCCGTCGTTAAGCTGTTGCGGCAAACTATCTCGCAAGAGAAACGACTGGATGGCAACAACAAATCTTCACAAAATTTGGACGCCATCCAAGAAGGTGCAGAAAAAATACAGAATGAAAACCTCCAGGAGGTAGAGGCAATGGAAGTAGATGTAAGTTTCGCTCAGTCGAGTCCTACAAAATCGAATGACAATCAGGAAAATACAGAAAATGCAAAGGTAGAGGCAATGGAAGTCGATGAATCTTCTGTTCAAGCAACTCCTGCAAAATTAAATACATCTCGAAAGCATGGAAAATCCAAAACTTCTGTGCTCAAGCTAGACACATCTGACATGGAAGAAACTAAAATAATGTCGACAAGTTTGCCACTGGATTCGTCAAGGAGGCTGTCCAAAGATAAATCATTGCAAAATTATACTAAAAGACATTCGGGAGTAACTCCAAATTTGTCATCTAATGTAAATCAGCCAAAAGATGGCCAATCAAATGCTGAACCGAATTTACAGAATTCCTCATTGAATAAATCGACAGCTGAGCAGATTCAGAATAGCTGTGACGAGGAAAAATCTACAACTGATAAACATTCCAGTCCTTCGACGCTTACTAAGCAAAATGTGTCAAAGAAACTCATTGAAGCCGCTTCTGAGCATTCCTTTGATAAACAATCGCCACAAAAATCAATGTTGCAGAAGATTCACGTAGAGGGGGAACTTAAAAATGTCAGGGAAATCAAAACCCTTGAATCAACAGAAAATGGCAGTTCACTAAATGGCTTAGCAATGGAAAACTTGGCAATTGAGAATAGCTGTGACGAGGAAAAAACTGCAACTGATAAACATTCCAGTCCTTCGACGCCTAATATGTCAAAGTGTTTCATTGAAGATGCTTCCGAGCATTCCTCTGATAATAAATCGCCACAAAAATCAATGTTGCAGAAGATTCACGTAGAGGGGGAACTTAAAAACGCCAGGGAAACCAAAACCCTTGAATCAACAGAAAATGGCAGTTCAACAAATGACTTAGCTATGGAAGACTTTGAAAATGACAGCAACAACTCGGATGGAAAAGATTCAAGTGATGACAATAAAGGATTTGGTAAAGAAGAAGAATATTCGTTACGTTTGCATGCTTCAGAAATTCAAAGATTACCAGCTTCCAATGAGCAATCATCGTTTTCAGCTTACAATGACAAATCATTGCGACGTGAATCAATGAATCCCACTTTAAACAAGTCGTTAAATGCAAGCAAATTAAAATCATCTGAAGGGAACAATGATTCTCTGCTGGCTAAAAAACAGACTGATTGCCAAAATGAAAATACATCTAGTGATCAAGATGAAAATCAGGTGAATGAAATGTACATACCTCAGGCAGCGGTCAAGCGAACGTCCTTAAGTGAGCGTTTTAACAGTACATCCAGAAGTTCAATGGGAAAAGTCGATGAAAATAGGGCAGACACTAATTCTGATGAGGACAATTACGATAATGGAGAAGCAATGAATGAATCGGATGCTGAAAACGAAAATTCGGTATTCGAAGATCGCTTTGCACACCAATCGAAGAGTGCCAAAATTAGGTCAAGATTATCAAAAAGTGTGTCGCTGGAGACAAAAAATCCAATTTGTGAATCTATGAATAGTAGCCTCAGTGTAATCGAGGAGAATAAAAAGAAGTTCAAACGTGACAAACAGTCACCGGAAAAGCAAAATAATGATCATTTGAGTCACGTTATGCAACGCTGTCATTATTTTCTAGATAAGATTAATGCCGAAAAAGCTTTGAAAAAATCGAATACAAATAAAAAGGTAACTCTAATGAATAAAATCGATTGATTTTACTAACTTTTTTTTAAATTTAAGGCAAAGAAGCCCAAGGACAAGAACTTAAAGAAAAAAAAGTCGGACGATGAAACTGAAGACTCTTTTATTTCCAATTTGGATGGCAACGAAGCGGATTTTGCTGCGAATGGTAAACAGAAAATATTTTTTACACACCAAGTCACAAAATTTTAATTTGTTTTCATTGAAATTTTTTTTATAACAGTGAATTATGGAAGTGATATGGAATCTCAGCATGTAAAAATTTCTACAAAAAAATCAAAGATGAAAAAAACCAAGGTGGGAAATATTCATTAATTTTTTTACTGATTTTAATTATAGAAAATTTGGGAACCCTTTACATTTACGATTTGTGTCCAAAAATAAAGTCTCTCCTAGAACTTATTTTGCGAAGCGTATTCTTCTATCGCAGAATAATTTCACTTAGCAAAGTTGGCTGATTTCGAATTTATTACGGCTATTTTCTCTGCACAAATTCCAGCTCCGACGTCTTTCAAGAATAAATTTCAGATTTTTGTGTCAAACAATAAATTTTGACGAATAAGGGGTCAGATGTAAATGGGCCTTAAGTAGGGATGCAACATCGTTCATAAAACCTCGATATATCGAAAATCGATGTTTTTTTAAGGCAACATCGATGCCAAAAAACATCGATACCTGGATCTTTTCCCGATGTTTTGAAAAAGTTAAATTTAATAAATAATTTAGCCACCTGGCGGATGCTCTACTGCGGGTGGAGTGCACCAAGGTAGAATTAACACGGTTTTAATTCTCCTTATACGTTGAACCACCAAAAACCCGTTAGTTTTCGAGATATTCGCAAAAAACTAATTTTTTTTGAAATACCGGCTATCTTCATAACGGCTTGAGATACGGAGTTCTAGTAAAAGACATAAATGTAGCAAATTTTATTGTCTCCAAGTTTTGTAAAACATAAGATTACTGGAAAATTGTTAGTTTCGGAATACATCGCAAAAAACCGCATAGTTTTTTAAAAGCCACCGTTTTGGTTACTTTCGGTTAACGGATTTCCACATCAGGACGAAACTTCTCTGTAAAATTTCATGGCTAGCTCTGGTATTTTTTGCGAAATCTTGTCGAAAGATGAAACCGAAAATTGATACCAAAGAAAATTTAAACAAATCTTTGAGTGGCTATATTAAATCTATCTAAAAACTAGTCCCTCTAGTCCTAAAATTATTTTCTCTACTAATTTTATGAAGAGTAATATTCTAACATCGTGGATAGCAACATCGATACCTCGATATATCGGCCTGTTCAACATCGAGGTTAAAACTCGATATTTTTCAACGATACCTCGATGTTTTGCAAACATCGAGGTATCGTTGGCATCCCTAGCCTTAAGTGAGTTTATCTATATATATAAAAATGGATGTTTGTTGGTTTGTTTGTTCCAGATTACAAAACTCAAAAATGACTGGACTTTTTACGCGGTTTTTTGCAAAATGATCTGCGTTGCCAGGAGCAGGTTTTTTAGCTATGTTAGATTAAACGCAAACATCCTTTTTCTCCGGAAAAATTGGCATTATGGGGTCGCTGATCACGAATCCGGTGTTAGATTTTCAAAACTCTAAACGGAAGGTCCTGTAAGAATAACACAAATGTCCTTTTTCTAATTTTGTCTCCGAAAAACTGCCTTTAGGGGGTTTTCGTGGTCGCTGATCGCTGCTCTGGTGTTGGAATTTCAAAATTCGAAACGGAAGGTCCTATAAAGATACAGGGCATCAATCTTGTATTACGACGCGTCTGCGTCTTTCGTTCGACGCGAAGAAATCGACGAGACTTAATATTGCAATCGTATATCTCGACGCCATATGTGTCGAAAGAAATAATTTAGGATAATTTAGAGGCAATTTGGTTTGATTATCAAAATAGTTCAGTTTGTGTATGGCATAAAGCACACATTCCATTATTTCATCTTGATTGTCAACATATCTGACATTGCTGGTGCAAAATGTTCACGAACTGTCAAAATGATAAGTGCAATCGAAATTTATATCCTCGGTTTGAATAATTCGAATCAAGAAAAAACTATCAATTTACGCCTAATTAGAAAGACACTGAAATCACTGAAAGCATTTAAATCATCGGTGAAAGTTTCCTATTAATTCCTTTTCTTGGTTTTCTCCATCGCATTTTTTCGAGTGAACCTGTGGCAAGTGCCGGATTTTCGCCCATTAATTGAACTGATGCTTGTTTGTCTGTTCCCCATAATTTAGTTGTCATAATAAAATATAATGTATATTTATTTTGGTGTTATTTACTTTGGTTTTGGCATTGTTTTAAACCACTTCTTACGAAATTAATTGCAACGAAGTAAACACCAAAATCTTTATCGACGCTAGTCAAGGCGTCGTAAGGTTTATGTCGAAGTTTGTTCGACGCGTCGAGCTATATGATCGACTTTTGTGTTGTGAGACGCGTTTATGCAGGCGCGTCGTAATACAAGATTGGTGCCCAGGTTTTTCCCAAAACTTTTTAAGTTATTTATGGTTTTTTTGACATTCTAAAATTTATACAAAAAACTTTAAGCTGGCAATGAAGGGTCTACTAGTAGAGTATATAGTTTTCGATTGAGAATAAAAATACTCCGTAATGAAATGCGCCGCAAGGAAATTTTATTGAAAGAAAAAATTGCCAAATTTCTTCAAAAAAAAAAAAAACCGCAGTGATTTGTTTTGGAGTCAAGATCAATTATGCTCTTTAATTTAAATCAACCCAGTTGCTATTTCTGGGTTTTTTTTCAATGCGGCCCCAAGAGGTCGCCTTTATGTTGAAACCGAATCTAACAAGTGGAGATTATGGTGTCCTGTATCGCCGCTCGCCTCGCCCTCCTCCCTCATTATAATATACCCAGTTATCACACAAACACCATAAGCTTTTATTTACTATAATTTTTTTATTTATTATTTATTTTAAAATTTTTATGAGTAATCTGTACAACGTTCAATTTTTTAGGAATCCAATAAGAAGTCAACGGATCACAAACCCATCTTGCCATTAGAAGAATTGTCAAACAAAAAATCTGGAAAGCGTCTTCCTGCAAATATTCTGAACGCCTTGGAGGACAACGTCAAATCAGCAAAGAAAGCGAATAAAAAGGGAAGTCATGAAAATAAATCTGAACATGTATTTGAAAATCCAGGAAGACATCAAAATATAACAGCGAATAAAGAGGAAGAACGTCAACAGCTTTACAGACAACTTTTCTCTGAACAAAAAAGTGCATTTGAGGTTCACCAGCAAAGAACGGAGGCGAAATTCAATACACTTTCAAACCGCAAGAACAAGCGCAAAATGTCAGAGATCGATTCAGTGTCGCAATTACCGGTGTTAAAGAAACAGAAATTATCAAAGACACCAATTACAACATCTTCCGGTCCATTTAACGAGTGTCCCGTTACACCAGAATCGAAAAAATATCAAAAGGGTTTTAAGGAATCACCAGTCACACCAAAGCCGATTGGTTTCAAGGTGCGTAGTATTTTATGTGCTGGACAGATCGAACCGCCGAGTGTCGACAAGACGTTGAAAAGAGCAAAGAAGAAATTGTATCTACCCGAACCTACAAATCTTTTGCCGAGGACAGAGTGGACAAGTTCAGGTCCTTTCTTAGTCGATGAGATCCAGTCCGAACGTATTGCATCCACATCAACTGAATTTATTGTAACTCCATTGGAGACTAAGAAATATAAGTCGACCCATTCGAATAATTGGATTACTCCACTCAGTGCTTTTACTCCAGCACTAAATTTTAAAGAAAAAGCACAATTCAGCGATAGAATTAAGCGGGAGTCATCTAAGAAATTGCTTCAGAGGAAGGAAAAGCAGAAGATCTTTAATGAGATGTAGTAATTTTTCATAAGCTTGCTACACGAAGAAATGTTTAAGTTTTTTTTTAATTCCATGTTTTGTTTGTGAATTTATTTGATCGAGTTTATCATGTATTAGTTCATTAAATCATACAGTTAAAGGACTTGTTTTTTTTTTAAATTTCTGCGGCCAGAACCGTTTTATCCAAATCGGTTCAATGGTTCTCGAGTTTTAAGCGAACAGATAGACAAACGCACAAGCCTATTATATAACAGATAACTTACATTCAGTACTATTGTTTTAAGACTAAATTTATTTTTCAGAATTTACAGAAAATTCTAAACAAAATATTTTATATGCTAAATAATAATTCATACTGGAGCCAGTGGCGAATGTGGAAAATATAAGCCAGTGGCGAATGTGGAAATATAAGAATGTGGGAAATATATCTACGATCTTTTAACGTTCGAAACTTACGAAATTATTTTCCGGGAGGGCTCCAACAAAATTTCGATGTTTAGGAAGGTTATGCAAAATTACATTCTGAACATTTTTTTGCCATGGACGTTTCTCTGCAAATTCACCGTTTTAAAAACAACCATCGGAAAACTTGAATTCGCATAGAAAACAGGAAGAAAGTCAAAATTTAAACTTGTTTACCTTTTTTCTGGAAATTTCATATAAATTGGTTTCTTTTTCGCCTTTAGTGCCAGCGAAAATGAAATTTTACATCAATGGAACAACTTTTAAAACAGCCTTGCCTTCAATAGAAAGAAAATTATAAAAATTGAAAGAATTAGTTTAAAAATCTAAAAAAAATTGTTTTCAATGAATACGAATTGTTTTTTAAAAGCTTTTATTTAGCTTGCCTTCGCCTGTCTGCTTGTTTGTCTTTTCGTCTGTCTGCTTGTTTGTCTTTTCGTCTGTCTGTTTGTCCTTTCGTTTGTCTGTTTGTTGATTTGACCCCAATTTTGCAATCTAATTTTGATCCACTTCCACTCATCCGATTGACTTGAAAGTTTACACACATGCGCAAGTCCGATGGCAATACAATATTTTCTTTATTTCGTCCTTGTAAGGATAAGGGAAAGTCCTGTAAATATAACGTGATTATCCTTTTTCCTCAAATTTTCCGGGTAAAAATCTCATCTTGGGATTTCTGGGGTCGCTGGATACGATTCTGGCATTAAAAAATCCGTAAGGATAACGGAAGGTTCTATAAGTAAAACGTGATTATCCTTTTCTTAAAATTTTTCAGGAAAAAAATCTCATCTGGGGGATTTTGGGGTCGCTGAATCCAATTCTGACGTTAAGAAGTCCGTAAGGATAACAGAGGTACTGTAAGGATAACGTGATTATCTTTTTCCGGTAAGTTTCCGGAGATAATTTCATCCGGGGTTTTTGGGATCGATGATTTCGATTCTAGAGTCAAAAAGTCCGTAAGAATATTTTAAACCCAAGGATATGTATTCGAAGACTAAAAAGTATAAACAAGCGTGATAAAAGAAAGACAGACGTCATTTAATCAAATATAAAATGACTAAAAAAGATAAAATTTAAAAAAATCAATTTGTTAAAAGCATTAAAAATAAAATAAAATAAATATTTATCTCTTAAGTTTCGTGGTGAATCTTTTAATAGTCGAATGCACCAAAATTAGCAGACGGTTCTAACCTTTAAAATTTGTTAGCTTAAGAAGACCTCGTCGATGTCCACTTACGACCTCTTAACTGGTGTGTTGCGTTTGAAACTAGCAAAATTTGCTTCGAGGAAAGCAATTCTGATGTTCAGGAAAGTTGTGTAAAATTGAATTTTGAACATGTTTTGCCTAGTACTGTTTTCGATAAATTCCGTATTGAAGAAAATCGCGGAGAAAGTAAAATATGTTGAAAGGCGAAATTTCAACAAATGAAAAATGTGAAGAAATTCGAAATTCCAACTTTTTTTTGTAAAACTCATGAAAGTTTGTGGCATAATCAGTTCTGGGATACTCGCAGTTTCATTAATTTGATGTCTGCCATATTTAATTTTCATATGACTATAATTCATTGATTGAACCCTATTTCTATTTGTTAATAATTGAAATTAATCAAAAATTGTTTAAAATAGATATTTTGAAAATCGTCGATTCTGTTACACTGTATTGTTTTGTATAATTTTCATTTCAAGTGGTCTGAATCAAGTAAAAATCCATTCTTCATAGATACGAAACTATCCGCATGTTTTTCAAGATCTACAATGACTGTTTTATAGAATTTTTCGATAACTTCTATCGTTTTGAACCACTTTATTAATTTTAGATAAAACCAAATGATAAAAAACTGCAAAATTGTATGTTAATGCCTTGTCCGATATACCTAGCTGCCACTCTAATCCAGAATGCCATTTCTATTAAAATTTTAAAGTTAAGAGATCTCTTAGCTTTCGTAATCGCGAATAGGAGTCAGTTAACACACGACCTTAGCCGTTACACGAACTTTGAATATAAGAATTTCAACAGGCTCTGGTACGTTTTTACCTTCGCGACTATTACATATTACCAAATATGTTTTTGTCTGATTTTCTCTTTAACAAAGCTGCTTTAATGAACTTTTCAATGAAAAATGAAAAACCTTTAATATGTGATGATAATTTCCGTGAGTTTTAATATATTTCTGGACAATTCAAAAATTTTCATAAACCGTTAATGAAGTCAAAAAGGTTTGTTCACCATACACATTGGTACAATATTTAACTCTGTTCTAGAATCTAGTGACTTTTTCGTCAAAAAAAGTAAATCAATGTGGTGAATTAGAGTGGCAAACGTAATTCGACTTTTAACCGCAAATTATTCGAATAAATTCAATTTTTCCAACGGCTAATACTTGCTAATTTATTGAGTTGTTGCAAAAACATATTTTCATAACCGATTTTGGTCGAAATCAGTGCTTTATTCACCGGAAAATAACTTTGTTAAGCCGGCGAATTTTCTGCCATTTTGTTGTCGTTCTAGGAATTGATTCTCCCGGCAAAATTCTTCCCAAGTGGATTTCCAAATTGGTTCTTGTTCCAATGTGCAAAAATTGGCATAATTAAAGTGAATTTTATGAAATAACTTTCCCATATTAATTTTTCGGCGAGGCAGAAGGAAATTTTTCCACAAAAAGTTTGTTTCTTTGTTTGATTGATGTTCCCCTTCCCCTGCGGTTCGGTCTTTTTATGTGTAAACCCAACAAACACGATTGCCCCTCACACCAGCGAAGGCGAAGTGACGATGTTTTTACACCAGCTAGAAGGAGAACGAAAGAGCGATGAATGAGAATGCGAGACAGTGAGCACGATAAACGAGGTAAATAGGCTGACAAAAGAGAACCACGCACACTCTTGCATGCTGAAGTATATAAGAGTGAGGGGAAAAATCACGTGGATTGCACTCAACCAATGATAGCAGCCAAAATTCAAAATTTATTCGTTTTTTTTCGGAGTGCCAAGGTGGTGTTGGTGGATATTTTCTATATACTAGCGTCGGTGTAAAGCGCTTTTGAAAAGGCGCGCGATATTTCTATCGTCTGGAGTACGGAGGGAGCGAAACAATTCAGTCGTTATACGGTGTGCAGTGTGCATAGTGTTGTTATTGTTCGACTGTCAACAGAAATCCATTTTTCCTAAAAGTTTTCATTTGATTTGAAAGAATTTTAGCGCCCAGAAAGAATTCCTCCTGGAGAACCGTCAAATCGAATAAATTCGCAAATGCATTTGTGCACATACCGTTAATTGAATTTTTCGAACAATCTGTTTTATCATCACTGATAGATTCGGTGTTTGATTAGTAGAAAAAGCGGGACAGTTACAAAAACAATTTAAAACAATAATAACAGTGAACTGCGAAAATGTTCGAATTTGAAGATATCAGCTCCGGCTTTCACGATGTATTCCTCAATAAATACGCGGTAAGTATGATAGCGAGAATAAAAATTCAAAACGAAAGTAGAATAAACTCGAGACACGAATCAAATTAGATTTTCCCGCCCGTTCCTCGAATGTGGCTGAGTCTGGCCAGACGCAATTCGGGATAGGGAAAACTAGAGGAAATCGAATTTTTCCCGTCCTTCGCTGTTTTGTTTGGTTCGAGCCGATTGTGAAGGGAAATTTACGTAAAATGGGAACAGCACCGGGAGAAATGGTGTTGGCAAAACAGAAATGTGTATTTTGCCGGGTGTTGGCCTTGAACGGATGTTGTGTTTGTTTTGTTGTACACCGCAATGTGCAACCGTTGTGCATGGATGGGAAATAATGTGAAAAGCAAACGGCAAAAACCACCCTTCTCTCCTTGGTTGCGCAAGTAATCGTAATAAAGCAATGGGAGGGTCTTTTGCGGTGTATTTCTACCGCGATTATTTATTAAACGATTAAAATTGTCATTCGATTATAAAATTTTCCTTTATCTTTATATTCTATGTTATCTTCCTCCAATTCTACTCGCATATCAACATATTTCCTGAGCCCGCTCTTTTTAATCGGAATCCAAATAATTTCCATTTTTTTTACTCAAAAAGCTGTCTCGCTTACACATGCTTACACAATGTCGTTCCTATTCTTTTTGTTAAATTTTCGCTCCCCTCACAACGGATTTAGGGTTGCCAAATGTGTAATTTAAGGAACAAGTTTTTTCTAGTGAAATATTTGGAATTTTTGTGGGATTTCTTCCTGAATGAAGAGAATGTGGAAAAGGGAAATCAAAATAGCGGGAAAACAGTTACGAAGTATTATGCAATTCAAATATGTTATGTGATACAATGAAAACTGTGACTTTTTGACAATGGTTTAATTAGAAATCGCCACTTGCTGGAAACCGGAAATACTATCGATACTATTTTAGGTTCCTTAGCCTGATGACCTAATTTAATATGGTGACCCAAATGATGTAAACACAAAATAAAAACCAGTCGTGTTTACATTTATTTTCTTCTTCATTAAAACTATTGATAATGACTATTTGTTGCGATAGTCGGATGAATATTAATAAGATTAATGTAATACTAGAATACAATGTTTTTAAATGGGAAAGATGGAAAATGTCACATTAAAGATGTTAATTTCTAGCGATATTTGTTACAATTAAATAAAAATTTGCTATAAGTAATTAATTGCAATTGTGTATGTGATTCTAAAAAACAATTGCTTGAAATGATTACCGGTTTTATTCTATTAAAATATTTTCTGTGACAAGTGACACATTGTTTATTTATTGTTGATTAAAATTCATAGTTAAACTGTCAATTTTTTTTAAATATGTGTCGTAATTTCTTGTGAATATGCTTGTCCATCGTTGACTCGAAGACAATTTGTTAATAATAAATTCGGTACAGAATATACGTCCCTCATTTTAAAATTAAAATAATAGCTAACATGAATAAAAAAATCCGGTGTGAGTTTAGTTTTGAGGAAAAATAATAATGTTATTTACAATTAGTCGTATTAACCATATTTGTGGAGTTTTTCAAGTTTTTGGCTCTTTAATTTTTGGAGATTTTGAAAATAATTTCAATTTTTTCCAATCAAAAAATAACTTTAACGTTAAAAATATTCAATTTTTTTTAGAAATTAGCATGAATTACAAAAGCACGGAAAAGGAAACGGCAGAACGTGAGAGTTAATTTATTCTTTTCGTAAATTAACGTTTGCTGGATTGATGGAAAAATCAAAACCCATTTTTTTTATTTCGCTAAAAAGGCATTGGCTTTTCCGTTTTTGCGCATGTGGAACATTCCCATCAGGGAAAACTCATATAAAATAATAAAGTCTAATGTAAAATCATTGTAAAATTAATTTCAAAAGATCTAACATTTTTAATAAAATATATTGAATAGTTTAGCTTTATATGATTGAGATTGTTTTCTCTCTCTCGGCACTAAAGCCGCAATGTCTCTCGCCAGAGGTCCCGGTCACGCGCCGATGTCCTCCAATTTTGCATCCCAATTCTCTTCGCGTCCTGGTCAACACCGTCTTGCCATCTGAGGTTGCGTCTTCCTCGTCGCCTTGTTGGGATTGGTTTATCAGAACAAAATCTTTATTGCTAAATGCACACACCTTTTATAGGTCAATACGTCAAATATTGGTATATTTTAGATTTGCAAAAAACTACAATATTTTATTTATAAAAAAAAGTTTAAACTATGTACAAAAACATTATTGAACATTAACTTAATTGTTGTCTGTCTGGGTTGGAATCAAGAAACGTTAAAATTCTAGCCTGAGTTCCAATATTAGAGTCTAACCTCGTTAAATCGACGCTGACTGGGCCAGAAACATTTTTAAGTTATCGAGGATATTGAGATATCGATGATAATTTTGATCAGAACTACAGTTCAAAGAGATGAAGAAAACTTCGAGTTATCGAGGTTATCTGTGATTAGCTTTTTAGTCGCTTACATTTTGGAATTTTTACTCTTCCATATACGTTTTCTATCGGACACTCCGGAGCGTCCCGGAGTGTGCTGGGGTAGATCACCAAAGGAACACGATTTTGCGATGTCAGGGGTACCTCATAACCTGACATGGACATAAATATCTAGAAATTTTAGAATTCTTCCGAGTTTTTAAAGGCCTGTGTTCACATGGAAGTTTATTTGCAGAAGTCGCTTCTAGCAGACACTTCTGGAAGTTTTTCCCGTGGAAACACTAACTGCAAGTGAACTTCCAGAAGTTGTGACACCAGAAATTTCTTCTGGAAGCGACTTCTGCAAATAAACTTCCATGTGGACACAGGCCTTTAGGTTTACCGATTCTGGAAAATTTTGACAAAACTTTTTTTTTGCTTAAATTTAAATAAAATTCAAGACGATTGATGTGGGAATTTAGTCCTTAGAGGTTCTGCACAAGGGAAGTGCCATCTCGTGGAAATTTTTTAATTTGACTACCCCTGATTAACCCCTAGGATCGGGCTGGAGTCAGTCAATACAGCGGTTGCTACTCCAAAGCCAATGGAACTGAGCACTCCAGGAGTAGCAACCGCGCTTTTTTTAAAATTTAACTAGGCTTTCATATTAGTAGTGGCATGTACTCGTACATATCTGACGTATTTCATAGCTTTCGCATCATCCTTAATTCTTAAAAAACTATTGGAAAATTTTGAAAAAAACTAACCAAAATTTTGTCTATTTCATTAAAAACTTAGGAAAAGCCCAGTAAATTTAAACAAATGTATACCGGTTTTGGAATTCAATTAAAAACCACAGTACATGAAATTTTAGTGAACCAGACCAAAATTTTTGGAAACAATTCTAATTCACGGCTGAACCAAAACCGAAATATTCTAATTGAAATTTTTTAAAACCGGCCCCTCTAAAAATATGTGATTTCCATTTCTAAATTTAAATTATTTTTAAATAAATTTGTTATAAATATTTAAAGTGAGCTTTGTTCTGTTGTATTTTAGAAAAGTACTACTATTGACTTGATTTTTATAAAATTCTTTAGCAAATTATCGTTACAGATATCAAACCTTTTTACTGATCACATTTTTAACTCTAAAAATACAAAAAGAAAAATTCAGAGTTTTTGTAAAAATATTTCCTTTAAGCTAACAAATAATTTTCTTCAATCTAAACCAGGTAACTGTCGCTCCCTTTACAATCAAAATTTGTAACCTCATTTTTTTGAGGAAAAGAACTTCTTGTCATTAAAATTTCAGCAGTTAGAATTCCCAATCCTCACATTTTTAGAGTAAATAACTGGAGATGACCACGTTTATGCATTCTTAAATATATCATTTAAAATTAAGCAAAAAGATTCGAATCAATATCTAAAACCAGATTAATTCGAATCTCTTTTGACAAAAAAAAAATTGAAACGCCCAAAATTAGGCCAAATTTTATAAAAAGCCTAAAAATATGCAAAGAAAAGTTTTATGACGCTGGACAGCAGGCATTTTTTAAAATATTTATAGAATATGCGAGGCACATCGGTACCTCGATTTGCACGATACTCGGTTTACAGTTTTTTTTTTTTAATTTTAAAGTCTGGTGAATTTTTGATTTTGTGATTTCAGTCCTAAGTCTTTATTTTGCAATGAGCTTTCACCGTATGCATCGTCGAAAACTAAACATTTAAACCAGTATTTTGGAAAAAATGTTAACATTTGATGGCTCTATTATCCGACCTACATTCCCCATTATTGGATATTCACCCCGACCTAATTTGAAAAGTGTTACGAAGAAATTTGAATGTCGTGTTACATAATCGACTTCCATTGAGCTTCAAAACAAAAACATTTCGTCTCCTGGAATCTGGGGGAAAATAGACGACTGGCAACTCTAATTTAACCATCGTTCGGAGCCGGAGATTGTGTTGAGAATCTCCGGCACAATCTCCGACTCTGGTGAAAAAGCCAGAGACCAGACAAAACATAAATTCTATATATAGGCACCAATTTCATATTATGCTATGTACGATGAAAAGTGTTATAATCTGATGGCATATACGAGGCGAGTATCCATAAAAATAGCTATCTGTAAACACAATTTGTGTAAAATATTTCGTGTTTTATATAGAAGGGGGAGATGGGATTCTGTATCTGCCGGTTTTGCGGCAGTGGTGGTGTTCGGTGAATGTTTTTTTGCCTCATGTTTTTTTGAATGCTGAAAAAAAAACATTCTCAGGTCTTTGACATCCACGGGTGGTGGTGGTTTCGGGAAATTTTTTTAGCGGGAAATCTTCCTCCATACATTTTTCATTTTTTATTCAATATAATTTTTTCTTCTTTGAGACTTGAATTCCACTATTAAATTGGCATCTACGCTTGTTGGATTTCCACCCCCTTTGGTGAGTGCGCAACTTGGTTGGATGTTTCAAGAAGAAATTGGAAGAGGCAGAGGGGCACTATGCGGGTAGTGGGAAAATTATTTAATTCATATTTTATAAAACTTACGTAATTTGTTTTATTTTAAATACGAGTGGCTTTCTGAGAGAATGTAATTTTTTTATTTTAAATACGATTGGCTTTCTGAGAGAATGTAATTTTCTGTATAAAATTCTATTTTTAATGGAACTTGCGCGCTTATCATTTATTTAATAATAGCAGTAATTCACATGAATTGTCCGCACATTGACTGGAATTTTACTTAAATTTAGCAACGATCGTAAAATTTGAGAAAACAAACTGGTTTTGAAGTTTTTTTTTTTTTTTTTTTTTTTTTAATACGAAACTAGTCAAAGCAAAATTATAAAATGCCGGGTAATCAAAACAAATACAGTTGACTACATAATTTTCAGTTTTTGAATTTGGGTTTTTTTTATTACGGTAGAACTCTGAAAAAGTTTACCTGTGTGGCATGGACATCATAACGGGTTTAGATTTCTCTAATTATATTTGAAATATGTACATTTTATGTTAGGAATTAACATAAAAACACTCAAATTTAACAGTATTTGAGATCTCCGGAGCATGAGCCACTTTTGTATTTTTGGGGTCAGTGACCCCCTAACCCCCAACCACTAAAATGCATTGTTTGTTCATCCAGGATTTGTATAAGGTATTTCTTTGGATTCAGGAACTCATAAAAAGCCTTTTTGGACGATTTTTTTGTTTTGAGTGTTCGGGACCCGCAACCCCCCCCCCCCCTTTTTTTCTCTCTCCAGAATTGAATATTTCGTAAGGAAACTTCAGGAACAAGCAGGATTTCTTGGAGGGCCGGAGTGGTGGAAGCGGCGGCGACAGTGGCAAATGGGAAGGGGAGGGGGGAGGGAGGGAGGGAGGGGGGCTAGGAGTCCGCGTAGCGAAGCGGATGTGAAATGTCACCGTATTCCAGATAATGTTTAAACTCGCGACCTCCATTTTACAGGCTGAACTCTTTACCACTGAGCCTTAGTACATATTTCTAAAAATTATATTGCCTAGTTTTAGGCGTTTAATAGAAATATTCAGGGGTGGCTTCATGTAACTTATTTTCGTTCGAGTCGAAGGAAATCTTTAGTTAACCATAAATAATTTAATAGTCCGACAATTATTCTGGTGTACACGAAAAAGGTTTTTTTGGGTAATTCGGAATCGCTGATTCCGAATCTGGCAGTAGTTAAGCTGTACCAGATCTACTTTTTCACATATGACGAAAAAACGAATTGTGTATTTTCAAATTATAAATATTTAAACCAATTTATGAGTCGGAAAAGGTAGAGCTGGGCTGGTACAGCCAAACTACTGCCAGATTCGGAATCAGGGACCCCAAATTAGTCAGAAAACGCTCTTATGTCGTGTGCACTAGAATGAGTGTCTGTCTGTTTAGTAAATTTTTGTCGATTAAAGATTTCCTTCGACTAGTTAGTCGAACGAAAACAAGTTACATGAAGCCTAAAAGTGTAAAATATGCGTTGAAACCGGAAACAGTTTTCGCAAAAGCAAGTTATATGTTTCTTATGGGGAATTGTGACAGAGTGGTCCAATTGAATTATATTTTTTGTCGTTTTTCCAAAAACCGTTTTTTTTTATCAAAAAATCATATAGATCGAAATTTCTTAAAATACGATGTTTTATAACTTTTGCAAGCCACATTTATTGCAGACCTCTAGTATACTTAAAAAAGGGTGTGGAATCTTTCTTTTACGGGAAACAGATCTTCTAAGTTTCGTTACTCTGACCTCTTTTTTTTAATATATAATTTCAGCCAGAGTTTAGGGGAAGTAAAGGATCTTTGCCTTAGGAAGACTAAGAAAGACCCTTAAAAAATGTATTCAAATTACACAATGCTTCTTTACTTAATTTGACCAAACATTATTTGTCACATTAGTTTAAAAAAATCTCAGTCAGATTAGGTTAGCGTTAAGTGAAATTGGGCCATCAACAAAGATGGCTAAGTTGCGCGATATCCTAAAGACAGTACTCTTGACTTGATTAACTGTCCATTAGCTACGATTTTTTTAAAAATATACAAAATGTCAAAAAGCAAACGACAATTTACTGTCGTAAATTTTAGATACATCTTGTATGTTGAGCAAATCTCTGTATTTGCGAAATCATACTATACGAGAAGCCCGTATATCTATGCCAGTATTTGGAGAATTTTTTTTACGTCAATTAGGAGTTCTTGAATCCTAAATATTCAAAGCATAGTTTAGTTAAAAATAATAAATATAACATTGGAGCACTGAATATCAAATTCTTTCAAATAAACAATATAGTAACTAATATTATCATGTTTACAAATTGTTATTGCCATAAAACTTTTTTAAGAATTTAATTGGGGAAGTTCCCTATTCGTGGTTAGTATTGTTATTAATGACGTATTCAGTCGCGTGTTATCAGCCACTGTATGTTAATTTTCCTCTGTCGCATTCGTAGGCCCCATAACTTATTACGTCGTTAAGCGCATGCATCTCACAATATTGCATTCTCAACCATTTGAAACTCGTAGATTCCGTTTTACTCTTTCGTCATTCGATTCGCCTCAACTCCAATATATAGCGCAGTCCATGGCATACAAAAATCCGAAGAAAATAAAAATTTCTTCTGACCTAGGCCAACAGTTCTCGGGTTATTTTCCATTTTCGTGCCGTATTTCCCACGGTGGAAATTGTCTATGAAGTCTGTCAGTTTGTTTCTTTGTACAGGCCCAACCATATATTTTTGTTTTTTTTATAATGCAAGTTTCTTTTTCTTTGCCGAGCAGCTCTTCAATATTTTCTTCCAATATTTTTTTTTATATCTTTCATTTTACTAAATTTCATCGACTGGTATATCTATTACCTGGATACTGTTACCTGATTCATAGTCATTTCGTCCAGGTGTAAAAAGGTCAATTTAAGGTTTTCCCATTCTTACAAGGGGCAA
Organism: Chrysopilus asiliformis; assembly: GCA_964034945.1. Classification (NCBI taxonomy): domain Eukaryota; kingdom Metazoa; phylum Arthropoda; class Insecta; order Diptera; family Rhagionidae; genus Chrysopilus; species Chrysopilus asiliformis. Next base: position 44,053,985 of record OZ035961.1, read on the forward strand.
TAGAATTGAAAGGAGATTCCCTAAAGTCATAAAATCATTAGAAAAATAAAGATTAGAACCCAAGTGGAAAAATTACTTAAGATCAAATTCCTGGAGAACGTAAAGCACCTCCGATTGCCAAATTGCCAACTAATTTGCATTTCACACATACTTTTTTTTTAATCACATTTTAGGATTATGATTATTTTATTACTATTTTAAGTTTTTCGAGAAAATAATTAGAGTTTACTTTGGCCCTGATTGGTCAAAGTTCGTCATTACGTCTAGTTTTACCGTAGAAATTTTCAATAATTAAAAACAATGTGAGACATTTGACAACTCATTAGTTAGTGAGAAAATCTTATGTTCAATATATAAAATCATTACTTATAGGAGCTCTATACTTACAATTCCTTATCCCAATGATTGACCAATCAAAGCTCGAGTTGGCGGCAAGAAAAATTCCATAAAAAAATTCAATGCTGGATTTTATGCATTTATTTTGACATTTCCGAATTCAACATGGCGGAATCTAAATTTATTTGACAAGTCGCGAAAATAGCTCCAAACAACACGATTGTAAAAGCTTTTGGAACAGTATTTATATAATATTTAGAACGTTTTCTTTTCGCCTGCGAATTTTGTCTTATTTTTCATGTTTTGCATAGATAGCAAGAACGGCGGTTAGTTGTATCCTTCTCAAGGACATTTTACTACAGCGAGACGACAACAGTGAAACCTGTATAAGCTAGAATTGCTCGAGATTACGAATTAAGCGGTTTACAAGAAGTCTTTGGAACATCGTTGAAGTCACAGACTGTTCCGCTTTTCTGCATTTATCCAGAGTCTGGTTCATATAGGTTTTATTATACCAATAATAAGCAGCTTCAGAGAAAATTGCGAACATCTTAAGTTCGTTAATTTTGTGGATTGTAAAACAAATTCCGTAAAACAAAATCCTTGCTAAAAATGTCTTTTGTTCACAGAAAGTGTTTAAGGGCTGGCGTCAAAAAGGTCACCAAATTCTTTGAAAAAACTTTCAAGTGGTTCCATTTTATATTTCTTTTGTTTTAAAAATAGAAGTAGGTAAAAAAATTTCTATCGTCCTGCTGTGAAGGTTAGACGTTTGAAGAAAATTTTTTCCTAATATTTTTCCCCTATTTTTTTTTCTACAGAAAGAATAAAAAATTAGTAGTCACTTTTCCAGTTGTAAGAAGCGTGATTTGATTTTTTTTTTCAAATTTTTCGATTTTTCAAGTCAATACGGTTTTTGAGTCTTTTAGTAGTTCCAACTTTCAAAACAGTTGAAAATGTCAGTGCTTCCCTACTGTCTTATTTAACCCTTTACTGCATGAGTTTTTATATTTGGTTTTTTTTTTGGGGAAAACCACCTAAATTCGGGAAAAATATTTAAAAAAATCTATAAATCTATAAAAAAAATCTTTTATAAACTATACTATATAGGAATCTTTAGTTCAATGACAAGAAATGGCGTGGCGCTGGTGTCACTTAGTAGTCCACTGCAAATATTCAGCACTAATTTTCTGTACTTATTACTGGGAAGTGTAAATTACGACAGCTGGCACTTCCAGGTTATTATAAAACATCGGCATTTCATTCTAAACTTTACATTTTGTAAATAAGCAATATGTAAAGAAATAATTTTGACACCTGAATATTTACGGTGGACTACTTAGCGACAATAGTGCCACGCCACTTCTTTTTTTCGAACTTAGAAGACTACTGCACTACCTATCATTACCTTTTCGCTTTGTATGGAAATCTGACCTCATTTTCTAGACAGTAGTTTTAGATATATGACAAATTTAGGGACACGCAAGGCAAAGAAATGAAATTTTTGTACATTGATGTGTATGTTATTACATTATTGTGACTATCTACATTGCTTTTGACGAGAAATTGACAAAACTTGAACTTATGGAAGAAAACTTCGAATCATCAAGGTCAAATATTATGGAGTAAGATCGGAAAGCTCACGGAGATTGAAAAAAATCGAAATATTGAAGAAATCGAGCTATCGGGGTTTGGTTGTACAAATCTTTTTAATAGCCATATATTTATAGATAGGACATCGGCAAATGACCGGGACCTCTGGCGAGAGACAGTGCAGGCCAAGACCGGAAATCGGTTGTAGCGCCGAGAGAAAGAGAGAGATATTGATAGATAAGGTGCACTTGCAGTTTCTATTTCGATTAAATTTTAGAACGCGTTTCCTATGGTGAAAAATTGCTTGCCAAATGTAATACAAAAAGGATCATAACACATGTCAACTGTGTTACGATGTTTTCTGTATCACATTTGGCAAAATGAGTAAACCCGCCAAAATAAATTTGTCTTTTATAAAAAATTAAAAAAGAAAATACAAATTTTTTTAAAGATTTTATTGCAAAACTTGTATTTTGACCGAACTTTATTATTTTTTTCGCCTTAAAAAATTCGAGAAGTTACTTTTTTTCGACCACTCTCGACATTAAAATGACATCAGCCCGGTTCGCTTCTGCTGCCTTACTTTCCATTGCGAATGGCCTAAATCTTATCAGATTCTTTGTCCTACTATAACGCTGTTAAAAATTCTTCGCCTTTTTTTGCCTTTACGAGCCCAAATTAAAACTTGGTCATGTGGTGTGTGCATTTGGTGCGACCCTATTTCCTATAAGAACTCCAACTGCAGTGTGTTTTTCGATTGGGAGAACAACGGAACATGTTGGTCCTTCGTGTACATTCTTTTTTTATATTCTTTGAGTTCCATCGAAAACGAACCCATCGAACCAGAAAAAACCGGTTTCGTTCGTAACATGCCTGACTTCGGATGCATCCATAAGCAGACAGGAAGAACAACACAACCCTGGGGAACGGCAAAGCTCCCCTCTGCCTCTCTGTATTTTTTTTTTGGTTCTTGGGTTGCTCTGTCCTCGAATGTTTAATCGTGAGAAGTTTTATACCATGCTGCAAAAATTACGATAACATAACTATCGTATTTCTGTTTTAAGTGGGTTTTGAATGGAATTCTGTTTATACATTTTAATACCCTTCATGAACTCATCATGTAAGTGCAATTACAAGTTTTTTTTTTCGTTGATATAGCAAAGAATTGGTATCAAAGTTAATACAAATTTGTTCAAAATCTATGCATAAAATAGTAGAATTCTATGAGCCTGTTCACATTGGTTGAAATAGTCCGCCTAATTCTGATAGAAACTGGCAACTTGAAGGCAAGGTGAGGAATTGGGACTGCCCTATCAGCTTTTTCAAATTTAGGAATTTATATATATGTATGTATATCGATGTATGCTAAAAATTAATTAAAAAAATTGATGTCTGCCTGAAGGTTTGTTCATGCATCCCGGAAAAACAGCTAAACCGATTTCTATGAAATTTTGTACACTGGTTAGTTACTTGCAGAATAAAGAACATGATTTTTTTTATTAACCTCCATCTCTCTTTTGGTACTCTTTCCCTGGTAATTTTTGGTTTTCTGTGTTTCTCGCAGCAAACATTTGTCATTAAAAAAATTACTCCTTCCTCTGCCCCTTCGCCTGCTATCTCCTTGAAGTAGGGCTGCCATCCGGTCTTCTTTTATCCAGATATTTTGCTCCATTTAAGACGTCGGAGCGGGAATTTTTTGAATGTGTCTGGGCCACTGCTTTTCTCCATAGGGCGATATTTTGCTGGCACATTCGAAAAAAAAATATTCTGTTTTTAAGACGCCCTTAAATAGATGTCCGGGTAAAAAGAGGATGAAATAACAACCCTGCCTAGAAGGGATTGTGATCTAGGCTTCACAACTGAATAGGTCGTGCCTTAAACAATTTTCGAACCCACTTAAATCTAACTTCCCCGTCTCCTGTAATAGGGATGTCAAAAAAGAACCGGTTAAACCGTTTACCCGGTGTTTTTGCTTCGGTTAACCGGTTTTTTTCGGTGTTTTTTTTTGCCCGGTTATACCCGGTGTTTTTTTTAAAGCCAAAAACCGCTCAAAAAAACCGATCATTTGTTTTTGTACGGAAAAAAAATTTAAGTCAATTTTCGTGCAACTGGTTTGTTAGAAACACTTCTTTTTAGGCACTCTAACCAAATACAATATCATATTGTGCCAATTATGGCCTCTGAATGGATTATATGGCACTTCACGTCTTTTGTGTGTATTTGTTGCGTCTAAGACCTAACCTACCCAATTTGAACAAAACGGTTTTTCGGTGTTTTAATAACCGGTTTTTTGGACCCGGTTAAACCTGCCCGGTTTAAACCGAAGTTTTAAAAACCGGTTAAACCGAAAACCGGGTTTTTTCAAAAATTTGAGATCCCTACCCTGTAATCCTTGCTCTTTTGTGAACCACTAAAGCGATTTTCATCCGGTTTTTATCAGTATTTCAGCAGTTGTGGCGCGAAGTCGAAGGCCGAGTTAGTATTTTACGTACAAAACTTTACCACTTGGCCCCACCACCGGCCTTTTCAGTCAAAAAGAAAATCTTTTAAGAAATAATTTTTGTTCTTGTAAAACTCCTGGCTGGACCTACAGTTGATTTGACTGACAAGCATTTGAGAAAACAGAAAATGATATGCTGATACACGTTTTTGAACAGTTTCTACAGGTCGCCACACCATGGACGAGTATTTATGTCACGCTGCTGCGAATTAAGTGGTTAAAGATTCACAGAAAATACCGAATAGACATCAATTTAATTTGTTTTGACCTGACTTTGGTTGAAAACATATTTTATTGAATGTTTTTATTTCATTTAAATATTAGTTTTAAATGAAAATAAAGTACTATCCCGAGTATAACACTACAAAGTCCAATATTATCATATAGGGTATTTAATTGCAGTTTCTTGAGTAATTGCAGTTATTCTTTTGTTCGTCCAATCGAAAATTGTATGCTTATAAACAATTTTTGTGGTTGCATGATACATTGGTGCAATAAATAACGATTTCGATACTGACTTGGAGCCAGTATAGTAGAAGTTAACTGGTTTCACTTACTAATTGTACATTTTGGCGCGCATTCCTTTCATTTTCAATGAAGTTAACTTTTGGCGGGAATAAATTTCCATATCCATGCTTATTTTCGTCGAAATAAACATCCGAAAAAAACAACATGGAAAAAATTCTCGGTTTCATTGTCGAAAAAAAAGGACTCTCGTAACACATTCCTGGGAAGGAATTTTTGCCGTGTTCTTGAAATACATTTTCGTCCTTAATACGGTATAATTTTTCTTTTTTCGTTTTTATTTCTGGGCTCGAATTTTCCATGCTTCAGCTCCGCGGCGTCCCTGATCCTTGTTAGCTCCAAGGGTGGAACGACCCTTGGCCTCGACCGAGAGGGGAATTTGTCTTCGTCATTGAACCTCACTGAGGGTTATTGACTATATAAAGGGAAAAACCTGCGCACAAATCGCTTCCTCTTATGAAAATGAAAATTTTTGCTCGTTTTCTACACTTTTCCATTGCCAGAGTCCAAGGGCAAGCAAGGGAGTCAAAACTTTCCCTACCATTGCCATCCAAGTCTAAGTCAGAGACCTTAAAGCCGAATGTTAGACAAATAATGAGTAGAATTTGAACGGGAGTTATACTGAAATCGGAATCCTTGAACCCGGCCTGGGTACGCTTCGAGTTCAAATTCAATGGACGGACTATGGGATAAAGGGTGAATGGGTGTTGTTGGATTGGGTTGGGTTCTCTGGGTACTATCAGTGGCGCAAAAACGAAAATGAAAAGTTTTTATTGTTGGTACATAAGGAAACGAACGAAACGAAGGTCGCCGTAACTGGGAATCGGGAAGGGTGAAGGACGGATGAATCGTTCAAGGGGAATGTCCTCAAAATGCTGTTCGTATATAGAATTTCCAGGAAAATGAGGGAAAATTAAGAACTTGGCCGCGTGTCAAGGGCTCGCCCGGTCGATGTAGCTGATTTGATTGATTTGAAACGACTCTGGATAATTCACAGCAATTGATAATATTCGGCGAATGAAAGTAAACTCTGTACATTGTGATGAAGTTTTGAATTCATGAAATTCGGATTTTTTTTCTACTATCGAAGAGATTTTTTTTTCGAAATGATGCTAAGATGCCTTTTCACTTCTCCTAATATTAATGATTAATAAGAAGAAAAATAAAATCTTCTATTTTTGGCGTCAGTCTAGTAGCGTTAGCTAATAACAGTTCCTTCATATCGATTTATTCTCATGATAAATCATCTCAGCGTTATCGGCAATGGGAAATTTGTTTAGACAACGTCTTTTTATGAATTAGTCTCTTAGGGGGATAAAAGTGGTTTTGGTTTTATCGGGAAATGGAAAAGAACATATAAATTTTTTGTACATACGAGTGTCGTACAGAAATTTGCCATGATTTATATTGTATGTTGAAGGTGGGTGTATTTATTTTCCTATTTAGATTTTTTTTCACCTTATGGGATATCCTACACAAACTTTATCTATCAGCGAACAGATGGCGTTAGGATTTTGTGGTTTTACCGATAATGAAGAAAACTTTTGACTGAATTAATTCGTGATTTATACATTTATCCGTTTCTAATCTTTAAATGTATTTGCATAAAAAGGAAAAAATTGAATTATTTTAAATACATGAACGTTAAGGATAGAAATCATCCCGCGACCAGGGGCAGCGCAATTTCTGCCCAAAATGACTCGGTTCAATAAAATAACTTAATTTTTCTAAAGCAATCTAAATCGAAAAAACTAAAAATGATTATTGAAAACGGTCATGATATTTTTCAAACATATTTTGATAGAAATGAAAGAAAAAAAATTGCGGTAATTTAAAAAAAATACGAATTGAAAACTGGAAAACATTGATTAATATTTTCATGGCGAGTCAAGTCAAGTCAATATCTCAAGACAGAGATCTAATGCCGTTACTTTGATGATGATCCTTGGTTAGAAGTGCCAAATTTTTTCCTATCAAGTTTTTCCGGTACTTAAAATATTCCATTATGACCAGTTAGCTCTAAATTTAATAAATAATAGTTCTTAGTAGAGGTGTGGAGTCATTCTGGAAAAGCCCTAACTCCGACTCCGAAAATGTTTATACCCGTATTGTGAAACCAAGGGGTATATTAAATTTGCCTTACCGTTTGTAACGCCAAGATCACACACAAAAATGAATTACACCAGTGTGCTTGGAATGATAAAAAATATTGAGTTTTGCATGTCCGTCCGTCTGTCTGTTTGTCCGTCCGTCTGTCTGTCCGTCTGTCTGTCTGTCTGTCCGTCTGTCTGTCCGTCTGTGGCACGGATTGCGGGCGCACGGATTGAGCTAGAGACTTGAAATTTTACGCAGATTCGTTTTTCGTAAAATGCAAGGCTAAGTTCGTTAATGGGCAAAAATGGACCACAGGCGGAAATCCATTTTTTTTTCATCTCAAACATTCTGTAGTTTATTTTTGTGTCCGACGACAAAAGTATACTAAATTTTAATTTATTTGGTGTGTTTAACCATGAAAGTTTTTTTATTTGAAAAATTATTTTTTCTACCTTACCGGTCGATTTTTTGAATATATTTTTTTTTAATATTATGCAACTTTTTTATGAGTATAAAACCCGAAATTTTGTTTCAAAGTCATCCACATCCGTCAAAAGTCACCCAATTTGAAGATCAAAAGGCTCTAAGCCAGAAGCTCTCTCGACAAATCTGAGCTCAATTGAGGAAAAAATACCAAAACAAAGACAATTAGAAGCTAAAATTATACAGTAATCCCTGGTTCTCGGATAACTGCACAACCCTTTTAAGTGCAACAATAATTACAACCCCTTAACTGCAACCCGATTAAGAGCAAAATCCCCATTACTGCACGAAAAATAGTCTTTAATTTAATTTTTCCGTCATATATTTTTCCTCGGATAAGTGCTGATTTTAAATAGGCAAGAAAAAAAAGATTTTTTTTATCGCACTGAAGATTTGTCAACTGTCGGAATTTTTAAAAATTATAAAAAGTAAAATATAAAAAACTTGAATAATTTAGTCTATTATAGACTTATTTTCTTGATCGTGTATATGTATCTTTATACGTAGAAACCAGTGCAATTATGTTGTGATCTTACAATCCTAGAAAGTAAATAAATAGGGACCCTGATAAGTGCACAATTTCGTGCAGTAAGAAGAGTGTAGGATAAGTGCACAATTTTTGCTGTTAAAGGAGTATCGGATAAGCGCAAACCCTCGTAACTGCACAATAAATTTAGAATTTTTTCCATGTGCAATTATCCGGGGATTACTGTTAAAGGTGTCTTTTGAGGCGTGATAGAAATAGTGTTGAAATTTTAATGCAATCCTTTTTTTATATTTTATGGTAGCTCCACACTATCCCCGAATGTAGGCAAACCACCAAACATTTTTAAATGTTTTTTCCGTTTGTCTGGCTTAAAATTCCGGTTTACGGTATTTTAAATATTTTATATCGTAAACCGGAATTTTAAATAGATTTAACTTATCAAAACGCCCAATTTGATAGCCCAGACTGTGATTTGCTTAAATTCGGAGTGAATGTGGAACCAGTATTTATGTTTCCAGTTTCATACGTCTTCTAATATCGCCAAACACCGACTTTATTGTTTTGATTATGCTGAAATCTTAATGATAAAAGATTTAAATAAATTTTAATTCGACTTGAATTCCATTCCAATGTTGAACGATTAACAGCCGGTTTACATTAATTATGGCAAACACATAACTAAATTATTAAATATCGTCGATTTTTTCCCCATTTTTTCTTAAAATATACAAGAAAAAAAATCTTAAGTTTTTTGCTACAAGACAAATTAAAGTAAAGAAATTACCGGTGAGAATTTTCTATCATCCAATTTCTGCCCACTTCTACTGCCGTCTTTCGTACATCTTTGATGGAACACTTTAAGAACTTCTTAACGAGGTCTCAAACCCCATGAAGAAAAGTTACTGCCCAGTCAGTTACTTCCATGCGATTTCAATTCAATTGTTTTGTTAGGCATGTTGCTATATCACCTTCCAGTTATAATCAACTTTGCGGTTGCGAAACTCCACAGCAGAGGAACAGCGCCAAATGAACCATCTACGGAAAGGCAAACAAACAGACCCATAATCAAAATTACATTTTGTCCCTTTCTCATGTTGAATTCGATTCCATGTTTATGTACAACCATTGAATTCTAACCTAGCTTCACGTTTGCCGGCGAAGACATCGACCCAGCACGTTGATAGGTTCCACTTTTCCACACTATATTCGCATCCAGGGCACTCATTCGGATATAAAAAAAAACTAGATGGATAGATACGATACAATGCGGCAATATAATATAACCACATATACAGCCGACCATGTACATAAATCCATTCAGTTTAATTCTCCTCTTTTGTACGGCCACATAATCGAAATCGAATATCCCATCATTGTGCCAGGCCAGGCCAGGCGATTGGAATGCCAGCCACTCCACTCCATTCCACACACCACCATCAGGGCGAAACGAAAGCTTTTTTTACCCAATCATTCTTGGCGTAACTCACAGGGTTCATTTCTCTCTTCTATGGGGTTTTGCAGAACCATCACCACGTCGCAGCGCCATCAGTCTCGAGAACCAACGAATACACTTGCGAAAACTCTGATGGCCATGAAAATGCCATGAACTCTTCTACTCGATTCGAAGAACTCTAACCTCTCAGCAGACCCGGCTTTCAACTGCCTTCTGATGCCAGCTGTCACTGCCGGCTTCGGTTGAATTGGGTGGTATTGCTGCTCATTTTGATGGCCCAGCTTACTCATTCAGTTTTCAAATTACACACTTTGGTTGGGATCCATGAGGCAGAATGACTCAACTTATATTCTGGTCGAAGACATGCTCTTCATGGCCCGTATCGTATCTGCTTGTATCCCCTGATTGGCTTCATTCGAACGTATTAAAAACTTGTTAGAGACGAGCATCAATTGTGGTCGACGTTAACTTGAATTTAGTTATGATGCTGCACGGTTTAAGACCTCCGATTTAAGATACACATGGTCCCTTTTAGCTCTGACCCAAGAGATCTAATCTTGCACATTTATGTGGTGCATCTCATACCTACCAGTAATTCCCTTTCGAAACATATAACAGCAAATGCATCGAAAGTGAATCTTGTCTCAAGGTTGGCCCAGCGACCCTACTTTCACTGCGTCTGAATTGGTAAGCCCTATTGGCACCTTTATGGTTTATGGTCCAATTTCAATATGGAGTTTAATTTATTTCCTGCAATATATTTCTGGATAAATATATAGTACTGTAATGGATTATAATTTATTATCGCATTAAAGGATTAAAAGCGTCTCGATGCACTTTGGTAGACATCGGTTTATGTAATTTCTGTTCATGTTTTTTTTCTTTTCAGAAGTACAATGAAATTAAAATCAATTTAATAAAGCTCTGTATTGAAAAGTTTTGTCAATGGAATACAGATTTAGTGGAAAACGTTTGTAACGGCATATTGGCTGTAACGGTAATATTTTCAGCTCCTGGTAGACCCTAAGTTGTAATTCTCTCGGTTATAGCGACCAAAGTTTTAAGTCCCTTGAATAGAACCGGTTTCCACTGTACTTACAATAAAATGTTTTAAGGGCTGTCCATTAAAAACGTCACACTTTGGTGGCAATACTAAACTCCATACAAAAAATAGCAAAAAAAAATTGAGTTGAGGAGGGGGAAGAGGAAGTCGAAAAGGCATTTTCGAAAAGTCAATTTATTCTTCCTTATAATTCCCAAGTCTTCATTTAAATGGAAAATCTTTGATATTTTTATCAATCAACTTAAAAACCCTGGCTATCCTGTTAATTTTCCAATTTCCCCTTGTCCACTTTTAGGCGCTTTAGTAGGAAAAAACATTGTCACTTCTAAAAGCGCTTAAGTTGTAGATTTTCATCCTTTTATAGAAATTATCCGATTTTCAACATTTTAAAATCGGTAACTGATCGTTATTTAAAAATGTTGATTCTAAAACATTTTTGCAAATCCTCAAATATCTCATTTATGTCGCTCCATGCCAGTGAAATTTTAATTTCGCAAAATTACTCAACCGATTTTCATCTAAAGATCTTAGTTTAAGAGTAGCGTAAGCCTGCAATTTCTTTTTTTTTTTGGAGTTTTTATAGTATTTTATTTTTTTATATAATTTATGTTGTAAAATTAAAACAAGAATAACAAAAATGTACCACAATTTTCCATTAGTATTGAAGAGGGAGAAGGAATGGTCAGATTTCACCCAAAAATCAAATTTTCACATCAAAAATATCTTTCGGTATGACTTTCTTTACACCATTTCATCCCCCTTTTTTTAATAAAAACTTACGTCATCCGACTACGATTTCTGCCGGCAACTTCTTGTAATTTTACGGAAATAGTCAACCCATTCGATCCAATTGCCATCGCAAGTCACGACCGAAAGCATTAAACCGAGCCAGACGGCTTTGACCGATGTCATGGCCAAATCATCTCACAGAGGTGTCTTCGTGTGGACTTCTCATATCGTAGAACGGAAAGAAACACAATAAAAGTTCTATTCCTAGGCCGAAGCCACACTTATTTCATTACGATTTTAACTTCGATTTGTGTTTTGCTTTGGAAAAAGCTTTGCTGAAATTTGTAGGCATGCTGGTTTTAGTTTTTTTTTCAATATCTCAGGTTACACTCAAGACCTCACCGTTAGCGATTGCGCGATTTTGTCACGTTATACCTGTTATAAGCAGAGATTTCAACCTCTCTTCAAATGGTGCTTAAAGCTCATTGATGTACTTTTACAAGTATAGGCGTCCACTAATTTAAGGCGCCTCAATATAAGACGTTTTGATAAACATCGCTTATATTTTCAGAAGAACAATATATGTTTTTAAAATTTTGATTTATGCATGTCCGTCCGTGAACACCATAACTTTTGAAAGGATTGAGGTGGAGACTTGAAATTTTGTATAGTTCCGTTTGTCGTAAATAGCAAAACTAAGTTCTTGAACGGGTAGAACGGACCATTTCTTCTCCCTCCTTATCAATGGAAATTTTTTTTGCAATTTTCTCTGAAACGGTGAGTTGTGTTGAACAATTTAAAAAGGTAAAATGTGTTGAGAACAGGATTTTACATAACTATACATCAAAATCCAGTTAGTCCACTCCTTTCACCCTCTCGCATGCAGATTGAATATTTTTTTTGCTATTTTCTCGAAAACGGTGCATAGTATCAAAAAATTTATAAATACGAAATGTGTTTGAAATGCAATTTTACATAACTGTTCCATACATCAAAATCCAATTGGTCCAATCCTTCCCGCTCTACAAATGATTTTTTTTTAGAAAAATGTTATCTGCCCTAAAAAGTATTTGACGATTGTAGCGTTTCGTATTATTTAAAGTTAACGTAAAATTAACATAAAGTAACAAAATCCACCACGAGTATCGCTTCTATTTGTGCATTTGATGACGTTCACCGTTGAGTCTTAACACTGTATCAAGTGTGGCTCTAACTATTTGCATCATTTTGCTGGGAGCATTAGGTATGCTAGGTCGATAAAGCAGTTTATACTTACGAAGTAAGGCCCAAATCAGACTAAAGCCTAATTCAGACTAACGATTGCGATACGATTGAAGCTCTGGACCAATGAGATGAAAGCTTTTATTTTCCTATTGTTGAAAGCTTTGATCTCATTGACCGAGAAGCTTCAATCGCAATCGTCATTATTTTGAATGCTCATCCAAAAAAAATCCATTGTCATATCCAGTAGTTTCCAAACTGTAAGGCACAACCTGAAATTTCAAAAAAATTGTTAGTGTATGCCTGAGTGTTTGTAATATCACCGTTTGTCTCATCCAATGCCTTTTAACCAGGGATGTCGTTTTGATACAATTGTATCCTTTTGGAGACATTTTTTATCAAAAATCGATTTTGGATACAAAGATACTTTTTTTTTCAGAAAACCCTTTTAATGGATACATTTTATTAAAAAAAATTAACTTCAATGAAATTTTGTTAATTTTGAAACATATTTGAAAATGGTTTAAGTCCATTTTGAAAAATATTCGAATTCGCTCGTAATGAAAATCGCAAAACAATCAAATTCGCATATTTTTGAGAATGGACTTAAACCACTTTCAAATAAAACCGCTCATATATCAATACTGATATCTGCAAAGAATAATATACTGTACACCTTGGTATTTTAGTCGATTTTCCAAACACCATATTCAGTTGGAGTGACAGGGCTGGCAACTTTTTTTTTGAAACTTTAAAGAATTTTTTAGGTTAGGATTAATTTTGATTGGAGTTGGATAAGTGACAAGAAAAGAAAGAAACGACAAGTGGACGAAAATAAATTAAGTTGAAATTGAGCTTATTTATAATGGAGAGGTATGAGCTTATTTATAATGGAGAGGCACATTGGATACATTTTGGATAGTTTTTTGACAACAAAGTGGATACAAAAAATTTGGCCCATGCGACATCCCTGCTTTAACCCTTTTAGAATTGAACTAACTTCGTTTTTGTCACCTAAGTTGATATACTTTTGGGCTATTTTTAATTTAGTAGTTCACAGTGGGTTCAACCATAAGAGCTTTTTGTTTAACCTCGTACTGTTCATATATTAACAATATCTATGATACAACTCGATACCTATCGTGCGTTAGGTATAACCTTAATTCTGGATGGTCTCCAGTTTGACTTGAGATTGGGAATCTCTTGCACTTCAGCAATATGAAAGTTAATGCATAGGCGTTTATACTTCATTCATATTTAAATATTTCTAATCTATTACAGAGTTACCCTCCTAAAAGAATTTAAACCGGGACGAAATTGAAACTATCGATTTTATATCACCGTGGATATTTCGAGTGTTTAAATGAAAATCAAGTGCATAAAACGAAATTTATTGATAAAATGATTATTATTGCTACCAAATAATAATTCCCCCTTCTACTCACCTACCAATAGTTGGTCTTCTTTTCCCGCGTCGATCGCTTCAAGACCGGCATCCACAGTCATCGCAACGATAAATTGGGAAAAAGCAAACGAAAAAATCACCCAAGCCCTCTCCATCTGCTTCCTGCCCAGCCGTATGTTTCTTTAATTTTTTTTCCTGGCTAATGGCTGCTGCATGTTGCTGCCATGTTTTTCATGAAAAAGGAATCAATTTGAAAGGGCGCGCTGAATCGTGAAGCGCGGCAATGTGTTTTGGCGCGACTGTACCTTTACTTCCAACCTCGTTGTACATAAGCGCAATACAATTACCGGTTATATACGCGCCGATGCTAACAAAATCCCCGCACGCCGACCGATTGGGCAAACAATCCCAACATACGACCATCGTAAAGAAAGAGTGGACACATAAGCCGCATGTGTTGTATATGCTATAAAAACAGGGGAATCGTGCATGCTTTTGTTTGAAAAAAGTACTAGAGCAGGAGAGGCGATGTTCAGTTGCTTTGTGCGATGATATCGAAGGGGAATTATGCACCGGATAGAGTGAGACAGATACTTCAAGTTCTTAGCAGATATGTTTGTAAATAAGTTGGATATTATAAATGGCAATCTGTCTGGAGAAAGAACTTTTCAGATGGCTTGGATTTGGGAGTTTTGTGTTTTTCTTCGACTTTTGTATAATTCAAGAAAAACGTTTACGCAGGGGTTAGAATAATACAGGGTGTGCCCAAAGTTTTTGCCCGATTAACCGGGTGGGCATAGCATCATTGAAGCCATGTATTTTCGCTGCCATTTTAGTTTGTTAGAGTTTACTTCAATTGGCAATTCTGGAACAACTTTCTTGGATTTGGCGGAGCTTAGAATATATTAAGAAAATATTTTACAGCTTGTAATCTATTTTAAAAATCTTCAAGTGTTTGAGAGGGATACTAACAAACGATACTTGTATGCTTTTTTTTGTTAGAAGAAAGAATACAAATACGAAACCTATGATACTTGGAACACAAAAAGCTACTTCAGTTTAACTTTCACGTCAAACCAAATTATTAATCTATAAAACAATAATCAGACCGGTGGTAAAATATGGACGTGAGATCCAAAATGTCGAAAATTTTACGAAGTATCTTTAAGGGAAAAAGGCTTGACAATTATGAATATATCAGAAGGAGTCACGTAGAACTCTACGAATTAATAAAAAATTAGGATATAGTTAAGTTCGCAAAAGGCCAAAGGTTTAGATGGGCAGGCTACGTATCTCGAATGAATGAAAACCGATCACAAGTTTTCATGGTACAGCAGTATGTAAAAGAACGAGACAAAGACCACGATCGAAATGGGTGGGTAACAGGGTTGGGACTTGAGGATGTGTAAAAGGTACTATTTTTGCCCAAAAAGGGTACTAGATTGAGATAATGTGGTACTAGATTTTTCTTAACTATCGCGCAACCAAAATCGTTTTTTTATGCTTATTAAATAAGAGTCAAGAAAAATCTAAGTCTCGTAATTTTAGAAAAAGAATCCTTAATCCATATGGGTTGACTTTTGCGCTGTAAATATAACCGTTCTCGGTAAAAAAATACTTTAGAAAAACTCCAAAAAATCAATAAAAATTGTCTAGATGTATTTGTTTTAAATTTTCGCCTTTATTTCAATTTTAAATTTTTGTATAAACTCCATCTAAAAACTTGAATTTCAAGAAAAATTTTGTGCTTTTGTTAATATAAATCATAATATAAATAATATAAATATTTGAATTTGGAACTTTTCTGCTCATGGACCCAAAACACGGACCAGTTTGGTCTTTGCCTCCCGCCGCCTGGACACTCCTCCAAGCTCTGTAACAGGACACAATGGACGATAAGGCTATGTACTGTCGCGCCAAGTCTTCGTTGCAGTGTGATGAGGAGTATTCAGAGTGTGAATGGATTGTATGAATGGTTGAATGAATGATGTCTTGAGCTGTGCTTCGGCATTAGAGGCAATTTGCCTAAGCTCCTGGCATAAATATAAAAAAAAATTTCCATGGCCTACGATTGAGTTTCATATCTCCCTTAATAAGACGAATTCAGTAGTCTTTAATTATAGAGTTGTGGCGGGATCATTTAAAAAAGTACTTTTTTTCTAATACATAGAAAAGTGATGGCTTCTTAAAGGGAACTATAAATTCAGATAAACCATGAAACGGTACAAGATTCATGGGCTGTGGTACTAGGGTACTAAATGAGTCAAAAAGGTACTAGATCTAGCACATATATACTAAAGTCCCAACCCTGGTGGATAATGTCGACCAGGACCATAGATGTCACCCTACTACAATTGTAGTAGAATCTACTACTACTATTTTGGTCCTCGAACATTCATTCACTACGCACTAAATGAAATCTGCTACTATTTATGAAATGTACTTTTTGTGTTTACAAGTTCCTATTATTAAATGATAAGTATATCTTATCGAGTATTTATTAAAAAAGTTTTATTTACTATCAGAATTCCTGAAAAGTTTTTTGTTGATAGGAATGTTGGTATTATGAATAATAAAGCTATTTAGCTTTAGTTATACAAATTGGAATATTGGCATAGGTAGAAAAGGTTTTTTTTTCAAAATCTGTTACTATTAGTATCAATCTACTACTATTTTTGGATTTGGCGTAATTTCTTGTTATGGACTAAAATTGGCCTCCCTTAAAATGTCTCGCAGTTTTGAATTTGTTTTTTATAACAAAATAACATTTTTTTGATAAAAAAAAATAACGACTTTTTATTTTTAGGATTCGTCCGGGCCAACATTGGATTTCTACATATCCGATTCAATGCAAGACATGTTGGACATTGATATCCGTGCAGAAGTTGCCACAGTGGTGGGCGGTGCCAATGAGTTCACGTCCTTAATGAATGACTTGCCATCATTGGATTTGGAAATGGGCTCAAACGATGGCGACATTTCCTGGCTTGGTGGACCGAAATGGTCACCTTCGATCGGTCATACAACAGTGACAACAACAACGACAGGATCTGCGAATGATATTTACGCAGATGTTGGCGCTTGCGTTAATCCAAATTCAGTAATGCCAGTTATTACGTCAACAATACTTAATGCAACACGATCTCAGGTTAATTTAAATACAACAAATTACAATAACAACAATCGAAGCAATTCGCCATTGCCGAGTCCTAAGGAGAAGAAGAGCCACTTGACATTTTCACCGAATCAAATAAAAGTACCTTCAATGCAGCAAGATAAGATTAACAGGACATCACAGCTAGTTGGAAATCATCAGCAGCAACTTCTTCAGCAGCAGCATCAACAACAACAACAACAGCAGAATTCCATAAATAATAGTCAGGGTTTGAAGAGTTCGATTGACAATATTAAGAAAGATTTGTCAACGGAATTGAAAGATGAAAAACTGATAAAAACCACAATACCAAACTCAATGCCAACGGGAATAATGTCCAATGCGAATACAATAAAATTGGCACCCGGTATCGGTGGTTTGACTTTCGCCAATAGTTTGGCCTACACAAAATTGAAGCAATCCAACTTGCATTTGAAATCCTCGATGAATGGCAACAATACCAATGGATCAATTGGTCTGCAGATGAAAAGGGAAAGAGAGTCTAGTCCTCACAATAACCACATTAACAACAATGTCGTAAATGGCAACAGTATTTATCATAATGGCACAACAAATGGTCATCACAATTCACCAAAAATGTTGGCGAGGAACATTGTGGTTCATAGCAAATCCAATGGCTCAGTGATCAACGCTGGCAATGGAATGAATATTGCACTAGCCAATGGGACGACAATGTCTCATAATGGTAACGGGATCCCGAATGGTATTGCTACTAACGGGAGCGGCACAAATGGCACGGCAATATCAAAGAATAAGATTAAGAGCGGCAATCATGAATTCCCGAAGCCGGCCTACTCTTATTCCTGCCTGATTGCGATGGCGTTAAAGAATTCACGCAGCGGATCGTTACCGGTATCTGAAATCTATAGCTTTATGTGTGAACATTTCCCATATTTCAAGACAGCGCCTAATGGCTGGAAGAACAGTGTCCGGCATAATCTTTCACTGAACAAGTGTTTCGAGAAAATTGAGAAACCCGCAACAAACGGCGGACAACGCAAGGGTTGTCTGTGGGCTATGAATCCCACTAAGATATCGAAAATGGACGAGGAAGTACAGAAGTGGTCACGTAAGGATCCGATGGCGATTCGCAAGGCAATGGTATTTCCCGAACATTTGGAAGCGTTGGAGCGGGGTGAAATGAAACATGGTAGCACTGGTGATAGTGATGGCGAGAATGATGTGACGTCGGACGTGGAGGAAAATAGTGATTCAGAGCAGGACAATGAGATCGATGATCCATTAATTGATGAAAATTTAGTCGAATCACAAGAATCCGTGGATGACGAAGATGATCCGGAGAAGGAGTATGATATCGAAGTGAGTATTATAACTTTAAAGTAGTTCATAGAAAATTTGGAATAACAAAAAACCTCTAAAACGGTTCTTAAAAATAAGAAAAATAACAAATCAAGTGAATTGATTTTCATGCTATTACTAATATTAAATCGATCTCATCACCAATCGGTGGGATTGGGACCTGGAATTTTTGGCGGGAAAGGTAATCTTGAGGAATTTGACTCGTCTTGACTGTGAAATTGTGTTCTGGCAAGTACAAATTTTGGCAGGAAACCAATTTCGGTGAAGTTAGGCTTTGGAATTTTTGGCGGGACACGAGTTTTCCCGAAATTGGCTGCACAAGTAAATTTAATTCTTGCGCAGTAAATTAGCAGTACATTTTCCAGTTTGATTTTGAGGAAAATAATAACCCTAAAGCAAATTTAAGAGGCGTTTATGTAGACGCGTCGCTTACTATGATCTGGCCCCTGGTTTGGTTCGGCCATCTGTTTTAAAAATGGTTTGGGTCTTTTTGCAAATGGTTCGGTTTATGGTTTGGTTTCTGTCGCATGAATATCGGGAATCGTTGGAAAACATATTCGAGTTAGAATTTGGATCGCGATAAGCAACAAATCAGAAATAAATGAAAAGAAAAATGTATTTATTTCCAGAGAAATTTCTTTCATCTACCGTTGTTGTTATTTTCCTATCGTTAACACATGCATTTGTTGCACATAACTTTTGAGTCACGTAGCATAATTATGGAAATGAATATGCATTATCGACCAAAACATACGCAGAAAATTTCCCTTAAAGAACGATCCAAGAAATTGTCCCCAAATCTAAAGTGCGACTTTCACATTGATTCTAATCACGTTGGAACTTTCATCTGTATAAACTTCCATCCTGAAATTTTTTTGCAGGACTTGGTTCATGAACAATTGAGTTCATCTTAGTTTTTTTTTATTATTTCGGGATAGATTGAAGTGGAAGAAAAGACATTTCCGACGTGATAAGAATCAAGTACGATTGAGCACAATTCGCAGATTTGGCCTGGAACCCCAAAAGCTGTCCTGCAACTGCTGGACCGAATTGAAAAACGTGCAATTCGAATGATTGGAGATAAGTCTTTGACAGATTCATTACCATCTCTCGAGCATCGTCGCTCTGTTGGGGTACTCAGCATATTCTATAGATATTTCCATGGGAAATGTTCCACTGAAATTTCCCAACTTATTCCTCCACGGTATATTTTTCCTAGACCTTCTCGTACAGCTGCACGCGCGCACTATTTCTTCCTAAAGCCTCTCCGTTTTCGTACTGTAAAGTTTAGGAGTTCCTTTATTTCGCGAACAACAAGACTTTGGAACGATTTACCATACGATGTGCTCCCTCCGGACTATAACCTGTACAAGTTCAAGGAGAACATAAACCAACATCTCCTTTCGTTCTTCCGACCATCCTGAGCTGTGCTTCGGCATTAAAGGGTCTTCCCCTAAGCTCTGACTAGAATCAAAAAAAAATGCAAGACGCACTGGTTCGAATGCTCGAATGCAAGACCGGGTTCATAAAAATTGGCAATTCCTGCAGCGTTCTTTTTTGCTGTTTTTTTGCCGTTCTTCCGCTTGCTGATGATTTCATAAGAAATTTTACTTCGCCAGTATTCAAACGACATGATCGCTTGTAGAAATCCATCATCAGTCTACAAAACTCTGTTTCGAAAGTAAGAGTGGGTAATTTTCTTAAACTAAAAGCTCTAATTTGGTAAAACTGCTTCTGATGAAGGTAGGAGATTACAAACTAGAAACAGATTTCCCGCTACATTCCGCTAGGAATGTCCTTGTGTCTATTATAGAAGATTTTCTAATAAAAAAGTGTTCATATATACCGGGGCGTCGTAACTAGTGGGAGCATACGAGAAGGGGATACACAAATATTTATCTCAAAAAAAGAGAATTCCAAATTTTCGTACAAATAGAGAAAATTCTTCAAATTATTTACAAATTCTTTTCATTTTCAGGTGACGGACATTTACGACTCAATCGATTTAAATGATGATAAGGAGGCACTTCGAATGGCCATTAGGCAGAATGATTATTTAGAAATAACTGAGAATGATTTACCAATTCAATCGAAGCGAGCCCGCCTCGACATTAATTATTCGATAGGACCTGCCCGAGTATTCGATAATCAGATCCATCAACAGCAGCCGGTCCAACAGCATCAAAGTAGAAGAAAGATGCAATTGGTAAATCGAATAGTGTAGAGTAATATTTTAATAAGCATTAATAAAAAAAAACTTAATTACCTATAAATAATTTAAGCATTTTAATCTTAACCTAAAATATAATTAAAAAATTTCATAAAGCTAAATTAGGAAGTTTTTTTTAATTGAATGTGATTTAGAAATTCTGCGAAAAATTGTTTTTGCATATTTTCAATAGTATTTCATTGATTTTTTTGTGCAAATTTTTATTTTCTTTATTTATAAAAGAAAGTATTTTTGCTTCAGTTTAGTTAAAAGACAATCTATGTTAATTATGCAAACATAACAAAATTTAGGTTTATCTTTATAATTTCTTTTTCTGTTAAATTGAGAATCACACGATAATGAAGAGCAATGTACAAATAATATATTTGATCTAATAATAAATTAACATAATTTTTAAGGAGAAAACATAGCGAACTAAGTTATTACTGTAAATATTTAATAAATTCATTCATGGCATTTAATTGCAGTTAGATTGAAAACATTTTCGGCCACACATCTATCGGATTGAAGTGTATGTTTCAAATAGTAACGATGCAAAGTATTTTTTTTTTCACAAGAAAGTATAAAATGTAGAGGATTTTTTCTATCTAGTATTTGTGCGATAAATGTCTCGTAGATTTGAAGCGTCGTCGGAGAGGTTTCTTGTTCACAATTTAATATTTTCATAAAAACGTTTATATTATGTTAGCTCGGTCCTTAAAATTGTCAATTTTAAGTTATGTTTTCTAACTATTATTTGTTGCTATAAAATTACAAAAAAAAACTATGATTTTGTGTGAGAACCGTTTGCACCAGCGAAACTTAGCGACTTGTGTTCAACTTAATTTATTTAAGTTCCCGAATTGCTACAATTGTATTGCACAAGTTAATCTGGTAAAAATAGTACACGCAAACGGGCCTAAGTTAGAAATTTCAGGAAAAATTAATTAGAGTTTATTGTGTGTCCTTAAACAATGTTTTTAATACACACAAAGACACCAAAGTTAAAAAGAAATAAAATAATCGAATATTCAAAATTACTTGAACTATTGTAGAAACCAGGAGCGCGTTTGGGGATGCATTGATAATTGTAGTCGTAGTCAGCGATAGCTAATGACGTCAATCTGTATCCACGAACGGCCATAGCCAAAGTCGTAGTAATTTTACTTTTGACAGCTCTCACACACACTGAAGAATGAACAAAAACTACAATTTTTTAAAACATATCGTTAATCATTTCCATTTGTGTATATGGTTTTATGTTGATTTTCCTTTTTCTGTTCCTAAAAATTGAAATCGGACGGGAATTTATGTCAAAATTCCCGTCCGATTTCAGTTTTTGTGTTAGCTACCATTGACTATCTTTAATTGCTGGCCGAGCATAATCAGAAAATCACCCCGATTGCGAGTGTCGTGTCGTTGGTAGAAAAACACTAACAACAACACGTGAAACGACTCTTGTCGAAAACGACACGACACTCGCAATCGGGGTGATAGTCAACTACCGTAGACGGCTATTGTTACCCCCGAACGACCAGACCGACCGATAGTCACAAAAAGTCAACTATAGTTGACTATTTTGCATTCCCGAACGCGCTCCTGATAATCTTTAGCCATTTTTCCCCGTTTTAAACATGAATTTAACATTTTTTTATTAATCATTCAAATTATCGATCAGCAAATGTATGAAATTGAGATCTTTCTTCTGTTTTTAAGCGTAGAGTGACTTTTTCTGGAATTTGAAGAAAAAATAAAATAATCATAAATTTTGGGGGGTCAGAATGCAATTTGACCTGATTGCCGTTTAATTTTTCTTCTTAACATTAATCGTGCCGAACTTAATATATACAGTAATCAGTCAAATGAAAACCGTACACTACGTTTAATAGTAGAGTAAACAAAAAAGTTGAATTAATAATTGATTGCATATACTTAGTGGGAAAAGTCATGAAGTCAAGTGAGCAAAAGCAATAACGTTATATGCGAATTTTCTAATAAAAAGCCTACAGCCGGTCATGGTACGTTTATTGTTAAAAAGTAAAGTCTTAAACTCGTTTGCGACTGCAACAAGAAAAGCAAAATATGTAAAATTTTAGTCAAAGACCTTATGTTAGAGGAAGCTTAAAAGAGTTTGCTGCTGCTACATTGTTATGTTAACATTTCTGATATTTTTTCTCATTTTTTTTTTATATATTTTTTCTCATGTTGTAGCGGCATTTGTCAAGATTAGGCTTTTGCAAGTCTTCGGCTAATAAAGTGTTTTTAGATATTATTTCCGCTTTGTTAACCAAAAATATTACAAACAAAATCAAAAAAATGCTTGTTTACATTTAGTCTCAGTTTTTGATGTAAAGTTCAGTGGTTTAGGTCTTGGAAAAATTGCATAGATGCAATAAGAAATAAACCTTTTTGGTTTTGGTATATGCTTTTGAGTACTTTTTAGCACTTTAATGGTGGGACGTAGCTATAGGCCCTATCACAGAATCCGATACGAATGGTTCGAATCGTAAACTCCATGTTGTTGTTAGTGTTTTATACCAACAACAACATTGAGTTTACGATTCGAACCATTCGTCTCGGGTTTTGTGATAGGGCCTTATATTTATGGCATTTTCGACTGGCATGCTCTAAAGTTGCTCGAGAACTTGTGTTCGACTGGGATTTTTTTTATCGCTCGAAAAAGAGTTGCGAGTTCTAGTGACAAAGGTAGCGATTTTGTGATCTGCTGAACGTAGACAGATTTGAATTGTTTTTTTTTGAGTTTAAAGCTAACAAAATCGTGTCAAATCCAAAAAGGAAAATTACATTTGTTGGATTATTCTTTATCTAGTGAATAAGAATTTCATTTGGTTACAAATATATTAGAGCAGCGTCAAGTAAGGCGAAAAGTCCAAAATTAATTTTAATTCGTTTTACGCTTCTCGTTTTATAAGAAATGCTCGAATTCCAAGTAGAAGTACTCGAGATTTGTTTGAGAATACCTTGCTCTACTTTGTGACACAAATTGCTTTGAATCTGCCAGTCGAAAATGCCATTACAGAACTAGAATACCAATTTGGAACGTTATGTAAAAATTATGTTGATCGTGTGAAACACGCAAAGTTAAAGATACGTCCCAATTTTTTAATAGGGCCATAAGTTAGACTTCTCTGAAATAAATTGGAATATTTATTACTCTTAGTGGGGGTAAGGGGTTGTGTCAATTGCTTAAAATTCTTAAAAAGTTCCATTATATCTTTGAAACACTCCCCCGTATTGCGAATGTTATGTCGTTTTCGACAAGAGTCGTTTTACGTGTTTTGTGTTGGTAGATGTCTACCAACAAAAACACGTAGAACGACAATCGCAATACGGGTGACTATTTCTCCGGGAGCGCGTTCGGGAACACAAAATAGTCAACTATCGGTTGTTAGGGGATGTCGTAGTCGATTACGTAGCTATAACTCTAGAGTGATATTCCGCAACTTGATTCAAGCGTTTGTTTCGAGTTAGAAGAAAAAGTAGTATTTGCTATCTCGGTTTCTCTCTGTCATTTATTTCGGTCAAAACAGAGACAGCGAATACTTCTTGTTCTTCTAACTCGAAACAAACGCTTGAAACAAACACGGAATATCACTCCTGGTCGTTCCGCCGGGATGACAATAGTTGACTATTTTTGAGTATGCTCGGTGAGCAGAGTCAGAAATAGTTAACGGTACCTAACACACACAAATAGTATGTGATTAAGATCATTAGCTATCGCCGACTACGACTATCAATGTGTCCCCGAACGCGCTCCGATGGTGTCAATTACTGGTGCATCAGAGGACTGTAATCTTTTTTTTTTTTTAAATTGTTCTACAGAACTTTTGTTTGAAAACTGCTTATAGAAAAAACGTATTTATACGAAGGTAATTCCAAAAAATATGGACAAAATTCTCAGCCTAAATAATCGAGTTTTTGAAGCTTTTCCACTTTTGTACTATTATTGACTGTAAATTTTTGGAAAATTAAATTTGTATGAACTTTATTACTCAATGTTGAAATGTTCTTTTGTGCAACCAAACATTTTTATCTAAAAACTCACTCGCAATAGTGATTCCAAAACAAAAAAAAAATCACGATTTCAACATGTGGGATGGGGCACTTTTGCACTCAACGCCTCATATATTATCTTATGAACTTTAGGGGGTGTTTACATTTGTTTGTTAAAGAATCGGGTGGAATCACATAAAATGAAAACTGTCACCTGTTAATTTTTCGAATCTGGATATGATGGGAATTTTTCAATTAGTGGTCCAATTTTTTTTTAAAGGCCTAGTTGGTCAAATTCAGAAACTTTTGACACAAGCAAGCTCCGAAAATTTATACGCGATTATCAACTGTCACCTGCCCCGAATCCACCCTAGAGCATATATTAAAATATTAGCGGCACAAGATTTTCGTTATGATGTTTCTATTATTTAACGTTCTATTTAGAATAAATACTAACTCGGTGTCCCCAATTACGTTTAATTCATACATAATTTTTGAATTGACCATTCAGAGCTGTGGTTGATGTCTAACGATATAAAAAATCATTAACCCGAAGATTTAACCCGGATTATCCCATGAGTCTAATAATGGACAGAAATTGTTCAAAATTTGTCTACTCATTAAATAAAACTACGTATTTGAAACGCGAAAAAAATTATTATTGTACATTTTTTTTTTGGAAAAAATCAAAGCCTATAGTTTTAAATACCAACTTTTTTTTGGACATTAGGACTCGTTTACATTTGCGCGATTTTTTCATGAATTTTTCGGCGAATTTTATGGAATGGTATTCCATAATAGACCCCCAGAATTTTCCCGCGAATTTTATTCATCTATTGCAGAATAAATTCACTTAACAAAAGTTGTCAAAATTTGTATTTATTCCATCGGTTTTGTATGAATAAACTCGAGTTCCGGCATTTTTCAGGAATAAATTACTGAATTTTGTGTCGCAGGTTGAGCGACATGAATTTAGTTTCGAAGAATCTCCCCTAATGCGAATGTCGTGTCGTTTTCGACAAGAGTCGTTTCACGTGTTAGTGTTTTTCTACCAACAACACACAAAACGACTCTTGTTGAAAACGACATGACAATCGTAATACGGGTCAATACTTCTTGGAATAAAGTGTCAGGTGTAAACAATACCTTAGTCTATTGAGATTATTCGGGTTAATTACTGAAAAGTTATGATCTTTTTTACATCTAAATTTGAGTTCAGTCAGTCTGTCGTAAATTTAATTAATTATGCGAAAAAAAAATGCAATGTCTTTAAAAGAGGATTTAGTTAGTATTCAGGACTTCTTCTTTTCGACTGTTCTTTTTTATCTTCTTTCAATTTTATGAATTGCAAAAGCTTCATTTCAAACACATTAAAAAAACTCATGATTTTGCTTTGCCAAATATTTCATGAGAGAACCAAATACGTTAAAAACATTAATTGATGTCTCGTTCAATTTGTGAATGAAGAAGAAAATTGCCTAATTTTAACTCAAGTTTTTCCATCAAATGGGCACAAATGCTTGTTAGTCTTAAATTGAAATAACTTTGATAGATCAAAGTTGTTACAATTCACGACTGGATTTTTTGTTCTCCAGTGATTACAACACTTCGTCTCGACTTGAATAAATTCCCTTTTAAATCCCCTTTAATTGCATTATGGGCCATATTTTGCTCAATTCGAAATTCTTGCGCGTTTTATCTGTTGATTAAATGCTTAATACTTGTAAATATTTAAAAAAATATGTTGTTTAAGAAATTTTGTAATTAATCTCCATGCCAGGACAGTATTTTCTTGGATAATTTAAAGTATCTATAAGTAATTAAAATATAATTCATTGCACGACTTTCCAGATAAAATTATTGTAAATACAAGAGAGTTATGTAAAAAAAATAAAATAATAGAATCAATTTCATTTACAAATGTAATTAGATTGCTTATAGAAAACTAAACGTAGTTGTCGAATAAAATAAATTCATTCAATTGGTTTTCTATAACAAAATCATGCTGCTTACTATATAAACTACTTAAAAAACATAAATTAATAAAAAAAATTAACTAAATTGTAACTTGAAGTGATAGATACAAAGGAAACGATAAGAAATTTGTAAATAAAAAAAAAATCTTGTATTGATGGTATTGAGCTCCGAGATTTGTAGCTGTGCGCAATGGGTGTGTGTTTATGAATAAATCGGACAGAATTTCTTTGAAATGGGCGCTTAAAATGCTTCATTTCAAGGATATAAAATATCCTAAAAAAAGTTAATAATAAACATTTTAGAGTTGTAATTACAAAACAAGTAGGTTTTGCATCATAATTACTGAAAAGAAAAATAAAAATAAAAAAATTTCACAAGGATATGAAAAATATATTAAAATATAATAATAACACATACTAAAGCAGTACAAATTACCTTAATTATTTTTTACCTTAATATTTAAGCTAACAAGAAATTTTATAGTGGTAAAATAGTTTCAATAATCCTAAAAAAATATAAATCTAAATTGAAAAAAAGAGTTAGTAAAACACAAATTATTCGTATTTTAAATAGTATGTAAGTTTCTTTTTGTAATAATAAAAAAAAAAGATTTTTTGTATCAAAAGAAATATTAATAAAAAAAAAATATCTTAAATATATATTTTTTTATTTTTACCTTGTTCCAATTATGTTTATTTACTAGAAAAAAAAATAGGCAAGAGCAGTGGATTTCAATCTTTTTTTTTTCTTTCTTTAGAATTTTTTTTTACTGTATTACTACCCTTGTCCAACTAACCACGGTTGTGTTGTGGTTTTTCTTTCTCATTTTGAAACCAGCAAATTCAAATTTTTAGGGTTCTGAAGGATATTACGTCTACAGGGTTAGGCGATTGAAGTGTTACCAACTTCACATTGGCAGTACTGGCAAACCGATAATGCCAGCTATGTCAAATTCATACCAATGACAGCTGTATATATTGTTTACCTTATAAGTTCCAAAAGGCACACGATCTTTCACCAAAGCAAAAAAAAGTTAGACTCGAAAGAGCAACGGAGTTGTTACGCTTGCACGAACGTGGCGAATTTCCAAACATTGTGTTCTCTGATGAGAAAAATTTTCCTATTGAGCAGTTCATAAACTCTCAAAATGATCGTGTTTACTTAACTGGTCGCACTTACGAAAATTTGAGCCTACAAACGGCCACCCGAAGTAATTTTCCATCTCAAGTAATGGTATGGGCAGCTGTGACCGCCGATGGACGCTGTCCAGTCGTTTTCATCCAGCCTGGTGTCAAAGTCAATGCGACTTATTATCGGGAAAATGTTTTGGAAGCTGCTTTAAAGCCGTGGGCACGCAAACATTTCGGCCGTAGACCATGGACGTTCCAGCAAGACTTGGCACCCTCTCATAAAGCTCATGTGAACCAAGAATGGTTAAAAAAGCATGTTCCACACTTTATTTCGTCCACACAATGGCTTTCGAATTCGCCAGATGCAAATCCGATGGACTATTCCATCTGGGGCATTTTGAAGAGCAAGGTGAGAACTAAAAAATATGCCAGTATGGATGCGCTGAAGAAAGCCATTGTACGGGAATGGGCCAAAATACCGCAAGATCATATTCGTGCAGCATACGACTCATTTCTTAACCGTTTGAAGGCCATAGTCAAGGCAAAAGGTGGCCACATCGAGCTAAAGTGAATGGATTCTGAAATTTTGATTATTTCCACATTTTTTGTAATTTGAATCAATAAAAAATTATTTCACACAAAAAAAATATGATCGTTTGAATAGGTAACACTTCAATCGCCTAACCCTGTATATAAAGTGGTTTAACATTTGTTGTAGGTGCACAAAGAACTTTGCACGAAAATGCCCCTTGACTAACTTTTGGGTTTCACATTCGTTTTACCTGCGTTGGAAAGGTAATTTGCTCTAGTTTCATGGACACAAGCTCTTTTTTGGCGAAGAACTGCAGGGGGATGGTCAGCTGCCACCTTACACCGCGTCTTGACTTGGGATTTTTCATCGCAGAGATTTTATAATTGACCAATCAGAGAGCTCGAGTTGACGGCGATATCGTCATCAACTCGAGCTCTGATTGGTCAATTATAAAATCTCTGCGATGAAAAATCCCAAGTCAAGACGCGGTGTTAGACGCAATGATTTTTCCATACAATTTTCGAATGATTTTTCCATTGCGTCTCAGATGGCAACTGATCACCCCCCTGCAGTGCTTCGCCAAAAAAGAGCTTGTGTCCATGAAACTATAGCAAATTACTTTTCTAACGCAGGTACAACGAAAGTGAAACCCCAACTGGTTCAAAAGTTAGGGCAAAAAACGTCGAATCCTGCATGGTTCTTTCAAATATGAAGGATTAATGCAAGCATGATTGAAATAACCACTCGTTTATGCTTTTTATTCATCCTAAGTTAGCAACGAATTAGTTTTCACTAGAGTCCGACCGAAGGTCAGTTTTTGACCGAAGCTGAACTTCGGCCATTTTGTCATCGAAGCCGAAGGTTTGCATAAAAGCAACGATAAAAGTTTACCGTAAAGGCTCAACTATGATAGACATAAGAACGCATATGTAGCTGCATATGTCATTTCCAGAATAAGAAAGTCAATGTTATTACCCACAATAGACATGTGCCACTTTCAAACCTTCGTTAAACTTTCGTTAAGCATGAATAATTCGATACAAATGGAACGGGCATATGTAAATAGTGAACATAACCTAAAATTTTAGTGTGAATTTAATAATATTGTGGCCATATTAATTTCCACTTGAGGTAAAATGAAGATTAGCTTTTATGTGAACAGCTATGTATGTCAACATTCGTTGGGAATTTGACATTTACATATGCGTTCTTATGTCTATCATAGTTGGGCCTTAAGGGCAAAGTAATTGCGGTTATATTATTTTTTTTTGTCGTTAAAAAGAATTGAAACATTTGCAAAGTTATAAAACCAAAGCACAATCAATTCTTATCTACAGGGTGTTCCAATGGCTTGGACCGATGTTAACGGAAAATAAGACAATGTTATTTGTTAAAATTTTTTGATTTCTTTCTTGAATCATGTTATTTGGCATATGGTAATTATGTAAGAAAGATAATATCGCTCAAATGCTCGCCAAGGCTTCGGCAGCACACTTCCACTCAATGGTCCAAATTTTTGATGATATCTCTGTATAATTGCTCCTCAATCCCACGAATATGCCTTGATATTTCATCCTTCAGCTATTGAATTGTTGTTGGCTTGTTGGCATACACCTTGCTTTGAGATAACCCCAAAGGAAGAAGGTCAAAATCGCACGATCTTGGTGGCCAATTGATTTCGCTGTTTCGAGAGATGATGCGACCTGGAAACTTCTCATTCAATAAAGTCATTTTTGCATTGGCTGTGTGGTATGTGGCGCCGTCCTGCTGAAATCATAAAACACCGACATCCAAAGCATCCAATTCAGGCCATAAAAAGTTGGTTATGCTAGCCAAAAAAATCACGAAGTGAACGAAATGCCTTTTTGTTTAAACGGCCATTTTCGTAAAAGACTTCAATAACTTTAACAAGTTGTTCGATTGTTAATCTTTCCATGGTTGAAATTGCCAAAGACTGAACTTGTCAAACCTGAAAACAGATGTCACAAATGATTAGATGTTCAAGCCTCAATCACATTTAACATCGGTCCAAACAATTGGAATACCCGATGTATAAAACATAACAAAAGCTATAATTGCCAATCTGGCAATTATTGAAAACCCGTATGGTGATTTAAGTGAACAGCGAACAGTTGTATCAAAATTCCACTTTGAAGTCAAATTTCCCAATAAGATTTTTTAAAACTTATTCCAATCAGATTTTGATGTATGGGAGTTTTATGTAGAATCATATCCTAAATAACTTTTGTTTTTGGACTTTTTTGATAAGATGCATCATTTTTGAGATATTCGCAAAAAACGTTTTCGTTCGTATGGGGGGTACCCCCCTAATGGTCCATTTTTGCCCATTAACGAACTTGGCCTCGCATTTTACGAAAAACGGAACTGTGCAAAATTTCTAGTCTCTAGCTCAATCCGTGCGCCCGCAATCCGCGCCACAGACGGACAGACGGACAGACATGCAAAAATTAATTATTTTTATCATTCTAAACACACTGGTGTAATTCATTTTTGTGTGTAATGACGGGATCTTGGCGTTACAAACGGTAAGGCAAAGTTAATACCCTTTGGTATACATACCATACGGGTATAAAAAGCCAAATACCACTCACTCACTCATCACAGTATTTCCCAAACCACCAAACCGATTGCCATGAAATTTTGCACACATATTCGTCTTACTTGCTCGCTAAGAAACTGTTTTTCGAAATTCCACACGTAAGTGGGTAAACGAGGGGTGGGTAAGGGGTTGGTGTTATAAAACATTGTTTTCACTATGAAGCCTGTCTGCCAGGAGGCTGTCACTCGGGGGTTTTCGGGGTCGCTGATCACGAATCTGGTGCTGGAATATCAAAGTTCAAAAAGACACAAATATCATTTTTCCAATTTTTTCCCGGAAAAAACTGGCATTAAGGAGCGTTCGAGGTCGCTGGGCGCGAATCTGGTGTTAGAAGTTCATTATTCGAACCGGCAGGTGTAAATATGACGCAAATATTGTTTTTCAACTTTTTGTCGCGGGAAAATGGCTGGATGGGTTTTTTGGGGTTATCTGGTGTTAGAATTTTGAAATTATAAACGGGAGGTCCTGTAAGGATGACGCAAATATCTTTTTTTAGCTTTTCCTCGGGAAAAAATGGCTTTAGGGAGTTTTCCGGGTCGCTGATAACTAGTCGAATGAAATCTTTAGTCAACCAAAAATTATTACATAGGCCGACGCTAAGTCTAGTGCACACGATATAAGCCTTTTCTGGGTAATTTAAGGTCGCTGAATCCGTGGCTTGGCTGGGTCTACACTACTTTTTGAGATATGAAGGAAAAAAGAATTGTTGATTTCAAAATTCTAAATGTTTCAATCAATTCATGAGTTACTTTTCATATATGAAAACGCTGAGCTGTCCTAGATAAACCACGGATTTAGCGATCTCAAATTACTGAGAAAAGACTCATATATCGTATGCACCAGAATTAGTGACAGAATGTGTAATAATTTTTGGTTCAACTAGTCAGTCGATCGAATTGAAATTACATGAAGCCACCCACGCCACTCCTTTAACCCCAAACTATAAAATTTGTATATTGAGAAATAAATGTTGAATCCATCGGAAATTATTCCCAACAGATTTTTTGTGGCGAGATATGGCTGAGACATTAACCCAATGGATTTAATAAAACAATCGACATAAATATGAGAAATTATATTTTACAAGTGTAGAAGGACAAGACAAAGACAAATTTAATTTTAAATAATATAATTTTATAAAAGAAATATTGCGAGAAAATGTCTAATTTAGCATACCAAACAAATAACATTTAAGAATATTCTGATCACTGGCTAATAATTGAATCTTTTTGAAATGCACATGGGAAAACTCATTTTTCGTTACAGTTAAAAACTTAAATTATTTTTTTAAAAATATTTCTATAAATCAAATTAAAATCTACATTACAGGAATTTTAAAGTTTCAAATGAGCTGGATTTGTTCTTTTTCTATTTGTGTATAAAGCATTCTAAATTTACTAAATAACTATACTTTCCTTAATTCTGTACGCTGATTGTTTACAGTTTTTCTTAGCTAATTTCTTTATATGAGTTCCAATCTATTGGAATTTTCCTTATTATTAAGTTAATAAGAGATCTAATTTTATTTACATAATTAACTTAACTGGACACAAATTGAACGGTATACTGAATTCATTACGTCATCATACATAAAAGAAATTACTGTTAAATTAAAATAATAGAATAAATTGATCTTTAATTTAAACATCATCAAAGATTCCCCTGGGTGGTGGGCCGATTCGTCTCTCCTCCACTACTTCTTCGTTATCCGAATCCAGAAAACTATTTCCTCTGAAGCCAACCTGAACTTGAGTACTGACACCAAACCTTTCATTGATCTCCTGTGAGAGGCTTTTCGTGAGATCCATACTCTCCCTGCTATTGGTTGAATAATCAAATGGTTCCGCATCACGAAGCAGACCATCGGCTGGTGTTAGCGCTGTCTCAGAGCGGAATGATCGATATTTGGAAGATGTGTTGCCTGCACTCACACCACTCAAGTCTCGGTTAACATCACGTTTCCTAGCCAAAGCATCTTCGGCACGTTGCCGCCTGCGCTTCTCACGGGCGATCAGATCTTTTCCCTCCTGGACGAGTTCCGTTGCGATGGTTTCGTTCAACAGGAACTGCTGGAATCCGAGTGCATTCAGCGTTCGACTGCCCAAACTAAACCAAGTGGCCAAACAGAAGGCCAACATCACCATTGGAAAATAAATGTTGAATCCATCGGAAATTATTCCCAACACATCCATGTGTCCCATTATCTGAGTGTAGTATGTTTCCCGGACTCGTGTCTTAATGATGTGCGAGTCCATATGAATGAGACCCAGGAAATTCAAACACATGGGCGGCGTCAGACGACACAAAAACATGCCGCTGAATATCAAACTGTGCTCGTTGGTCTGATGGTGCGGTGCCAAATAGTACAGGTTTAGGAATTTTATCCGAAACACCGTCGAATAGGCGCAATAGCATAGGTGGCAAAGTGTCGCCATCGAAAACAGTTCGATGGTTAGGAAATCATAGTTCGACTTCGCCACATTCAGTACATTGGCGAATATCGAGAGGACTGGCGACCGATTGAAGAAAGTCAGTTCACTCCATACAACAATCAGCGAAACCGTGCCCGAGATTACCGCCAACATTTGGAGAAAGGGCGCCTTCAACATGCATTGCCAGTACCAATCGATGACGGGACTATAGAAGATCCTTGAGATTCGTGATCGTGTTTTGGGGAATTCCATTTTGAAGCGGCGCTCCATTGAATTGAAATTCCGAGCGATATCTTCCAAATGGAAGACTTTATCCACTTGAACACCCCAGAGTGCTTCAGTCCTCTGAAGTGTCTGCAGGGACTTAATCACCTGCTTGTGGATTCGTACGAGAGCTTTCTCCGATGGCACAATTGTCGACGAGCCAGATCCACCCGTTCGACTGATGTTGCGACTAGCTTTCTCCAAGAGTTCTGTTGGAACTTTTCGTAAAATTGTTTCCACGCATGGCCGTAATTCGCTGTTATTCGGTACTGCTTTGCTGGCGGCCTGTAGCGATTCTAAAACATCGTCAACGTTTTCCTCTGCCTCTGCCTTATCGGCGCTCAGTTTAGCCACTTTGAAGTAGGCGTACTGCAGTGTAAAGCCTGGCTTCGCATTGTTCCAGAGGCCACGGGGTACTTCGACGAGAGCATAGCCTGTAAAAATATTGAAGAGAAATTTTAACTTTAACTGTAAACAAAGAAATTGAATATTGTAAGAAAAATCCGATTTATTGGGCAATGAATCTTATAAAGGAAACCATAGCTCAATCCAGCTAGTGGCAATATGATTACTTAAAAAATCGAGATTATAATGGGATACCGCACGTCTCCGGGACATATACCCATCGACTCAGTTCGATGAATCCGCACGCAAAGATCGACTTCTATCAGTAAACCTTAACCGATTTTGATGCGGTTTTTTTGTTTGATTATTCAACCAATAATTCTCCCATATAGAACTCTATGGTGCGCGATTTTGAACAATTTGAATTCATGTAAAAAAAATCATGAGTCATGCATTTCAATTATCCTATAATATAATACGAGGAATGTCTGTCTGTCTGTCTGCACAAACGATCTCGAAAACCCGCCTAACGATTTTCACGAAACTTGGTGGTTAGACAAGGAATCGATCTACATAGGTCTCACCTCTGAGAAAATTCCCCTCGATACCTCTCGCCTGGTATCTTCGCATTGGATGGTCCGATCTTAATGAAACTTGCAACATGAGCAGTATTACTAAGCTGGCTAAGGGTTTTCCATTTTTTCACTACAAACGTGACTTTTCGCTCCCCTCCATACCCCTCGCTTGCCATCGAATTACGTGAAGGTATCTTAATGAAAATTCGCAATATTGCTAGGGAGTAAGGTTTTTCGATATGCATTCTAAAAAGATAACTTTTTAGATATCTATCGGCAGCGATAAATAGTAATTACAAAACAATCAAGTTCCCTGAACCCCATTATACGAATCATGTTGCAATTATAATCGAATTCAATTACTTGGAGACAGACTGCATTAAGAATTACAATTGTAGGTTTTCATGTTTGTATATATTTTTTTTTCGAAAACGGTTCTATAGATTTTGATGAAATTTGGCTACTTATAGTTTTTGGGGAGATAATGCGATTACCTTAGGTCCCATCTTCAGGGAAATTTGTTAAAGTTCTATAAGGATACTGCGAATATTCTTTGTCCCGTTTTTCTTCAAGAAAGTTTACACTATGGGTTTGTGAGGTCGCTGATCCCGAATATGATGTTGGAGTTTCAAAATTTGAAACGGAAGGTCCTATAGAATATCGCGAATATCCTATTTTTTCTGGAAAATATACATTAGGGAGTTTTTGAGGTCGCTGATGCCGAATTTGATGTTGGAAATTCAATATTCGAAACCAGAGGTCCTGTGGTGACAACAAAAATATTCTTTCTTTCCTTTTTCTCCGAGGAAGTTAGCGGAGTGGGCTTTTGGATCGGAAATTTAAAACCTCAGGAAAACTACTGTGAAGTTAACGTGAATCTACTTTTTTCCCCAAAAAAATTAGCAAAAGGGGGATTCTGAGGATTCCGAGTATGGCTCGGTCTTCCTGGTACTATTTATAAACATAACAAAAGCTATAATTGCCAATCTGGCAATTATTGAAAACCCGTATGGTGATTTAAGTAAACGCCGAACAGTTGTATCAAAATTCCACTTTGAAGTCAAACTTTTCAATAAGATTTTTTTAAATTTATTCCAATCGGATTTTAATGTATGGCAGTTTTATGTAGTATCATATCCTAAATAACTTTTGTTCTTACACTTTTTTGATAAGATGCATCGTTTTTGAAATTTTCGCAAAAAATGTTTTCGTTCGTATTGGGGGTACCCCCCTAATTTTCCATTTTTGCCCATTAACGAACTTAGCCTTGCATTTTAGGTAAAACGAACAGACGGACGGACAGACGGTAAGAAGAAATGAATTGATTTTCTATAAAAAACAAAAAACTTTGTAAAGCAATGAAAATACACGACATAATTTTATTATTAAAAAAATCTTTAAAGAAACGCACAGAACTAATTTATTCCCAACAGAATTTTGTTTAGCCGGACGAAGCTGGGTACAAATTCTAGCAATTGAAAGAAAAAAATCGGATAGACTCAAGTATTCTCCGTGTTTGGCGCTACAACAGCTTTCCGGTCTTGGCCGGCCTCTGTGTCTCTCGCCAAACGACCCGGTGGCGAGCATATCTCTTCCAGTTTTACTTGGATCTCCCTCGTCGCCTTGTTGTTAATAACCTACTGCAGACTTTCCGAGTCGTAAAACCAAGGACGTAACTAAAAATGTTAGACTATCACAGAAATCTTGGTCACGATATTCGTCAAGAATGATAACTTCTTCTTTCTATGATCAAAAATTCAAGATTTTTTTTAGGAAACTGAAAATTTGAAAACTTCTTTTTCATACAATCTGGAGAATTTGCTCCCAAAAAGTGAAGTATAAGCATATGTTAATTTTTTATACCAATCTTGTATTACGAATACCAATCTTGTATTACGAATAATTATTGAAGATATTCTTTTTCTACAGTTTACTTTCGTTTTAGTATAAATATTCCACAATCGATTTAAAAAATGATTTTAGAAATCTTACCTAATAGAAGTACCAGCAGAAACAGGCCCCATGTATTTGAAGCGGATGATGCAATTGCCTTTAGCTTTTGCCAGTCCAAAGAAACACCCTTAATGGCGATGTAAATCAATAGAATGCCACAAATGAATAGATAAGATCCATAATAAATTGCATTATCAATCAATGCAGCCTTCAGTTTTCCTTTAATTGTGAAATCGCCTGCTTTCAAGTACGATTGCATCAACGGCATTATTATCCATGTAAGAAACTGTGATGTCCAATAAATTATCCTCCACAAATTGGGAAACACGCTTTCTGGTACCATGCCCCAAGGAGGCTGACACTTGGGCTCTTCCACACTCGGCGAGATCGTGGAATTCGATTTGTTTTGTAATGCCTCCATCAAATTCTCAGATTGTATACATTGTCGATAGACAGTCTGAAAAGATTTCCATGCAATCATGTTTTATGTAAGTTGGATTTTGAAGGTGTTTTGGGAAACTTACTGAAGTGACATCCAGCGGAATTGTGAATACAATCAGAAACGAAAAACACCAAGCAGTCAGCACCGATAATGTGACCAAAGGATGCTGGCGTTGAATGTTCCCATAGCGATAGAGAGACAAGGCGGCAAGGAACAATGCAACGAATATGGCAACAACTAGCAGATACGCCATTGGAACTCCTTTTTGTGATATTCGATTGCTGATCAATAATACTAAATGGCACTTTGCAAATTTCTTGCAAACTTCAAGCTGACTGGTCGCGACTTTTCAATGAATTTAACAGTTTGTATTGGCGGCGGTTTTTGCGCGATTTTCCTGCAATTGCAGTTGGGCGACTTTTTGCATTTTCTCCAACTTCTCCAACGTTACTGACTTAAGCGGCATCAAATAAGGCTTGCAGAAAACTAATTCCTGTTTCTGTTCGAAGAACAATTTTCCAGATGTTGGAATTATCAAATCGATTTTTTCCGGAACTGGCTCGCTCATAATAATTTCACGAACGTTAGCATGCAGGTGAGTATTTCCTGTAAAATAGATAAGAATGTGAGCAGTTTTTTTCATTGATTAAGTCACTGTTATTCATGGTTTTCGGGCAATTTGGGTTGCTAATTTTTTTAAGTTGCCAAATATTGTTTGTGTCCAGATTAATCACTCGCAATTGAAGTCAAAGGGGCAGCAGCGTCAAATTGCGAGAAAACATTGAATTTGTCATCAAATAATACTTACAAACAATTACTCCATTCAATCGGAGTTTTCTTAGGGCAATAAAATGTGTTTCGAAGTGATAAAAAACAGAAATGTAGCCACAAATCTTTACGCAAAGAACATCAAAAAAAACTCGAATGACACGCATGAAGACAGTCAGATGTAGAGAGCCTACAATCTAGAGAGTGGGCAATCGGTGTAAGGTGTAGTTTACATCTGACAATTTATGTTGAGAATTTAATTCTGCGACACAAAATACAGATTTCACAACCGTTTAGAGCAGGGGTGTCCAACCTTTTAGCTTTTCTGGGCCACATTGGGAGAAGACGAGTTATATTGGGCCACAAATAAAGTATACTGACCCTAAAGATAGCTGATCAGTAAAAAACGTAGTATATACTATACATACTTAGGCTCCAATTATGAATGTCAATTCATAATTGATAGATAGGAATGTCAATCGGTGTCAACTTTATTGACAGCTGTCAATCGTTTTCAGAAACCACAAATTTTTGACTGATAGAAGAAAAAGGTGATGAAAGGTGGTTGTGAAGAAAACATGTTGGTAATAAGAACTGTACGAGATAACTCCAATCCGTTCAAATTAGATAATCGTATGTAATTTGTTTGGTATTGTTTTTCTGAAGTGTATGTCTGAATTGAATATTTTTCAGTTTTATACAAAATTTTCGTTTGTCGAAACAAGCCTTCAGATATTTATTAGAAGAACTCAACAGCAAACTATCATCTAGGTCAAGATAACGAGCCGTTACAAATATTATAAAATTGGCATCTGTTTTGAGATGTTTTGCCCACAAATTTGTTCAACTGGTTTCTACGGCTGACAATTTGGCTCCAGGAAAATTATATTTTTTTATATTTTTCTAGTAATACTGCAAAACACAAATTTTATAAGAAAACAGACTTTTCGACGTTGTTGACATTCATAATAGGGGCCTTAATTAACAATTTTAAATAATTTAAACTTCTTTAATTCATAAAGTTAGTAAATATGTCAGTTTTTGTTGGGCCACATTTAAACACGTCCTGGGCAGCATTCGGCCCCCGGGTTGGACAAGCCTAGTTTAGGGCCATGTGCAGAATTTTTTTTCCAGAAAACTAGACAGAGACAGATGTATATTAGTTTTCAGGGAGGATGACAAAACACAAACGCGATACTTTTATAGGAAGATATGAAAGGGATTTGAAACTTAATTCCTGACTATAACATTTAAATTCTCAAACTATCAGTAGAATTTATGTTTTGCTAGCAGAGCCTTTGTTGCTAGCTTAAAGTTTTTGTATAAATTTTAGAATGCCAAGAAACCATAAATAACTTAAAAACTTTTAGGAAATAATGTTATCCTTAGAGGACCTTCTGTTTCGAATTTTGAAATTCCAACACCCGATTCGTGTTTGGCGACCCCGGAAACACCCTAATGCCGATTTTTTCCGAGAAAAACGGAAAAAAGGATATTTTCGTTATCCTTACAGGACCTTCTGTTTCTAATTTTGAAATTCCAACACCGGATTCGTGATCAGCGACCCAGGAAACCTCCTAACGTCAATTTTTCCGGGGAAAATGGGAGAAAGGATATTTGCGTTATCCTTACAGGACCTTCCGTTTCGAATTTTGAAAATCTAACATAGCTAAAAACCTGCTCCTGGCAACGCAGATCATTTTGCAAAAAACCGCGTAAAAATCGGTCCAGTAGTTTTTGAGTTTTGTAATCTGAAACAAACAAACCAACAAACAGACAGACAAACATCCATTTTTATGTATATAGATTCGATTCTGACATTTGACACAGTCAAAAGCATTTTCGAAATATCATGGACAGAAATAAAGTATGAACTTTAATATTCAAAAAAGTGTTTGCATATTATTCATTTTTGAGAGATGAACGCGCGCGCACCCAGGCGTGAGCACAGCGCTACACTCGGACCCCTGCAGGCCCATTGTGATGCTATAACGAAAGTAAAACATAACAAAAGCTATAATTGCCAATCTGGCAATCATTTTGATGTATGGGAGTTTTATGTAGAATCATATCCTAAATAACTTTTGTTCTTGCACTTTTTTGATAAGATGCACCGTTTTTGAGATATTCACAAAAAACGTTTTTGTTTGTATAAAAAATTTATCTACCCTTATGACACAAAACTCTGAAATCTTTTTCTGAAAGACGCCGGAACTGGAATTTTACATACAAATCTGCCGGAATAAATACAAATTTTGCTAAGTGAATTTATTCTGCGAATTATATTCGCGATTATTTTTTAATTGATGAATAAAATTTGCGAAACAAACTCTGAATAAAATTAGGTATTTCCAGGACTCTGGGGAAAAACTAAATTTATTACTTATTTTGAAAATATTAGTGATTTTATAAAGGCAATAAAAGAATAGAATTTTTTCATAGTTTAATATAGTACACAGAAGTAACAATTCCAGATGCGCACAAAATTGTTTCGGAAAACTAAATACATTTAATATGAAAACAAAAACTAAGGATTTGGAGGTAAAGCCAGATATTCGCGATCCGATTCTCTCAAAATTCCTGGGGGTATGAAGCCAATTAAAGCAGTTGCATGTTCCCTAAGAATTTTGATGCGTTCTTCCTCAATTAGTTGTTGTCTGCAAAAAAGCATTGATAAGAAATACTGTAAGCCAAATTCAAATAAATTAAAATACTGTAATTTTTCGTCTCGAATTTCCTTTTCCCGTTCTTGAAGTAGAGTAACCATCGCTTCAGCTCTACGCTGCTTTCGTTCTTCTATAAGTTTTTGTACTGCTCTTCTATGCTCAATAACTTTTAGACGTCTTTTATTGTCCGAAAGCAATTCTAGTCTGTCTTGTTCGGCGAATAGACGCAACTGCTCTTCGCGGAATAAATTATCCTCTTTCTGTTCTATTTGCTTTCTCACTTCGATATCCTGTCGTTGCTCATTTAGTTGAATACGTGTAAGGATTCGTTTGCGTAGTTGTTTTTCCAATTCTTCTCGATATTTTTCGTCTTCTTTGGCTCTCAATTCTTCGATATTCAAATCGATTAAAAGATCTTCCCTCTTTTG
This sequence comes from Chrysopilus asiliformis, assembly GCA_964034945.1. Taxonomy (NCBI): domain Eukaryota; kingdom Metazoa; phylum Arthropoda; class Insecta; order Diptera; family Rhagionidae; genus Chrysopilus; species Chrysopilus asiliformis. The sequence goes on from OZ035961.1 coordinate 44,094,721, forward strand.
CTTTTCTTCCTGCAAAATTTTTTTTAAAAAAAAGCATGCAATTATCTAAAGATCTGGCCATAAACATTACACATTTAGTGGAGCCATTCGAAAGTATGACGGCAACCTTCAAATGCTTTTAGTCTCTCCTTAAACCTTCCATAAACATTCTAGCCCATTAATGGAGGCATTTTGAACAGATAATTTAAAAAAAAATCAACAACAACTCACCTCCATCTGTTTTAGTGTTTCGCCAAGCTTCATACTTATCTCCGACTTCTCCTTCCTGTCCGCAAATAACACTTTTTGTTCTTCCAAAAAATTGCTCTCCTTGTCTTCGGCGTATTTCCGTAACCGCAGGTCCTCCTCTTCCTGGGTCTTATTTTGACGCTCCTTCCAAATCTTCTGAGCGTAAAGGAATGTATCAATGTCTTCGCGGTATTCTTCCTGTTTCAAAAGTTTTTCCTTCATCTCTTCAATTCGCTCGGCAGTAATTTTATTTATAATCTCATCGAGGATCTTCTTCTCTTTGAGGAACTCTTCGTATTTTTTAAGTCTTCGCAGACACGCGATTTCCATTTGATCCTGGAGATCTTGACGGAATTTTATTTTTCTCCTGACCTCTTCGTCCTTTTTCAACTTCTGGTCCTCTTCGTAGGCTCGTCGAGTTGCCTCTAAGATTTTGTTCTCTTCAATACATTTATGTCTTTCCTGGTGTTCTAGAACTTCTTTCTCCGCCCTTTGAGCCGCTAGAGCCTTCGCAACGTAAGCAGATCGCAATTTTAACTCGAGTTCTTTTAGTTCGTGATTTGTCTCGCGGATCCGCTGACGTTCCTTTTCTTGGATAAACTGGCGATGTTTTGTACGTTGAATTTCGGATAGTAAATTTCTTTCATCTTCACTGTCATTTTGTTTTAGCCGTTCTTGTAAATCACTTTTGAAAGTCTGCTCCATTAATTTTTCCATTTTTTCTTCGAAAGTTTTTGAAATATTTATCGATTAATGATGTATTTCAGTCATTTAGCGAATGAAAATTTGATTCTAGTTACGGAAAACAGCGGAGAAAATATTTGTTGTGTTAGTTTGAATATTATCGATTAATTTTGAAGACATTTTGTCATAGTAACGGTTGGAAGGAAATTGTGGTGCTCAATTAAGTGTAAAAACATGTGGGTCTGAAAGAATTTAACAAGAAAAATGTCTATACAATAATATTTTAATCGAAATTATTTTTTTTAGTATGCCTGCAAGGAACTCGATTTCTAACGTTTTTCACGAATAAAATTCTCAATTTTGTGTCGCAACATTTTTTTCATAAAACGACACAAAATTCAGAATTTTATTGAAACGGTTGTGCAACATGAATTTAATGTCGCGAAATAAAATACAAAGAATATTTATCAGAATATAGGTGTCCCTGATTTAACACATTTAACCCTCGAAGATAGGCAAAAATTACGTTTTCCCGTTCAAAACAATAAAATTAGCTTTTAGATTTTTACATTTCTATTTAAAAGCTAGCTTTACGAGCTTTGTTATGTCTTAAACTTTCCTAATGGCGAACGAAGCATGTTCAGATTTTTGTTGTTGTTTTTATAAGATTAACTAGACAGAATTAGTTTCCGTCTAGACTGGAGCGACTTAATAAACAGAGTGTGGCGACTTCAAATTAGCTTTTGGAGCTTTTTAACAAAATATTTGCTTATAATCACATATCAAACAAAATAACAACTGTAATCTTTTAATATATAAATACTTAAAAAAAACATAACAAAAGCTATAATTGCCAATCTGGCAATTATGAACGGCGAACAGTTGTACCAAAATTCCACTTTGAAGTCAAACTTTCCAAAAAGATTTTTTTAAATTTATTCCAATCGGATTTTGAAGTATGGGAGTTTTATGTAGAATCATGTCCTAAATAACTTTTGTTCTTGCATTTTTTTTGATAAGATACAACGTTTTTAAGATTTTCGCAAAAACCTTTTCGTTCGTATGGGGGGTACCCCCCTAATGGTCCATTTTTGCTCATTAACGAATTTAGCCTCGCATTTTACGAAAAACGAATCTGCCTGAAATTTCAAGTCTCTAGCTCAATCCGTGCGCCCGCAATCCGCGCCACAGACAGACAGACGGACAGACAGACAGACAGACGGACGGACATGCAGAAATTAATTATTTTTATACACTTTCTATTAAGTTGGATTGTCGCGACCTGGCTCGCGACCTGGCTTATATCTCCGAAACTATGCAACCTAGGAAGATGAAATTTTGTCACCTTGCGTAGTTCCGGTGACAGTTCAATATTTTTACTACTCCATCCTTGTAAGGATAATGGAATGTCCTGTAAGAATAACGCAAATATCCTTTTTCCCATTTTTCCCGGGAAAAAATGGCATTAGGGGGTTTTCGGGGTCGCTGATCACGAATTCGGTGTTAGATTTTCAAAATTCAAAACGGAAGGTCCTGTAAGGATGACGCACATATCCTTTTCCCATTTTTTCCGGGAAAAAATGGCATTAGGGGGTTTTTGGGGTCGCTGAATCAGATTCTGACATTTAAAATTCTGTAAGGATAACGGATTGTCCTGCAAAGATAACGTGAGTTTCCTTTTGCTCAAATTTCCCGCGAAAGATCTTTTCTGGAGGTTTTTAGTAGGCTAATTCAAGACTAAAAAGTATAAAATAAAAAAAAACACTTTAAAAAACAAGTTTTATAACCTTATACACTTTCAAAATGCATTAAAAAGTAAAAAACAAGTTTAAAGTTTCACAAAAAATGTTTTTATAAATTGCGTGTTGTTGTGAAAATATAAAGTGTGTGACGTTGCATTTGCTCTTGAATCTGTAATAGCGGTTTCATACTGTGCAACGCAGCACACTTTATATTTTCACAACAACACGCAATTTATAAAAACATTTTTTGTGAAACTTTAAACTTGTTTTTTACTTTTTAATGCATTTTGAAAGTGTATAAGGTTATAAAACTTGTTTTTTAAAGTGTTTTTTTTTTTTTATCATTCTAAACACACTGGTGTAATTCATTTTTATGTGTGATGACGGGATCTTGGCGTTACAAACGGTAAGGCAAATTTAATATACCCTTTGGTTTCACCATACGGGTATAAAAATAGCTTTTGCTAAAACTAATGTTTTTTAACTAATGCAGTCTGCATTAGCTAAAAAACATCAGTTTTAGCAAAAGCTATTTTTTTTTTATTCACATCACCCATTATTAGAAAAAAAAGGAATAATGTTAATATTTAAACTTAGCGCTAAAACAGATTTTGAATTCAACAGTGCTATGTTCTGAAATATGGAAAAAGGTTCACCCTGCACTATCAGCTGATATTTCATATTGACAAGAACCCAACCTGCGCCTCAATGCAAACTAAAATCTAGTGAATATAATTTAATTAAAGAAAGAAAAAATGGATCGAAACCTAATTAAACTTTTGATAAATTCATCTGAAAAGGCGGCAAATATAGCGCGTAAATGTCGTGCTGACGAATGTTTGCTCAATCTCCTGGTTCAAGAGAAGTCCGCGGATGAAGCGAATCCAAGATTTGTGCAAGATTTCAAAACTTTGGCAGATGTTCTTATCCAAGAGACAATTCGACATGATGTCGGAAAAATAGTAAATTTTCGAATAATATTTGTATTTCTAAATTGAGATAATTAGTTTCCAGAACTACTAGACAATATTCGAGGGGAAGAAACCTCAACATTCACTAATAAACTTGGAGATTCCATTTCTGTGACCATCGGCGGAAACTTTGAACAGACAGCGGATTGTTTGCAACAAGTTTTGGGTGGTGATCGAAACGCTGCTATTCTTCTCGCTAAAGAAGTTCACAACATTGTAGAATGTCCAGATACAGGAACCAAAGTCCCTAAACTTCCAGATTCACTAGATTATTCGAATTTGGGAATCTGGATTGATCCGATAGGTAGGAATTAGTGAAATAGATTTTTCATATTTATTGATTTTTAACGTCCAGATGCCACTGCCGAGTACATTGCAGGGGATACAATATTCAGTAGTTTCCCTGGTATCACTTCGACAGGACTAGATTGTGTTACTGTCCTGATTGGCGTTTTCTGCTTGGACACCGGAGTCCCAATTATTGGAGTGGTTAACCAACCATTTCACTCGAAAACTGCGCCTGGAACTTACGAAAGTAAAATATTTTGGGGAGTTCATCTGGAAGACCTAAACGCCCATAATATTACTAGAGAAGTCACCGATAAACCACCAAACAAGATTGCGCTTTTCTCCTCTTCAGAACATGAAAATATTTTGAATCTGATTAAAAGTCTCGGATATGAGTTGGCGTTCTCTGCTGGAGCTGGACATAAGGCATTGAAAGTGATTACAGGAGAAGCAGATATTTACATCCTTTCCAAATCATCGACATTTAAATGGGACACTTGTGGCCCTCAAGCCATTCTCTGTTCCCTGGGTGGAGTATATTTGGATTTCCGGAATAGTATTAGGGAAGGAAAAGCAATACCTTTGAAATATGATGAATCGGCTGGAAAATGTAACAGCAAAGGCCTAATCGCTGTCAGAAAAGCGGCTTTGCTTGATGAAGTCTTGAAAGTACTCTCAGATTCTTAAACTTGTGGCAAATTTTTTAACTAAATTTATAAAAAACCTTCAGTATTAAAAATAAACATCCATGGGTTTTAGTGTTACTGATTTTTTTGTTTTCTTTAATTGTACTGAAATTACTTAGGCGAATAATACAGTTTGAAATTTCAACTGCAAATTGTAAACAAAACTAAATATCCGTACTGCCATACCTTAACAATACTTAAGGGCCAAACAGATGACGGCAGCAACTGCGACTGCGGCGTCGACTTCAAAATAAATTGAGCAAAATCTCTAAATTCGACGCCGTCGTCGTGGGGGTGCCACCGAAAATTTTAGAGAAAATGAGGACTGACAACACCGATATATAATAAGTGAACGTCAAAAGTGTTTTGTGCAATATAATAACATTAATTAATAATAACATTATAATCATGCAAAAAACGTGCACACAATTAACATCAATTTTTGAAAATTGTCGTACAGAACAATCATTTTTAATATCTTGCAAACACGATTCAGAAATGTCAAAGTTGTTGTTGGAACGCTGCCCATGCATGTGTTCCACTCGACTTTTCGACGCCCAAAAAGACGTCGCAGTCGACGCCGCAGTCGCAGTTGCTGCCGTCATCTGTTTGGCCCTTTAAGCGAAAAATAGAATGGAAAAACGTTGTATAGAGATATTAGGTCTGTTCGATATGAGTCCTGGACTTACTCAGATTAAAATTTTTTACTCTTTTCTTTTCGATATGAGTTCTGAACTTACTCCGAACACATATCGAACAGAAAAGTGTAAGTCCAGGACTCATCTTTTCAGTCCTGAACTTACTCTTGCTTTTAGCTGGAGTAAACTTTTGACAGCTGATATTTGTCAGACATAACCTCTCTATTACAGTGTTTGGAAGTCAAGAATAATTTATAAAATGTATAATTATGAAAATTGAGATGTTGAAATTTATTCTGGAGAATTGCGAGTATACCAAGTTGAGCGTAAGTTTACAAAACAGGTTTCATGAAATACATTTAATATATTAAACGACAGTTCAAACGTGACTTACTCTGAACTTACTCCAAGTGGTTCGATAAAAACAAATTCAGAGTAAGAAAATCCGCCATTTTGTGGAGTAAAGTGAAAATATTCGGAGTAAGTCCAGGACTTATATCGAACAGACCTATTGTAAACTACAGTCACCAGCCGTTTTTCACTATAGTGACTATATAATATTAGAGTGCGACCACCGGAAACCCGTTGACGTTTCAAACCGTCTTATTTTGAAAATTTTGTTTAAAAAATAGTGCCTTATTCCGTGAAACAAAAGCCCCACTAAACCATCTGTCGAAATTGCTGGATAGCAGAACAGCAAATACAAAGCTGACGGTAAAATCAAAGCTGACCTCAACGTTCCGAAAAAAGTTCCAACTTTAATAAAAAAATAAAAAACAATGAAAGTTGACGGGCTGTTGAGGACTAACGAGTTTTATAGCTAAACAGAGATGTAGTATGTTATGAAAAGCGGATTGTAGATTGTAGAGTGACTTATCGACTGAGTAATCGACTGAGTGATGGATTTTTTTTGCCTAAGTATTTGAATAAGAACAAGAGACTCCATGGCTAGTCCTCAACACTCAATTTTTAACATTGGAAATGTTTTTTTTTAGGCAAGAATTTCTTCGCTGGCGCTATGAAGTCAGAGGGCCCTCAGGCAATGAAAAAATTTTGCTCTCGCTATTGCGGGCTATTTTATTTCGCAATTTAGAGTAAAATTTTTCTGCCTCATCCAGGAACTCTAGTTTTACCGTTTTAGAACAAGTGTTTGTAGTTGTAGGAAAAACCCCATCACCTTCGAGACGTCATCTAACAATACGTGGTGGCAGCTCTGTATTTTGACATTTCAGTAAAAATGGCGGCTTTTCGATTGAAGAATTGACTCTTTTTTAACTAAATGTCTTGTAACTGACTTTTCTCAACTACTTTTTTTCTAAAATACTGTGCTAAATGTTCGTATTATGAATAGGTATTCCTATAATACGGGTAAGCATTCGCATTTTCCATTTACGAGGTGGAGTTTTTCTTTAGTGCTGCCGAAAAAAAATTGTGCTCCACCCTTTTTCTGTGTCACGGCGGCCTACAACAATTGAATCCAATTGAGTTGTTTTGTGGAATAATTGATTTATATTGGCCGATTAATGCATTTGCAGATTCTTCCTACCACGACCATCAAAGTGTCATGGCAAGTGAAACAATAATGGACGAGTTAGCATCATTAATTCGAACGGAAATCCCAGAGGGGCGGCAGAGTCTCCGAGACAGTTTTACGAATTTGGAGCGTGTCGCTGACTACTGTGAGGATACCTACTATCGGTAAGAATGTTGCGATTTAGTAGACAGCTCGTCAATTGATAATTTGAAAATGCATTTAGAGCGGATAATAAGAAGGCTGCACTTGAAGCTACGAAGAACTACACGACGCAGTCGTTGGCCAGTGTTGCGTATCAGATAAACACGCTGGCCTATAGCTACATGCAGCTGTTGGATTTGCAGGCCCAGCAATTGGGCGAAATGGAGTCTCAAATGAACCATATTGCACAAACCGTTATGATACACAAAGAAAAAGTCGCTCGACGGTAATTTTTCTAAATCATTCTGTTAATCATTGCCACTAATGGATTTTGGATTTTTTTTAATTAGGGAGATTGGTGTTTTGACTGCCAACAAAGTAAGCTCTCGCCAGTACAAGATTGTGGCGCCAATTAATCCGGAAAAGCCAATTAAGTATGTGCGGAAGCCCATCGATTACTCCATTTTAGACGAGGTTGGCCATGGAATTAATGCAGCAATACCGCGGCAAAAGCACAGGGGATCGAGCCAGGTACATAATTCCCGTTTAATTATCGAATTTGAATGTGAAAAACGATACTTTGTTAGGGTTCCATCCAGTCATTGAGCACAAATCCATCAGTGGGGCCGCCGCCAACAACAAAGCCTCCAACACCACCCCAAATGTCGCGCGGCAGCACTGGCACTCTGGGCAAGTCAGTGGGAAATACGGGAACTTTGGGGAAGAGCTCGAGAGAATATCGAACTCCGCCCGTTGTCAATCCACCCCAAGTTCCATCGCACTATGCACCGAATTATCCACTTGGCCATCCAAAACGTCCTGGTAGCTCCAGTGAGCGCGGTCCCGGCTACAGTGCACTTCCCATGCCGCCCAGCCAACAGGTAGCGACTCACGTTAACCTTCCGCCGATGGGCATGATGCAGTCCCTGCCCCCACCACCTCCAACAACCTATGATGAAAGGAATAGTATGCCTCGTAAGTGGATTTATCGACAAGTGTGCTTGTGCTTAGCATGCGATTGTATTTTGAATTAATAATTTCAGCTCCACCATCACCACTCACTGTGAATCATGAGGCGCAAGATCATAGCCACATTGGAATGCATACGCTAGGCAGGAACATAAATAGGTGAGACTGATTTTCAGTTTAATTAAAAGAAATCGATAGCGTAGCGTAAAGTTGAAATGAATCCTTAAGAAGTCATCGAGGGGATCTCTACCAACAATACCAACGTTGTTGTGCTATTGTTAAACTATCATATTGACCCATAATTATATTGTGAAGTTGATTATGACATTTAACCTCAAAATTTTGAACTCTAGCGAACTTATTTTATTGATTGTTAGATGTAGACTTTTGGTTCAGTTGATGGTATCTTTGTTTTCGGGTATGAAATTTGTTAATCATTAGAGAAAATCTGGTATATTTTGAGTTTCCTCTGCGATAGAGGGAAAGTATTGTTTTCATGACGAAGACTCAAGAACGAGGGCAGATAGAAACTTTCTGATCAGTACGAAATCTGTTCCAGGCAAAATTATGAGGATGCCCGTACGTCTGTCTGTCTGTCTGTCTGTCTGTCTGTCTGTCTGTCTGTCCGTTTTACGTGTCTTAAATAACTCGAGAACGCGTTGATCTAGCGACTTGAATTTTTTTGCAAATGCGTTTTACGAAAATCGTAGTTTTATATCAACTTTTGGAAAAGTAACGGTAGGTATAACGGGTACTTCCCATACATTTTTATACCCGTATTTGGTTGCACAATACGGGTATAAAAATGTATATTAAAATTGCCTTATCGTTTGCAACGCCAAGATCCCGTCATCAAAATGAATTACACCAGTGTGTTTAGAACGATAAAAAAAATTGAATTTTGCATGTCCGTCCGTCCGTCTGTCCGTCCGTCCGCCTATCCCTCTGTCCGTCCATCCGTCTGTCCGTCCGTCTGTCCGTCCATCCGTCTGTCCGTCCGTCTGTCCGTCCGTCTGTCCGTCCGCCCGTCTGTCCGTCCGTCTGTCCGTCCGTCTGTCCGTCCGTCTGTCCGTCCGTCTGTCCGTCCGTCTGTCTGTCCGTCTGTCCGTCTATCCGTCCGTCTGTCCGTCTGTCCGTCTGTCCGTCTGTCTGTCTGTCCGCCTGTCCGTCTGTCCGTCTGTCCGTCTGTCCGTCCGTCCGTCGGTCTGTCCGTCCGTCCGTTTGTCCGTCCGTCCGTCTGTGGCGCGGATTGCGGGGGCACGGATTGAGCTAGAGACTTAAAATTTTTCGCAGATTCTTTTTTCGTAAAATGCAAGGCGCTAAGTTCGTTACTGGGCAAAAATGGACCATCAGGGTGGGGGGGGGTACCCCCTATACGAATGTATTTTGCGAATATCTCAAAAACGGTGCATCTTATCAAAAAAGTGCAAGAACAAAAGTTATTTAGGATATCATTCTACATAAAACTCCCATACATCAAAATCCGATTGGAATAAATTTTAAAAAATCTTTTTGAAAAGTTGGACTTCAAAGTGGAATTTTGATACAACTGTTCGCCGTTCACTTAATCACTATGAATCACCATAAATCACCATAAATTACCATACGGGTTTTCAATAATTGCCAGATTGGCAATTATAGCTTTTGTTAAGTTTTTAACTTATTGTTAGAAATTCAAGACATTTTTTTTATATTTTTTTTTGTTTACCACACCTCGAAACTTTTTCAACATTTAATTGCCGCTATTTTGTTTTTCAAATGTCTCGTATCTCCTAGAACTTGTCGATGTACCCCTAGGGGTACACGTACTCAATGTGAGAAAATACTGCACTAGAAGGTTAAAGTCCTCAAAGACGAAACTTCAGTGTGAGAATGTCAGGTGGTATTGATATCTAATAATTTTTTTACTAGTTATAAAATTGATTTACAGTTCGAAACCTTTGTTAAATAAAAGTTGTTCTTATGCCATCCTATATAAATAAGTAGATATGAAAGCTATTTCTGCTATAAATAAACTACTATCTCAATCGGAATTATTCATGTTTCACGAATGCGATTAATGTTTGTAATAATAACTCTGGAGGGCAATGTCTGGCATTTGCAAAACAGATTTAAATCGGGTAGAAATGTGGGAAAACCAATTTTACACAGCAATAGTGTTTTACGGATGAATCCCTCATTTTTCTTTTCGATTACAGTCTAAATTTTGCTCGGCCGGGTTCTCAATCACCACCACTGCCACCGCCTCCGCCGCCTGAGGATGAACATCAAGATTTTGGTCGTCCGAGAACTTCAACTCAAGGCCAATTAGCACCGATAGTGCCTGATGATCAGAATTTGCCGGGATGGGTTCCAAAGAACTACATCGAGAAGGGTAAGTAACAGTCGTACATTAAACTATCGATTAACAATTAAGTCGATTAATGATATTTTCTATTTGAATTTTAAATCAGTTGTCGCCATTTACGACTACTATGCGGACAAGGACGATGAACTCAGTTTCCAGGAGAGCTCAGTATTGTATGTGCTCAAGAAGAATGATGACGGATGGTGGGAGGGTGTCATGGACGGCGTTACCGGGCTATTCCCTGGTAATTACGTTGAACCATGCGTTTAGATGCAATTTATATTTTTTCATAATTTTACAATAAAAAAATATCGAGAAATAATAATTAATATATAATAGTAACTATGCGTCTGTTTAATTATTATTATTAAATTCAATTTCTACTACTGTTAGCTATTTATCTAGAAACGAACGTAAAATGAGATGAGAATTCATTTGTTTAGTGATAAAATTGTCATTGATTTGTTAAAGGAAAATAAAATGGAAGATTTATATGGAATTTAAATGGTCTACTAGTATAGCATTTCCTGTAAGCTTATATAAATAGAAATAATTATTGTAATGATAAAAACATTCGTAATAAAAAGATTTTTATACAAATTATAAATAAATATGAATTAATAATTGAAAATATATCTTAAAGTATAGATATTCGTTTCAACGAAAAACCCAAAGGAAAAGAAACACATAAAAATAAAAATTAATAAAATTAAATCAAGTCTAGAATATAATTTTCATGAAAGTTTTCTTTATTGCAATATCATATTCGGCTTGATGCAGATTAGCGTGTAATTTAGTTAATTGAACTGTTTTATAAAACTTCTAGAACTTTCCAAATTTTATTATATGCTCAATTTTAAAACTTTCATTTCAACCCGTTTGATTGGTTTTTAATTTGCTCTTGTTGCTATTTCACGCGGAAATTTGCAATTGAAACAGTTTTTTTTTGTCAATTCAGTAGAGTCTAGTTATTTTAGTTATATTAATTAACAAATAAATAAATATGTGTTAAAAAAGTGACTTTTATTGTCTGGTACGCAGTGCGGAAATTTTCTGAACAATAATGAGAATTTGAATACCCAGTGAGAAAATAATTAGTCGAGGCTTAGTACATGCATATTTGTATTAAGTACTAACACAGCACGTTTCTTAGTACATTTCTTACCAGCACTTATGTATTATTATTAAAATTATTATTTAAAAAACCGACTCATGTAAAAAAAATATTCGTTCCCGATCAATAATTTTTCTAGCGCCCCATAGATGGCGTTGATATAATCTAAATGACATTCATATTGAGATCTAACATTTTTTCATTGAAAATTTAAATTATCTATATTAACCCTTTGACGACCACAGGCAAGTATGCTTGCCCAAGAGCTTTCAGTACTTAAAATCGTCCAGTTAAGAGATAGAGCAAAGGTATTAAAAGGTTTTTTGTAGAGGATAGATGGGGCAATATAAATGTATGTGGCGGGAAAATTAAAATGATTTAACAAGGTTTTTTATTGCTCTTCCAGAAATTTTGGTATAATGGACTTAGAACGATTTCACTCTTAGCAGACGATATCTGTACTTGCGATTGCTTCCACGTCTACCACATGCACAACTAATTAAATTCAGTTTGTTCAAATTCAAAAATAAATACGTACATGAATTATATATAAGAATGTTGTCTTTCAATTTTAATTTTCGAGATAAAAAATGAGGGGTAGGAGGGGGTCTATGGCCACCATCTGTCAATGTCAAATTTTGCAATCTAATTTTGATCCATTTTCATTCATCCGATTAACGCTCCGTCTACCATTGGGGTCAATTTGACCCCACAGCGATAAAAATTTTCTCCAATTCTAGTCGTAATAGTTTTTGGACTTTGTAACTTCTTGACATTGTTTCTTTAAAAATTCTCCATTGTATTTTGCTGGAATCTATTGACATTATTGAAGTTTTTTCTAAGCGTACTCAGGCATTTGCAATAACAACTAATGGAAAATGTCTTATTACCGATTGGGGTCTAATTGACCCCAACGGTAGTTCTAGCAGGTTTTTTTTTCGGTAGACGGAGGATTAAATTGGAATTTTGCACATATACGTATATTTTCACTACTTCGTCCTTGTAAGGATAAGGGAAGCTCCTGTAAGGATAACGGGATTATCTTTTTTGTTCAAATTTTCCGGAAAAAATCACTGATATGTGGATTTTTAGAGTCGATGAATCCGATTGGGATGTTAAGAAGTCTGTAAAGATATCTCAAAGGCGGGTGTTTCAATAAGGACGCTCGAAGTTTGTTAGTTTATAGCGGCCATGTTGTTAAATAAACATTTGTCAAATATGTTGTGAATTGTTCAGTAGTGTATGGCAAATTACCATAGATATACTAGATCGCTTGATTTGCTGTCTCAAATGGTTCCATTTCAATACAGTTTAGTGAATCAAAACGAGTCAAGTACGAGCAAGATAACCGTATGAAAATAAATATAGTCCTCTCGTTTAAACCGTGAGCTGTCAAAGGAAAATAGACTTTCGGAATGGTGTTGGCGCCTCAAGTTATTTGTTTGCGCCTAAAGTTAGTCTCAAACTTGTGAAATTTGAATTTCGCGGCAAACTAAATTTGAATTTTGCGGCCTTATACAGTTCAGTGGATGCGTTCAAGTACGATAAAGAGGGGAATACTTTTGGGACCATTTTTCAGCAGAGCTTTGTATGGTGACAGTTGTTCTATGTTATATAGTTCTGTGCAAATTACCATGGAAGGTTATAGCATTGAACAACATGGGCTCTGGAGCACTTGGACGTTGACTCAAATTTCCACCGAGATCGTGCGATTGAACGCATTTTGACTTCTCCTTTTGGGGTTATCTTAAATCGCACGTCTATGCAAATAAACCGCAAACAATTAATGACCCCAAAGCCAATATAACGAACGACATCCAGCAAATTCAGCCCGATTTATGCGACAAAGTAATCGAAAATTGGACCTCTTGAATACGTGCCACCAAGCAAAGCCGCGACGGGTAAATACGGCGGGTTCCATATATTAAGTATGGAACGACGTTTTATTCCATACTTAATGCCATAAAATATTCTTTAAAAAAAAAAAATTCTTTTATTGAAAGACCCTTTATATTAGAAGACTAAAAAGCATATGTTAGCGTCACCAAAAAAATTACGTCATTTTAGATTTTTAGTCATACTAATAAAAAACAAACTGACTAAGATAAAAACAATAAAAAACTTTAAAAAAGCTGTACCAAATGGGAAATTTTTTTTTTGAGTAATATTTTTATAGAATCTGTAAAAGTTTTAGAAACTGTAAACCTTGGAGAAAACATAAACCATAAAAATCAAGGCCAGAGAAGTTTTTTTTAAATACCAAATCAATGTTTTTTTGTCTTTCATTAATTATGCTAGAAGTTTTTCCTCAGGAGACAACACAATTTTTAAACTTGACCTTGAATTTCCTGTAACAAATAAGCCTTTCGGGAATTTTGATGGACACGAGAAATTTGGATCGGACATAAAATCATTAATACACTGGCAAATCTTCTTGAATGTTAAAAAGCATTATGTAATTATGATTTCGTATCAATAATGATTTAAATGAGACACTTTTCTGATAATGAAATACATAAACTGAACGATGGTAGCTTCTTAACCGAATGATTTATCATAAATAATAGTTCGATAATAACTGTGCGTTTAATATCAATGATAAATTAATAATCAAACACACATATTTAGATATTGCTTTTCTCTTATAAATACAAGATGATATGAATTTAATATTATGGCTACTAGTAAAATGTTTTGCATTATTCTTCGCTGGATGTACTTTGATGTCCATTGAATCCACTTGTTCTCCTTCGAACAATTGAAGGCAATCGTGGAGCAACTGGTGGGCCCATCAATCGATCTGGTCCCTCGGGAACGGTCTCTAAATTCTGTGTATCGATTGGTGGTAAGGGCGATGGCGACCAATCTGAACCTGAGCTTGAGCTACCAGGTGAGTTGGATCTAAATTCGTAGATATCAATTTTATATGGGATGAATGAAAGGAATTTTCTTACCCTCGCGAATAAATCGGCGGTAGTTTCTTCTCATATAAATCACGCGGTGTCACGGCTGTAGTCAAAGTGCTCGCGTGAATTTCCTGCTGATAGAGTGAGTATAGCTCCTTCAGTTCATCCGGAAGTTCAACCTGTCCCTCTTCGATTAATCGTCTTTGGGAACTAATTATGTCTTCACATAACCGTCGCTGGCGTTCGGCCCTCAAAAGCTGCAAGTCCCGTCGTCTTAATTCGGCCTGTCGGGCTAATCGTTCGGCTTGCAAGGAGACCTTGTCAGCTTCAAGTTCGTGTACTCGGCAAAGCAGTGCTAATAATTTTATAATTTGCGTTAGTAATTGTGTTAGTAGACGACGAATGATTTTCAAATTTTTAGTTACCCAAAAGCTCCCTTTCCTCGTCACTGCTTATGCGTTCGGGAAGTTCCTGTAATTTGAAAATCTTTACTTAAACGCATATAACTAATAATTCTATGAAAAAAATTACATCTTCTAATTCGACACCCTTTTGCCTGCACATTTCCAGCTCCTGTTCTGTGCGTTCTCGAAGTTCCCTGAATCGCTTTGTTTCCTTTTCAATAGCCGCAAGTTCACCCCAAGCGTTTTTTAATGCTGTCGTACCTTCGTTTTCCATATCTTTTTTATGTTTTTAACATGCCATAGAAGAATATTAAAAAAAAGTTTAAATTTCAATTGATTGAAGACCAATTCGTTTTCGAAAGAATTTTTTTTTGTGATACCGAAAAACTGATGAAACACGAATCAATAATTTTTCATTCATGATTTTCCGTTTAATTAATTTTTGTTTCTTTACATTTTTTCAACCTACATACTTATGTGAGATTTTTCAGGATAATCGTATTAATAATAATATATTTCTACATATTCCATAAGAAAAAGGCAAAAGCAAACATTAAAAGCTTTATGGTGGTGGGTGTTTTTCATTCATGGTTTTTTATTGATCAAGAATTATCTTCGATTCCGGGAAAAGTATTTATCTTTTCTACAAGGTCAGAAAAAATGAAGAAAAAAAAGTTTTAATTGCCAATAAGGAATCTCTCTTTTATGATGTGATCCTAAAGTAACAGAAAAATAAAATCATTCGACCACGGTTACGGAAAAGTAAGAAACAAATTTAAATGAGAATATAGGGTAATGGACCAAATAATTGCAATCCAGTGAACGATTATCGGGCGGTTTAATTTTGTTGATCGTATCGCAAGTTTTTAAACAAAAAGCCCTTAACGGTTTTCCATACTGTATATCTGTGGTAAAAAAGCAAAACATCTGAAGTCGGTTTTCAGACGACGTCAAAGTGATCCGTATTGGCACTCACAGATAATTACTTTGGCTTCGCCTGAAAATCGATTTAAGTTGTTTTGCCATTTTGTCGCAGATATAGTCACTCTAGTTAACAGTTGCGATTTTCTTTAAATTTCTCCGCGAATTTTATTCAGAATTCATTCCGCAAATTTTATTCAGAATTCATTCCACAAATTTTATTCAGAATTCATTCCGCAAATTTTATTCATTTATCGTACAATAAATTCACTTAGAAAAAGTTGTCAAAATTTGAATTTATTCTGTCAGTTTTATATGAAGAAATTCATATAAAACTGACATTTATATGAAGAAATCATATGAAATAGCTTTCTACACAAGCGTGGCTTTTGCGTTTCTTGATCATATCAGTTGTGTTTTTACGATAGAGGACAGGACCGGTTTGCATCTCTGATTGATAATCTTAGAAATTCTGAGACTTACGCCCGCCGTACACTTGAGCTAAGCTATGCGAGCGAGCGTAGCTATAGTTACATAGCTTAGCTTGGTTAGCTCACCTCGTTGCACACTGGAGCTAAGCTACGCTGCGATATTTTCGGTAAATGTATGTCATCAGTTGTATTTGAGCCGTTAGAGATATTAATGTACGAGTATCCGCAGAATAATTCCGCAAAAGGATTCAATTTTGACGTTTCCAGTCCAAATGTAATTGGCACTTACACATTTATGTCCACAAAATACTACACTTTTGCAAACACCAATTCTACACTGTATAACGCCGAAAGTATGTATATGTGAGTGTCAGCGATGCCAGCGAACTACGCGAGCGAGCTTAGTCCGTGTCGGCCAATACTAGGCGCCGTAGTTTCATAGTTTCGCTTAAGTGTGCGGTCACCAATGGAAATGCTAAGGATTTTACTTTCAGCGAGTAACTTAGCTCACGTAGTTGAGCTCGCTTAGCTGAAGTGTGCGACGGGGGTTAAGGCAGCCATACATTATAGGTCTGTTCGATATAAGTCCTGGACTTACTCCGAATATTTTCACTTTACTCCACAAAATGGCGGATTTTCTTACTCTGAATTTGTTTTTATCGAACAACTTGGAGTAAGTTCAGAGTAAGTCACGTTTGAACTGTCATTTAATATATTAAATGTATTTCATGAAACCTGTTTTGTAAACTTACGCTCAACTTGGTATACTCGCAATTCTCCAGAATGAATTTCAACATATCAATTTTCATAATTATACATTTTATAAATTATTCTTGACTTCCAAACACTGTAAAAGAGAGGTTATGTCTGACAAATATCAGCTGTCAAAAGTTTACTCCAGCTAAAAGTAAGAGTCAGTCCAGGACTGAAAAGATGAGTTCTGGACTTACACTTTTCTGTTCGATATGTGTTCGGAGTAAGTTCAGAACTCATATCGAACAGAAAAGAGTAAAAAATTTTACTCCGAGTAAGTCTAGGACTCATATCGAACAGACCTTATGAGACTTGTTGTACAACTTGGTTCGGTTGTAGGCAATATTGGATCGTGTGTGGGCCGGTTGTAGTACCAAATTTTAGGTTTGACAAAAATCAAAACCCTGTTGATTTTGCCTTCGCCACAACAAGTTGTACAACATGGTTTTAGAACAAGTCTCATAATGTATGGCCGGCTTTAAGTAATTTAAGTTGAACATATGTTGCTAACGGCTTTGTGCAAACGGCTTTGTGCAAACGGCTCTCAATATTTTTACTTTCCTCTTCAATAGGGGGAAAATATTGTATTCGTGACGGAGACCGACTCAAGAACGGGGGCAGATAGAAAAATTTTGATCAGTAAAGAAATCAGTGAAAAGAGAAAATTATAAGGATGTCCGTGCATCTGTCTGTCGGTCTGTCCGTTTTACGTATCTTAAATAGAATTAGAGCCATTTTGTAAATATGTTTTTAAAAAATCGTAATTTCTATCAACTATTGGAAAAGTGACGGTAGCTATAACGGGTACCACTCATACAATTTTTTTTTTGAAAAAATACCGTTTTTAAAAATATTTCTCGAAACCTTTGCGCTTTTGGAAACAAATGAATATAATTTCCAGGATATGAAATTTTCCACATTATTCGCATTAACGGTTATTTTTCGCATCTCTAACGGTTCTCAAGATATTTGAAAAAAATTCAGTTTTTGTAAAATCTCTCGAAAACTAAGCACTTTTATGAAAAAAATCATATACAGTAGAATCCCGATAATTCGTATTTCAAGGGACCAGCAAATTCATACGAATTAGCGGGATATACGAATTATCGGGGTACGAATTATCGGGATTCTACTGTAATCAAATTTATAGGAATTATTTCTATAATTTTATAATTTTCTACATTTTTTCCTTTAACGGTTTTTACGTATATTTACCAGTATATTTAACGAGATAATTGAAAAAATGTTTTTTACATATTTTTTCCGAAACTAAATATTGCAGGGGAAAGTTTTGTGTTGATCACAACTGATATTTTTGTTCAATTACTGTTCTGTACATGTTAACAAGGAATGTATAAAGGTGGAAATACTGAACATGATTACATCATACAGGTTGAAAAATGCCACAACTGAATTCGATTATTATCCCGTATTAGAGAGATTATTTCCTCCGTGTTTGTTGATTTCTTAATTAGTAAATTGGATTACAATTATTCAGAAAGTAGAATACTGGGTCGATCAATAAGGAAATTACCATCAGGATTTTATAAAAGCAATGATTAAGTCAAATACCCATTAAGTCTTAGTTCAGTTATTACACCCCCATTTTCTTGATTAGTAGTTTTTCAAAAGTATTATTAAAATGGATGGCAACTTGTTGGATACAACATTTTGAAAACCATTCAATAAGGGTATTCATAGAAGGTAGTAAAGTAGTTGTTATGGTAGTAAAATAGTATTATTTGTTAAACAACAACTACCGTGTTTTTTTTAACACAATTTTGTTTGTGATGTTACTATGTTTAACACGTTGGCTACCAGCCAAAAAAACGCTTGCTCCGCTAGTATACACTGGGAAAAAACGCAAAAATCATTTCTGTACTTTGTGAGTCACCGGTGACTCAAACTCTTATTTCACTTTTGCACACTGTGAGGCACCGGTGAACATCGAAACTATAGGAATGTATAGTAAGCTCAATTTAACGACTGCACTCAACCATGGAACTTGAGAAACTGACGGTAATGACAATAGTGTGTGCACACCGGTGACTCACATGGTAGCCAACGTGTTTGCTTGGTGTTAAAGTGATTAACTGTTCATTAATACCAAAAACTGTGGTTTTCAGCAAGAAAGAGTGAAAAAATGGGAAAAAATACGAGTGAAAATGCGAGTATATTTGTAGTTTTAATACGACCGCGCAAAGGTGTGTTCACGGTTTGAGCTAAAAGTGTGCAACGTTAATACTTTTTGTGGATATCCTAAATCATTATATTTCTAGGTACCTGTGTCTATACATAAAAAGCTGATGTAAGATCCGTCAGATTGTTTGTTTCTCAACCAGCTCAGCCGATTTTGATGAAATTTTGTAAACGCTTAGAGTTATCGCAGAATAAAGGATAGTTTAATTTTTTTTGACTTCTATTGTGTTTTTTAACCCCTAAATAAACAAACTCAGTTGTCCCATTTCTCCGCTGATATGTTTTGAACCGTTCGATCGATTTTCTGTGGTAGATCAAGGGTCACGCAGAGAATTTGCCATTAAAAAAAGTACCCCTTCCTCTGCCAGTCAAACATTTTCCCTGCTATCTCTTATGTTGTCGAATTGAGTTTTCACAATTGAATTGGCCGTGTTTAAAAAAAATTTCCCATTTATGTAAATCGACTTAAACTCATCCCATGTAGCACACTTAACTTCAATCATCTGAAACCCTAAAGCAATTTTCATCAGGTTTTTACTTTTAGATATACCATTAGATAGTGGGTATCTCCCATTATTCTGGGAACCATTATTCTTGGAACAAGTCTTGCAAGGAAAACACGAATTTCTTTTTTTTTTGCCGTCTTTTCTGGGAAAGTTTGCAATAAAGGTAGAGGGGTCAGGAACAACGAATTAGATGTTGGAATTTCAAAATTCGAAACGCAAGGTTCTGTAAGAATAACCCAAATATCATTTGCTTCATTTTTCCTCGGAAAAATTGCCATTAAGGAGATTTTAAGGGCGTCACGATTCTAATGTTAAAATTTGTTTAACGTTAGTAAGATAAAGATTACTGGATTTTTTCCGGTAATATCTAGACCAGGCTTGTCCAACCCGCGGGCAGCATGCGGCCCAGGACGTGTTTGAATGTGGCCCAACAAAAATTCACAAACTTTATGAATTAATGAAGTTGAAATTACTTAAAATTGTTAACTGAGTATGTATATATTCTACGATTTTTACTAATCAGCTATCTTTAGGGTTAGTTTATTTTAGTTGTGGCCCAATATAACTCGTCTTCTCCTAATGTGGCCCAGGAAAGCTAAAAGGTTAGATACCCCTGATCTAAACATAGACAAAATACTTTAACCCGACAATTACGGGTCCACATTCTAATAGTTAATACCTTTTTATTTTGAAATGTCTTTTCTGTACTCTCTCCTTAATTCTGGGAAAAATACAAAATTCGCAGTTTTACAAAATGCAATGAATACTCCCCCCATAACCCTTTATGGTACAGAAAAATTGCAAAAAATTTTACCTGTTCGGCACACGAATAGTTTTTTTTTGATTTTTTTAGTGGTTGGTATTTTAAAGTTTCATGCGGCAATGGAAGATGATTTATTCGGTGGTACCATTTTGGTACCATCGTGCATCATTTGTTACGAAAACGGTGGTACATCGCGTGTACCACCATGCCGTGTAAGGGGTAACCGGACCGGAATCTTGGTCTTGGGAACTCTTCACTGTATGTCAATAACAAAAATTCGCTTGGTATATTTTACAAGCTATCAGATAATCATGTGCAGTGGACACCCGCATTTACAGGGTCTCGATTTGCGCGAATTCGCTTTAACTCGGTAAAAAAACCCGGTAAAAAAACGAAATAGTGACAAAGATTTTTTTCTTTCGTACATATTGTGTTTCGATATAAAACCACAAAGGTTTGATAGGTTTAGGAATTTCGATCCCATATGTAATTTAGGCCTTTAAAGTAAATACGAATGATGTTTTTTGGAACAGAAGATTAATTAGGCGAGAGTTATTTTGCATAAGTTGCTGTAGAGTTTCAAGCTTTTTTTTTTTTAAAAAAACATTATATTATCAAACTAATAGCCCTATTCTGGCGACTGTTAGTGACCGATGCAACTCTCGGTCACAACATTTTCGTGTTTTCGAGGTTTAATTACCCATGCCTTGTATCTATCTGAATTGAGATTTGAAAAACTTCCCATTATATTTGCCACAACCGCTATACAGATCGTGACTTGTGCCCGGTTACAACGCCAAATAAGGGAATAAAATGTATGTTTTTTTTTGTTATTAGTAAATATATTCATATAATTGTATTTATATCAAAAAAATTAACCCCCAGTTAATGTGATTTCGAAACTGAAGCCCTATTTTTGCATGCTTTCCATAGCTATATTTACGCGGTTTCGATATACGCGCTGTTTTCACGAAACTCAACTTTTATATGAAGTGTGCGTGTGAAGAGTTTCACACGTCCCTTAAACAAAAATAATTAAGGTAGGGTTTTTTTCGAAATTGGGTTATATTTTGTGTGAAACAATTCTTTCCTATACAGAAAATAATTCTTTATTTTTCTCTAAACTTAAAAGATGGAATTCAAAAAATTACAAATCTTACCGTCATCAGCCGGTTGATCGTAAAGTTTTCCCAGCCTTCCCTGCCAATGCGAAATAACCATATGCTGGCGTTCAGCGTCTAATTCCAATCCTAGAAGATGACTTTCCGCTTCCAGCAATTTTCTCCTGAGCTTCATTTGCTGTTTAAACGTCAAAACGATTTGTTCTCTAAGATATCGAAGCTCAGCTTTACGTTTCTCATCATTGACCGTATTGTTATTATTTAGAGCAGCGCCACTTCTTGGTCTTTCCGTTAACATCTTTGAACGTAGTCGGGTTACTTCCTCCCTCAATTCGGACACTAAATTCTGATAGTGCTGCATGGGAAAGTTCCGGCTATCTTCGGCGTACGCAGTGCTCTGCAGTCTGGTCGTTATGTTGTTGGCTCGGTCAGCATAGACTAAAGTGTTCTTGGTTTCATCACGATGTCGGACGTCGGGCGCTACATGAGCAATCATAACAGTCTTACATTTGCCGCTGAGGGCCTCCTTGAGCAAACGGGTAAGTTTTGAGTCGCGATAATTAACATAACGAGCACCACCTGACAGTGCGTTAATACAGTTTCCCAGTGCTAGTAAACTGCGATTTATGTGGGCGCCTTCTTGGAGGCGTTTTCCACGATTTTTCGTCTTTTTGGCCCGTTCAGAGCCAGCTAAATCGGTGAGGAAAAGTCTTCCCTGCTTTGTGCCCAGCGTGGTAAGGTGTTGTATGGTAATACTGAGTAAGGCATGACTTCGCGATGAAGTCTGATTGGCAGCGGTCGGTTCCATGGTGCGTGCCTTATTTCCCTTAAGAAGTAGATGAATAACCTCCTGCCTACTTATCGTCGTTATTTCCGATAGTCCTGCAACAGTTATTCGTTGGCCGCGATTATCCTCACGTAATTCGAGCGGACCACCGGGATTGAGCAAGTCTCTGATTAGCTCATTGTAAATTTCTAAATATGATATTGAAACCTGTAATCCAAAAATTTCAACTGTATTAAGCATTTTTAATTAATTCAGAATTAATTGAAAGAAATTTCAGTTATGGAAATTGTCTAAAATGGAAAATTGGATCAAGAATCTTCTAAAGATTTTGGAGTTTGCATGGAAAAGTTTTGATTACAAGGCTTGCGGTAAGAAGGAACTGAAATATTGAGTTAAGTGTAATCTCAAAAGATAATAAAAAAATTGTGATAAACACCAATAGAAAAATTTCTATGAATGTACTTAGTCTAGCCATAAATACTGACACAAGGAAAAATTGATGCCAAATGAGAACGCATTGGTATTTTTTGATAATTTTTTTTCTATTTATTGGGCAACGCAATATCCACAAATCATAGAACACATTATTCGAAAATACCGCCATTTGATTTAACACCATGCCTTTAACGATGGAGCCAACAGGGCTGCAAAATACGCGCTCGATCTATTTGAAAGTAATCCAATGTTTTTGTTGAAATCCTTCTTCAAGGACTCAATATTTTGGTGTGTTTTTGGCAAATCATGCTCACTACAGTCCAGCGGGTCTATAGTTCAACGACTTAAGGTCTGAACTTCCAAGGGCAGACTTTCGGAGGCATGAAGTTATGAAAATTGTTTTTGAGCTATTTTTGTGAAAAAGAAGCGCAAACGGCAGCCAAAGTTGCTCAAGAAACTGTTTAAAATGTATAGTTAGGCATGTAAACGAAAACTTATTTAAAAATGGGGACTGGAATTTCCCACAGGACTCATTTCTGGCTCAAAAAGCCAAATGACCACAAAAATTGCTTGAAAATCAAATTTATGATTTCATTAGAAGCGAAGAGTGGCCCTCCATAAGTCCATAACTCAACGTGTTGGACTATAAACTATGATCTATTTTAGAGAATATGGTGTGCTCAAAAACACTCACTAACATTGAATCCTTGGAGAAGGAATCTAACCACCGCTTTGGACAAGTTTTGAAAAATACCAATGCGTTCTCATTTGGCATCAATTTTTCCTTGTGTCAGTATTTATGGCTAGACTAGGTAGGCTGCCATCTTAGACGCAATTATTAAAAAAACGTCGAAAACTGTGTGGAAACATCATTGCGTCTAAAATGCCAGCTGATCATCCCCCTGCAGTTCCCCGCCAAAACAAGAGCTTGTGTTCATGAAACTAGAGCAAACAATGTGAAACCGCAACTGGTTCAAAAGTTAACCCGGGCGCACAAAAAGCGTCGAATCCTGCATGGGTCTTTCCCTCTGTCCGTGAACATCATAACTTTCAAAAGGATGGAGTTAGTGAGTTGAAATTTTGTATAGTTGCGCATATCGTAAATGGCGTGGCTCACCCTTTCTAAAAAAAATTGAGTGCTTGGGAATTTGGAACGGTCGATTAGAGGGTTTGTGTCAACTTTTGTCTATGATTATCCAGACAAAAGATATGTTGGCTTTAGCCCCCTAGGCTTTTCTGGCACGGGCTTGACCTATATGTAAATGAACCTTAAAATTTCAATGAATTAAAACTTGCATCCCTAATTTTTAGATTCACGCTACGCCCCTGGTTCTACATTCACGCTACGCCCCTGCTTTCATTATGTTAAAAACTTTAATCAAAAGTTTTTCTCGCATGCCCATTCCAGTTTGGTAACACTCAATTAGTCAACTGGCCATATACCGACGAGCAGTCAGAAAATGTTTATCTGTCATAATCTGTCAAATCAAAATTGAAACATTTGTCCCTACTTATCTTAGTCATCGCGACGTTTTTTTTATTAGTACAGGCATACCCCTATTAACGTCGTTAATTGGTTCCAAGAAAACACGACGTTAGGTGAAACAACGTTGTGGGGGGTAGTTATTATAAAAGAAAGAGAAAAAAAATTACAACACGTGGATTTTAATTATTTCACGTATAGGGTTGTAAAGTGGGTCTCTACTAAAATGTAAATGCAAACCAACTGTCCTAATTGCAGTGAATATCCTTAATAGACTGTCCTACTCAGTAGCACAGTCTATTAAGGATATTCAGGTAGGCATGTCCACTCTCTAGGTTATAGGCTCTCTAATGAAAACTATGTACAAAAACAAAATTTCAAATAACACCGCCTGCTTCGATAAAAAAAACAACGTTACAGCGAAGCAACACGACGTTACAGTGGGGTATGATTATAATGGTAGACCGACGTTACAGCGAAACAACGTTGCGCGAGGCAACGTTAACCGGGGTATGACTGTATTTGATTTTTAAAAGGTAGAAATTCTCCACGAAGTTTTGAAGGTACAAAAGTTGAGGTTAGGTTTTATACAACTGGCTAAACTAACCCAATTGGTATTCACTAAATGGGAAATGCTAACCGAGTCATATACTTGGTGTAATGCTTGAAACCAATTTAGTGAATTCGACGAGTTGGTATTTCGAGATAAACGTGGTCTTAGATTACTGATTATACTAATCCAATTTTCTATATCAAATTTTTCGTAGAAAAAATATATTTTTATACAGGATGAAAATCGATTTTCTTTATAAAAACAAAACATATTTAGCACAAGGAGTTCATATGGTATTTACATCGAACATTTTTACGTCTTAAGGGAGTATCAATTTCATAAAAATTTAAGGAAATTGTAGATTTTCTTGTTAGCTTTTGGGTTTTTTGATATTGATTTCTCTAAATGTGTGGGAATGTGGAAGATAACAAGAGCTTTGAAATTTCGAACCATTCTATTTTCAGTAAAAACATTTTTTGAGCATGAAATCTTTCATATTTTTTACCAATTGATTTAAGCCATGATAGAAAAAAATATCCGTTGTGATCAACACAAGACTTTTTTCTGCAATATTTAGTTTCGGGAAATTGTAAACACGTTAAATATATGTAAAAACTGTTAAAGGACAAAATACAGGAAATATAATTTTCATTGAATTTTGTTATATTTTTTTCCCCAAAAGCGCATAGTTTTTGAGAAATTTTCACAAAACCGCGTTTTTCTAAGAAATTTTACCCGTTATAGCTACCGTTACATTTTCAAAAATTGACAGAATACTACGATTTTCATAAAACTTATTTATGAAAAATTTCAAGTCGCTAAGTCAACGCGTTCTCGAGTTATTTAAGATGCGTAAAACGAACAGATCAACCGACCGACAGACAGATGAACGGACATCCTCATAATTTTGCTTGAAACGGATTTCGTACTGACCAGAAAGTTTCTTTCTGCCCCCGTTCTCGAATCGGTTTCCTTCATGAATACAATACTTTCCCTCTATAGCAAAGGAAAATAATATACATGTAAGTTCATCAAATCTCAACAAAATAGCTATATGTAGGGTGATCAGACACCCCGGGTTAGCCGGCACCAAATTTAGACATTTTGTCCCGGCAAAAACAAAATTTTTACTCCAAATTCTACAATTCAATTTATTAACGCTGAAACCATTACTAATAAATGTATAAAACATACTCGATATAAAACATCTGAAAACCATTTTGTCTGAGGCGCATTTTTCTTTTCATAACACATGCATCGAAAATATGCCTTTCGATGCCTCCGTAGCGGGTCGAAAGTTATGTTTTCGGCCCTAGGGGCGAAAGTGCGATCAGCTGGCCAAAAGTGTGTTTTCGCGACATGTTTCTCGTACCACAGAATACAGAAGACAAACTTTATAGGCAGAAAACATTAGAGTAAGCAGTACAGCTATGCCTCTAACCGAAAATTTGTGAATAACCCTTGGAGCACAATGAACGCAACCAAGCCGCAACTAAGGAGGCTTCGAACTGTCACGCAACGCAGTTCAGGAGCGGTTGAGCACAATAGAAGCGTCGTCGGTTGCGTTGTGAGACAAACACAGAAAAATTAAAAGTGAACTAAAGTATAAAAATATATAAAAAATGGGAGATATTGAAGCAATAATTTGCTTTGTTGGTCTTTATCTTTGTTATTTGTATGTTATTGCAATAAAGCTATCAATTTTTTCTTGAACGACATTTCCCCAACCTCACTTCATGAACTGTCAACGCAGAGTTGATGCGTTAAAGTTCAAAGTTTGGCAACTTTTGCGTCGATGGTTGCGTTCAATGCGTTCACTGTGCTCACTCAAAAGCATTTCTGTGAAATAAACTCGTAAGTGACATTTGGATGCATGATGGTTGCGGCTTGGTTGCGTTCATTGTGCTCCAAGAGTAAAACTGAACGAGTGTGAAGTTAGCTGCACGAGCGAATTGTGGTTTAGTTGAGCATTGCCGATTTCCATTTTTTGTTATGTTGATTTTTTATTTCAGAGGACAGAAATTTAAAAATTAAAATCTGTTTTGACCAACATTTCTTAGTAATAAAACGAATTTATAGAATACTAGCTTGCATACCCGTCATTGCCGGGTTAAGTTTTTTCAATTTTTTTTGATGGTCTATGTTGGAGCTAAACTTCAGGCCAATCGGCTCGGTAGTTTCCCCTCGAAAGGATAACATAGAAGAAAAGCTAAGTTTCGAGATCACTTTACCCCCTCCCCTTACTCCCCCCACCTCTCGGGCTACTTTTTAATGGGTCTATGTTGGGGCTGGTCCCCCGACGAACATCTATGCCAAATTTTAGGCCAATCGGTTCCGTACTTTCCCCGCGAAAGAGTGACATAGCGCAAAAACTAAGTTTCGAAATCACTTCACCCCCTCCCCTTACTCCCCCACCCCTCGCGCTACTTTTCCCTATGCCTATATTGGAACCAGAACTACCAGAGGCACTCATGCCAATTTTCAAGTCAATCGGTTCAGCCGTTTTTGCGTAAAAGAGGAACAGACAGACAATAAGACAGACAGACACCAACTCATTTTTATATATTAGTAATTAGTATAATATGATAGTTGTTTTGTTTCTTTTAAAAATTTACTTCTGCTGACGTCAGGGGACTTCGCCCACGGGTTGACACAAAATAAATATGTTCACCCTAAATATATATTTTTGCGGGTACATCAAGTGCAGAATCATACTAATTGAAGGTATATCGAAAAGAAATAGCTTTAAGGTCTGATGTGTATGAACACAGGATTATCTCATGCTCTGCGATGTGTGCTTGCTGTTGATTTTTTTATCTCAATAGAATTTAATATAGGAAAAAGGTTTGCTTGGATACAAAGGTGAAAATTGAGGTAAAGAAGTCTTTTCTGCTACGAAAATAAATTTCATGTTTGGTACATTATTATAAAAAGATTTAAAAGCGTTTCACAGTTCAAAATTCACATACGGTATCTGTGCAAAGAAAAAAATTAAGGTTTACTTTACATGAGAGAATCATCCATCATGATCCATCAAAATTATTTAAATCACGTAATTTGTCATTCGAGTATAAAATGATGTTGGGTACGGTGCAAAAGTCCTAAAGAATTTCAAATTGATTTTTTTACGACGAAAGTAAGAAATTAAACCCTCAAGGATCTTTGGGGCAAAAGGTTCACGAAAATCAAATCGAAAAAAAAAATATCTTTAAGAAAATGAGACGTGCAGTGCAAAAAAACAAAGATTTGATTGTACCCTGGCCAATATTTGGTTGGACCACAATGTTTTATGGTAACTTTGGCGATTTGGAAAAAGTTTTGACTTCGGAAAACGGCCTTTTTCAGGATCATCAGCCATCAAATTCCACGGAAAGTTTAAACAATCTTCATGACTTTGATTGAAATGGATCAAAAAACATTCATTCCCGTCAGTTTTTTTTTACTTTTGACTTACCATCAAACGCAAAGTAAGATTTTTTTTCAAGAAGTTTCAAGGGAGAGTTTTCCTTCGATTGGTTTTGATTTCTGTTTTGGTTTCTTATTTCAAGCAAGAAATAATTGTAGACTATTGAACAAGGATACTACACTTAAAGGAAGACTAAATTATTTTTCTTTCTGTCTTTGTTTCTGTAGATTTTTCGAATTTGACAATTTTTTCATTGCGAGTCGATTTAGTAGCATTTAATAGTAGTCCTTTATGCAGCATATGACCTTCATTTCCTTCAAAGCGATTGTACAGCCCAATGGCTCAATATCAGGTTATCAATGTCATTAGGAGAAAAATTCGATGTTGTACGAATGTCGAACACTTAGCAATTTTTCTTTATCTTAAGACGCTGTTTCATGTTGAATTAAACCTTGTTTTCTTGTTATTTTCTCCTTTTCGGGCCCATCGTCTAATAGTACAGTCCATTAGCTTTGAAAATCAATCCCTGAAGGTTAACTACTTGTCTGGGGTAGTCAGGCGTTGGGTATTCATTTGACTTCAAGAAAAGAAGGCAAAAATAGCAATTACACATATCGCTTCGTTTCTCCCATCACCTCACCACGGTTTTCGTCTAAATGTTGAAACACGTAAAAATGTTAACTCTTGTCGTCAAAGCAATGTTTCTTGGCTATTTTCTTGTTATCGCTTTTTCGCTTTTTTTTAAAAACCCCGGCAATTTTCTCTTTTTTATAAAGGAATTTCCTCCCTCACGACCGATCGCCTTGATTGTATTATTTATTTTTAAATGCGAATACGAATATATCGCACACGAAGTTTCATGGCAAGGTTCAAGGATATTGGGTCAAAAATTTTGCCATTGACTTTTATATGGCTTCCATTACCACCATTTTCTTTAAGGAGTTACTAGGCGGAATAAAATTTTCTGCAAAAAAGAAATTAAATAAATAAAACCATAGTTGCGTGCAACCCAGTTACTTAATTCTATGAATGTTAAGTGATTTCCCTGTTCGTCTTTCAGTTCTCATTCATTGGGAACCCTGGTCGAATTTTTCCCTGACTTTTTGATTAAATGGTGAAATTATCACGTTTATTGATTTTGCTTCAATTAGAGACATTTTTTCTGTTCTTCCATTGGACACAAATCATGTTGTTTATGACGCAAACAACTGCTCTTTTGCGATTTCCTATTAAATTTATTATATTTCGATATTCTTATATTGAAATATGTCTGTAGATTTCACCTGGAGCAAAAAAAATTATTTTCTACGCCTAGGGTATTACCTAAAATCTTTAGACTTTTCTCAGCTTATTATACTTGTTTTAAAAAAATTGAATAAAAATTTTCTCAGAAATGTGTTTGTTGTAGGTGGGGTTTATTCCGCAAAAGCTTTGTTAAAACCCAAATATTTTATATAATTTGAGCAGTTTTAATGTAAATATTAATTTTGTGGAAACAGGGTATAAAACATTCTATGTCGATGGTAAAAAAAGGCGCGTGGCCAGCAGAACCGTATTAACAAGTTTGAGCGCCCTGGGCTAAATAAAATTTTGCACCCTTACATAGTTTTATTGTAAAAATTCAATTTTATTTTTTAAAATATTCTTTAATTCAAAACTTAAATATATATTTACGCAAAATAAAATTCAAAATTTTTTATAAATATGTGAATTAAATATTAAGGCTCTCCTCCATTACCATGACTTCGGCAACTGCAAAAAAGTAGAGACACATTTATGTGAAGATACGTTGACGAGAAAGGGAGATAAGAATCAACTGCAAAAATTTGTCGGCAACTGCAAGAATAATTTCCCCTGTTTTTTATGGCGATTTTATGGCCATTTCTACTACAATCACACATTGTCCCTGTAAGTGAATAGTAAGCACGGACACATTTAAACTGTTATTATAGCGTGATGTCATTTTTCTCCTTCGCATGCATAGTCAAAAGCTTTGTTACCATGCCAATTTGAACATTATATTCATAGCATAAGGTTTGATATGATTGCTATAAAATTGTAAAACTGGAAGGGATAGCGTTTAACTTGTATTCAGTCATTCCTTTTTAGATCTACATAAGTCTATCTTGCTCTAGTTTTCTGCATTTTTTTGCAGTTACAGAAGTCATGGTAATGGAGGAAAGCCTTTAATTGGCGCCCCTGGGCTGTATGGCGCCCCTGGGCTGTAGCCCAATTAGCCCTATGGTTAATTGGGCCTTGGTGGCTAGAGGTAAAACATAAAAAATCGTTTACCATGCGAATGATATGCGGATAAAACCCCTTTTATTTTTCCAATTACCTACCCAAGTAGCATTTATGTCACCCATGGGCTTCCGCAAGATAGGGGAGGGGTGGTCAAAAGTTATTTTATGAGTAGGGTGGCCATACTTTCTTTGGGGGCCAATTCGGACAAGATGAGCAACAATTTTTTTGTGGAAAATAAAACATTCAGGGTATTCACAGTCGTCTTTTAAATTGCGGGTAAATTTACCGCTCGGTAATTCAGTCAAATTTAACAGATTTTTACCGAGATGGTAATTTGGTTCATGTAAAAATGAATTACCGGATTCGGTAATTGTAGACATGCCTTGAGTCGTGTTTTCCGGCCCGGTTATTCGGTATCAAGAATCAACTGCGGGTGGCGCTAGTAATGTTTTTAGTTGTCAAATTTTCTCGCTGGCTTTTTGTTAATCTCATCGGACTGATGCAAATTTTTTCAATTTTGATAGCCGTTGCCACAATAGAAATTCAAAAGAATACATCAAACATGGATTTAAAGGTATGTGACATATTTTACAATTAAATTCGCAGTTCATGATTTGGTCACGTATAAAATAAAAGCGCTGTTCTCAAATCTGTGCTGTGGGATGTTCACAGCAGAATATTTTCAGTCTTTTAATATTACCGAAAATACCGAATACCGAAAATTAAAAGAGGATTGCGAATACCCTCATGATTTAGATTAAAACTAAGGAAAAAACATTGATGTGCACTGCAGGCGAAATTTTTTAAACAGAATGGGATGCAGTTATTTGAATCAAAAGATATATAGTCCCAAGCAAAAATTAACTTAAATTTTCCTAGACCGTAAGTCTAAACCGGAGCTGTCTCGGCCTGTCTATAAAACGAAGCTATCCCGGGACATACGGTCACCCTATTTATGGCAAAAGATCATGCAAAATAGGCTGCTTTTATTTAAATGCTTTTAAAGTAGTTTAAACATTCTCTTTAATAAAAAAACAATTCAATTTAAAACAAAAAAAAATAATAAGAGAAGCTACAATTGGCAACCGTCAAATACTCTATATGATGACATACAAAATGTTTATTTAAAAAAAACTATTTGCATAGAAGAGAGGAAAGGAGCGGTCCGATTGGAATTTGATCTATGGAACGCTTATGTAAAATCTTATTCTAAACAGATTTTACCTTAAATTTTTTTTCAATACAACTTACCGTTTTCCGTAAAATTAAAAAAAAAAACATAACAAAAGCTATAATTGCCAATCTGGCAATCATTGGAGACCCGTATGGTGATATTCGTATCAAAATTCGAACAGTTATACCAAAATTCCACTTTGAAGTCAAACTTTCCAATAAGATTTTTTTAAATTTATTCCAATCGGATTTTGATGTATGGGAGTTTTATGTAGAATCATATCCTAAATAACTTTTGTTCTTGGACTTTTTTGATAAGATGCACCGTTTTCGAGATATTCACAAAAAACGATTTCGTTCGTATGGGGGGTACCCCCCCCCCCCCCCCCTCCCCCTAATGGTCCATTTTTGCCCATTAACGAACTTAGCCTCGCATTTTACGAAAAACGGATCTGCGCAAAATTTCAAGTCTCTAGCTCAATCCGTGCGCCCGCAATCCGCGCCACAGACAGACGGACGGACAGACGGACAGACAGACAGACAGACAGACAGACGGACGGACGGACATGCTAAATTCAACTTTTTTTATCATTCTAAACACACTGGTGTAATTCATTTTTTTGTGCGATGACGGGATCTTGGCGTTACAAACGGTAAGGCAAAGTTAATATACCCTTTGGTTTCACCATACGGGTATAATCAATCTGTATGGAGTAGGGGGGAAGGAGTGGTCCACCTGGATTTTGATGTACAGGAAAATATGTAAAATCATATTCTAAACAAACTTTATCTTTAAAATTTTTTCGATACGATGCACAGGTTTCGAGAAAACAAGAAAAAAGTATTCCATTTGTATGGGAGAGGGGGGAAGAAAAATTTGAAAAATTTCTGGCCAAATATTTAAAAATAACGAGGAAGTTTCCTTGGCAAATAAATCATTTTCTTCGACAAAGAAAATATTGTGACAGTAGGCCCTGAACTTTGTTTCGTACCGTGGGCTTTTTGGGGTCGCTAAAGCTCGGTTTAGACGAGACAAGTAACTTGCGGCAAGTAGACGTAAATACACGCGATTTGACCTAGTGTGCGACGCTCGCATATGTGTGAGAATACTTGCCGCTCTCTCGAAAATAATAGAAAGCCATTCTATTTTTGTGGCAAGTAAAACCAATACAAGAACATGGAACCGTGTACACAAGAGGTGGTTTTATGTGTGTGTGTTTCGGTTCATTTTATATTTGCTGCTTTGCCAGAAAACGTCGTAACATTTTAAGGAAAAAACGACACAGGCATAAAAAACTCGTCGGCAACAAACAGTTTCAGGTCGAAATTCGCAAATTTTTCCACAAAAAAGAGTCGTGATATTTTTTCTCAGAAAATTTTAGGTTATGTTTTCCTTCGGCTGTCATTCTACTTGCAACGATTTACTTGCAACGTGTAAACTAAGCAAACTACTTGCCTCTCTTTACTTGCCGCGAGTTACTTGCTGTGTATAAACCCTGCTTAAGACAGAATTTGATGTCGAAGTTTTCGTGAGGGTAATGGACGATCTTGTAAGTATAACGGGATTTTGAAATTGTTGGGGTAAGTGGATTTTTAAGAGTTTTATTTTAGTTTAAAAAAATTTATTATTCTTTTTATAATTATGTTACAATCTTTTGTAATATTTCGATTTTTTTTCGTTGGTCAACCCTTAGTTCTAACCCGGCCCTTACACGCGTCTGTAGAGCTGACATAGTCGCTGACACAGTCTGGTGTAAATGCACTGACTGCCAGTTCGCTAAATGTATTTTAATGCGTTGTCAGTAATTTGACATTTGAACTCTGTGCTACTGACAGACTTTATAGTCGCGTGTAAGGACCGGGTGAGTTTCGTTTATAAGGTGTCGGTTTATTTTCTAGAACAGCGACGGAATTGAGTCATATTTCAGCAGCATAGAGCTTTTGCCTTTATTAAATACCTAAAAGTTCGTTCTGAAAATTTCTTTTATAATCCGTTGAAACAAAATGTTTGCTA
The DNA here is from genome assembly GCA_964034945.1 of Chrysopilus asiliformis. Lineage (NCBI taxonomy): Eukaryota > Metazoa > Arthropoda > Insecta > Diptera > Rhagionidae > Chrysopilus > Chrysopilus asiliformis. The sequence goes on from OZ035961.1 coordinate 44,128,162, forward strand.
CAAATTCTTTATGTAGCAACATTGAAATTGTCTTTCCGGTAATATTTTTTTCCACACATCGCTCTGCACTTCTTTTTTTTAGAAAAGTATAAAAGAAATGCGTTAAGCGGAAATAATCAAAATGGTGGCCTTTTAAAAATTGCAATTTCGTTTTTTGCGATTTACTCCGAAACCGCGTTTTTAGTATTCTTATGTATGATAAAACTTGTAGACAATAAAATTTCTTACATTTTTTACTGTTACTAGAACTGCATATCTCAAGCCGTTAACGAGAGTTGCAGTTATTCAAAAAAATCAGTATTTTGCGATTATCTCGAAAAATAACGGGTTTTGGTGATTTGATATGAGATGAATTTAAGAGAATCATTTTTGCTACAATTTCACTATCATCCGCTATCTTTTACCGTTATGGAGATATTTTCATTAAAATGTAAAAAAAGATTTTTGCGAATGGCTTGCAAGCTAACAGTTTTTCGAAAAAATGGGGAAAATTATAGATACTAAAATTCTCTACATTTAAGCCTTATACAGAAAATGGATATCTTTTACCGTTATCGAGAAATTTCAGATTTTGTGAAATAAAAATTCATATTTTTATATTAACCCTCTAACCGGAATATTTCCGAAAAAAATTCACCAAAATATGACTTTCAACTTGCGACAGACCGTAACCAAGACAACGTACAGGGCTAATTTTTTTCCAGCATGTAAAGCGATAACTTACAAAAGTCAGTGTAACACGTTCCGGCGATTTCCGGCGATTAAAATTGTTACCCGTTATAAACAAGCGAATTCCCTGAAGCCCGCCTTTAGGCGGGCATTCCGGCTAGAGGGTTAACTAATATTATATTAGTCGGGTTATAATGTAAATTGTGCAGAAACGTAGATTTTGTATAAGAAAATTAAATTATTAATTTTATTAAAAAAATTGATTAAACTAATTAAACTAGAGTTATTCGCTGTAAACGACAGCGAAACTACGAATATCTCTTAGGCCTATGTTACACACGGCAAGTTTAAGCGGCGACTTTTCTTAAGTATAGGCGCGAGAAGTGAGGGAAGCGGTGGCTAATGTCGCCAGTTCCGAAAGTAGATACAAGGCGACAAAATACGCACACAAGCACAAAATCACAAAGAACCGTTCTTCACACAACTTCACACACACATGAAACACTCACTGTGTAATATACAAAAGTCTCCGGCAACTTGTCTCCGCGTGTAGCACAAACGAGCAACTTTTTGTATTTTGTATCGGTTTAAAGTTACCGTGTGTAACATAGGCCTTAGTGACGTAAAATGACGCGAAATATATTTTGACAAATTCGCGTGTCGCAATCTATGTTTCCTTGATTCATGATAAAAAACTTTTGTGATGGTTTTAATGTCCTTTAGAAGTTGTGAAACATGCAGAATTAAAATTGTATTTTAAGTCAATATTTATGAGTATTCATGTATCATGTAACCAGATAAAATTACGCATTACGTATTTGCGTATTGTTACTCGGAGTATTTCATGAATACACCCTTCAAAAAATTTGTATAAATCGATCAATTGTTTGGAAATCTTCTTTTAGCAGCCATAAAATTAAAAGTTGAACATGTCGAGACCCAGAGAAAAATTCAAATAATTAAAATATGATAACAAATGGAAAAAAAGAAAATCTTTTCATTGCAGCTGAATTTCACGATTTATCGAAATCTCCGTTTTTCATTTTTGTGTAATTTTACGAGGGTGTTCACACATCGAAATCGTTGCGTAAACTTATGAGGGTCACGTCAAAGATTTCCCATAAAAATATATTTGAAAGATAATCTACGTGGTGGTAAATTTACATGGTTTTTCGCGATTTTCGGGGTATTGAGCCTATTTTTTTTGACAAAATTTGCATTTTAATTGAGCTTAAAACCGAGTTTTTGCGTTCCTACTAGATGTGATTTTCAACAAGTTTCCAAATTTTGAATGCCAGCAGACCAATTTGCTGAAAATCACATCTAGCAGGAACGCAAACACTCAGTTTAACCCTGGACCCGTGTACTATAAAACTTCCATTTATCGTGTACTTGGGCACTGAGTGCCCAGATGCAATTCCAATAGAAAATGTATGGCTGGTTTGTTTAGAAACCATAAAAATTGGTTTATTCGTAAAACAAGTAGAAATACAATGGGAAAATATAATTTGCAAAAATCTACTGAGAATATAGACCACCTTGTAAGCTCGCGAATCTGGTACTCGATTTCTCCAACAAATCATGTACTCCACGAAAGAAAATGCAATACATGACAACAATACAATATAAATATTATAATATAAATAATATAACAATACAATATAATATCTGCATACAAGAAAAATCATAAAAGGGGAAAAACCCAAAGCTGTAATCAAAATAAAAACAAAATTCATACAAAATGTACTGACTTGGGCACTGAGTGCCCAAGTACACGATATTACGCCTTTTTTTTGACACCTTCAACAACCCCCCCGAAGATATGTAATTTGGATTTTTTTTTTGTTTTTGTACTCTAAATTTCAGTATCTTTCAGAAATATATTGCATTTCATCATATTCTTTATTAAAAATATGATTAATTTCGGTTTGAAAATCGTTCTGGGCACTCAGTGCCCAGTACACGGGTCCAGGGTTAAAGAAAAGTGAAAATGGGAATTTTGTCGATAGAATTAGGCCCATTTATACGAATCCATGAATCCCCTTATTGAATTTTAATAACATGTTGCCGTTGTTAAAAAAAATATTATGCTGCTCAATGATTCGGAAAATGACAAAAAAAAGTCCGACCGTCCCGGACAGAGACGTAATTGCGAACATAAAATTTAATTAAATGTGACTTGGAATACGGATATTTTGCTTCTAATTAAAGCATATTTCAGGTATTAAAAAGTAATACTTTTATTTTAGAAGTCCTTAAGTATTCAAGGACCTTCGTTGTCATGAAAATTGTTATACCAGTTATGTATGTTTATTTTACAAGTAATCGATTTTCTATTCGAATTTAAAACAAAGAAAAACAGATCCTTCGATAATGTGCACACATAAATAATTTTCAGTTGTTGGTCCCAACTTTGATGGCCTTTAACGAATGGCATTTCCTTTTAATATTTACTTATTTGGGTAAACGTTAATTTTCTGTACTTAAGCATTGGACGAAAACAAAGACAATGGAGCACAAAAAAAAGAAGCAGCTATTAGAAAGAAAAATCGATACGGATCTACAAATTAATGCTTTAATTGCGTGTTGTTCTCACTAAAAAAAACCCTTAAAGAGGGGAATGTTGTTTATTAGGGGGGTCGAAACATAAAAAAGGATCAGAAGGATTCATAACAAAATTTTCGAAAGTCTGACACTGAAATGGTTATTTGTCTATGATTAACCCAATTTAATATTTAAATTCAATAAAATTTGATTGGACACATTTTACGAAAAAAATCACTATTAAAGGACAGTTCTATATATAAATGCACACATAAATTAAGGTGTTAATTAAGCTGAATAATGTGATAATTTTCGAAAGTTGACAGCCCGAAACAGGGATTGCATTTATATTTGATCCATTGTGTTATTTTCGTAGCTCTATTTTCGAGTAATGGCTACACTGAGAGAAAAGAATGGCGCCAAATGATATGAAACGACTAGAAATTTCTAAAAATATTACACTACAACTGGCATCTACGTAATAACGCCATTGATCCAAATCTAAACCTAAATAAATAAATGGCCGATGCCATTTAAATTATGTGCGTCGAATTGTAATACAAGCTAACCAACCGACAAGGATTTCAATTTTGCCTCAATTAAATATTTCAGTTGTATAATTTGATCCAAGGGACGATTAAAAAAATATTCGCAAATCATTCTTTGCTTAACATAACCGCCAGGTGAAATTAACTATTTAGGGGATATTATTTATATTTTTTTTTGTGAATAGCAAAAATTAAAATATTTGGTGACTAACAATTTTTTTTTGCTATTCATAAAAAAATATAAATAATATCCCCTAAATTTAAGCATGTACAGCAAGGAAATGTATAAGAAATGTATTTATTAAAATTACTCGAAATATATGATGTGAAAATCTACGTTTGTGCATCCGACCAATATTACACGGAGAAAAAAGTTATGGTTGAATATCATTGGGATGAATAAAAATGTGTTTGCATGTCAACATATTGTTGTAAATTCTGCGCCTAAACATAATTATAATTGATTAACACAATAAAAGGGGAAATCTGGAAGCGGCCGAATTAAACATATGACCCCTCAGATTATATCTTTATTAAATGAAACATATTATGTTAAATTTTTTTTTCTTCACACATAATTCGCATGAAGTTTGCTACTTGGGAGTATAAATACTCAAGTCTAGTTGAAAAAATCTCAAGTCCATAAATCCTGTTAGAAACGGGCCTCCAGCGGGATAGCAGACATGTGCTTAACCTGCTGGAAGGAATTTTTCGGATGTGAAAATATCCAAATTTTATTTAAAAAAAATAAAATTTTATTTAAAAAAAAATTAAAAATTTTAACTATGATTAATATAAGCAATATTTGTTGAGATTAATCATAATTATTGTAGCTCCAACCATATTATGTTCACCCCAAACATATTTACAAACGGGAAAAAAAATTGGGAATCCAAACATATTTTGGTTGCCCCAAACATAATATGGTTGGTGAATTTGAAGATATTGTTGTAGAGCTAAACATAATTGTAATAAGAATCCCCCAAACATAATTATGCTGGCTGCATTTTATGATTGGGGGAATCATATTTTTTTTTCTCCGTGTAGTTTAAACCCGACTAATATTAGTTTATATAAAATATGATTTTTTTTTACAAAATTCGAAATATCTTCATACCGGTAAAAAATAACGTATTACGGCAAAAGGCAAAAATATAGGGAATTTTAGTATCTTTAATTCTTTTTCAAACTACTTTATACGGGGAACCGTTAGTTTGCAAGCAATTTGCAAAAATCCATTTTTCAAATTTTAATGAAAATATCTCAATAGCGATAGACGATAACGAATAACGGTAACAGACAGGATTGTGGAGAATATCATTCTCATTAATTTATCTTATACATAAAATCAGCTAAAAACCGTTTATTTCGAGATAATCGTAAAATGATTTTCTTGAAATAACGGTATATCTCGATAACGGTTTGAGATACGCAGTTCTAGTGACGAAAATGTAGCAAATTTTATTGTTTTCAAGTCTTTTCATACTCAGGAGTGCTCGGGAAATATTTTTTAGGCTAAATTAAGAGGTCGACATTTTTCATGAATACAATACTTTATTATACTACGTAAGAAAGTAAAAATGGAAATTACAACGGGGCACCGAATGTCCTCGGAACATAACCCATCAACTCAGTCTGAAGAATTCGCGTATGCGTGTAGAAAATTTTTTATCAAATCGACTTCTACCAGAAAGCCTGGATTTTGATGTATGGGAAAGTTATTTAAAATCATATTCTAAACGTTCGTGATCTTAATCAGTTTTTCAAAAAAAAAAATACTCTAGTAAATTTAAAGACAAAAAAGTTCTTATAAAAATTGTAGATTTTGACTATTATTGTAATTAAAATAAACTATTTTAGTAATTTTCTCTCAGTCTAGGAATAAGTCCGCCAACACTTAGGATACGTTCCAGTTTTTTTGTAGGACTGAGTCCTACATAATATTGGAGTTACTTCTAAAAGCATTGGGAACGATTCCATTCCAGAATATGACATGTTTCCCCCTTAGTATATGAATGTTTCCAGTAAAAACTGGGGACAGGTGCTACATTTGTTGGAATATGTCCATTTTTCTCTCAGCCCTATATACATAGTAATGATTCCACGAAAACTAGGACTAGTTCCAATATTTATGGAAGCCTTTGCTACAATATGTTGTGACGAGTCCTACAATCGCTTTCCCATATTTTATAGGAACGTTTACTATGCGGATTTTTTTTGTATGTAGATAATCAAGAAAACTTGAGGCAAATACCAAAATGCGTTGCAATTATCAAAAGAAACTTTCAATCGCGTTGATCAGAATTGTGCCAGAATTCCCCAATTCTCCATTTCCTGGCAAGCATATGATATGGTAATACTGAGAACAGGGAGAAGTCACAGGGGTTGGACGGCGAAGTGGTCAAGTGCGAAGCCCTTATTGTTTTAATATTTTAATCACAATAATTTCATCACTTTTCTGTGAAGTTTGAATCTATGCATTACAAACGGCATTCTAATTCTTTGTATATACAGTGGAACTTCTATAAGTCGTACCTCGATAAATCGAAGATTTTTCAATCCCTTTGAACTTTCCGATCGACTCCATTATGTGTTATTTTGATAACTCGAGGGTACCCTGCGATAAGTGAAAGTTTTGCAACTTTCTGGACAAGCTGCCGGACCTCAAAAAGTCCAAGTTTTTATGAAGGCTACCAAATTTAGTAAAACGATCGTGTAAAACTTTATCATGAGTCATGGCTCATAATTGATCTCGATAACTCGATATTTCTTGATATTAGCTTCGATAAGTCGAACCATGATATCGATATCCTCGTTGGCTCGAAGTTTCGTCTATTCCCGTCAACTTTAAGTTATCAAGATTCCACTGTTATCAAGATTCCACTATTTAGAAATTCTCCATCTAACACATAAAAATTACATAATAAAAAAATTCTCTGGGCAGATAAAATAATATCTGCATCAATAGACTTTCGTCATTCGCCTCAGGAAAAATCCAGATGACGGCAAGGCCTTTTGAAACCTTTTTTATTGCTCTGTAGCCTCCTTGAAGGATTTTTCTTTAATTCTTTACGAAATCATTTAAATATCTTCGGTCGGTAAGTGAAATTTTATTTTTTAAAATACCAAAAAAATCTACCTTTTTTGCCGAACGTGAGACAAAAAATTAAATAAAAAAATCGGGGTTGGTAAGATTGAACTGGCCTTGTCTTTCAAAGGTTCGTGTAAAAATTCTAACATGAGACAAAAAAATAAAAGATAAATAAAAAATCGGGGTTGATAAGATTGAACTGACCTTGTCTATCAAAGGCCCGTGAAAATTCATAAATGTGACTCTGTTGATGACATGTAAAACTTTAAGGTCGTTCGTGAATTCTAAAAAAAAACGGCCCAGTCAGTTTGTTGTTGTCAATGAAATTGAATATACAACTTTGAACTCAAGAGTATGCATAATTTAACGTTAACAAGCCAAACCATAAAGGTAATAATTTAATAAACTAAATGTTTATGGTTGAATGTCGAACGGCACGCGCTAAACTAAACGCTTCTAATTTCACAATTGGTTAATTCAGCTATGAGAGTATAATAAATATTTAATCGATGAGGACATAAAGGTATAATTTTCTTTAGTTGTGTTTAGTCTTGGAGGGTCAATTTTCATTAAATATTTAAGTTAATACCTTTATTGTGTGTTTGTTTTGTTTGATAAGGAACTTTCTTCGATTAATTGAGATATGTAATAAGATATGTAATAGAAATGTCTAAATGGAAATATATTTCCGAATATATTGCTGTTATGTTAAACATCGGAATTCCTCTATTTTTTTTACACACGAGCAAAGATTAGTTTATTGGGTTCGGTGAACCGATTAAAGGAGTGTTAAAGGAAAATCAGCATAATCAGTGTTTACTGATCTTTTTTATATAGATACCGAAAGCCCAAAAATGTGTGTGGCGACCTTTACTGCACAAAAAAACTTTATGTATGATTTAAGTATATTATTTATTGACGTGGCGGATAAGATATTACACAAGTGTGTCTAGAATGTTGAAAGATTTTCATTTTTAACGCTTACATACATTACAGGAAAATATCAGTTGTGGTCAACACAAAATTTTCTTCTACAAAATCTACGACCCTGTGCAATTTACGTTATAGCCCTGTCGTATTGTCAACCCAATACAACCTCCCAATAAATTCTTGGTTCATCCAAAAATATCAAAAACGTATAAAATTTGAGATAACTTGAGAACTCTAAAAGATATCAATTTACGGTAAATGGCAAAAATGTAGAAAATGTTAGCATCTTTAATTATTCTTTCCACTGATTTGCCGAAAAATTGTTAGTTTGCAAATTATTCGCAAAAATATGATTTTTTTTACATATTAATGAAAATATCTCAATAACGGTAAAATATAACGGATAACGGTAAAAGACAAAATTGTGCAGAATGCCATTCTCATTAATTTTCTTCCTACATTCAGTCAGCAAAAACCCGTTAATTTTCGAGATAATCGCAAAAAACTGTTTTTTTTTTGGAAATAACGGTTTATCTCGATAACAGGTTGAGATATCGAGTTATAGCTAAAGACAAAAGTGTGGGAAATTTCATTTTCTCCAAGTTTTGTCATACCTAAGGCCACTAAAAAACGCGTAGTTTGGGAGTAAATCGAGAAAAACGAAATTGCGATTTTTGAAAAACCGCCATTTTGGATACTTCCGGTTAACGGATTTCCACCAAAAGTTGATAGGATCGTCCCATTTCAGGACCCAACATGCCTATAAAATTTCATGACGCTAGCTGACAGACTGACAGACTGACAGACTGACAGACTGACAGACTGACAGACTGACAGACTGACAGACTGACAGACTGACAGACTGACAGACTGACAGACTGACAGACTGACAGACTGACAGACTGACAGACTGACAGACTGACAGACTGACAGACTGACAGACTGACAGACTGACAGACTGACAGACTGACAGACTGACAGACTGACAGACTGACAGACTGACAGACTGACAGACTGACAGACTGACAGACTGACAGACTGACAGACTGACAGACTGACAGACTGACAGACTGACAGACTGACAGACTGACAGACTGACAGACTGACAGACTGACAGACTGACAGACTGACAGACTGACAGACTGACAGACTGACAGACTGACAGACTGACAGACTGACAGACTGACAGACTGACAGACTGACAGACTGACAGACTGACAGACTGACAGACTGACAGACTGACAGACTGACAGACTGACAGACTGACAGACTGACAGACTGACAGACTGACAGACTGACAGACTGACAGACTGACAGACTGACAGACTGACAGACTGACAGACTGACAGACTGACAGACTGACAGACTGACAGACTGACAGACTGACAGACTGACAGACTGACAGACTGACAGACTGACAGACTGACAGACTGACAGACTGACAGACTGACAGACTGACAGACTGACAGACTGACAGACTGACAGACTGACAGACTGACAGACTGACAGACTGACAGACTGACAGACTGACAGACTGACAGACTGACAGACTGACAGACTGACAGACTGACAGACTGACAGACTGACAGACTGACAGACTGACAGACTGACAGACTGACAGACTGACAGACTGACAGACTGACAGACTGACAGACTGACAGACTGACAGACTGACAGACTGACAGACTGACAGACTGACAGACTGACAGACTGACAGACTGACAGACTGACAGACTGACAGACTGACAGACTGACAGACTGACAGACTGACAGACTGACAGACTGACAGACTGACAGACTGACAGACTGACAGACTGACAGACTGACAGACTGACAGACTGACAGACTGACAGACTGACAGACTGACAGACTGACAGACTGACGGACAGACAGAAAGACATTTTTTTAATATGACTCCAATCGACTCAGGAGTGATCGGGAAATGTTTTTTAGGCAAAAATTAAGAGGTCGAAATTTTTCATGAATACAATACTTTATTATACTCCGTAGAAGAAAGTAAAAAAAAAATTGTTTTGTCATGTAATGAAAAAAAAAATACTTCTCCAAACGACGCTAATTTTTATGGCGAAAGAAAAGAGGTTCAATCCCTTTCGTCACGATTTTCCGCGAATTTTTGCTTGCGAGTTAATTCGCCGGCATACTACCGCAGACCCATCCCTCTTCCTACCCCCTGAAGAAAAATATTTAAAATTGAGATCTCTTAAAAGAAACGTTTTAAAATATTTTATCTAAAACCTTAAATGATAGCTCCATCATCTCGATTGCCACACTTTTTTGTAAATTCAATCCAATTATCCACCTTAAAATTTTGGATTGCAATATAAAATATGCAAGATATAAAATATTTATAACTTCGTAAACCGAAATTTAATGCCGGTTATTTATATAGAAAAGGAATGTAATTCAATTTACAAAAACCTGTGATTCGCCTACTATCGGGGAAAGTGTAAGCTAAGATTAGAAATTTTTGCACCAACGAATCATAGGACGTTATTTTCTGGTGTACCAGGAAAACTTTCTGTTACATTGTACCGTGAATACCATAAAAGTTATAAGTTATTCACAGTCACAGAAATATATCCCATAGAATGCGCCTTACTTGAAAAGCCCGTATAAAGAAATGGGCCAAAAACACTAATGCTTTCTCTATTTTCATAAGCCTAAAATTTATTTGCATACCATAGTGAAATGAATCCAGAATTGCCAACTTTGCTTTTATCAAGTTTCAAATTAAAAATGAATTTTAGCTTTTAAGTGAACTACAAACATTCTATATTCCAAAACGAAGCATGATATATTTATCTCCTTTCCCCATAATAATATTTTGACATTTCAGTGGCCTATTTGAGATAGCAAAACACGATATCTATTCTAATTCTGATATCTGTGTTCACAGTACAATATTAATGTGAATGTGTTTGTGAGCTGAAAGAGCCAAAGGATGAGCGCTTCTAAATTTTATTATACCCCTAAATCACCGATTTAAAGGCAATAACCGCATTCAAATCGTTAATCCAAATCTAGCCTTATTAGATTTTTTAAAAGTTAAATGTCTAGTTATGCTGTGACAAAAAATAAATTATTTACAAACATGATAAGAGAATACTCGTGCGATTCTAAAATATTTATTATAAGGTCAGTGGGTCTTCTAAGATAATTTAAATTGTTTAAAAAAAATCCTTACTAAGAAGATCTCGCTTTCATTCTTAAAATTGCTCATCTCATATAAAGTGATTGGAGTTTACGAGTAAATGTTATCAAGTTAAATTTTAAATTAAATTCATATCTAATATTTACAGATAAGAAAGAGGACAAGTTCATGGCACCATTCATAAAATTGATGAAATTATCACATTTAGCACCAAAATTTTCAAATGTCTTCAATACAATTTAGTCGGTGTACGCAACTTATGGGAATTAGATAGACTTGTGGTAATTTCGTTTGATTGAACATTTATAATATGTCGAAATATTTTATTTTTATGTTAATTTTATGTGTAATAGCAGTTAGTTTAGCAACTCCAATTGGGGAAAATGTAAAAAATCGACAATTTGTGAATAGAGAAGTTAGTTCGGGTGAATCTAGTAGTGAAGAAAGTAATGAACAAAAAACCACTGTAAAAATAGAAGTGAGTAGGAATGCAAATCCAGTACAAGAAGAAATTTCAAATTGGCTTGATTTTTACTGGAATCCAGAACATACAGCAGATTTTATTCAGGAAAATCACGCCAAGCTAATGAAACTTTATATGGACGAGACAATTGATCCTTGTGACGATTTCTATGATTATGCGTGCAAAAATTGGGAAAATTTGAATCAAATACCGAAAGATAAATCAGAATTCAACATTTTTTCAATATTGGCCAATCACACCGTATTAGCACTTGACTACGTTTTAACAAATAGCAGTAATGACGACTTAACAGACGAAGATGCCACAAAGAAGGCTGTGAATTTTTATAAATCTTGTAAAAACGTCGATATAAGACAAAATCGTGGCATTACTCCACTTCTAGAAGCTTTGCAATCATATGGCGGTTGGCCCGTTTTGGACTCCAATTGGACTGTTGAAAATTACGATTGGATGAATCTTACGGCGAAATTAAATCTATTGGGAATTAGTATCTTTTTCGAAACGACAGTAATGGGGGATTTGATGCAATCGGATGTGTTTGCATTTTATTTCGATGAGACAAGTCTGTTGCTTCCTAGTAAAAGCGACTATACGAATCCAAATGACACCCATCAGATGAATGCCTACAAAAAATATGCCTCAACGGTTTTGACGATGCTGGGACTAAATCAAACCGAAGCAGATAGTACTGTGGACGAAATCATGGAATTTGAAACGAATTTGGCGATAATTACAAATCCAGATGAAGACTTTATACCACGGTATAAGCGTTTAACAGTCGAAAGAATTCAAGAAGAGGTTCCCAACTTTGACATAAAAAAATTCTTATCTATTCTGTATGATAAGGAAATTGAGCCAAGCTTCGAAGTTGTAATGTTGTGCTTGAATTATATACGAAATCTCTGTGAGTTGATTGAGAGAAGTGATCCGAAAATAGTAACAAATTATCTATTATGGCGATTCGTTTCAAAGTATGTGGAATACCTGGATCAGCGCTTTGCCGAAGCGGAACAGGATTACATGAAATCGATTTCTGGACAGGAAGAATCACCTCCACAATGGCGAGTCTGTGCAGATGATGTGAACAGTCGAATGGGATTTGCAACTGGTGCACTATTTGTGAAGCGTTATTTTGATGAGACCAGTAAAAGTGACGTCATCATGTTAACAAATAGCCTTCAGGATGAATTCTGTAGATTATTAGACGGCATTGACTGGCTTGATGAGACGACACGAGACTTGGCAAAGCGTAAAGTCAGAAAAATGTCACTGAAAATGGGATATCCTGATCACATTTTGGACCGTGAAAAATTAAACGCCGAATACCCAATTCAAATAGATCCCACCAAATATTTCGAGAATGTCATTGAATTGAATCTATTTTCTGTCAAAAAAGAATTGAATTTAATATTTGAGAGAGTCAACAGTAGCAAATGGGAAGTAGATCCCGTTATAGTGAATGCATACTTCCAACAGAACAAAAATGAAATTATTATACCGGCTGGAATACTGCAACCGCCCCTCTACCATCGGCATTTCCCAAAATTTCTAAAATACGGCGGAATTGGTGTATTTATTGGACATGAATTAACTCATGGCTTCGACTCATCAGGACGAAAATACGATGAAGATGGAAATATTAAAAATTGGTGGTCCAACGAATCGATAACTGAATTTCAATTGCGAGCAAATTGTATGTCGGTGCAGTATAGTAATCTCTCATTCTATGGAGTAACCGGGACTGGCCAAGGAGCACACCGTGAAAATATCGCTGATAATGGCGGGTTAAGACAAGCATTCAACGGATATAAACGTTGGCTGGAGTTGAATAAAGATTCAGATGTTATACAGCAGGAACAAATTGCAAACTTAAACATGACGAGTACTCAGCTGTTTTTCCTTGGATTCGCTCAAGCCTGGTGCGGGGCTATCCGTCCAGAAGGAATCGACCTTAGAATGAAAACCGATTTTCATTTGCTTGGAAAGTTTCGTGTTATTGGAACTTTAAGAAATTTCGAAGAGTTCTCCAATGAATTTAATTGTCCTTTGGGCTCCAAGATGAATCCACACTTTAAATGCAGGGTTTGGTGAACCTTTGTTGTAAAATCACTATTTAGAAATAAATGATTGTTATTTTTTTAAATTACGATTTTTTTAATACTTACACTGTAGCAGGAAGATTTGTGACTTATATCTGGAAAATGTTTTGCTTTTACAAGAAATTCAACTCTGTTTCTTAACAATTTTACTAAAATTATATCGTTGGTTTATCATTTTTGTTGTATTTTAGTCTTTTTATCAAATTAGAGACCGAAAATTACACAAAAAGTGGTGTGCTCTTGATAGAATTATTGGAATAATTCTCGTTTCTCAAAAACCAAAACTTTCCAGTCGTAAATAAATACTACTAAAAGATATACTACAAAAAAAAATAAAAATTTTTTTTTAAAAAAAAGCTTTTATTAAAAAAGAATGCACTAAAAAGAAAAAAATAATTTTCTGGACGCTGTGTATCACAAATATAAAAGCTTTTTAAAAGCGAGATAAATTTTTATATTATTGTTTTATGTATTATCTCGCTTTGTTTTATGTATTATAAGCTTTTATATTTGTGATACACAGCGTCCAGAAAATTATTTTTTTCTTTTTAGTGCATTCTTTTTTAATAAAAGCTTTTTTTAAAAATTTTTTTAAAATTTTTTTTATTTTGTTCTTTTTAGTCTTCGAATATATATCCTTACATTTGAGATGTCCTTACAGGTATTCAGCGACCCCAAAAACCCCCAGAATAGATTTTTTCCGGAAAATTTGGAGAAAGGGATAATCACGTTATCCTTACAGGACCTTCCGTTATCCTTACAGACTTTTTAATGGCAGATTCGGATTTAGCGACCTCAAAAACCACCAGAATAGATTTTTTTCCGGAAAATTTGGAGAAAAGGATAATCACGTTATCCTTACAGGACCTTCCGTTGTCCTTACAGACTTTTTAACTTGAGAATCGTATTCAGCGAATCCAAAAACTCGTTATCCTTACAGAACCTTCCGTTATCCTTACAGACATTCGGATTCAGCGACCTCAAAAGCCCCCAGAATAGATTTTTTCCTGAAAATTTGGAGAAAAGGATAATCACGTTATCCTTACAGGACCTTCCGTTATCCTTACAAGGACGAAGTAGTGAAAATATTGTATTGTCATCGGACTTATATAAGTGTGCAAAATTTCAAGTCAATCGGACAAGTGGAAGTGGGTCAAAATTTGGTTGCAAGATTTGATCTGACAGACAAACAGACAGACAAACAGACACGAAGGCAAGCTAAATAAAAGCTTTTAAAAATGAAGATTAAGTTCGCTGATGAGCAAAATTCCGGAGGTCGGTGGTTCGATTCCCGACTGTGGCACCCTATCCTTCACCTGGCTTTGCTAAATAAGTAGTGATAATTGCCGCTTGATATTTACGACATCATCAATCTAAACTGCTATCATGACCTTTGCTGTTGATGAGTTGCAAAGTAAAAACCTTACAAATGGTGCAATTCGTCCTTGGTTTGCAATTCCTGTAAAACTGTACGTGCGAAGTAGGAAAGAAAATTGTTATGAAATCTCAATGGAGGAGGTCCAGTTCTACTTTGGGACGTATATAAAGATAGTCTTTCTGTCTTTCTGTTAGTCCGTCAGTATGTGTACAAGATTTCTCAAAAACTACTGGAGCTAGAGCCATTTTACGAGCATGCTTGATCGTGGAACAGGATGGGAGGATTTTATCACCTTTCGATGGAAATCCGTAACCAAATGAAAGGTTTTTAAAAAATCACAATTTCGTTTCTCGCTATTTACTCCGATACTACGCGATTTCCAGTTGTTTTATGTATGACAAAAGTTGAAGACAATCAAATTTCCTACATTTTTGTGTTTCACTAGAACTCAATATATCAAACCGTTACCTAGATATACCAGTATTTAAAAAAAAATAGTTTCCGGCGATTCCCTCAAAAAAAAAACGGATTCTTGTAGTTCAATATAGGGGATTGTTTGAAGAGAATATTGTTTGACACAATTTTGCCTTTTACTGGTATCCTCTATATTTTACCGTTATTGAGATATTTTCATTAAAAGGTAAAAAAAAAAGGTTTTTGGGATTTGCTTGCAAACTAATAGTTTTTCGAAAAAAGTAGTTAAAAGAAAAATTTATGATACGAAAATTCTCTACATTTTCGCCTTTTACGGTAAATGGATATCTTTTACCGTTATCGAGATATTTCAGATTTTGTAAAAAAAAAATTCATGTCTTTATATAAACTAATATTTTATTGGTCGGTTTATAGTGTAAATTGTGCACAAATGTAGATTTTGTGTAATGACGTTTTCGACTGGCAGATTCAGGGCAGATTCAGAGCACGCTCTACCCCAGTTTAGAGCAAGGTATTTCGAGCAGATCTCGAGTAGATTTCGAGCACCTCTGCTTGGGAGTCGAGCATTTCTCAAAGAACAAGAAGAAGCATAAAACAAATTAAAATTAATTTTGATATATTCCCCTTAAGTTGACACTGCACTAATATATTTCTGACCAAATGAAATTCTTCTTCACTAGATGAAGAAGAATCCAAGAAATCAAAATCATAAATATCTTCCATTTACGATTCCACACGATTTTGTTAGCCTTAACCTCAAAAGAGCAACTCAAATCTGACTACATTAGGCAGATCACAAAATTGCTCGAAAAATGCTCTTTTAGTGCTCGCATACGGAGTACTTGCGTCACTCGAACACGTAACTCTTTTTCGAGCGATCAAAAAATCTCACAATCAGTCGAACACAAGATCTCAGAGTGAGCAAATTTAGAGCAACTTCAGAGCAAAAAGAGCATGCCAGTCGAAAACGCCATAAGAAAGTCATGTGCTATTCACATAAGATATTTTGTATTCGTTTTCGGTGTATCGTGTAAATAACTTTTTCGTGAATTTTCGTTTGTGAAGTGACTTGAAAAACTCTATCGGGAAGTAACTTTTCAAAAGGTGCTCAGTGAATTTAACTTCATTCTGTGTTCAGTGAAACTGTATTCAAAAAAATTGACTCGCAATTAAGCGGTTCGCGATAAAAATCGGAAGCTGGTTTTGTGAAGGACATTTCAAGTGATCGGTAGTGCAAACGACAACATGGCAGAGATTGAAGAGATCTCTCAGCGACAAATCGAGCTAGGAAAGGAGACCGACAAGATCCTAACCAACGTCAAAAAGGATGGTGCGGATAGAAAAACACGAAAATATGCCGAGGAAAGGTTATTCTAAACATTAACGGTGGTCCGAAACCCAATCAGACGGTGACGGAAACCCCAATTAACACATTTTTTATCCATTTTATGACGCCACGGATCGAAATTTGCCGCCCCCAAAAAAGTGTATGCCGTCCAATCGCCTCCCACGTGCACTACTGGTATGATTTTAAATAAAATATCTACACTTTTTTAAGTCAATTCTTGTGGTACACGGCAAAAAATCCTGGAGTATTTTTCAATCCAAAAATTATATTGACGAAATCTTAATACATATTTTGGATTGGAATTTAATACATGCGAATTTTTGAAAATATTTTAGCCTTTTTTGCAGTCATATTTGAAAAGTTTTTTTATTATGTATCGAACTTAAGTACTTTTAACATTAATGTCTACAATTTAATCAAAATTTTAGACTTTAATACTGAATTAAACCAAAAATAAATTTATAAAAATTTCCAATCCATATTATTGGATTAGAATTTTCCAGTGGATTACATATAGGTCCAGCGTAATCCAGTTTTGATTGGAATTCACTCCAAGATTTTTTGCTGTGTACGTACTACTTTAAGTTCTACACATCTAATAAAATTCTAGACGTCCAGGTTAACGAAATGTTTATTTACGTTTCACTCAGACAGAAATAAAAGCCCCGTCCTCGAAACCTCAATATAAAACGATGTGACGATTTCAAGTAGAATAATGCCTCATTAACTTTATGATGAGGCTAATATTATTTCATGACTATTGGTAGCAATTGGAAACAATTTTAAAAGTTTTAGGTGCGCCGAAAACCATAGAGAGAAAAAAAAATTAACAGAAGGACGTAGGGTTCTTCATTAAGTTATTGTCCTTTATCCAAAATAAACATCGCGTGTCTAAGTTCAAGACAAAATTCCTTTGTCCGGAGCAATTTTCCTTGGTTTAGTTGTACTCATAACTTACCGCACATCAACTGAACAGCAAAGGAATTTTTATGGATTGCGGTATAGAAACGAAGGGATATTTTCATGTTAGATGGTCTTGTGACGGCTTGTAAAGAATTCCAAACATTCCCATGATTTATCCCTAAAGTGCAACCCCTTATAAGAGTTCATATATGGCTATCGAACTTTTGATAGCATAAATGCGGAATTCCTATCGTGCCAGGCTACTCAACTCCAAAAAGATTGTTAGAATGTGATAAAAAGGCCTGTAAATAGCCCCAACGAAATTTCAACAATATTGTACAACGGCTATTGTGGTACATACATAGTCATACTGGCAGAATGGTATTTTTACCTGATAGAGATAGAAGTGTATACCCTGCTAGGGTGTAGTGGGACTATTTTGTACACGGACAACTTTCATGTAGCTTGAATTTTCGTTAAAATAAAAAAAACTATCTAAGTAGAATTTATGTTAACTGTGACATTAGCGGTTGACATATGTCTTACCGACTAACGCAATGCACGGAAAAAATATTCATAGGGATATTACCTCAGACGGCTTGGGTAAATGAGTTTGGTATGAAATTTTGATTATCCTTTTTTTTTTTTAAATTATCGAAAAAAATTGTTGAAATACCTGCGTGAAAAATTTGGGAAAATAGCTAAAAATCATTGGTAGAATCATCCAAGATTTTGTGTAAAATATTTCCTGAAATTTACTCAAGGCCTTGGTTATAATTAATTATCCATGACTAAAATTTGGAAAAATACAAAAAATAAATAAACCTAACATCTTAGTTTGTAACTCAACCCTCAAGAGACGTATGAAAAAGGGTGGCTTCATGTAACTTTTTTTCGATCGACTGATTAGTCAAAGGACATCTTTAGGCCCCTGTTACACGGGGGAACTTTAGGCGGCGACTTTTCTTAAGTATAGGCGCGAGAAGTGAGGGAAGCGGTGGCTAATGTCGCCAGTTCCGAAAGTAGAAACAAGGCGACAAAATACGCACACAAGCACAAAATCACAAAGAACGGGTTCGTGAAAGTTTTTTGCGATTTGACAGTTCGTCCAACTTCACAAACACATGAAACACTCACTGTGTAATATACAGAAGTTTCCGGCAACTTATCTCCGCGTGTAGCACAAACGAGCAACTTTTTGCATTGTGTATCGGTTTAAAGTTGCCGTGTGTAACATAGGCCTTAGTTGAGCGAAAATTCTTACACAGGTCGATACTCAATCTGATGCACACGATAAAGGAGTTTTTTCTGGGTAATTTGGGGCCGCTGAATGCGAATCTGGCAGCAGTTTCGCAGTACCAGCTCTACTTTTTCAGGTGACGCATAAGCTGTTGTAAATATTTATAATTTGGAAATAAACAATTTTTTTCCTTTATATCTCAAAAAGTAGGGCTGATCCAGCCAAACCATGGCCAGAATCGGATTCAGCGACCCCAAATTATCCAGAATAGACTCTTATATCGTGTGTACCAAAATTAGTGCCACCCTATTTAATAATTATTGGTCGACTAAAGGCCAGAATACAATTGACACAACATTTACGACGACAGATTACGGCGACAAAGTTGTCCTCCACATACAATTCCGCAGACTTTGTTGTTCTAAACGTCATTTGTTTTTCATATGATTTTTACAGTCGGACGGTGAGCCACATATAACATTTTTTATGAATGTAATGTGAATGTAAGGAACACAGCATACGAACTATATTTTCTAATGCTTTCCTTAAGTGACGAAATTTAGATTTTATGACGTCACCATAAGATTTAATTTTGAATCAATCATGAAATTTTGTCGGCGGGCTGACCGACAAAAGTTAAATTCGACTCAACTTTTTACGATGACAAAGTTGTTCTAATTGCTTGTATACAGAAGCATACGCTATTTTGAGTTTAAAATCTGAAATGTCGCCATAAATGTTGTTTCGGGCGAATTGTATTCCAGCCTCCAAGATTTCCTTCGCCTGTACAGATTCCCTTCGCCTGAATTCTCATTTTCTTAGGCTTAAAAGGAAACAACATATTTTATAAACAAAAAATAAGTTATATAATTGATATGTTCACTTGCACAAACCAACAAAGGCAATGCTGTGCCAGAAAAAAACCTCAGGGTGTATTAATTCAGAAACACGACTAGCACAAAAGTCGAGAACTCAAATATGTGCAAAAAAAAATACCAAATATGCGTCGCAGACGAAACTTTTTTCAATAGAATGCGGCGCAATAACTAAGTTGTCCCAAGCGACGAACCCAAACTTTCCAGAATTTGGTGCCATAGGTGAAAACTCCTTTAACATATGCGCCATAGTAAAACTACGTATGAAAAACATACTCTGCGGCATGTTATTCCTTTGTTAATGGTTTTTTAGTTTTCAGTGCAACCCCAAACTGAATAACCAGAGGCAAAAGTTTATCCGGGACAACATAACTGAATTCGGGACGTATGGTCGCCCTATATATCTTAGTTGGTTATTTGGCAAGAATTTAAAGCAGTGCGAAACTATCTCACTGTCTCCTATTTTACTAAAATGTGGTGTACATACCTTAAATTTGTTGGGATCCTCGGCATTTTCAACATGCTGGAAAATTTCATCGATAGCCTTTACCATTAGGCCATCACCATGGGCAGCTGTCTTTGGCGGATGGTCGGAGGATGGCGTTGCGGCTTTTCTTGGATTCGGGCCAAGCATTGTATGAGTTTTGCCGGAACCAGTGGCCCCATACGCGAAAACAGCTGCATTGAGACCATTTAGAACGTCCCTAACTAATGGAGCCGTTGTCGTCTGATATACATCCTCCTATAAATTCATCCAACATGCAATAAAAAAACCAAAAAAAAAAAACTGTTATTGAAAGGAGCTTGAAATGATATTGACTGACAAATTATGGCTAATCCAAAAAGACAATTATATAATTCTATTGACGATAGAAGAATTTAATTTCTCTTCATAGAAGTTTTTGTTCGATTAAAATAATCGTAAAGGGGTCTGAAGGGCTTGTCCATATCGATTAGATGTCCTCAATAGATCGCTATGCGTGGACAATAACCTGTCACACATCGGACAATACACTTTTCTTTCACGTGCGCCACCAGAAATCCATATGGCTTGGGTCTCATGGTTTTTATTCAAGCAGGAGTTCAAAAGAAATGAACTATTTTATATAAGTAGATACGTAGAGATATTTACGTATTGCTGTTCATTCATGTAGAAAGTGAACAATAGCCTAGTTATAGAATGTTTCTGCTTAAGGGGTTTTTTGTTCACCGTTAGGGCGTTTTCCTGCAGACAGAAAGTTTGCTGTTTTTCTTTAATTTTATATGCTAGGCTTTTGATCTTTCTATATATAAATCATCCCATTGAATGTTATTTGGGGTAAATATGCTGAAAAACATCAAAAATTTAATAAATATTTTACCTGTGTAGACTCCTCCTTGAATACAAAATCGTAGGCATATTTTCTTGGTCGATTCTTGTTGCCCTCATCAAAGAAAAGCGCTTTACTTGAAATAATTTGAATACATTTATTTTCCGGAGGCTCTGGACTCGGACGTACTCTAACCGCGACCTTTTGGTTCATCCCGTGGTTATCATGGCATCGGATTGGTTTTGTTAGTTATGCGAAAAATTCAAATTAATAACAACAATAAGTTATTGAAAGAAAATTCCTAGATATAATAAATTATAATACGCACCATAAGTCGTTCTTCTGTTGTTGCTGTGGACGGTAGTATTGATGAAGAACTGCTGCCGCCACTTCCGCTTCCACTGGACGTATTTCCATTATTGCTGCGAATCATTTTTTCCATGAGTCAATTGAATGGGGGTTATCCGTTAATGGGTGTGTAGAAATTGTAAGCATTACCATGAAGTTCAAGTTTAATTCTGAGTACCCGCTGTGCCGCAATCAATTTTCTGAAAATTTAATGGTCACCAATTTAGTAGGACGTAAGTATACGATGACTACATTTTTCTCACACGGAAGGCCTCCATTTAGGGGCTGTGGCTGTGAACGTTTCTTTTCCCAATTTCTCTCACACCAAAAGCGGAAAAGCAACTTTTACACATGTTTCTCGGTGAAAAATATAGCAGTATATTAACCGGGAAGTCTTTCAATAAACATTAACTGGTCCCATAATTCTGTTCTGTGCGTTTTTTTTATTGCACTTGTATTTGTGCCTGTTACATTTTATATGACTAACTATAAAGAAATAATTGATGTTTTCTACGGTAATCGAGTCGAGCTAATAGTTTTCACCTCTATACCTTCAATATTTAGTTTATGGATTTTTTTTTGTTTCATTTCAGAATAATTAACCTACAGACAGAGATATTTTCGTACGTTGTCGGCGATATTGTATTGATTTTAAAATGAAATATGTACACTTTCTTATTATAATTATCATTATAATTTAGTTTTTTTTTTACGTTGTGTATTTACTAAGAGATATCCTTTTTGGAATTTATGTTGCCCATACTGTTAATTAAAAGTGATGAGAAAACAACACGAATTTCTTTTCTAAATCAATAAAGTCATAAATTTGATGATCAACAAAAACGAGTAATAAAACATAAGAAAAGCTATAATTGCCAGGGGCCAAACATAAAATACTCTATATGGGGGCAGATAAAAATTTTATGAAAAAACCCCATTTGTGTGGAAAAAGGGGGAAGGATTGGTCCGATTGAATTTTCATATATGGAATAGTTATGCAAATCCATATTCTAAACACCTCTTTTACTAGAAATTTTCACTAGAACACACCTTTTTCGAGAAAATTGTAAAAAACTGTTTCGTTTGTATGGGAGAGGGGGGAAGGAATGGTCTGATTTTGCCCGTTCAAGAATTTAGCCTTGCAATTGACGAGAAACGAAAAACGCACCCATATAAAATTTCAAATTTCTAGCTCAGTCTTATCAAAAATTATGGTATTTTTTTGGGGTCGCTAAAATCCCCACGAATCCGGTATTAGATTTTCAAAATTCGTAACGGAAGGTCCTGAAAGGATAACGCAAATATCCTTTTTCCCATTTTTTCTCGGGAAAATTTGCATAAAGGAGTTTCCGGAGTTGCTGATCGCGAATCCGGTGTTACATTTTTAAAATTCTAAACGGAAAGTTCTGTAAGAATAACGCAAATGTCCTTTTTCCAATTTTTCTCGCAAAAACTGGCTTTGGGAGGTTTTTAGGGTTGCTTATCACGAATCTGGTGTTGGAATTTCTAAATTCGAAACGGAAGGTCCTGTAAAGATACCGTTTTTAAGTTATTTATGGTTTTTTGGCATTCTAAAATTTATACAAAAAACTTTGAGCTGGGAATGAAGGGTCTGCTACACGGCAAAAAATCCTGGAGTATTTTTCAATCCAAAAATTGTATTGACGAAATTTTAATACATATTTTGGATTGGAATTTAATACATGCGAATTTTTGAAAATATTTTAGTTTTTTTTGCAGTCATTTTTTATTATGTATTGACTTAAATACTTTTAACATTAATGTCTACAATTTAATCAAAATTTTAGACTTTAATACTGAATTAAAGCAAAAAAAAATTTATACAAATTTCTAATCTATATTATTATTATTTTCCATTGGATTACATATAGGTCCACCGTAATCCAGTTTTGATTGGATTTTACTTCAAGATTTTTTACCGTGTAGTATTATACATACAGTAGAATCCCGATAATTCGTATTTCAAGGGACCAGCAAATTCATACGAATTAGCGGGATATACGAATTGTCGGAGTACGAATTATCGGGATTTTTTTCAAGGGACCAGCAAATTCATACGAATTAGCGGGATATACGAATTATCGGGGTACGAATTATCGGGATTTTTTTCAAGGGACCAGCAAATTCATACGAATTAGCGGGATATACGAATTATCGGGGTACGAATTATCGGGATTCTACTGTATATAATATACAAAGCGTGCATTTCGGTTGACATATTCTTGAAAGTAGAAAACACTTTTTTTTATACAAAAAATTAGTTCGGTTAAAAAATTCCGATCAAAAAATCCGATCAAAAAATTCTGTCAAATGCACACGAACACAGATTTCTGATAAATATAACTAAAATATCCTAGGCTCCGTTTACACATGCGATTTTTTCTCGAATTTCTATGCGAATTTTATTCAGAATTTGTTTACACTTTGTAAGATAGTTAACTTAGTTAACTTCTACTCGACGAAAAGAGACTTTTGGCTTTTATTTAATTGAAATAAAAGAACTTTTTCCATAAAAAAATGTAAATAAACGAAAATTTGCATACTTTTAGGGAGGTCAAAAACGACTCTTAACATGGATGGTTTCCGATAAAAAAAAATACTTGTATCATATTTTTCAACATTCTAAAAAAATACAAATAACTCTGGTTATGCAGTAGATGGAAACCTACTGCATAACCAGAGTTATTTTCCAGTAGATGGAAACCGATACTGTCTAGTGAATCCCATAAAAACAGCAACAAAGATCTGAACTCGCTTCGCTCGTCACCATGGAAGTTTAAGATAGGAAAAAGCTCGTCTAGGTTGTTTTCGAAACTGAAAAGCTCACTTTCTTGTTTTAAAGATAAAAACGTAATTTGGACCTGTCTTCAGTTAAACACGCTAAACGCCTGAAGATAGGCAATAAATTTCATTGTGTATTTACCACAGAAATATATCCCATAGAATGCGCCTTACTTGAAAAGCCCGTATAAAGAAATGGGCCAAAAACACTAATGCTTTCTCTATTTTCATAAGTCTAAAATTTATTTGCATGCCATAGTGAAATGAATCCAGAACTGCCAACTTTGCTTTTATCAAGTTTCAAATTAAAAATGAATTTTAGCTTTTAAGTGAACTACAATCATTCTATATTCCAAAACGGAGCATGATATATTTATCTCCTTTCCCCATAATAATATTTTGACATTTCAGTGGCCCATTTGAGATAGCAAAACACGATATCTATTCTAATTCCGATATCTGTGGTATTTACATTTTCATTTTCCTTAATCATTTTTAAGTGCAACAAATTTAAAAAAAAAGTATTTGTTCATAAAGTTTTTACTGTATTGGGTTTAAAACTGAATGGGTTTAAAATTGACTAGACGCTATCTAGGCTGTCTTTGGTTATCTGTAAACAAGATTTTCTTCTAGCATTTCGGTTATGGCAAATTACAATAAACAGGGTTGGCACAAAAGCAGTTTCCATTTGTAGGATAAAATTAAGGCTCGAAATTTACTGGGTTATTTTACTTTTTTAGGTTTTGAAGCGGTTTTTAAACACCGAAATTATTCCATGAAATATTCTAGACTTCAGTGGAATGAAAATG
This sequence comes from Chrysopilus asiliformis, assembly GCA_964034945.1. Taxonomy (NCBI): domain Eukaryota; kingdom Metazoa; phylum Arthropoda; class Insecta; order Diptera; family Rhagionidae; genus Chrysopilus; species Chrysopilus asiliformis. Next base: position 44,153,147 of record OZ035961.1, read on the forward strand.
CTGTTACTTCGCAATCTCATTTTAAGTGTTAGAACTGTGTCTTGATAAATACTTGAAGGGATAACTCGGGGCCAGAAAATATTATTTAAGTGACCTGTTATTAGTTTTCATAATACATCGAGGCTTTCATCATTTTAGCTTGAAAAATGGTTTTTTACATCTTTCGACTTTTGTATGTACCTTACAGTTTGCTGTTTGCGCGCAAAGAAGTGGAAAATTAATTATTGAAGGCTATACAGTATCGTTTCTGTAATGTGAAAGGGTAGAAGAAAATATATCCGACCCAATTTTTTTATGTTTCAAGCTAAATAAAAATGCAAATATATTTCGTTGCGAATAAATCATAAGTTCCCGACCCTATTTCTGAGAATGCGTGCGCGTGATAATTGTGCTAGAAATCTTAGTCAACCGTGATCTTAATAAATAATTTCTAATTTTGTTAGTGTTTTTGTTAGGTTTACAAGTACTGGAAAAATTTCACTTTGGCCATGAAATATTTTAAATGAAAACTAACGAATTGGTACTCAGCACGACTTCCCATTCTTTGCGTGCGAATTATATTTCGATTATGAAAGAGAAATTATGTTTGGGGTGGCAGCCAATGTATTTACGACAAAACATAAAGACCATATCGTATTACTATTGGGGTTAAGACGTCACCTGAATCATCATAAGGCTGTTAATAGTTTACACATTTATAATATTCGTTTTAATTATCGTCAAGGAATGGAAATGTGCCGAAAATATTTTTTTACGGAGTGTAATAAAAACGTGATCCTTTGGAACGAGCAATGGTCCGGGCGCTGAATTGTACATTAGGAATTTTTATATCTAGAGTTTTTTTTCCAATTCTGGGATTACGGGGAAAGAAATTTCTTGTTTCCTGGATACTGGCAAATTCCGCAATTTGAAAATGTTTATTTTTACTTAAAAAAAGCTTTTCACATGTTCTGCAAATGTGCGCAAAATTAATAAGTGTGGCTAAAAATGGCGTGAGTGTAGCTAACGTCCCTAGCAAGATGGAAAACTTTTTTTTTCGGAAATCAATTATATAATAGCCTTATGTGTTTGTCTGCCTGTTCGCTTAAAACTCGAGACCTACTGAACCAATTTAGATGAAACTTTCAGCTTTCTAGCGTCACCGGGCGGGTTCTAGACCATGGGTTGACCCAAGGTTTCATTTCTTTCTTACCTCGATTTATGCAGTTTCTTCGATTTGTGCATATTACTTTCTGTTTTTCTGTCTGTTCGTCAAGAACTTGAGACCTATTGATCCGCTTTGAATGAAAGTTTCAGGGGAACATATTGGTATCAATAAGCGTATTTTAGGTGGCCCAAGTTTTTAAGGAGATGTCTCACTGGAATACCCAAATAGCATTTAATACATTTATCATTTATTGGATAAAAATCGAAAAAATCTGTCTGTAGTGTCATTTTAATCGAGACGAAATCTTATCGTGAAAAATTCTGGCAAAATTTTTTGAATTGGCGAAGAAATTTAACTGGTGAATAAATCATCGTGGTTCACAAAACACAATTTTTTAAGAAACTTGAGTTTTGAAAAAAAAATACATATGCCCAAATTTTGTTTTCATTGCATTGATATTTGACAGTTCAAAAATGTGCCCAAATTTTGTTTTCATTGCATTGATATTTGACACTTGGGCTTCGGCCAAACCTTCGGCGAAACCTTCGGCAAAATTTTGATGGAAGCTGAAACTGATTAATCGGTCGAACTCGACTTGTAAGTGGTTTGCCTCGTCGCAATTTCGACACTTCTGACGGTGCGATTTCACAAATAAAGTCGTCCCTGTTCACAAAATTAGCTGCTTCATACTTTAGGCGAGAAACACAATTGACGCAGTAACGACGACGCATGCATCAAACGCATGTATTCTTATCGCTACAATTGATACTGCAGCAGCAACGCATGCGTCTGCATCGACGCAGCGGTTTGAAAAATTAAAACGTTGCTGCACGCTGCAATAAATCTTATTCACATAAGCGTGTTTTCTTTAAAGATTGAAGTGTGCGCAATGATAAATTTTTCAAATGACATTTGACACTGCACTGCAGCGCTGCATCAATTCTGTCATCAACCAACGCTGCTGAATGCATTCCATTGCACAACGCTGTAGCACGCTGCGTCAATTGTGTTTCTCGTCTTATGCAAGCGTTATTTGACGCATTGCATCGTACAAATTTTCGAGTGCAGTTATCTTTCTCCGTGCTTACATGGATTACCGACCGAACAGAGATGCACAAATAAACATAACAAAAGGTATAATTGCCAATTTGGCAATTATTGAAAACCCGTTTGGTAATATTTGTATCAAAATTCGTACAGTCGTATCAAAATTCCACTTTGAAGTCAAACTTTTCAAAAAGATTTTTTTAAATTTATTCCAATCGGATTTTGATGTATGGGAGTTTTATGTAGAATCATATCCTAAATAGATTTTGTTCTCGCACTTTTTTGATAAGAAGTAATTCATTTTTGTGTGTGATGACGGGATCTTGGCGTTACATACGGTAAGGCAAATCTAATACTCGTATACCCTTTGGTTTCACCATAACAGAAAACGTAAACAGAAAGCGAACTAGAAAAATATAATTGCGATAAATTGATGGAAACTTTTTGTACAGTATTATTTTATAATGGACTTTTCCTCCGATTGCCATGATTTTAGTTGCAACTAAAAAAAATTGATAGAATCTAAAAAGCTTCATATTTAAATGGGCCATCAATATATTTTGTTTTTAACGAAAAATTTGTTTATTTTGCCGCTCAATTTTTTTTCCGTTTGCAATAAAATTTTGATGCCAATAAAATTGTCGTGTTTTAAAAATGTCACCTATCCATTTTTTATATACCAGGTGTGTCGGTAAGTCTTTTCCGGTTTTCCTAACAGATGTTGCTAGCGATAAGTATGCAGTGTTATGACTTGTGACATATGTCATTTTATTCTACTGACATTAATCTTCAAAACTACACAAGTTACGTTCCGTCAAAATAACAACGTCATAGCGTTAAAGCTGTTTGAAAATGTCAAGTTTTGTGCCTGAAAACGTGCATTCGCGGCACGCATTACTTTTTTTCTTTAATCAAAAGAAAAAGGACGCTGAAAGCCATCGTTTGCTGGTAAAGACTTACGGTGATCATTCCCCAACCATAAAAACATATGAAATGTGGTTTCGACAATTCAAAAGTGGAGATTTCAACATCCAGGACAAAAAACGTGTCTGGTGGGACCAGATTGGTATCGTATATTATGAACTGTTGAAACCTGGAGAAACAGTTAATACTGATCGCTACCGACAACAAATGATCAATTTGAACCATGAATTGATCAAAAAACGTCCGCAATACGCTGAAAGACATGGTAAGGTGATTTTGCAGCATGACAACGCGTCGTCTCAAACAGCAAAATCAGTCAAAGAAGTGTTCAAATCACTTGGATGCGAAGTATTACCGCACCCGCTGTACTCTCCAGACATGGCTCCATCTGACTACTATCTTTTTGCATCGATGGGGCACGCGCTTGCAGAGCAGCACTTCGCCGATTTCGAAGAAGTGAAAAAATGACTCGATGAGTGGTTTAGCTCGAAGGAGAAACAGTTCTTTTGGGATGGCATCCATAAATTGCCTGGGAGATGGGCAAAATGTGTAAAATCAAATGGACAATACTTTGAATAAATAAATTTTAACTATCCATTGTAAATAACACGTTTTCGTTAGCGAAAAAACCGGAAAAGACTTACCGACACACCTGGTAATTTCCTTCAGTTATAAGCTTGAAATAAGGAATTTAATTCTGGAAGCGAAATGATTTGAATCAAATGTCAGTGGAAAATATAGCGACTGAATAGATTAACTTTTTGTTCTGTAAGGCGATGGCTTTGAGGTAACTCTAGTGACAACCGTGTCTGTGACCATTAAACGCTCCTTCAAAGCGAAACTGGCATTCAGATTTTCATGAAGCGAATATTCACTGACCCGTCGATCACCAAATTCCCCTTTAACCCTTTGACGACCATACATTTTCTGCCGAAAGGATTTTGATTTTTTTTTTCATTTTCATGATCTGTGACCTGATAATAGTTATGCCACAAAAAATGGTGGCCCTAGACCCCCTCCTTGCCCCTCATTTTTTTATCTCGAAAATTAAAATTGAAAGACAACATTCTTATATATAATTCATGTACGTATTTATTTTTGAATTTGAACAAACTGAATTTAATTAGTTGTGCATATGGTAGACGTCGAAGCAATCGCAAGTACAGATATCGTCGGCTAAGAGTGAAATCGTTCTAAGTCCATTATACCAAAATTTCTGGAAGAGCAATAAAAAACCTTGTTAAATCATTTTAATTTTCATTTAGGATCATAGGGGCACAGGGGAACCGGCATAGAATTCCCGCCACATACATTTATATTGCCCCATCTATCCTCTACAAAAAACCTTTTAATACGTTTGCTCTATCTCTTAACTGGACTATTTTAAGTACTGAAAGCTCTTGGGCAAGCATACTTGCCTGTGGTCGTCAAAGGGTTAAAGCTATTGTGTCGAGACGCATTATTAATCAGTGTGTCGTTTTCATCACCTTCTTACGCTTCTTGTACGCGGATGTGAGTTTTAGGTCTAAATCTGTAGGCCCGATTGCGTTACATTTTTACATTTTTAAGTCGCAAAGAATAAACCTCATGTGACCGTACTTTTTGGTGCCATTTGGGTAGCTACCGTGGAGCATTTGGAGCAAACTGTTCCATGCGAACATATCATAAGGGCTCAAAATTAGAAAGGACAAAATAAACTTTTGTAAAAACTTCTATTTTCGATTAATCAAGATATTGCCATGTGTGGGCACGCAACATACTCTGATAAATTAGTATGGAGCTTTCCATTTGTATATTGTATGTCGACTAAACGACATGTCTACTGTAAACCAGTGCTCTCAGTAAAAATTCAATACGGCACAAGTAAAATGTTGTTATGGCAACACAAAAAATGCCAACCCTTAGAAAATTCTTTTTGAAGCGACCTACGAATAAGAATACCAGGAAGACAGAATCTGCACATATACAGTGTCCGTGAGTGAAGCATTTTTTCTAAAATAGCCCCCAAAGAGATTTCTGAAATATCCCCCAAAGAGATTTTATTGTCCGAAAAGTCACATTTTTTCACATTTCCACAGCATGTCACGTTATTTTATGTTTTTATCATTAATAAGCGATTAGTTTTGCATCGAAATTAATTTAGTTTACGCGAATTAAGTCAGTAAATTCAACAAAATTCGATGAAAACCGAAACGTCTACGAAAAAAACATTTATGATAATTCCTACAAATTCACGCACTCGCGAAACTTCGTTTTACTTTTAATAAAGTTTTGCTACACGCTTAAAACTAATTTTACCATCAAAGTGATGTAAAATGTTGTTTTTTCGTCAGCATTCGCGAAATTAATTTTTAATCGTAACACTTAGTGGCGCACCATTAAACAACAAAAACAAGAAGAAGAGCGATCTGTCAAAAAACACCAGTGGCGTATCAAAGCAAATGAATTGCTTTATCTAAGGTTTTCTAAATTTGAACATTTTACATTATTACTATATTCAATATTAGTTATGGCATAAATTGTTATAAAATTGATTTTGCCCCAGTAAAAAAATGAACGGTTTACAACAAAACAAAGCAAGAGTGGAAAATTCAAATTCCTTCCAAAATTGTATTCAAAGTCATAAAACCATAAATTTTGTTTTGCTACAACCAGTTCCTTTGTTTACTGTGAAAAAATCGAACTGACCGGAATTCGTAATAAAGAAGTTTAAGTATCAATACATGATCGATAATTTTAATGCTGCATTCTGCTGTTAGTATTTGCGAAAGACGGAACAAATTTTGAAATTCTGTTTGCGAGTTCAATATTTTTCACATTAGTATATGAAAATAACATTATTAGTGCGTCAGATAAGAGTTAAAATATTTATTGTAAGAACCTAAGAACATTTATATGAAAAATGAAGTGCGTAGTGAAAAACTGTGTTAATCGAGATAGAAAAAAATGCGGTTCTAGAATATCATTTCACAGGTATATATTCATTTATTTTTAAATGGGCGTGTAATGTTATCCATAAATACGTACACCTGATGTAAATATTACGACCTTTTGCAGATTTCCAAAAAATCCATTAAGGAGAAAACTTTGGGTGCAAGCTTTGACACTCGTAGATTTCGAGCCTCTTCCACGAGATGTAGTGTGTTCTCAACATTTCGACGATGATAATTTAAACGTTTCTAAAAAAGGAAGAAGACGATTAAAAAAAGGCGCGGTGCCTACCTGTAGCGATCAAGTAAAATTGGTTTCACCTGACATAATAAACCATTTTTCTAACGTGGAATATATGGAAATAGATGATAACACTTTAAAAGAAAACATATCTCCGAACATAATAGATTTAATGGCGGCAGGGCCTTCTTTTGCTAGTTCTCCGAATATGAAAACTTCAAGTCAATCATCAGAAACAAGCCCGAAACGTGAAAAGGTAATATTTGATTTATGAAATTATTTTCCCGTAATAATATTTTTGTTCTGTTCAGAAATGTTCCAAAAAGATGTCTTTAAAAGAGGCTATAAAAAGCACATCGCAGGAAGAAGTTACCACTGAAACTTCACCACGTAAAACTCGGCTTAAAGAAAAAAAAAAGGTACTTAAGTATCACGTGCTTAAAACTAAAAGGAAAAATAAAATACTCAATCAGGCTGTAAGGAGAAACCAGAAAAAAATTGTAACTATGAAAGGGGTAATGGCCACATTAAAATCAAAAAACTTGATCGCTGAAGAACACGGTGAAGTACTACAGAATATTTTCAAAGGTCCAGCAAAAGAAATTTTCGAACGTAGTTTAATTAAGTGTAAAGGACAACGTATGTTTAAAAAATATTCTCCCGAGTTAAGAAATTTTGCCCTCAATTTAAATTTTCTTTCGCCCAAAGCTTATACCTATGTGCGACAAACATTTACTAACGTTTTGCCTCATACTAGATACATTTCGGAATGGTTTAAAACAATTAATTGTCAACCTGGGTTTACGAAAGAATCTTTTGTAGCACTTAAAAGTGCAGTAGAAGAGTCATTAAAGAAAAATGAAAAGGTTATTTTGAATATAATCTATGACGAAATGGCTATTCGTCACAAAATAGAGTTAGATGGTGATGGCACATTAGGCTACGTTGACTTTGGAGATGGTGGTGAAAGTAATGATATAGCTACAGAAGTTTTAGTTTTTATGGCAATAGCTATAAACAAAAGCTGGAAAATTCCTTTGGGATATTTTCCTGTAAAATCGGTTACCGGCATTCAAAAAAAAAATCTTATTTGTCATTGTTTTCGCAATGTTCTTGAAACCGGTGCAGAAATAGTAGGCGTTACTTTCGATGGAGCGATTGCAAATTTAACTGCAGCAAAACTACTCGGGTATGATCTGACACAAATAAATTCAAATCAAAACTTTTTCCTATTACCAAATATTCCGACAAAATTTTTACTGATTCCAGATCCTTGTCATATGATGAAACTAGTTCGGAATGCCTTTGGCGACCTTAAAATATTATTCGATAATAAAAAAAATAAGATAGATTTCCAATATTTAATCAATTTAGTGCAACTCCAAGAAAAAGAACAATTACATTTAGGAAACAAATTAAAAAAAGCACACATTTATTTCGCTACCCAAAAAATGAAAGTCAGACTTGCTGTCCAACTATTAAGTAAATCAGTTGCCGATGCCATAGATTATTGTCGCGATATTTTGCAATTTGAAATTTTTTTTGGGAGTGAACCAACCACACAATTTTTAAGATTATTTAATGACTGCTTCGATATACTAAATAGTCGAAGCTTTAACGGTATTGGGTTCAGTAAACCATTGGATGCTAAAAATTTTTATAATATTAAACTATTTACTGAAAATGCAATTCAATATATATCCCAATTGGAAAATGAAACAGGAACTCTTTTAATTACGCACAAAAGAAGGACCGGATTCATCGGTATAATAACTTGTTTAAAAAACATTAATATAATTCACGAGAGGTTTATTGTTAACAACATGTTACGGTTTATACCCTTTTTTAAATTAAATCAAGACCATTTAGAACTATTTTTTGGCTCTATAAGATCTCATTTGGGCAGTAATAATAATCCATCGGTTAAGCAGTTTCGATCTGCCTATAGAAAGCTATTAGTGCGTTGTCAGATCCGGGAAAACGGAATAGGAAATTGTACGCCTCTAGAAAATATTAATATTTTGAATATAACATCTTCAAATGTTATTGCCGAAATTAATAACACTTCTGAGAAAACAGCCTTGTTAACTGATGGTTATTTTTTACCCGAAAACAATAGTTTACTCACGTTACCAGACGAAACTATTTTTCGTGATCATAGATATTTATTTGATCATAGCCACCTTTCAGAGTACACAAACGAAGTTGTTAAGTATATAGCCGGTTTCGTAACTTACAAACTAAACAAAAAACTATATTGTCCTGAATGTTTATTAGCTATAACAGGAGAGTGTTCTGAAAACTCTCTTATTTGGGTAAAGTCAAAAGGTTTTCTACACTGGCCCTCTGAAGATGTTGTGAAAATTTGTCGCACAGCAGAAAGATTTTTAAGACTGTCTCAACATACAAAACCATTAGCAAGAATATTAAAAAAAGAATTTTCAAACATTTTGTTACTTTCGGTAACAAAACAGCTATCCAATGATTTCTTATTTAACAACCAAATATCCCACATGACTGTACAAAACCACCGTAATCTTTTAATTAAAGCAATATGTGAAGAATTTTTAAAAGTCCGCTATTTTTATTTAGCAAAAAAAATAACGGAAAAAATATCAATTAGACAAAAATTTACGCATAATTATCTCTTTCAAGGCCATTAAAATATTTTAAAATAAAATAGTGTGCAAAATATGTATAAAAAATGTAAATATTTAAAAATATATAGTTAATAAAACATTAAACTTTTTTAAAAAATTTTTTAATATTGCCCCCCCCAAATTTGTCCATTTTTCCCTACGTCACTACATTAAACTTAATGGTGTTCGTGTTATTCACACCAACAAGAAAAATGCTTCAATTTTTGGGCTTTATCTGTCTTCCTGGTATTCTTATTCGTAGGAAGCGACCGTCGTAAAAAGAAATTTTCCATAAAATTTTCAGAAAATTCCATGGGTTTAGGGCTGCCATCATATCTCTTTTAAAGAGAACCTTATCTCTTTTTTTAACCCCATTCTTTTTCCTCTTTCTTTTTCCTTGCCAGTTCTCTTTAGTTCTCTTTAGTTCAGAAAACTCTTGGTTCATACTATGCGTAAAAAACCAAACAGATTTTTCCACGAAAATTCCATTATGAATTAAAATGATCACGTTATTTATTGTATAGTAGTACTCTACTCTACAATTTTCTGTGTGTGGTGCGAAACTGTACATTATAATTGTAACGTAAAGCTATTTATTGTATGCGCCAGCAAGAACAGTTTCTTCTCCCACGATCAGCTGCTGTAAAAATCAAAACAAATCAAAATTTTGCGGTTAAAGTGCGGTTTAAGCTCGGTTTAGACGAGACAAGTAACTTGCGGCAAGTAGACGTAAATACACGCGACTTGACCTAGTGTGCGACGCTCGCATATGTGTGAGAATACTTGCCGCTCTCTCGAAAATAATAGAAAGCCATTCTATTTTTGTGGCAAGTAAAAACCAATACAAGAACATGGAACCGCGTACAAATGAAGTGGTTTTATGTGTGTGTGTTTCGGTTTATTTTATATTTGCTGCTTTGCCACAGGACGACGTAACATTTTAAGGAAAAAACAACACGGGTATAAAAAACTCGTCAACAACAAACAGTTTTAGGTCGAAATTCGCAAACTTTTCTACAAAAAAGTGTCGTAATATTTTTTCTCAGAAAATTTTAGGTTATGTTTTCGTTCGGCTGTCATTCTACTTGAAACGATTTACTTGAAACGTGTAAACTAAGCTAACTACTTGCCTCTCTTTACTTGCCGAGAGTTACTTGCCGTGTCTAAACCCTGCTTAAGGAAATAGCCGGTTTTGACATTTGATATTGTAGTTTTGACATTTTCAGTTTTTTTTCGATAGATACGGAAAATAACAGGCACGAAAAATTGCACTTTTTTGTAATAATTCTGTGCAGTCATTCTAAGTTCTGTAATTTTCACATTCAAAAAAAGTTCTCTTTTAGTTCTCTTTTTTCATTTGGTTAATTTCCTATACAATATCTCTTTTTTTAAACCAAAGGTTCTCTTTTCACAAATAGGTTCCATGGCAGCCCTACATGGGTTAGATGTTAAAATCAACCTGTATTTCATCTGAAGTTTCAGAACGGGTATCGGTAATGGTTAAGCAGTTATGCGATGCAAACTAGCTCATATTTGTACTAGACATGAAATTCCCAATTTGAAAACTAACTCATATTTGCACACTAGACATAAAAAACTGCTTTCATCCAAAATTCATAAAATTTTTAAGATTTTTTTTCAGAATATTTATTTAAATTGATGATAAATATTATCCGTGACTAACAAATTTCCCTATAACTCTTTACCCGTTAACGCTACTACTTTTGACTACTCGGGTGAAATATAGGTAGGGGAAGCCGGGGCTTAAATTAACAGGAGTAAGAATTAACGAGCCTATTCGCGCCGAAATATACGAGCCACAATCTCGAAACTTGGTTTTTCTCCACCCCTCGATACGGTCGACCATATCATGACTTATCAGTAAGCATCGTATATGTCTTGCTTTTCGCAGGATACTCCTGCTTTTTCGACCCAAATCCTGCGAAATTTACAATCCTGTGTTTTCGCTCAAAATCCTGTAAACTCCTGCTTTTATCCTGTTTTACCGGCCGAAAAATCAAAGGGTACCGAAAATTCAAATTTTGTCAGTAGGAGACACAGCAGAATACAAACTCAATATTTAACACTGGCAACACGCGACGAAACAGCTACATAAATGTCCCAGTTCTACGATTTCATAAAAAGTCACCCTGATATGCTCCGACAAATTAGTTCGAAAGAGAAATACATTGTGCACTGTGCTCAAAGTGAAATCGAGCAAATTGAAGACGATTTAGATGTCGAAGCCAACGAAGGAAATGGTTCCGGCTAGCATTAGTTTGTTATCCGAAATTTTTCTTTTTTTTTTGCACCTTGTGGACAGTGTATTTCTCCGGATAACAAACTAATAAAAAACGCTGCTTTTTATCACGTAAATAACTACAACTGCTTACTCTGTAAATATAATTATGAGCTAAGGCTCATTTATGTTAGCTTTATAATGAATAAAACTCCATTTATAATCCTGCTTTTATCCTGTTTTTCGAAAAACAAAATCCTGTAAAAGGCCGAATTTTCGCAGGATTATCCTGTTTTTCAGCGAAAATAAAATACGGCCTTTACTCATCAGTCATAAACTGTTCATCGCCAGTGAGGTTAAGCACAGAGACCGAATATTAGCTGGTAAACGAACTTTTTATGGTTTGCAATATTTTGATTTCTGCTTTAGTTTTGTATATTATTGAATATAACTTTGTCGATAATGTAAGTTAATGTAGCTATAATTAATAATGTCCTTTTGTTAAGGATCTTTTTTTTGGTATGCCATACTGTGTTACTTGTTAAAAAAAGAGTACCAGGAAGACCGAGCCATGCTCGGCGACCTCAAAATCCTACTTTTGGTGATTTTTGGGGAAAACTAAATTCACATTATCTTTACAGAGCTTTTCCAGAGTTTGTAAATTAACGACCTAGAAAGCTAGAACTAAAACTAACGCGCAATAACAAAATTTCATAGAAATCGGTTGAGTGGTTATTGAGTAATCGCTGTCACCGATTTTTGAAACGTTGTTTTGAGACACCAGGTGAGGGTCATCGAGGGGAGGGAAAAGTCAGGTTTGTAGTGGAAAAATCGAAAGCCCTTAGTCCCCTTAGTAATACGGCAGTCACACGACGCTGTTTTGCCAGCGCTGCTAGCTGTTTGGCTGTTAGCAGCCGTTTCAGCAGCACCGTGTGAACCCTAGTAGGCTGCTACTAACAGCAGCAGCGCGATGATTTTAGTAGCGCTATTGAAGTAGAGACCGTTCTACTTTGCCAGCGCTACTAGGGATCACGTGACCCTGTTGCATGGTTACTGAGCTGTCAAAACTCTGATAAGTGGAAAAGTTTTTTTATTTTAAGTTGTTATTTTACGTTTATTCATTTAAATTTGTGTGTTCCGTTTATTATTTAAAAAATCGCCCAAATTCAAATGTCAAACGACGGTTTTGCTGTTTGCCAGGGCTACTAAGTTATAAATCGTGTGAACCCTCTCAGTACGCTGCCTGCTGTTGCTATTTGCCAGCGCTACTAACCCAATATCTAGCAGCGCTGGCAAAACAGCGTCATGTGACTGCCGCATAATACTGTAAAGTTTCATTAAGATGGAACCACCCAATTTGAAGATACCAGGCGAGGGGTATCGAGGGGAATTTTCTCAGAGGTGAGACCTATCTAGATCGATTCCTTGTCCCCGAAAATCCCTAACCACCAAGTTTCGTGAAAATCGTTAGGCGGATTTCGAGATCGTTTGTGCAGGCAGACAGACAGACAGACATTCCTCGTATTATATTATAGGATAACCCAATCCTCAGGAAAACTCGTAAAAAAGTAATGCATTTCGGATAATTCGAATTTATCTTCATCTTCAAGATCGACAAAACATGTTATAATTCGTATTTTTAGATACTCTCGTTAATTCGTATGACTTTTTCTTTTCCAATTATGATTTATTTTCCTTGCTTTTCCTCAAATTTTAGTTTGCTATTTTTCAAATTTTAAAATTACAGTTTTATCATTTCCGTTATGCTAGCTAATCACGTTCGTCATATTACTCCGCATTCGTCGAACAGTGTTGTGAAAACCAAGAGTGCGGAGTGATTCTATCAAAGCTCCGACTATGGCTCCTACTCTGTCCTCAACTTCAAATGTATTCTGTTATCATATAAATATAAAATTTTCCAAGCTACTTATATGAAAATGAACCTGAGATAATTTAAAAGAAATGAATACAATTTGTTACCGAGGAATTTGTTACCGAGGAATTTTTATAATTTTAAGGAAAAGTATCATTTTTTCAGGAAACTAAAAAGGAAGATACTAGAAAAGCCCTTCATTTTTGTAAAAGATAACAGCTAATATTAGTATTAATTAATTAATATACATATACTAAAAATTAACTTCATTAAGAACATTAAAGAAATATTTTAAGACGGAATTAGCTGCAATTTGTCCTGAACAATATGATAGCTTCTAATATGTCTAGCTCCATTCCTGCCCTTAAATCATATTGAAAAATTTATGAAGGTAAATTGTATTTAGAATATGATTCTACATAACCACTCCATACATCAAAATCCAATCGGACCATTCCTTTCCCCCTCTCCTATACAAATCGATTTAAAAATAAAACATTTTGTCATCATATAGAGTATTGGCCCCTGGCCAAATGGACCATTAGGGGGGGGGGGGGGGGGGGGGGGTGGTGCCGCCCATATGAACGAAAATGATTTTTGCGAATATCTCAAAAACGTACAAGAACGAAAGTTATTTAGGATATGATTCTACATAAAACTCCCACACATCAAAATCCGATTGGAATAAATTTTAAAAAATCTTATTGAAAAATTTGACTTCAAAGTGGAATTTTGATACAACTGTTCGCCGTTCACTTAAATCACCATACGGGTTTTCAATAATTGCCAGATTGGCAATTATAGCCTTTGTTATGTTTTTCCTAAATTCCAGGAGATAGACAATCTTTCAGCCAATTTCTAATTTTTTTAGTAAAAACGAAGAAACGCCAGAAAATTCAATGTTTAATTTCTGCAATATTTATTGAATAATTGCAATTTAGAAAAACTACGTACTGCGCATATAGCAAAGCAGAAAGTCATAAATTTCATTTATCCTCAAATTAATTATTTAAATGTTTAAACACTTTTTGTATTGTGTTGATATAATATTTTGGTTCGTGGCAAGGGTCAAGTATCGATACAAGGGTTACACAATAATTTATAAAAAATTGATATTCGGAAGTTTGAATGAATTGTTAAATGCCACATTTACTAGGTGTAATTTTTCCACACGCACACCAACACCCCCAATTTCTGACTGTTGTACTCATTTACAATAGGACTTTTGTAATAAATATTGAAGTGACCAACGTTTTTGTAATCATTAATGTTAATTTATCGGCTATTTCTCTGAATAAACATTAGACTTTTACTTAACACCTTACTACATATTAAAGTGTTAATAGCATAGCAGTAAACAATGAAAAATCCAAAACAAAAAACAATAGTCAGATTTTACATCACAGGCATTTATAGAGTTATAAATAATCCTTGTATATATCACCTGACATGGACACACGTTTTGTGTCAAAAGGATTTTTCTATCGTCATCAGTTACCAAATATCAACTTGATTAATTAAATGCATAACCTCGAACTACAATTTTCATTTCTCGAAAAAAAAAGTAGTCGCATTGATACGCGTTGAAGCTTGAAGCTCTTAACAACGTATAACCATTGGTCAAAAAATCGATATTTTTATGTTTCTGACTTAATCCAGTATTTTGTTTACTTTGTTTATTAAGGCAACAAGACGTACACACTTACATCTAATTTCCTTCGATCACTGGATGTTTCGCGGAAATCCAATCGTCTTATCCTTTTAATCCAAAAAGACAGCAAAACGATTGTTTTAGTTGTAATCCTTGTATATTTACGGAATTAAGCCAATTTAAAATTTATAATAGTTGTTTGAAATTTCATCTCTTTTTTAAACTTTAATTTTTTGTCACTTTTTTATTAACAGTTAAAACCAACATCGAATTGACACCTATATAAAATCCCTTCGAAAACCTTGACTCGCGTATTTAGCAATAATCGAACGACTTGCTGCATAAGGACACGAATTCAAACTACCTGAAAAACATCGGACTTTTCGATTATATACAATAAGAAAGCTTTACTTAGTATTCTACATAAAACGTGAAAAAAAACGGGTAAAAAAAACCTTCACAATTGGTATTTTCCATAGGGTGATTCGGACACGAGCGACTTTTCCTACAATTCAACTCATATATTCAAGGAAAAATTAGCATACAAGCTTAAGCTCACCGCAGGACATTCGATTCTCTACTTCAACTGTACATAAGTTTTCATTTTAGTTTTGGATAGGCCACGTCTATTTACTGACCACATTGTGCCATGCGGTGTTGTAGGGGTTTTTACGCTTTTTGGATAGTGCAGGTAGATTAAAAGTAATCGTTAAAGTCGAATGTACACAAATATACAATGATTGTAGGTTTTGTGTATATTGAGGATGGTAAAAGGTCGTGGAGAATTTTGTAGGGGAAAATATCACATTTTTATACCCGTATGGTGAAACCAAAGGGTATGTTAAATTTGCCTTACCGTTTGTAACGCAAAGATTCCGTCATCACACAAACAAATGAATTACACCAGTTGTTTAGAATGATAAAAATAATTAATTTTTGCATGTCCGTCCGTCTGTCTGTCCGTCTGTCTGTCCGTCTATCTGTGGCGCGGATTGCGGGCGCACGGATTGAGCTACAGACTTGAAATTTTGCGCAGATTAGTTTTTCGTAAAATGCAAGGCTAAGTTCGTTAATGGGCAAAAATGGACCGTTAGGGGGGGGGGGGGGTATACCCCATACGAGCGAAGACGTGTTTTGCGAAGATATTCGCAAAACACGTGCATCTTGTCAAAAAAGTGTAAGAACAAAAGTTATTTAGGATATGACTCTACATCCCATACATCAAAATCCGATTGGAAGAAATTTTAAAAAATCTAATTGATACAACTGTTCGCCGTTCACATAAACTTCGAACAATGCCATATTACCATACGGGTTTTCAATAATTGCCAGATTGGCAATTATAGCTTTTGTTATGTTTTTTTTATGTAGCACTATGATATTGTAGAGAAACCATGAAGTTTTGTTTTGTTAAATTTTCCTAGTTGCCTACCTTATGTGCGGTGTCGGATTTCATACTTACTTAAATTTGGGTCATCTATTACGTTATATCGTTTAAGTTTTGGCAAATGTTACATAAAACGTGACTGGAAACATTTTAGTATTCGTTTTAAATTGTTGGTAGCAAAGGTAACACTATATCTATTAGGTATAAACTCTATACCAAAAAAAACTTTATGCCGGGATACGATAAATGGAAATAATGGAAATGCTTTCTCACACATACTAAAGACGTTATAATTTACCATTTTGTGTAACTTTTTATGAAGGGATTGAACATTTCTTCTAGAATGTGTTGTTAGCTCGCACCTTTTCTTATACTAATTGTACGAAAACGAATCTTATTGATTAATTAGTCATTATTATAATTACTAAGGAAAAACCTAAAAAATTGCGTTAATTGTATGTTTTTTTTGTGCCAAAATTTTAAGTTACATGGAATCGTTCATTTTTCATTCAATTCGATTTTTTTTGGCTCACATTAATTATTTTAATTCACCTTAAGGTCGTATCACACCGCCGCACGTTGGGGCCAAAGTGCTATTCGGCGGCCAAAAATACAAATTTTGAGTTCTGCCTTTGAAGGATTTCGGTTATGTCATTGCGTTGAAAATTCTTAGGAACCTAGAAATCCAAAAGGACACTCTCCTGGGACAAGTAATTTCCGAACGCCATGGGGTCAAAGTTGGTAAAAATTCTGGTTTTTTAAATTTTCGAATTTTCAACAAATTTTTTGAACTTTATTAAGTCACTTAGTACAGAAAAATCGATTTTATCATCAACCTGAGGACATATTTAGGCAATTATAAAAAAAATTAAAAATTTTTAGTACCACATTTTTTTTCTTAAAATTGTTATCCCGGAATTCTGGGCATTCTAAAAATACTATTTTTTTCGCGAAATTTTGTATATATTTGGCTCTGCAAAAAATGTACCGGCTTGTACCGGTCAGGCGTCAGTTGGACATGATAGCCAAGGTCAATACCTTTCAAAATATCTATATTTCATCTGCTACTACCTGCAACTCTGGTCACCGTAAACAAAAGTCTGATTTTTTACATATTATTTTAAAAAAAATGTCTTATTTTGTCATAACAAAGAACAAAGATTTTTCGTCTTATATGCTAGGAAATTGTTTTAATTATTTTTAATATACATTAAAGCGGAATATTTTACATACCAGCATACAGTGAAACCATTAAATATCACCCTTCTTGACAGTAAAACCGTTTAAAACTGGTAATCTTATCCTATAATATAATACGAGAAATGGCTGTACAACGATTTCGAAAACCCGCCAAACGATTTTCACGAAACTTGGGGGTAAGGGATTTTCGGGGACAAGGAATCGATCTAGATAGGTCTCACCTCTGAAAAAATTCCCCTCGATACCCCTCGCCTGGTATCTTCGAATTGGGTAGTCCGATCTTAATGCAACTTTACAGTATTACTAAGTGGACTAAGGGCTTTCGATTTTTCCACTACAAACCTGACTTTTCCCTCCCCTCGATACCCCTCGCTTGGTGTCTTCGAATTACGTGAAGGTATCTTAATGAAAATTCGCAATATTGCTAGGGAGTAAGGTTTTGCGATATGTATTCTAAAAATATCACTTTTTAGATATCTATTCGCAGCGATAAATAGTAATTACAAAACAATCAAGTTCCCTGAACCTCGTTATACGAATCATGTTGCAATTATAATCGGATTCAACTACTCAGAGACAGAGGCAGAAGGAGGATTTTGAGATCGCCGAGCATGGCTCGATCTTCCTGGTACTATGAATGATTAGAGCAATAAAAATCAATATCTTAGATACACATATGTACATATGTATATATGTTAAAACAGAATATTAAGAAATTTACATTAATTCGACGATTGAAAGTTATATTATCGGTGCTTTCAAGCAAGCAGGCAATAAATCCAGATAAATTCAAATCATATGCCAAGTCCACAGCTGATTTGTATAATAGACATTACAATTGGAGAAATATGCAAGATGGCAAGCTGCTAATTGAAAAAAGCATTTTACCACTTGGGGAGCTTTCAGAAGAAGCTCAGGAATCGAAAAATAAAGACTACATACATTTTAGACTAACCAACACTAGAAAAAACGCTAGAATCAACCAAAATGAAGATTTGATGAATATATTACTTCTATAGTCAGATCCATTTTTGGCTTCTCTGCGTTCTAAATGGACAAATGCAAAAGATGAATTGGATGACGAGGAAGATCAAGAAATCCTACAATTGTTAAAATTCGACGAAGATCAAGACATAATTAGAATATAATTTTTCCTCAACTTAATGTAATTTTAGCCATGTGTATTTGTATCAAATTGTATTAAAATAATCGTATTAAAAAAAAGTTGTATTTAAAAATGCTATATATTTTTATAACATTTAAAAAACAACTTTAAAACAAAACCAAAAAAAATATTACAACAACAAATACTATAGTTTTGATTATTTCATCATATAGGGTATTAAAGTTGCTCCTATTCGATTTTCATGTACTGACGATATATGTAAAATGGCATTCTAAATATTTTCGTCATTAATGATTTTTTCTGTACGACCAACCGTTCTCGAGATTTTGGTAATTTTTGATTTCAAATGCATATGGGTGGGGGAGGAGAGAGGAGGGGGTGATCAGATTGTTAGGAACTAAAGCTTGGATATTTATCTAGCCAACAAAAAAAACCCCATTCAAAAATATTGATCCGTTCAAAAGTTATATATTTTTGGCCGCCGAATGGCACTTTGGCCCCATAGTGCGCCGGCGCCGTTTGCGATTACGATTGCGACTGAGTTTCTCGACCAATCAGGTCAAAGCTGTCGACGATTACGATTGAAGCCTGAGTTACATTGCGACGACAGCGATACGACAACGCCACCAAAGTTTGAAAAATTGAACTTTTGTCGCGACGACATAGAATGACATTGAATTGTTTGGTTAGGTTAATTGTGTTTGAGTTGCTCTCTTTTGGTGACAAATTGGCAATTTGATCAAAATGTAGAAATTATCCATAGTAGCATATAATAATATTTTCTTTACTTTCTGCACTCTCATCTTTTACATTCAAAAAAAATTGTTAGGTTACGGGATTGTTTGTCGCGTGCTCGCAGCTCTGGTAATGTAACTTGGATGACGATAACGACAATGTTGCGCGACTTTCGTCGACGAATAACATATATAAATGTAACCGAACACGAAATCCTGGACTGTGGATATGGAGTACAAGCTAATAAAGGAAGTTGTCAACATTGTTAAACGTTGTCAGACAATTTGTTGTCAGTGTGATAGGAAAACGTCAAAGGTCGATCGTTGTCGGTGTGATACGACCTTTAGGGGCCTCGAATCAATCGTCGGAAAAAATGGTTTACACCAGGGTGCTTGAGATGACAAAATACTTCGATTTCCCCCTCTCGGTCTGTCTGGCTGGGCGTAAACACCATAACTTTCGAAAGGACTGATATTTGAGACTTTAAATTTCTGCGTTCTCGTAAATTACAAGGTCAATTTCTTCAACGAGCAAAATCGGATCATTCCCTTCCCCTTTTGCCATACACACGAACCAGTTTGTACAATTTTTTCAAAAACAGTGAGTCGTATTGAAAAATTTATAAAGGTAAAACGCGTTTAGAATGGGATTTTACATAACTTATCCATACGCCGGAATCCAGTTAAACTACCCCTTCCTTCTTCCCCATAGATATGGAATACTTTTTTCCTTTTTTCTCGAAAACGGCGCATCGTGCGATAGAATTTATAAAGACAAAATGTGTTTAGAATATAAATTTTAATAACCCTTTCATACAGAAAAATTCAACCCTTCCCCCTTCTTCCAAACAAATGGATTTGTTTAAATAAAAATTTTGTCTGTACTCATATCGAGTTTTGTTCTAAGAGTTTTTTTCCCATCCACAGATATATGAGAACTCATATCGATTTTTAAACTTTAAAACTTTAGTTTTTTTTTGGATTAATGCAAGATTTAGATTTTAGACAAGCATTCATAATGCGTGATAAATTTTTCTTTAATGAGAATAATAAACAAAGGTGACAACGAGATTACAGTTGGTTTAATGTGAACCATTTTTGCTTTCATATTCTTATGGGCTTTTAAGATAATTTCTTCATTTGCACGCACACAAAAGATAGATTTTTTTATTATAAATAATTTTCAGAGCCACATTCATTATTTTTACTACCCGTTCATAAAACTAAGCTTTCTTGTATACAACTCTCTGTATTCGGTTGAGTAATGAAATCTCAACAGTTCTGTTTTTGGGGACGCAAGTGCTTTTTATTATAGAAGCATTTTTGAAGCGATTATTGGTCTAGGCCAGAGGTCGGCACTGCTTGGCTCGTCTGGCTCCTCAATACGATAACATTTTTATTCAAATTTTACGAGATTACAATCAATGTATGAACGTTTTTACTCGACTCTCCAACGCAATGATACGTGTTGGTTGACGACGGCCACTTCGGCAGCCGAAATCAAACGATTGACTAACAATCGATGAAGCGAGCCTACGACAGTCATTCAGTATGATTTCTGCGGTTGATGCGTACGGGTGTATACATTTGCTCTCCAAAATTATAATTGCTTCCCAAAGAACACTGATGTACGAAATTTTTTCAGAAATTTGATTTTTTTAGTTTTCCTTTTCCATTATGAAGCGCTCATATTCAAATTCAAATACTATGTCGTGGGATTGGGAAAACAAATATTTAATAACCACAAATAATGATAACCGTCAATGTCTAGTTTGCAGTTACATGTCGAATAAAAAATTCAATCTAAAACGCCATTACAACAGCTGTCATAAGTTCGATTTTGCCCGATGCAATGAAGTAGAAAGAGTAAGACAGGTTGACAACTCAAAGAAAGTTTTTTTAGAGAAATTTCCTGTAGGCGGAACAAATGATTCTAAAATTGCATAATGATAAATTGTATAGTTCACTGTTCCTAAACGTCTCCATCAAAAGCGAAAGAGCGTAAAAAATGAAAATGATGCGTTTTCTCATTTTGTGTTATAGTATATGAAGAAACATAAAATTTTTTCTAGTAGTAGTAAATCACTACATACATGGTGCCGAGGCCTGGTCTAGGCAAATGTATCTTTTGTCCTCTATTTGCCTTTCAACGAGTATCTCGTCTATCTATATTTGAATTTGGATGGCATTGGGTCTCAGGAAAGGCCAGCTATGAAAATTCACATGAATTTCCTTGAATACTTCAGCAACGATTTACATTTTCTAGGCATTTGTGCGCCTAGTGAATTATCGGCTTCAAAAGGATTAACGAAGGACTTTAACAGAATTTACGATGTGCAATTCACTAGAGACCAATTGAAATTCGTGTCACGTTCAATGGTTTACAGGTACACAGATTAGAACAGTTGTCGCTCTCCAGTTGTTTGATTTTGATGTTATAGCCCGAAATTTCGATTTCTCTGTGATGTGCCCGATTTTTATTCCGTCGGCACGCTGCAAAAAAAATTTGATTGCTTTTATATAAAACAACATTTCCAATATAATGTTTATGATTTACCTTTCACTCACAATCTAACGTAATTAATTTTTATTTGAATATTTACTTTCTGATAAATTATATCTTAAATTCATTTTTTTTACTGTTCAGTTAACATCACTGAAAGAACAACTATAACTTTGTTTTTCGTCAATCTAAAGTCGAGGTAGGTTCTGGGATTCAAGTGCTTTTAAAGGTACAAATCATATCAGGAGAAAGTTTAAAGGAAAGTCATGGGATAAAAATCACTTTAAAGAGTCAAGAGATAGCAGAAGAGGGGGTTCAGGAGGAGAGAGGGCTCGTATATAGAATGGGTGGGATTATTTTTGGGGTGATATTCTGCCTAATACTATGTTCACACTGACGCAAAATTACGTAATTTTGAAGATTTTTGTAATATTGAACGAAATCTTCCTCGAAACCACGAGATTTCCAGTACATTAACCTGTTTTCAAAATCACTAAAAGTATGCAATTTCCACAAAATTAGGAACGAAATCAAGCGAAAACAATGAATACAACCCTGCATCACTTATTCAGCTCTCTTCAGTACATCAGTTTTGAGAAGTTTTGACATTTGTGCTGGATTGGAAAGACGGAAATATAAGAAAAAGAAGCCGTGTTCGGCACGCGAAGAGGATATATTAGTAAACAACCTACGCGGGGCAAAAAAAAATTGACCTGTTTTTGATGCGATTAGATATGAAATGGAAAATAATTGTTTATTTTCATTACAGATAATTCCCATTTTCGTCTAAAGTGTCTAATTCTGTTTGCACATATTTCATCGATGTTTTGAATTGTATTATTCATCATATTACTAAAATTCATAGTAATCCTACACTAAAATTCATAGCAATCCTGTAGTTGAAATGTCAAGCAAAATTACCTTAACCTCTGTCTGGACACTTTGGTTTAAGATTTAAATCATTTCGCAAAATTACGTGATTTTGCGTCGGTGTGAACTTAGTATAATAGTGAAACCCCAATATAAATTTTTTCAGTGGTTCAGGAGATGCCAGGCGAAGGGGTATGAGTGGATGATATTTTTATACCCGTATGGTGAAACCAAAGGGTATACTAACTTTGCCCTACCGTTTGTAACGCCAAGATCCCGTCATCAGACACAAAAATGAATTACACCAGTGTGTTTAGAATGATAAAAATAATTAATTTCTGCATGTCCGTCCGTCTGTCTGTTTGTCTGTCCGTCTGTCTGTCCGTCTGTCTGTCCGTCTGTCTGTCCGTCTGTCTGTCCGTCTGTCTGTCCGTCTGTCTGTCCGTCTGTCTGTCCGTCTGTCTGTCCGTCTGTCTGAGGCGCGGATTGCGAGCGCACGGATTCAGCTAGAGACTTGAAATTTTGCACAGATCCGTTTTTCGTAAAATGCGAGGCTAACTTCGTTAATGGGCAAAAATGGACAATTAGGAGGGGGGGGGGGTACCCCCAATACGAAAGAAAATGTTTTTTGTGAATATCTCAAAAACGGTACATCTTAATAAAAAAGTGCTAGAACAAAAGTTATTTAGGATATGATTACATAAAACTTCCATACATCAAAATCCGATTGGAATAAATTTTAAAAAATCTTATTGGGAGGTTTGACTTCAAAGTGGAATTTTGGTATAACTGTTCGAATTTTGATACGAATATCACCATACGGGTCACCATACCATACGGGTCGCCAATGATTGCCAGATTGGCAATTATAGCTTTTGTTATGTTTTTAGTATGTATTTTGTGAAAATTTTCAGCCCGATGAAGCCAACCATTCAGTTGTTGAAATATTTATAAAAGGGTTGGGGGAGCAAAACCTCAAAGAACCTTTCCAGATGTGTAATGTAATTGTTGGCAAAAATGCATCTAAATCGGTTGGGTAGTTTTCGAGCATGTATAGGCATTCAGTTGTATATATAAGTAACACATGGATCAATAAGTCCCGAGACTAACAATGAAAACAACATTTTTTTTGCAAAATTTTTTTTTATTCATCAATATAATCACCTTTTAGGGTGATACAATCGTCACGCCATGCGTATCCCAAAAAACTGACGCCATGACTTTGCCAGCTGACTGCTGCGTTTTCGGACGCTTCGGACGGCTTTCGCCAGCTGTGCGCCACTCAGATGACTGCCGCTTCGACTCTGGAGTGTAGTGATGTATCCATGTTTCGTCCATGGACACGTAACGACGCAAGAAATCTTTTTTATTGCGAGTAAATAGCGATAAACAGCTTTCTGAATCATCGACTCGTTGCTGTTTTTGTTCCATCGAAAGCAATCGCGGCACCCACTTGGAAAAAACCTTTTTCATGCTCAATTTTTCATGAAGGATAGTAAATGCACTTCCATATGATATCTGTGTTATCTCAGCAATCTCACGGAGCTTCACTTTACGATCTTTCATTATAATTTTTGTCACTTCACTCACATTTTCCGGTGTAACGGCTTCCACAGGTCTACCCGAGCGTTCCGCGTCATTTGTGTCGGTACGACCACGTTTAAACTCGGCAAACCACCGACAAATCGTTGCTTTTGATGGACAAGAGTCCGGGTAACATTTTTCAATCCATTGTTTCGCTTGCACGGTGTTTTTACCCATTAAAAAACAATGTTTTATCAGAACACGAAACTCGGTTTTTTCCATTTTTTAAACAAACTACAAAACGACTTTACTCCAACCTCGATAACTCAGCTGTTTCTGGTCCGATCGACTTAAAATTTTGACACGTTTCAAGCAAAGGTTAGTACTCTAGAAAGACGTGGTTACTGGTTTACTACGAGCGTCATCTCTGGGTTAGTCTCGGGACTTATTGATCCATGTGTTAGATTCTGAACCAAATTAGAAAACCGCTGTAAATTTTGAGTTAAAATAATTACACGATAACACACTCTAAATCACTCTATACCAGGTTTCACTGGGAGCCCAATGTAAAGGCAACCACAATGAAGTGCAATAAATTTTAATATTCTGTCACAGTAAATAAAATCTGTACCCCAGAGGTAAACTGTCGTAACTGCCAAAACCGAGATTTTGGGGTAATTGTTGTAACTACATTATGGGGACGTATATATTATATCAACTAATATTTTGTTTAAACAATGTCCTAAAATAAAATAAACTACAAAAGTTTCAATAATTACCGAAAATCATACACAATAAAAAGTTTGCAATTCCGAACTAAATGGCTCTCCTGTAAAATTTGCAAAATGTCAGTTACGACAGTTTACCTCTGGGGTACAGAAATTTACTGTTCCTTCCAGTAAATATTGGATTGTATATCCAGTGAAATTCTTATACTGGAAAACTGGAACGAAGTGGAATAACAGGAATTTTTAGTCTGAATCTGTGTAAAATTTACTAGAATTTCAGTAAAATTTTAAAAGCTTTTTGAATGGTTTTGGTAACATTTTTACTTTTTTTATAAATAGTATAATCAAGTAGGTACTGTATTCATGAAAAATTTCGATCTCTTTATTTATTTCCCTGAGTAGGGTGGATCGCGGCTCGAACAAAAAAAATAAATGTGGCAATGTGAACAGTGGGGGGTATGGAAAAGATGTGAATATATGTAAAAATGAAATTTGGAAAATTTCAGCTCGATCGCAGGTCATTTTCAGTTTCCGCTTTTCATTTGAAATTTTGAAAATCTGCTATTGAACTAAAAATTTCAACTTTCACCAAAACCAAGGAGGATTTCCAAAAAAGCTTGAATTAGTTAACAAATAACAAAAAAAACCAAAAACAAAAAAATATTAAAAAAATTAAAAGAAAAAAAAAGTTTGAAAAAATTAAAACAAAATAAAATTTCAAAAAAAATTAACCAAAAAAAATTACAAAAAAAAATAAAACAAAAAATTAAAAAACAAAAAGAATTTCGAATTACAAATGCCTCCACGCGGCGAAATCTGGGTGATCACAGCAAAAGTGTTTAGCGAAAATTTGTAAAATACATAGAAATTCACCTAGCGCATACACACTGTTATGACAAATTTTCAAACGAAAAGCGGAAACTGAAGATGACCTCCGATCGAGCTGAAACTTTCCACAATTTGTTTTTATATCAATTCACAACTTTTCCAACCCCCCCCCCCCTCTATCGTTATCTTTTCAATTCGACGTTTTTAATAGCCCCGATTAACTGCCTATACGTTCAAAACAAATGCTCGAACACCTATTTGTTTTGAATGCATGACGTAAGAAAGCGTTCTCTGTCAGACAGTGAAATTAACTGATTGGGTTTTTGTTTTAAATACTTTTTATTTAACCCATTCGGTATTTTGATGCCATATGGCAACGCAGTTAAAAGTTGCTAAAAAATTTGAATTGAGTTATATTTATTTATTTTCAAACACTCTATTCTCATTCAGTGCACCTTTAAGTGCATTTGTGACCCAATTTTGATTAGTTGAGTAAAAATCTGGACTACAGTGAACGTATTTGTAAAAAATTAAAAAAAATTTTAATTTTTTTTTAAATGAATACTGATAGCTTAAACATAATTTGTATAGAGAGTATTTTTAACTCCCATAGAAAAAAACATGTACCGAACGTGTTAAATAATACCTGCATGAATGGTTTGGTATTTACTAAATTGTCTTTCAATTCAAATAAAAAACGTTTGATTTTGAGAATCAAATCAAATGACGGTTCTTGATTTTACTACATGCTCGATTTCCCTTAGTGTGAAAATATTGCTTATTGTTTGAGGGTTAAAAAATTTTAAATTACGTAAATTGCTTAAAAAATTGAAAGGAAATTTTTTTTTTTTTTTTTTTTTTGGAATTTGATTTAGGTTGGCCTAGTTATACTATATGGCCATGTCTGGAATAAGTCTTCTCACACTGCACATAAATGGTGCAGCGAGTAGGTTTTATGAAATAATATTTTTACACGTGCGCCATGAAAATGGCGACACGTATAATCTGGCGTGTACAGTCGGGATCACGACCGACACCCGAGACCCTGGAACACACAACTCTGCACTCTAAAGACACTCAAAGATGGCGATTCCTCCGACCGGAACCAAACTCGACCACCTCAATCGGTTACTCGAGAGAGACTGAAAGGAAATTGAAAAAAAAAAATTTACGATACATACAAATTCAACAGTCCATTTTCGAATATGGTCTGTTCGAAAAGTCCATGTTCGAAAATGGACTGTTGAATTTGTATGTATCGTAAGAAATTTTTCAATTTCCTTGGCCACACTCTTGTTGTTAAGTCGCTCTAATCGTGGTTGCCACTAGAAGCTCAGTTCTAGTAAAATCTGGTATAGGGTTCATAATTGCAGTAGAGAAGAGCTCGAAGATGAAATTGGCAGCTTAATCATAATTTTTTTTTGTAGGGCCTGATTTTACATGAGTTAGCGATCACGCGTGAAGTACGAATAACCGGATACAATATTCAATGGCAACATATTATAAAATTAAACAGGTTTTTGTTTGGTTTCGATTAAAACATGATTTTTCGTAGAAGTGTATATTTTTAGTTGTAGTTAACGAGCGAATCACACAAGGTTTACTTTGACAAAATTATCTAAACATGCGATTGTTATTCTATTTATGCAGTATTTTACTAGCATTTCGGGGTGAGTACAATAAAAGTATTATATTTAAATGTTTATTTCATTAAACAAAGCAATTGTCGAATTAAAAAAAAATGTGAAAAAAGAAAAAAAATAATTTGTTGTGTAATTAACAGAAGTTACCTTGAATACGGAATTGCCTGGCCCATTACTATGTGGTTTGGAAAATCCACCCACAGAATACGTTCGCCCCAATTATAGTATCGAATATGGGGATATTGCAGTATTGGGGCAGTTTCCATGGACTGTTACATTGATTTTTGAAGATCAAAGAGATCCACATACTTATTGTTCTGGTTTTTTGATTAATAGTCGGTATGTCGTAACAGCAGCAAGATGTCTTAGCAATCCCATTTCTCCGAATTTGTAAGAACTTTTGTTATTTTGTACATGACATTAATATATGTATTTACGTATTTTGTATAATGAAGGAGACATCTCGTACTTGGAGATTATGATCAATCTCATGATATCGATTGCGTACGAGACGTCTGTGCTCCAGAACCGGTTATTGCAGAACCAGAATATTTTGTTGTTCATGAAAACTATTTGACCTATCCAGATGAATACAACATTGCACTTATTCGGTTAAAGACTGAAATTCGTTTTCATGACTATTTACGGCCTATCTGTTTACCATCAGTAATAAGGAATTTCCAGGAGAGTTCAGCGGAACAGGAACTTGTGACTAGTGGAATGGGATCAACTTCTTCCGGAGGTATAAAGGATATTTTTTTTAAATCATAAAAAATTCCATAATCACTTTGTGCTCTTTTAGGGTATATTTCACCAACAAAAATTCTTGTCTTCACAAAAGTCGTCGATCACAATATTTGTGCCAGAAATTATACAAAAATCAATCTAAATATCGATAGTAGTAAGCAAATTTGTACCAGTAGTCATAGTGTGTGTAAATATTTTGATGGTGCGCCATTTATGAAACAAGTTGACGATAAAAATTGGGTTGCTGAGGCAATAGTTTCTAAGACTAGCGTTTGTGACGATAAGGAATTGCCTATTTTGGGATTAAAAACCAAATACTTTGAGGATTGGATTAAAAATAATTTAAAGCCATAAGACGATAGTATTTTTTTCTAAGTATGCCAATAAATTGCTCCGACGCTGTCCACAAAATACGCTTCCTATTGACAGGCTGTTGTGTTACACAGTGGCTCGAATCCTTCAAACAAGATAAAGTGCAACCCCGTTTCGTAAATATTTCGGTTTCGGTTACCCCAAAAAATAAACAAAAAAGTTGGCCTCAAAAATAAAAGCAAGATAAAAGTGTCGAAAGTTTTAATGTATTAACTTTTATCTAAAAATAAAATCGAGGCCAAATATCTAAGTAAAATATTAAAAAAAATATTTTAGTACCCTTTAAAAGTTTGTTTAAGAAAATATATTTTTTTAAAATTTTATCCTTTTAAGTTTTTTGGGTGGCGTTAGGTTTTGGTTTAAGAGTGAATTAAATTTCTAATTTTTGATTTTGGTTCTTAAAATTTCGTAATTTGGTCGGAAATAGGAAAAAATAAGAATTTTTCGATCCTAAAAATTCAAATTAGAACCGAATCAAAACACGAAATAAATCTGGTTTTTGTTTTGGTTTTTTTTAAAAGTTTTAAAAAATAGTTTGGTTTTGGTTCGGTTCGGTCAGCTCTGTTAAAAATGGTTTGATTATGGTTCTTTCTTCAGATTTGTTCAGATTGTGGATTGGTTAAGCAAATGTTTTGGTATCGAAAATATTTTATTTTTAGTGCTTCCAGAAGCAAAGTGAATCTGGCGAAAGCAAAGTCTGACTCAGAATCAGCGACGTCGAAATAGCCTAAAATTCAATATCTTTGATATTGACACAAAAAATGTCGTTTTTTTGGGCAAACATTTTTTTCATGAACAAAACTTTTGTATGGATTTTTTATCTTTTAAGTTTTTTATTGATTTTTTAACTTAAGATGTTGACAAACACTGATATAGAGCATAAAAACGTCATATTTTTTTATTGTAATCACTCCCAAGTTTGTGGCAAAGAAAACAACATGGTATATGGGAAAAATTACTGTATATGTAAGAATGAATACGACGAATAATGAAGACACATTCCTTTAAGGCAGTGCTCCGCAACCTTTATTTGCACACGGCACACAAATTTTTTTTCTGGAAATGCGGGGCACACCACAAAAGAAAATATAAAAAAATTTGTATTTAAAATTAAAAATATATTTAAAATTTCAAAAAAAAAATCCCGAAAGAATTATGAAATAGCTATTTGAATTGTTTACCGCGGCACATCTAATATCATTTCCCGGCACACCAGTGTTTGCGGAGCACTGCTTTAAGGAAATGGTTCAATCCTAAAATGAAAACAATGAGTCCTATAAATCGTAGCTTTGTATCCATTGATTATTGGGTTCCCTCCTATATATTTACATGCGAGACACCCTCATTTGAAATAGAATTTGTTCCTATAATGATAGTACTAATCTAAAGAGAGCGCACGAGAATCGAATATAATGGTGCCGCTCCACATGAGAGTAAATGCCGGCGAGAACCTCTCGATAGCAGCTACTCGCTCTCAGAGACGTGTGAGAGTCGCTCGCAGAAACTGGCAAAAACTCGCGAGCTAGTTTCTGCGAGCTGTCAAAAACGATTCTACTTTCTAGTCGACATGCACCCACTGAACTCTCGGGAGTTGCTCGCCAGATACGAACGACGTTTGAATTTCGCTAGTAGCTCTCGAGACCTCGCCAAAGCAAGATGTCAAAAAAATCAAGTAATTGGTCTTGAAAAGAGAAAAATCGCCGAAATTAACTCTCAAATGGACAACCTCCTGCGAGTAACTCTCAAGAGTTTTTGAGAGTTACTCGCGTATTTACTCTCATGTGGAGCGGCACCTTAGCGATACAGGAAAGTTCGTAGGCTTGGAAAAAATTCAAGATATCAGAAACCTCGAATAATAAAATGCCGCCGTAATTAAAAAAAAAGTGTTAAGGGGTGGTACTATGCAGGTCCAAACTATCTCGAGTTCGCAAATTACATGCGAATATAATTGAACACAACAATTTGGCTTAAATTAACATATTCTTTGAAAACTTTTTGCATAGAAATGAGTCTGCCAACACCTAGGATTCGCTCCAACATAATATTGTAGTCACTTCTAAAAAAATGGGAACAATTCCATACAATAATATAGCACTGTTTCCCCCCCCTAAGCTTAGGAATGTCTCCAGTGAAAACTAGAAACGGATACTATTTTTGTTGGACAGTGTACATAGTTTTGTCTCAATTCCTTGATCGACTACTCGCGACGCTCGTTAGAATGAACTGATCTTGAATTCGGCCACACCGCCGCAAGTTGCCATCGTGTGAACGAGATGGAATGGTAAGAATACAAAGAGAAGCGGGATTTCCCTCTCGGTACCGAATGCATGGGTCTACAATAGTAATTGTCAGCCCTATATGCAAAGTAATGATTTCGCGAAAACTAGGACTCGTTCCAATATTTATAGAAGCTTGTGCTAAAAAATTGAGTTGCCATGGCAGACGACGTAATATCAACGGCTTTTTATTAATTTTGACATATTTTATTGCTTTTTGAATGTAAAAATAATACTATGTAGTAAAAGTTAAATTGAGAGTGAAGTTGGAATTGCTAGGAATCTCATTTCACTTCTAACAGAATGAAAAATTTAGCGTAACAAATCCTATTCCTAGTGCAATTTATTTGATAGGCAAAGATTACCAATAATAGAATCGATATTAGGATTTATTGACAGAAAATCGATATATGTTTTTTTCAATTGACTTCGACGTAAAGCTCAAGCATCGTTAAATTACTTAGTGGAATATTCTGGAATTTACCCGAACTAATCGATATTCAAGTTTAAAATGCGTTTAACAATTTATCAAATAGATACTGAGGATTCAATGAGATAAATCATTCAGAGAAAAGAATTTTTATTCTACGATGTGTTGAATTTAAATCACAGTTTAGTTTTGAATAGATTTAGGAATTAAAAAACCAAATTTTATTCTTTTGATGGCAAATATATGACGTGTGTATCGGTTTTTTTAGTGTCGGTAGTTGCACCTGTTATTATATGAATTCCAATAAAAATAAATAGCTTTTGGAATTTTTTCTGTAAAAAACGAATGAGAAATCTAAGGTTACTCTAGGTTTTTCGATATAATATAGTGGAACGCTCGAAACGAGCACCCGAAGTGAAACGGGTCACTTTTGTGTCACGGCGTTTAATAGGTTTGGGAGTTTCCAATAGAAATTTAAAACGAAATTACTGCTTAACTATTTATTTTAATCTATATATATAAAAATGGCAGTTTGTTGGTTGGTTGGTTGGTTTGAGATTACAAAACGCAAAAACTACTGGACCGATTTTTACGCGGTTTTTTTGCAAAATGATCTGTGTTGCCAGGAGCAGGTTTTTAGCTATATAGATTTTTAAAATTCGAAACGGAAGGTCCTGTAAGGATAATGAAAATATCCTTTTTCGCATTTTTCCCAGGAAAAATTTGCATTATAGGGTCTTTGGGGTCGCTGATCACGAATCCGGTATTAGATTTTCAAAATTCGAAACCAAAGATCCTGTAAGGATAAATATCCTTTTTCCCGTTTTTCCCCGGAAAAATCGGCATAAGGGGGTTTTTGGGATCGCTGATCACGAATCCGGTATTAGATTTGCAAAATTCGAAACGGAAGGTCCTGTAAGGATAATGAAAATATCCTTTTTCGCATTTTTCCCAGGAAAAATTTGCATTATAGGGTCTTTGGGGTCGCTGATCACGAATCCGGTGTTGGAACTTCAAAATTCTAACCGAAAAGTCCTGTAAGGATAACGCAAATGTCCTTTTTCCAATTTTTGCTCGCAAAAACAGGCTTTGGGAGGTTTTCAGGGTTGCTTATCACGAATCTGGAGTTGGAATTTCAAAATTCGAAATGGAAGGTCCTGTAAGGATAACATTTTTTCCCAAAATTTTTTAAGTTATTTATGGTTTTTTGGCATTCTAAAATTTATACAAAAAACTTTTAGCTGCCAACGAAGGGTCTGCTAGTTACTATAAAAATTACAAATAGCACTTAGTTGTATTGAAGCTTCCTCGACCAATGAGATCAAAAATGGTGCGACTGAATTTTGATGTATGGAAGGGTTGTGTAAAATCATATTCTAAACACATTTTAACTTTACAAATTTTCCCACGAGATTAACCATTTTTAAGAAAATTGCAAAAAACGGTTTCTTTTATATGGGGAAAGCGGAGAAGGAAACCTCGAATCTTGTCAGTTAGAGAACTTAGCTTTGTTAAGAAACGAACGTTTTGGTGTTCACGGACGGACAGATTGACAGATCAAAATTTTTTGTCATCCCAAACATTCTGGTGTAATTAATTTTTCGATGATTGGTTCGATTAGTTACAAACGGTAAACTAAATCTCATATACTTCTTATATCTTGCATACTCGTCGTTGCCATGAAATAACTTAAAAAATCGTTTTGCCATCAGGACTTCCACTTCAAGTATTGAAATTCTAACACCATATTCGTGATCAGTGGCCCCAAAAACCCCCTAATGCCAGTTTTTCAGAGAAAACATAACAAAAGCTATAATTGCCAATCTGGCAATTATTGAAAACCCGTATGGTGATTTAAGTGAACAGCGGACAGTTGTATCAAAATTCCACTTTGAAGTCAAACTTTCCAATAAGATTTTTTAAAATTTATTCCAATCGGATTTTGATGTATGGGAGTTTTATGTAGAATCATATCCTAAATAACTTTTATTCTTGGACTTTTTTGATAAGATGCACCGTTTTCGAGATATTCACAAAAAACGAGTTCGTTCGTATGGGGGGTACCCCCCCTAATAGTCCATTTTTGCCCATTAACGAACTTAGCCTCGCATTTTACGAAAAACGGACCTGTGCCAAATTTCAAGTCTGTAGCTCAATCCGTGCGCCCGCAATCCGCGCCACAGACAGACGGACGGACAGACAGACAGACAGACGGACGGACGGACATGCTAAATTCAACTTTTTTTATCATTCTAAACACACTGATGTAATTCATTTTTTTGTGCGATGACGAGATCTTGGCGTTACAAACGGTAAGGCAAAGTTAATATACCCTTTGGTTTCACCATACGGGTATAAAAATGGGAAAAGGATATTTGCGTTATTTTCGCGGGACCTTTCGTTTCGAATTATCAAATTCTAACACCAGAGTCGTGATCAGCGGCCTCGAAAACTCCCTAAAGCTCGTTTTTCCGAGAAAAAATGGGAAAATGCATATTTGCGTTATCCGTACAGGACCTTTTGTTTCGAATTTTGAAAACTGTTAATTAGCGAACACTTATGAGGTAAGATGAATCTGTGTGGAAAGCTCATGGCAATCGGTTTGGTGGTTTGGTAGATACTGCGATGAGTGAGTGAGTCAGTGGAATTTGGCTTTCATTATATTTATATGTGTAGATAAATATGAGAGACTAAAGCTTATGAGAGCTTTCACTGTATATGCTTTTCACATATAAACTAGAAAATTGGGGGTTTCAATATGTTTGTATCAAGTCCGAAGGTTCAATCAAAACGTGTTATTTTTGGCCGATAAAGCTGCGGATTTGTTGGTGCCTTTAGTTACAAAACCTAAAACGGTGGGACTATACTATCAGGTTGATGTTGACATTTTTCTTTAGCTCATTATCATCATACTAATATATAAAAATAAGTTGTTGTCTGTCTGTCTGTCTGTCTGTCTGTCTGTCTGTCTGTCTGTCTGTCTGTTCCTCTTTCACGCAAAAACGGCTGAACCGATTGACTTGAAATTTGGCATGAGTGTCTGTGGTAGTTCTGGTTCCAACATAGGCATACGGAAAAGTAGCACGAGGGGTGGGGTGTAAGAGGAGGGGGTAAAGTGATTTCGAAACTTAGTTTTTGCACTATGTTACTCTTTCGCGGGGAAACTATTGAACCCATTGGCCTAATATTTGGCATAGATGTTCGTCGGGGGTCCAGCCCCAACATAGACCCATTAAAAAGTAGTCCGAGAAGTGGGGGAGTAAGGGGATTGGCCCCTAGTGATAGATAAATGTCATGTTGTCAAAATCTGGGCAATAGTATCTATCGGGTCTTTCAATAAGGACATAACAATTTTGTATTTAAATAAAACACAGAATAATTGAGATATCGGGCTGAAATTTTATTCCAGGTGTAGTGGACATGTTACATTTAAGTATGAAATTCGATGTCGTTCATATGGCCACCGCGAGCACGTTTGCTGATTGATTCTTTGGAGCCAATTTTCCACCACTCTTCAACACATAGCGGCCCGAACGTTGGCAATTTCGCGTTCGATATTGTTCCTGAGCTCCTCTAACGTTGTTGGCTTGTTAGCATAAACCAACGACTTATGCCGGAGACACATGTGCAGAATTTCTGCATGCAGCGCTGCTTGCAGATCTGCAGCTGGGACACATGAGCAGATTTTTTTTGTCATTTCATCGCATCGGCTGCTGTCAACAATGGAAGAAGAATTGATTGAATTCATTCGAAACAATCAATTTTTGTATTGGAAATGGATGGATCACCTTTGGAAATGGATGGACCACCTCATGTTCCTGAAAGACATAGATAACGTGAACACAAAGTATTGAATATTTTCTACTTAAAACTGAGACTTGTTCTTCGCCAAAAATCGTTCTTACCAAATGTCAAACTTTCGTTTTCCCTGTGTACGAATCTAGTCCATAGTCTCTTTGCTAACAGGCGATTTTGCCAAACACCAAACAAGAATCCTCAGTTGGGATCACTAATTCTGCGCAGAGAAATTAGAAATAGAGACATGGTGCAGCTCTGCGCTGCATGCAGAATTTACGTGTGGGCTCCTTCATATAAACCTGTGTATTCTAACTGCGCTGCATGCAAAATTCTGCACATGTGTCTCCGGCATTAACATAACCCCATAAAAAGAAATCCAACGGCGTTAAATCGTATGAGCGAGGTGGCCATTCGACCGGACCATTTCTCGAGATTACACGATTATCGAATTTCTCCTTCAATACATCAATTGTTTGACCAGCTGTGTGGCATGTAAACCTAAAAAAAACCTTAAAAATAAAAAATGTAAACCTTGACCGACGTTTTAGCATTGCCAGATCATAAAAAAAGTTTTAGGGTGCGTTTTTATCAAAATACAAAATTGTTATGTCCTTATTGAAAGACCCTTTACATATTACAAACACACAACTTTGACAGAATACGTCAAAGTCGCAAAGTGCGATTCGAAGGAGAATGTTTCATTTCAAGTGACTAGTATATCAGAATTGGGGTGTAAATTGTAAATGGTTGCAGACTAGCAATTACACAACAAGAAGTTGAAATTAAAGTTTCATTGAGTACATGAAAAAAAAAATTGATTTCCCAATTGACCAATGTTGGAATTTTTGTACCGTGTCCAAATGTACCACGCAATTTTCCTTTATAAAGTTTAAGAATATTTGTGGGAACATTTGGAATTATGGACCTTATGGTACAAAAAGGATCATTTTCACAGGAAAAAAATCTTGGATTTCCAGTCAAAATTCCATAAATCGTACCTTCGGTACTTGGTACAAGAAGATTGGAAATCCAATTGGCTTTCCAACCAATTTGGTCAATTGGGTTATCTTTTATTTTGTTCAAAATAATACAGTCATCATACAAAGTTTTTTTTTTTTTTTATATATATATATATATTTATGCCAGGAGCTTAGGCAAATTGCCTCTAATGCCAAAGCAC